>CM045759.1:30673198-31873198 GCA_025200525.1 Camellia lanceoleosa
AACAAGAGGCACCAAAGTCGATCAAGAAGGTTAGACCTCATCAGAAGAAGCTTGCAAGGCTAGAGCAGAAGCACCCCTCGAACTAGGGGCAAAAAATATCCGATGTGCTCGAAGAGCCAAAGGTGGATCTTTCTGCAAGTCAATACAACAGCCACTCTCCTGGATATAGAGGGCTTCAATCTCAGAACCATTTGGCATGGACTGGTTACATTTTTACCCTTTGAGAAGCTCGCTGGGCCGAAAACCCGAAAGGGCGACCCAGGCAAAAGTTAGAGCGAGACAAGAAAAATATATATACAAAAATGCAAAAAGAAAAAATGCAAAGATACAAAAAAAAGAAAAGAAAAGAAAATGCAAAAAAAGAAGAAGAAAAAGGAATGAAAAGAATAGAAAAAAAAGAAAAAGAAAGAAGAACAAAGCTCGCAAGGTCGAAAACCTGCAACAGGCGCCTTGGCAAAAGTTAGAGCATAAAAAGGAGAGGTTAAATACCCGAGTGTACCTTAACCCCGAACTACGTAAGGCTTGATTCCCATCTTTGGGATACGTAGGCAACTTCATTCTGAAGTCCAGCCGTAAAACAATTCAAATTCAATTGTGTCCGTGTGATAGTTTTGACCATCCTTGCCTTCTCTGTATCCGAGAGTTCGATTGCAATCATTGCTCTGAGGACTGACTACAATGCGCTGCGGTGCCTTTCAAATAAGGGGCAACTTTTCGTCGCCATTCAGTACACTGCGATGCCGTTCAAACAAGGGGCAACTTTCCGTTGCCATTTAACGCGCCACGGTGCCGTTCAAACAAGGGGCAACTTTCCGTTGCCATGCAACCCTCCTCAAGCAAGGGGCAGTTTTCCTCCAGATTCGAGGTTGTGCATCTCAAGAGTAGGTTCCGCGCTTGTTGAGCATTGGCCGTTTGCAAAAATAGTTTTTGAGAATTTTTACTGAGGTTGACTAATTTTCTCGAAAATTGTTTCATTTTCCAAAACTGGACCATTTTCTTGGACCCAAAAAAGGAAAATTTTCAGTGCTCATAGCCTGAACTGCATGATTTCAAATCAAAAATCGAACAAACATGTTAATCTAACTCTCATTTTGGTCAAAATTTTTTAGGAGAAAGCTCAAAAATAAAAAATGGTCAAAATGATGAACTAGGGGCACAATCGAGTCAGGTGTTCTGTCGTTTCTGCGTAGCCAATGCATTTGCCAGAAAGGGCACCATACTTGCCAAGAAGGGCGCTCTACCTGCCGGAAGAGGGCACAACGGAAGCTAACAGCAAAAGGGCAGAAAGCTCTCACATCCTCCAAGCAATGAGGTATCAAGCCAAGTGCGAAGCACGAACTGGAATGGGGCCAGACATTACACTCCCTCATCTGGACAGATCTGCTCACGTCCAAACTCCCCAGCAGGGCATCATCGACCGATGTCAGCTGCAGATTTGCTACATACCCATTTGTAGCACAACCCCTCTGTGAGAGGACTTCACTAGCTGTGAGCGGAAGAAAGAAAATCTAGCAAAATGCTAGAGGCACGAGCCTACAACTTGCTGTTTATCCATCAACCACCCAGGGGAGGGATTGAAAAATGAGAGATTGAAGAATAGAGAGATGTGCGATGAGAGAAAAAATGAGAAAAGGGCTTTTTCAGAAAACCAGAGCTTGAGGGCCGAGTGATGTGAGAACCACAAATGAGAAAGGATGGGAAACACTACCCGGTGAAACAGGCTCCCTGTGCACGTCTGAGTGTCGTGTCTTTTTGTTTTATCTCGATCCTTGTTTTGAGTCGTCTCGAGTGTTACTCGATGTGTCTAGGTTATGTGCCTTTTGTTTTCTTGTTGAGTCAGAGCGTCAGATTCAAATCATAGGCTCAATACCCGCTTGAGAACTTATGCTCACTCTCAATTTCAAAAATCGCTTTTGTGCTCCGAAAAGTCGTGCCGTTCTCCACATTTGTGCAAAATAGAATTTGTTCTTTCATAAACCGCAGGTTCAACCTAGGTCATGTGAGAACAAAGGAAACCAGGACCCATCTGAAGCTATGAGTTTCGGGCTGCAAAGCAAAAGCAAAAGAGGAAAATGTCGAGCATCTGAGTTTGTTCCAACTTCAGTAAGTTCCGAGACTATACTCCGTGTGTACCTCTTCAGGTCTTGCCAATGTTCCGAAGTATGAGTGTGCCTCTACCTCAAGCTCAAAATCAAGTCTACTTCAAGCCAGAATGGCGATCAGGAGTGCTCTCCCTGAGTACCATTCCCTACCAGAGGCATCTTGGCCGTGTTTGCGATGAGTTCCTAGGAGACCAACTGCGACGGTGGAAATTAGAGTTTGAATGGCCGTGGCCTAGAACGCAAAGGTTCGGGATTTCCGAGACTAAAGTCTGGTTTAAATACCCAGAGGCGCTCGGCTTGAAATCAGTATGGAAGCCCCATAGGTTGAGATAGCATGTATGCACCTCAGTCGATATCTTGAACCAACCTAGTCTGTCACCCTGTTGGAGAATAGGGAAAGTTGTGAGTATGATCAGGAAGACAAGCGGCAGCCGTGGCTCCCACATACAGATATTGTTACTTGTTAGGATTCCAGAGCCTTTGTGCTGTGTGTTCAAGGTAAAGTGTTCGAAGAGCACGAGGGGAGATCCCCATCAGAGTAGAGCGGTTCACCGCCACTCACCTCATAAGGTGCTTTCTAAAGCGCCGCTTTGTCCATTGATTGCTTTCCTTAAGCATCATGCATTGTAATGCATTGGACCTGTCAAGTTTCTTTCTACATGCACGATATTGTATGTACGGTTCATTCAAAGAAGTTCCGTTTAAGATCATTCATTTAGTGTATCAATCACACGTCATTTGCTTCACTCAGTGTATCTAACACACTTCATTTGCTTTAGTGTATCAATCACACTTCATCCATTTTGTGTATCTATCACGCACATATTCACTTTTTGTGTATCCATCACACACCTTTAGTGTATCAATCACACTTGTTCACATAGTGCATCTATCACGCTTTGTGTTCACCTTTAGTATATCTATCATACTCTGCTCATTTAGTATATCAATCACTCTATGCTCATTCGTTGCATTGTTATGCACATTTGCCTATCATTGTTATGCTCATTACTTGCATTGTTATGCGCACTTCACCTGCATTGTTATGCACCTTTTCACTTGCGACTATTATTCTTTTTCCTCGCGCGTGCGACAAGTCAGATTCCTCGGTTAAAAGTATTTGGAATACGTTCCAGTGCTCACACCATTCCTCGGTTAAAAGTATTTGGAATACGTTCCAGTGCTCACACCATTCCTTGGTTAAAAGTATTTGGAATACGTTCCAGTGCTCACACCATTCCTCGGTTAAAAGTATTTGGAATACGTTCCAGTGCTCACACCATTCCTCGGTTAAAAGTATTTGGAATACGTTCCGGTGCTCACACCATTCCTCCGGTTAAAAGTATTTGGAATACGTTCCAGTGCTCACACCATTCCTCGGTTAAAAGTATTTGGAATACGTTCCGGTGCTCACACCATTCCTCGGTTAAAAGTATTTGGAATACGTTCCCGTGCTCACACCATTCCTCGGTTAAAAGTATTTGGAATACGTTCCAGTGCTCACACCATTCCTCGGTTAAAAGTATTTGGAATACGTTCCAGTGCTCACACCATTCCGCGGTTAAAAGTATTTGGAATACGTTCCAGTGCTCACACCATTCCCCGGTTAAAAGTATTTGGAATACGTTCCAGTGCTCACACCATTCCCCGGTTAAAAGTATTTGGAATACGTTCCAGTGCTCACACCATTCCACGGTTAAAAGTATTTGGAATACGTTCCAGTGCTCACACCATTCCTCGGTTAAAAGTATTTAGAATACGTTCCAGTGCTCACACCATTCCTCCGGTTAAAAGTATTTGGAATACGTTCCAGTGCTCACACCATTCCTCGGTTAAAAATATTTGGAATACGTTCCAGTTCTCACACCATTCCTCGGTTAAAAGTATTTGGAATACGTTCCAGTGCTCACACCATTCCTCGGTTAAAAGTATTTGGAATACGTTCCAGTGCTCACACCATTCCTCGGTTAAAAGTATTTGGAATACGTTCCAGTGCTCACACCATTCCTCGGTTAAAAGTATTTGGAATACGTTCGGTGCTCACACCATTCCTCGGTTAAAAGTATTTGGAATACGTTCCAGGCTCACACCATTCCTCGGTTAAAATATTTGGAATACGTTCCAATGCTCACACCATTCCTCGGTTAAAAGTATTTGGAATACGTTCCGGCTCACACCATTCCTCGGTTAAAAGTATTTGGAATACGTTCAAAGGCTCACACCATTCCTCGGTTAAAAGTATTTGGAATACGTTCGGTGCTCACACCATTCCTCGGTTAAAAGTATTTGGAATACGTTCAGTGCTCACACCATTCCTCGGTAAAAGTATTTGGAATACGTTCAGGCTCACACCATTCCTCGGTTAAAAGTATTTGGAATACGTTCCGGGCTCACACCATTCCTCGGTTAAAAGTATTTGGAATACGTTCAGTTGCTCACACCATTCCTCGGTTAAAAGTATTTGGAATACGTTCGGTGCTCACACCATTCCTCGGTTAAAAGTATTTGGAATACGCCCGGTGCTCACACCATTCCTCGGTTAAAAGTATTTGGAATACGTTCGGTGCTCACACCATTCCTCCGGTTAAAAGTATTTGGAATACGTTCCAAAGGCTCACACCATTCCTCGGTTAAAAGTATTTGGAATACGTTCGGTGCTCACACCATTCCTCGGTTAAAAGTATTTGGAATACGTTCGGCTCACACCATTCCTCGGTTAAAAGTATTTGGAATACGTTCCGGTGCTCACACCATTCCCGGTTAAAAGTATTTGGAATACGTTCGGTGCTCACACCATTCCCGGTTAAAAGTATTTGGAATACGTTCCAGGCTCACACCATTCCCGGTTAAAAGTATTTGGAATACGTTCGGTGCTCACACCATTCCCGGTTAAAAGTATTTAGAATACGTTCGGTGCTCACACCATTCCTCCGGTTAAAAGTATTTGGAATACGTTCGGTGCTCACACCATTCCTCGGTTAAAAGTATTTGGAATACGTTCAGGCTCACACCATTCCTCGGTTAAAAGTATTTGGAATACGTTCGGCTCACACCATTCCTCGGTTAAAAGTATTTGGAATACGTTCAGTGCTCACACCATTCCTCGGTTAAAAGTATTTGGAATACGTTCCATGCTCACACCATTCCTCCGGTTAAAAGTATTTGGAATACGTTCAAAGGCTCACACCATTCATCGGTTAAAAGTATTTGGAATACGTTCGGTGCTCACACCATTCCTCGGTTAAAAGTATTTGGAATACGTTCGGGCTCACACCATTCCTCGGTTAAAAGTATGTGGATTACGTTCCAAAGGCTCACACCATTCCCCGGTTAAAAGTATTTGGAATACGTTCCAGTGCTCACACCATTCCCCGGTTAAAAGTATTTGGAATACGTTCCAGTGCTCACACCATTCCTCGGTTAAAAGTATTTGGAATACGTTCCAGTGCTCACACCATTCCCCGGTTAAAAGTATTTGGAATACGTTCCAGTGCTCACACCATTCCATAACACTGGGATTGCTCCCTATGTGTCTCTCTTTTCCTGTTCCTTACGCGATTTCAGCGTGTTTGGAATTTATCTCGGGTTGTGTTGCGTACACACCTGGGCGGTTGTTTTTGGACCCCCTCTCACGATTTCAGCGTGGTTTGAGTGTCCCGTTTCTTACACAATTTCAGCGTGTTTGGAATTTATCTTAGGTTGCGTGGAACACGCTCCTGTTTGATTTTCTTTGTTCTTCCTCCACTCACGAGTCCAGCGTGATTGGAGTATGTCTCATTGCATCTATTTGTCAATACCGCTTCATTACTGACTTCATTTGCACCTGAACATCCTGTTACATCCGGCTTCTAGCATACCATTTGCATTTTGCCCTCGCTCATGCATACATATCTCTATTTATCTTGTATGATTGTCTAAGTCTTGGCCTTGTCAAAATGGGTCGCTCTAGGCTTTGACATTCACTCCCGTCATTCTTATGACTTCCGAAGTTCACAAAGAGGGGCAAATCAGAGACACCCCATTTTTGACCGACCTTAAGACTCGACGTCACCGATTGAGCTTCGGTGATGTTGCATATCAGGCTCATTCAAGTCTCGAGTCGCGGCCAGGCGCCTGCCTCCGGACTTCCGAACTGCTCAGGCCTTGTCTCGGTTTGCGAACCAGCTCGATTTTTCTCTGCTTTTCCCGAGGGAGGGAGTGGTCCCAGAGACTATCTCTCTCAAGGTCAGAGGCCATTTTTTCCCATTTCGGAGCCTTGCCCTTTTGAGCCGTTAGGCGTGTGCCTCGGTTCGACCGCCCAACCATCTCTCGATTTCTCCGGTTTTTGCATGCATCTCATTTACTCCCATTTAAGGGACACTTGGGGTCTTCGAGACCCACTTCGCAGCCGAACACCACTGCGTGCGGACCCATTTTCGGATCCCGAACCACGCGTTTTGGCCCCGAGCATTCATTTTGCATCGATGTCTGTTCATTTTGGCGGACACCTCGCTTGGTCCTTCCGAGGGACACTGGGGTCTTCGAGACCCACTTCGCAGCGAACACCACTTCGGTGCCGGCCCATTTTCGGATCCGAACCACGCGGTTTTGGCCCCGAGCATTCATTTTGCATCGATGTCTGTTCATTTTTGGCAGACACCTCTGTTTGGTCCTTCCGAGGGACACTGGGGTCTCTGAGACCCACTTCGCAGCCGAACACCACTTCCGGTGCCCGGCAGCCCATTTTCGGGATCCCGAACCACGCGGTTTTGGCCCCGAGCATTCATTTTGCATCGATGTCTGTTCATTTTTGGCAGACACCTCTGTTCGGTCCTTCCGAGGGACACTGGGGTCTCTGATACCCACTTCGTGGCCGAACAAAATCTTTTGTTTTTGCCCTCAAAATATCTAGATATTTGGGGAAAGATATTTCCACCTTTTTGGCCATAAAAACCAGCAGCTTCCAGCTGGTGGAAGGGTTAGAAAAACTCTTTGAGAGCTCCATACACACCTCTCCTCTCCCTCTCCATTTCCAAGCTTCAAACATCCAAGTCTTGGCACCATTTCTTCATCAACTCCAAGCTCTATCATCACCATACCATTTCCAGCAGCAAGGGAAGAATTCCAGCAGCTAGGAAACATCCATTCTTCAAGCAAAAGGCAGCCAAGAAGTTGTCTACAAGGGTAAGTCCTCTTTCCCTCTTTTCTAGCCCTATTTTGGCTCATTTCTTAGACCTATTTGCTTGTGGTTTTGAGTTCCGAGATTAACTGGAAATGTCACTATTTTGAGGTGTTCTTCATGTTTGTTTAAGGTCTCAACATCATTTGGGGTCCCTATCTAATGCTTGTTTCAATATCTCATCATATGCCATTGTTTTTGCAAGCTTTCTTTGACTCATGAGTATTCTGATTTTGAGGCTGACATCTACTGTAAATATGCATATTTTTGGCTCCTCTTCAATGTTGTAGAAGGAAATTTTGCTGTTTGAATTTTCTATATACTACTTGTCTCAAGACCTCTCTTTGGTTCATTATTTTGCATGCTTTGTTAGGCTCATTTGGCTTCTGTTTTAGGCCTTCATCATGCTTGGAAATAGTCTTAAAATGGCCTCCTCTTCATGTTTTATTAAGGGTCTTAGGCCATTTGATGATTTTTTTTGGCACTTCCTTTGTATTCCTCCTTTTTTTCCGTAAAATTGCATGTTTGTTTAGGCCATTCTAGCTTCTGTTTCTGGCCTTCATCAGGCTTGTGAAGTGTCTTATTTTGGTCTATTCTTCAATTTTTATTAAGGGTCTTAAGTTGTTTGGTCATTTATTATGATACCTCTCTTTATAAACCTCTTTTGACCCTTATTTTGCATGCTATGTATTGTATATCTACACACTGAATTTGGGGATATCATCTTCTGTAAAAATGCATATTTTTAGTCCCTCTCTAATTTTTTAGAACTGATTTTTTGGGTTTTATCATTGTAGATATCACTTGCTTTGTAAATCCTCTCTTTTTCCGTATTTTTGCAAGCTATTGTTGTCATATCTATGCTTACAATTTGGCCATGTTTTGTACTGGAAAGATGCTATTTTTGGGGCTGCCTTGCTAATGTTTTTTCTGTCATGTGCCAATTTTGCATGTTTAGCATAGCCGTAGGCCATTTCGGGCACTTAGAATTGCATTTCGGGATGATTTCATGCATTGATTGTCATTTCGTATCATTTCGGGGCTGTTTTCCCCTTTATTTAGTGGCTGAAATTTGGTTTGCATGCTTGCATATCATTTCCCATGTCATTTTATGCCTTAATGCATTGCCTCGGTTTATGCGTCTGGTAACGCACTTCGAGGCACTGCTTTCATTCATCGGCATCCCATGTGAGTGCGGCTGAGGCCCTCTCATGTTGGTATAAGCCCAATTTGCATTTCGCATGTCATTCAAGATCGTCTCGGTTTGCGTCTTGTGTGCACGCATTTCAAGGCGACTCTTTTTATCCGACGGCTTATGTGAGTGCGGCCGAGGCTCTCTCATGTTAGTGTAAGCCCAATTTGCATTTTACATCTCATTTCCATGTCATTTCATGCCTTAGTGCATTTCTCGGTTATGCGTCTGCAGTGCACGCATTTCGAGGCATCTCCTTTATCATTATGGCGGCCTATGTGAGTGCGGCGAGGCTCTCTCATGTTGGCGTAAGCCCATCAACGCATTCCATATGCTATTTCATACATTTTCGATTTGCGTGCGTCTGCAGCACGATTTCGAGGCGATCTTTTTATCGGCGGCCTCCTATGTGAGTGAGTTGAGGCTCTCCCATGTTGGTGTAAGCCCATCGTTGCATTCTGTATGCCATTCTGATTTTCCATTTCATCATCGCCTCGGTTTGCGTGCCTGTGGACGCGCACTTCGAGGCACTTCGGTTGTATCCGATTTCCATTTCATCATCGCCTCGGTTTACGTGTCCGTGTACACGCATTTCGAGGCACTTCGGTTTTATCCGATTTGTATTTCTCATCATCGCCTCGGTTGGCGTGCCTGTGGGTACGCATTTCGAGGCACTTCGGTTTTACCCGATTTCCATTCCATCATCGCCTCGGTTTGCGTGCCCGTGTGCACGCGTTTCGAGGCACTTCGGTTTTATCCGACTTGCATTTCACATCATCGCCTCGATTTGCGTGCCCGTGTGCACGTATTTCGAGGCATCTCATTTTCACAGCATAGTGCATACTAGGTTGTATCTTAGATTGCATTCATACATTTCCTCAATTTGCGTGCCCGTGTGCACGTATTTCGAGGCATCTCATTTTCATAACATTGTGCATGTCGGGATTGCATTTCATGCATATCATGCATATTGCATCGTGTTCGGGATAGGTATTAGCCCGGGCACGGGAAACGAGACACGTTTCGTACTCCGAGTGACGGAACGGGTCTCAATTCCCAAGTCACCGACACTCCGGATTACCCATGATGGAGTTAGGTTTTGTTGTAGCATTCATCTGCATTCATCCCATATTGAGTTGTGCAATCCGCTTTCTCGGCCATCATGCATCGGTATGCGTGATTGATGGCACGAGGATCGAGGCATGCATATATTTGTGAAATACATTGCTATGCCCTTTTCCTGCTCTCTGTTGCAGCAAAATCAAGAATCAGTAAATTTCCGGAGTCTGACACGCATTTCGAGAAACAGTGCAAACAGAGGCTAATCGGGGCATCCCAGTGGATTTCCGTGCCAGGCAAAGGCGGCATCTATCGTAAAGGCGATCCACGGCTTGCACGCCAGTTTTACCGCTTTTATTA
This sequence comes from Camellia lanceoleosa, assembly GCA_025200525.1. Lineage (NCBI taxonomy): Eukaryota > Viridiplantae > Streptophyta > Magnoliopsida > Ericales > Theaceae > Camellia > Camellia lanceoleosa. Next base: position 30,683,070 of record CM045759.1, read on the forward strand.
ATTAATTTGTCAATTAATTAGAAATTTGTATATTTATTCCGGACTGTATATTCTTTTATTCGGACTGTATATTTATTCGGACCCTCTGCGCGAGGGCATAATTGTAATAAGGGTGGGTGAGTGTGATGTATGTCTTCCAACCCCCATTTCTTTCTCCCTTTTATTTACCTGCTTACAACGGTTAGATATAGGGCATATTTCAATTAGCATACAGTATGATAGCATGTTTGCATCATTCATCTGTCTTGCATGCACCGGGCTCGGCGCATCATACTAACTGCATTTGTATTTCAATTCCAAATTGAATACATGTTAGCTGTCGCATCTCATATACCATGTTTAGAATAGCCGAGCCTGCTATAGTTGCATTTTGCATGTGTTGCATTAGGCATTGCTGTATACTTAGGATCATGCATGTTTTCTAACGAGTTTCTGTTTTGGCTTGGAGTACTAAGTGAGGTTTTATGCTTTAGCATACTTGCATGCATGTGAGTGTTGCCATGAATAGCATGCTTACCATGAGGCTAAATGCTTATGTGATATAACTGCCTTGAATGCCTGTGGGTGGAGGTTGAGTTATTTGAATTGGGACAAATCACTAATTGTTTGTTTTAAGCCCACTAGATAGTGGCAAAATCTTATTTTCTAAGCCCACCCGAGGGTGGCAAATCCGCATTTTAGCCTACCTGCGGGTAGCACCTTCACACCATTTTCAAACAAACAAACATGAAATGTTTTGTTCCGATTCAGACGACCCAGTCTATACTTGTTTGCTGCGAGCATCACGTAGTAACCTAGGCTAATAACCAGAATAAGAACTCACAATGTTTTCAAAAACAGATATCATGGTTAGTAGAGGCCGGTCTTTGACCGGGCGAGAGGGGGTGCACACGATGTGACCTTCCCTAATCGTACCCAAGTTCCCGAGCCAACTTTGGTGATGACGGACACGTGGCCTTTCGGCACCGAGTCAGGGTTTCCTAAATTTCCCATTTTAAAATATTTAGGTGGCGACTCTGTTATCTGGCAAAGCAGTCCATGTTTGGCACTTCTTTCAAAAAATCTGTTTTCCTTCCAAACGATTTGCCGGATTTGGACTCTTTGGTTCAGATTTAGAACCGTAACAAAATCGAGTCCGAACTGTAGCGAGGTCCCCCGCGGGCGTTGTTACAACAACGTGGACCCGATCTGGACCAGCCGCGGGTCCTTCTCAGTACCAATGTTCACGGTCGTGATTTCATCCATTAAGGGTTTAGCAAACCTCTCCTGCTCTTGTTCTATTAGTCGTTGCAAAACCGGAGGAATTTCGTCCTCGTCGTTTTCATCAAAATTTTGAAAGTCCTGATTTAAGCAATAAACCAAAGGCACAGAAAAGTACTCGGAAACCACAGTCACCTCATTCTCATTAGATACTTCCAAACCGTCCAATTCTTCTGTTACAACAGACTCAAAAGAGAAAGAAAAAGACGACCTGGACAGGACTGTGGCATCCGGGTTATCACCCCCAGGAATACCGGACTCAGACTCAGACGAGCTGGAACCTGATTCCGACTCACAAGACTCGGTGGAATCAGATTCTGGCTCACTACCTGACCCGGTGCTGCTTGACAAAAATCCCTCCTCGTACTGCCAGGTGAGAGAGAGTGCGATGGATGCATCCAAAATAGCTGATGGTAGGCCCGCGGCCGTTTCATCTCCGATCATGGACACCGAGGAGTCATCCCCCAAGCACAACTGGTCGATCAAAGGATCTGAAAGTAGACATGCTAGTGCTACCCCCATTTCAAACTCTATGTCCGCAGGTTCCACTTCCTTGCTATGTTCGGCCTCAACTGTTGGGTTTGTCTGCTCTTCAGCAACATCATCCCCAGATAACTGCAGGTCAAAGAAAATTTTGAATCCTGGCACACGTTTCCTCTCTGCATTCAGCCATGGCTCCGGAAAACCACAGAATGGAAAGTCTTCCCCCTCCCGGACGAAACGTCCGTTCAGGGTACCCTGGATGGGCCAATGCATCAATTCAAAAGGTTTCCCCATCTGTTTTGCTTTGGCTCTTCCTGCCATCTCTTTTCCTTTTATTACCCAATCTTCCTTGGTGGGTAGATAACCCAAGCCGAAGGTGTGAGGGTTGTGCGGCACTTCGGCCAATGTTGCAATGCCCTTACGGCCACTCTTTCCTAATCCCATCCTGGGGACATATTAGAGCTTGTTCATGAGATACACTGCTTGGGCGCTGACATATATCCCTTCATTGGCAGCCATGATATTCTATACGACCTGAGCCTCGGCCAAGGTAAAACCTGATATGAACACATCTTCCATGCCATGCTCGATTTCTAGAACAGGCGTGGATACCTCCGATGGTGGGTGCATTGATGAATTCCCAAAGACAATGGCTACTCCCTTCCCATAGGGGTATTTCACCATTTGATGCAAAGTAGATGACACTGCCTTCACTTGATGCAGCCACGGCCGCCCGAAAAGCAAATTGAAAGTTGCGGGAACTTCTAGGACATGGAAATCTATCTCGTGTCGTCCCGGCCCGACCTTTGTCTGAACTTTAACTGTCCCCATTACTTCTCTACTTGTGTTGTCGTACGCCCGGATGACCTGAGCTGTTGGTACGAAGTCTGCAGTTTTCAAGCCAATCACATATGCTGTCCTGGCCGGGCAGAGATTGATGGCAGACCTGGTATCAACAAGTACCACCGGTATCCACTTATCCCTATATTCCATGGAGATGTAGAGGGGTTTATTGTGATTTGTGCCCGCGGGCGGGAGTTCTTTGTCTGAAAAGGTTAATGTCGGGGAACCTCCTCCCGAGAAAACCAGCCCAACCAGTTGCTCTGGTGTAGTCTCTATAGAGAGCTTGGCCTTATCCATGGCCGTCAAGACAGCCTGCCTATGTACTCGTGAGGCCATGAGCAGTCCCCAGATGGAGATGTCTGCTTGTATCTTTTTTAGCTGTCTAAGTACGGCTTCCTCTTCAAGCTGCTTCTCCTTTTGCTTCTCAGTTTCTCTATCTTTCCCTGAGGCCTCTGGCTGATCTAAGTGTGGGGGCTTGAAATACCGCCCACTTCGTGTCATATGGTCGACCTCTCCAAGATACCAGGTATCATCAGGTTGGTTATTCTCCCAATCTTCATCCGTGTGGGCAAGACATAAGTCCTCATCTTCCCACCACATTCCATCAGCGGCTGACAGACACCTGTCCGGCTCTGGTATGACTATTCTTGCGCTTGCAGCATCTCCCATCCACATGTCTGCAGCATTCTCAGTTCTTGTGCACACAGCAGTTTCAACTCCCACATGGGTCTTTGCCTTCTTGATTCTCTCGGAATCCTCAAATCTTGCTTGTTCTGACATGACTGGCTGTTCAATCATCTCCGTACTCAAAATGTTCCAATCTCGGGCGAAATTCTTGACACCGGCGCCCCCCGGCGATGTGTTCTGCTCTTCAACCCTTCCGGCCATCGCTGATATTCTTATTCCTGCCGAACTCTGCTCTGCCTGAAATTTCCCTATCACATCGGGCTGATCGTCCAACCACCCGGTGACTTCCACTGAATCCTCATAATCGAACCATGCAGCTGTCGCGTCCTCTGGGTATTGGTCACTGTAAAATTGGAGATCGGCAGTCCTCCCTCTGGTATTACATCATCATTCCTGTCCCAGACTATCCCCTTGGATCACACACAACTCTCCCCCTGTTGGCAATTCTATCCCGGGCTCAACTTGGCCTATTGATGAAATGTAGTCGCTCGGACTATATGTCTTCCCAACGTAACTCCCAGACTCTGCAGATTCTGACTCAACAACCTGTTTCTCCTTTGGAATCTCCTTTCCTCTGTTCTTGGCGGTCACCACCACTGGCTTAGATTGGGTCATGGAGATGTCCATCATGCACAAGTCGGTGCAATCGAGGAGGAACACCTCTGGTTTAGGTAGGTGGGTAGGTGTGATATAGATACTGGGGTCGTAGGACACGGTCCCAATATGGATGAAATTGAGTCTTTTAGGTGGTGGAGCTTGGTTATGTGCGGGGAGGGGATTTGTAGTAACATTGGGTTTTTCGGGAGGCAAAATCACCCCGTTATCGATGAGATCTTGAATTTCATGGCGTAACCGATAGCACTGGTCGGTATCGTGACCGTGCTGCTGGTGAAACGCACAATACTTGGCCGGGTTATGGGTAGGAGGGAGTTTTTCTGGTAAGGGCCGCGGCTCCAGGGGCTTCAGGTGCTCTTTTTTGATCAAAACCCCCAGAGCTTTGGATAGGGGCATATATAATGGGGCGAAGGTTCTGGTGTGTCTGGGTGGGTATTTGGTTGTTTGTGGGTTGCTTCCGGACGCGCCGGAGAATGGTGCAGCTGCTGTATTTCTTGAAGGGGGGTTGGCGGTGACCATGCTTACTTCGGTGGCTCTCGTAGTAGTAGTGCCACTGCTCAGATTGCTACCACGATTGAAAGTTCGTCGGGGTTGCTCCCGGTCATTATCAATCAAGCCTTGCTTCAAGGCTTCTTCAATCTGCACCCCCATTTCATGTAGGTCAGAAAAGGTAGGAAAGGGGAGTACTATCATCTTTTGCATCAATTTCGGTTGAAGATTGCGCACAATCATCCGAATCTGGTCTTTGTCCGTTGGCCTCAAGATCATCATTGAAGCCTTGGCCCTCCATCTGGTTACAAATTTTGAAAAACTCTCCTTAGGATCTTGCCTAGTCGTCTCAAGATCACGGGTTGTAATCTCAATCTGTGTATTATATGAATACTGTGCGATGAAGGCCTCAGCCATTTCGTCCCAATTCCTCTTGACATCATCTTCTAGCTTGGCATACCATATAGCCGCCACACCTGACAGGGTCCGCCCAAACAGAGAACTTCTGGAGCCTACTGAGGCCCATTGGCCTTAGAACATCTGAAAACAGTCTTAAGTGTACCATGGGGTCCCCGGACCCGTCAAACCGATCAATATGAGGCATTTTGAATCTGTCGGGCAGCGTCACGGCTGCGTCGGTGTAACCATCTTCAATGTCGGGGATAGTCTTGACCCCTTGGGATCTCTTGAACAGCTTTTCAAGTTTGCTCAACTTTAGTGTGGTGGGATCAGTCTCGAACTCAAAGGGAGAGTCCGGTAGGTTGGTGGGTATTTTTGATAGCTGAGGTTGGATTTGAAGTAGGGTCAGAGGTGGGGGTGGTCCTGTGGGAAGTTCCATATCAGTCTGAACATTGGCTGTCTCCCCGACATTAGGAACTCCTGGTGGGGGAGGAGCTTGATGCGAAGCGGATGCTCCGGTTTGCTGCTCTAGCCTGGCAATTGTCTCTGCCTGTTCCCTCATAACTGTGGCCTGTTGCCTAGCGAATTTTGCCTGACAGACGGCATCTTGTTGCATTGCTTTCATGCTTTCTTGAAGGTGGCACACCATCTCCTCCAAACTAGCCATGTTATCCTGTTCTGGTTGGATTACTGGTATATATTCTCTCTCTGTTGGTGACACAGAATCCTGATCCCTACTGAACACAGGTGGGGTAGATAAAGCCCTCTGAATCGATCCAGATCGATGTCCTCTCGCTCGACCTCCGCCTAGTAACCGGGGTAGTGAGTAGTACAATCGTTGTCCGCTTATCGATCCTCGATCAAGGAGTCGACGTCCTCTAATCCAGGTGCTTGGGGATATCTATCGTCAAGCAATTGTGCTCAACTACCTAATAAAAAGATAAATAAAGCGTATAAATAATGTAAAATCGACAAAGATAACGGCATAAAATAAACAACACACGGTTGGATAACACGAACTTGATACATCGCCTCAAATATCGATCATCAAGTTCAATCATTGCCCCTAAGTCTCAATCTTGTACCCACAGATAACGATTTCAAAATATCATTCTTGGTGCCTCAGTCGATACCAAAACTTGCAAACCGACAAAGCATTTCTGTAGAGATACACTCTAAAAGCACGTAGCATGTAAAAGAGAACCAATACACCCCTATGTTGGGGTAGGGTTTCCCTGTGCTATTTTGTCAGGAGCTAGGGTTTCACTACGCACGCAGCGGTTTCAAACAACCTATATCGGGTAAGCAACCTGTCCTAGTTTGGAATGGTCAATACGGATTCCGAATATGCACTAGGTCGAATGGTCGAAAAGGGTGCCCCGGTAAAACCAGGGTTTGTGTTCCCATACTGGCAGAGCCCGCAACCGGTCAGCCTTATGGACATGCCTTGACAAGACAAGCCTTCGGCAAACCGCTCAGGAATAGCAGATGGCCAACACGGTGTCCTAGGCGCACCAATGCACATGCAATGCAAATAAACACATAAGTGTAGTCAAAAACGGATATCACGAGTTCGAGTCAAGCTCTCTAAAGTCCCCAGCGGAGTTGCCAGAAACTATAGACGTCCCCGAATGCCCCGGGAGGGTTAAGTCCCGTTCCGTTTATATTGGGGTCACTACAGTTCGGACTCGATTTGTGTCGGTTCTAAATCTGAACCAAAGAGTCCAAATCTGGCAAATTGTTTTAGAAAACAGATTTTTGAAAAGTAGTGCCAAACATGGACTGCTTTGCCAGATATAGAGTCACCACCTAAATGTTTTAAAATGGGAAATTTAGGAAACCCTGACTCAGTGCCGAAGGCCACGTGTCCGTCATCACCAAAGTGGTCTTGGCTCGGGAGCTTGGGTACGATCGGGGAAGGTCAGCTATGAGCACCCCCTTTCGCCCGGTCCGAAGATCGGCCTCTACTAACCGTGATATCCGTTTTTGAAAACATTACATGTTCTTATTCCGGTTATTAACCTAGAATTACTATGTTATGCGCACAGCAAACAAGTATAGACTAGATCGCCTAATTTGGAAACAAGCATTGCATATCCGTTTGTTTGGAAAACAATTTGAAATTGCTACTCGCAAGTAGGCTAAAATACGGATTTCAATGAGTTATTCCAACTCAAGCAATCCAACCTCCACCCACAGGCATTCAAACAGTTTATCTCATATAAGCACTTAGCTGCATGGTGAGCATACTGTTATGTCAACACTCACACACATGTGGTATGCTAAAGCATAAAAGCTTACCTAGTACTCCCAGCCAAAACAGAAACTAGTTAGTAATCATGCATGATCCTAGTTCATGTTAAAAATGGCTAATGCAACACATGCAAAGATGCAATCTAGACAGGCTCGGCTATCCTAAGCATGGCATGTGGGATGCTACAAATAACACGTATTCAATTTGGAATTGAAATACAATGCAGTTTGTGTGATGTACCAAGCCCGATGCATGTCAACAAATGTATGGATGCACGCATGCATTGCATAAGGTATGCTAATTTTAAATATGCCCTAATCTACCATCATAAGCAGGTAAATAAAAGGGAAGAAAGAAATGGGGGTTGGAAGACATACACACACTCACCCACACTTATTACAAATACGCCCTCACACGGAGGGACCAAAAGAATATACAGTCCCAAATAATCCAGTCCGAATACAGAATAAATAAATTATTACAAAATTTCTAATTATCAAATTAAATTCAATATAAAAAAGGAAGGGGCCTCACCGCCGGATCTTGTGAATGATGCATGCTCGAATCAGGCCTACTTGAAAGTCCGCTCCATGCCATCAAGGTTCTCTGCTTTTATCGCTTTCCTTCTCTGAAAATTGTCAAAGTCCCAGAGAACCTTCTATGAGCATTGCAGAACATCATCGACTGGGAGGGATGGCCACCGGCTGTCAATGATGTTATCGGCCACCCATATAGTGCCGGTCGGCACTATATAATACCGGTCGGCACAAAATTCCTGCAGGAGACAGTTTTGACAGCAGCAGCAGACAAGCAGTGCATGGCATGAATTTTTAGGCATATGTAAGCATGGCCAATACTCCCTATCATGTATGGGACTCAAGGAAGCATGACCCTTGGTTCTTGGGCCATCAAGTATACATCTTGGTGCATGATAGCCTAAGGAACCAAGATTGCATTTCAATGTAAAAATGCATGCAAACACACAAATGAAACCATGACCTTATCATGTGTTGGTCAAGGGCCTTGGGGACCAAGAGTTGAAACAAGTTGCACCACTTGTAGTGTGAACTTCCCTCAACCCTTATGCTTGTTTTGACAACCCCAAATCAAGCCATGAAATGCATGTATGCAACATAGCTCAAATGATGCAACATGGGAATTAGGATGCAAGCACACCAAATGTCATGCAACTACCATGTTAAGCATGCAAAATGCTAGAGTATACAAGATGCAAACGTCATGCAAACATGGACCAATCAAGCAATAAGACCAACATACTACAACGCTTAATGAATCGATTAAGCAATAGACATGAGGCAAGCATGTGATGGTGGACTAGACCACAATGGGGCAGCCCTCAAACCAACCCAAAACAGAGGCAAAACATGCCCAAAATGGTGACCAAATACCTAAGCAAACATGCAAACAAATGGGCCTAAAACCGAGGCATAAACAAGGGGTATTCCACCACCACCAACATTACCACTCATGGCACATGTTAGACATATGAAAAACAGAGTTCTAGCATAAAAACATACACCCAAATCCCTTGATATGGCAACCCCAAAATGCTTCGAACATACAAGCATGCATAAGGCCTATTTCAAGGCATAAAATTGCAACATTTCAAAGTATGAATAAGGTGGTGAATGGAAACATATAGGCATGATATAGGGACTGAAATAGCATATGAAAGGACTCCAAATCACTTAAATAGCCTAACCAATGCATATTCATGGATCATAAGCTTAAGGCTAACAAGCCATCATGCAAAACAAACATGTCAAGCATGCCAAAGGTGACGAAATCAGTGGCCCACAGCCTCTAAACATGGAAAAATGATGTTAATACCATCATGGAATTAGGCTAAGACATGAAAAGAACATGGCCTAAACTCATGGCTCATTTCTAGGCAAACTAGAGCATTACAAAGCAAGTATAAGAAGCATGCTAAGGACCACAAAACCAACCAAAAATAGAGATGATATATGATCCAAAACACCCAAATAAGCTCTGAAATGAAGGCATATAAGGCTAAAAATGCATGCTACTATGTGAGCCAAAGTAAAGACCAAAGAGGGACAAAAGGGAGGGGGGTGTCCCTCCCCTATATATGACTCCAAAATACCTCCCTCACCACTGAAAACCCACTGGTTTTCAGTGGTGAGAAGACCAAAAACACCAAGTTAAACAAGGTCTCAAGAAAAGGGGCTAAAATAGCCAAAACAAAGCCTAAGAGGGTGAGTTTGTGCTCAAACCCCCAAGTGACCTTAATGAAGGTTCTAAAGCAAGAAAATATATGACTTTTTTATGTTGAACACAAAGCCAAAAACTCAAAGAAAGATAGGTAGAAAGCTAACTAAAGCAACATGCTCACCCTTGAAGAACCCTTGAAGAACAGGTGGTGCAGCCCTCTTCTAAGGATCAAAACCAGTCCAAAATCACAACAAACATCCTTCCAAGTCCCTCAATCTCGGAGCTAGGTGTAATAGTGTGTGTAGTGGTGCAAAAGTAAGGTAAAACACACTATTTAGGCCAAGAAACACACACAAAGGATGAGGGAAGGGAAGATATAGATATAGATAGATATATGAGCTCTGGTTTTGTGTTGAAAAATGGCTAACCTCCCAGCCAAGAAGACAAGGCCTCCTCTTATAGAGGAGGCAATCTTGTAAGCTTAGCAACTAAGCAAACAAGAGGCACATCCCTCCATACACGTGTATGGAGGGGAAGCAAGTGCTATACAACTGCCTAAAAATGTCTCAAAAAGCCACTGCACAGTAGTCGACAGGGCAAAATTGTCATTTTGACAAAATTGACTGCCGACCAGCACAAAAGAGTGCCGACCGGCACAATATAGTGCTGATGGCAACACCAACCAGCCGGTGGCCTCTAGCCACTGCTGGTGGTGTGTGGGGATGCCTCAAAAGGCATTCCTTGCCCCTCCAAGGCAAAACACAAGTGTTTGGTGCAAAAGCAGACACAAAACGGTCAAGTTCGGAGGTCCTAAGGCAAGGCGCGCAGCTAAGAACTCCGGGAACTCCAAACGAACACGAACATGGATAATCACCGAGTGTTCAAGCGGTGACGTCCAAGTCTTGAGGACGGTCAAAAATAGGGTGTCTACAGTTGAGAGGGCCAATGTTGTAATAAGTGTGCGTGTCTGTGATGCATGTCTTTCAACCCCCATTTCTTTCTCCCTTTTACTTAACCGCTTACGATGGTTAGTTTTAGGGCATATTTTGTTTAGCATACTTATGCTTCGCATGCGTGCATCATTCATTTTTTCTTGCATGCACCGGGCTCGACGCATCATACAAACTGCATTGTATTTCAGTACATTTACTTGAATACGTGTTCAATAGCATGTTATCAAGTTGCATTTCACATGACATCTTAGAATATCCGAGCCTATCTAAGTTGTATTTTCGCATGTGTTGCGTTAGCCATCTTGACATGAACTAGGATCATGCATGATTTCTAACTAGTTCTCTGTTTTGGCTCGAAGTACACTGTGAGCGTTTACGCTTTAGCATACTGCATGTGTGTTAATGTTGCCATGAAAGCATGCTTGCCATGAGGCTAACTGCTTATTTGATATAACTGCCTGAATACCAGTGGGTGAAGGTTGGATTGCTTGAATTGGAACAATTCATCAAATCCCCGATTTAGCCTACATACGAATAGCAAACTTCAAATCATTTTCGCAAACGAACAAGCAATGTTTTGTTCCAACTTAGGCGATCTAGTCTATACTTGTATGTTGTGCGCATCACATAGTAATTCTAGGTTAATAACCGGAATAATAACACATGTGTTTTCAAAAACAAAATATCATGCTTAGTACAGGCCGATCTTTGATCGAGCGAGCGGGGGTGCTCATTGCATGACCTTTCCCTCTCGTACCCAAGTTCTCGAGCCGAGGCAACTTTGGTGATGACGGGCACGTGGCCTTAGGCACGAGTCAGGGTTTCCTAAATTCCCCCAAAATAAAATATTTAGGTGGCGACTCTGTATCTGGCAAAGCAGTCCATGTTTGGCACTTCTTTATTAAAATCATTTTTCCAAAACAATTTGCCGAATTTGGACTCTTTGGTGATTTATCAATCTTACATTGCACTTTGTGAGATCAGATTAAGAACCGTGACATTGAGTCCGAGCTGTAGTAGCTAGAGAACAAAATGGAATTCGCGTCCTCGCAGGAGCGGAGCCTGGGGAGTTCTCGGGGCGCGTCTACAGATAGGCACAAATCTATATGGTGCCATAGAAATCGGTACCGTGCCAAATACTAAGTCAATAGAGAACTCAATCTCTCGGTAAGGTGGTAAACTAGTAAGATCCTTAGGGAAAACATCCGAGTATTCACAAACTACTCTTGGCAACTCAATTCGGACTTCATTACACTCAGTACTCAAGAAGTTGGCAAGAAGTTAACTAAGCTCACTCCACCCACGCGGATCATACACCGGTGATAAGACTCTATTAACCCGGTCCCCCAAGAAATAAAAGCAATCACCGCTCAGGGTACATACAGTAACCCTCTGACGGTAGCAATCTATAATAGCCCGATATGATGACAACCGGTCCATTCCCAAAATAACATCAAAATTAGATATGTCAATCAACACAAATGCAAAAGAAGTCGACGACCGGCAACCTCCATGTCACAACCCTGACACCCCTGCTTAACTTCACCACCAATAGGTGATTCTACACAGATAGAAGATGCTAACCGAGTCAGCTCCAACCCCAAAACTGATGCAAATGCAGATGAGATAAATGAATAGGATGCACCCGTATCAATCAACACATTAGCAACTAAATTGCAAAACAAGAAGGTACCTCTTACTACTGAATGAGCTGATACAAGATTAGGTGCAGTAACAGCATACACACGCCCTGTAGATCTCTGCTCAACCTGCTCACCTCTCGGAGCATAAGCCTGATGTACCAACTAAGCCGAAGAGGCTCCCTGATTGGCCTTTGAGACCTGTGCTGACTGTGCAGGTTGGTGGCTCTATGTCTGCCTCGAACCAGATGCATCGGGTATGCCACCCAACTGAGGGCAAAACCTCTTCATATGCCCCGCATGCCCACACTGATAACAAGTGAGCGATTGGCCTTTCCCCTAACATTGGCTTTGAGAACGAGCCGAAGATGATGCAGACCGTTTCCCTCCTCCTCTTTGCGGGCAAACTGGAGACTTGTGGCCCAACTGACCACATTTGAAACAAGTAATATCTCCCTAACCACCCCTCCCAGAACCCGAACCCGGTACTAAAAAAGTAGACCTCGACTATGCTCATTGGGACTACTGGGGGTGAGAACCCCTCGGCCTCTTCCTGTCCCCCTGAACATCCTGACTCCTCCTAAAGCCCCTTATCCTCTCCTTCTCCATCTGCATTATAGTCTCCAAATGAGCCGTCACCTCCACAAGGCATCTATAATCCCTGATCATCGACCCGGCCACTTTGAACATTAGCCCGATCCTCAATCTCTTCTCAAACTCCAAACAATGGCGTTCTTCAGTCACCACGAGTGCTGGTGCAAACCTTGTTGGGCTAGTAAATGTAGCCTCAAACTCAACCACAAGAGTGTTCAACTGCACTAGCTTGGAGAACTGGTCTCTCAGCTTCTCCCTAACCGTTTGAGGTAGAAACATGTCTTTGAAGGCACTGACAAAAGTCTCCCAAGTCACCCCAATGCGCCCACGTGCATACTTCTACCACTAACCCGTATCTCCCTTCAGTTGGAAGGATACCATGGTCACTCTCAGCTGGTCGTCCTCGATGCCAAGCATCTCGAACGTTTTCACTATTTGCTCTAGCCACTCATCTGCCTTCATTGGCTCTTTGGGATCATCGACAAACTCATCTGGATTCAACCAGAAAAGCTCTCGCTTCAAAAAAGACGGCCTTGCCTCAACTACTTGGGCTTGGACTTGATTCTTAGCCTTGAGAATGTCCATATACTCCTGCAATGCTCCGGCCATTTCGTGGGCTAAGGCGCCCATGGCCTATTGACAAACTGGTTCGACCACATTGGCCTAACCGACCCTTGCTTCCTGCACCGGAATCTCATCCGATAAAGGCATCTCATGCCTTCTAAGCCTACCATACCTATCGCCACCACGTCCATGTCCTGACATCTTAATAAAGGTAACACAAGAGATTAGCACATTTATAAATGTGTCGAAGCTAACTCACTCACATCCTAATGTAGTAGACAACAGTAATTCACTCCACATAAGCACGTTGTCACTCCACATATGCATGTTGTCACAAGAATGTCGAAACCAAGCTTTATCCGAATCAAAATGTAGCCCTTGAGATGCTCTACCTTTTTAACAAAGGCATGAGAGTAGAGAATTCACTAGATGTAGGTGAAAATGTAGAGAGAATGTAGGTTTTAGAGAGAGAGGCTTTAGATCTAGAGTTTTGAGAGAAAAATGTGTGAAAAAGTGATGTAAAAAGGTGCTGCTGCAAACTGATATATGCATAGTCCGCTCGAGCTCAAGAAGTGACGCTCGAGCGTCAGACACAATAAGTTGTTCTGTTCGAGTGCAAGAAGTGACGCTTAAGCGCAGAATACAGTAGTTTTGCGGACAACAGACCAACGCTTGAGTGCAAGAAGTGCCGCTCGAGAAGAGCCCGCTCGAGTGCAGAAGGAACTGCTCAAGCATAAGATACACTCTCCCAGTAGTTTTGCAGACCTATAAAAGTACTAAGAGTTCACAAAGCCCGCTCGAGCGCAAGAAGTGTCACTCGAGCGGAGGAATAAAATTCTGGGCAACAAAGGTTTGAAAACTAAGCAACCAACCTATTCCAACCACAACCACTATGATCCAATAACCAAATTTAAGGGTGTACAAGGGAAACAAGACATGAACAACAACACAAAACCATGAAACCTGAGTCCAGAATACAAAATGAGTTGGGTCTAAACCAAAATTGTTATACTACACCTTCAGGCTCAATCAGAGACTTGGAATTAGTAGACTCTTTTTCTCTCTCCTCCTCTTAGGGAATTTTTTTAAGGTTGTCGTTGCTACTTCCATGGTTGCCGGCGCTATTGCTACTTTAAAGAGAGAACATTTTACAGAGAGAAAGACACGCAGAGATGAGAGAGAGAGAGAGAGAGAGAGAGAGAGAGAGAGAGAGAAACAGAAGAGAGAATAAGAAAATAAGTATTAGGGTTTAGTGGGACTCATTTTGGGTGGATGAGATATATGGGGGTAGGTGAGGGACCTTAGACATCACAAATAATATTGTGGATCTCTTCCATTACTAAAAATGGGAGAGAAACCTTAGACGAATTTTCTCCAAGTTATAACTAAGTGGTAGTTTGTATATTATATAATTTTTTGTTATTTTTATTTTTTTCAAAAATTTTTTTTTTTTTTATACAAGTGGAATTTATGATTTTTGGTAAACTTGATTAGTACAAATGATAATTTGATTTTAGACTGAGAATACACTTCATTTTCTTTCTTTTTTTTGTAACAACTGTGAAATAAATTATTGGGTAAATTATATTGACACCCCTTATGGTTTCTGTTTAATATAGATTCCTATCTCACATTTGAAAGATTACATTTCCCTCCCTGACGTTTGTAACCTTATTACAAATTGCCCCTTAGATTGCTGATGTCATATCCTAAAATTTTCTAAATGACCATCTTCCCATGTTCCCTATCATTTCTTCTTTTTACATTATGATTACATTCTATAACTTTCCATCATTAAATTCTACTTGAAGATATTTTATTGAGTGATGATATACAAACATAAATTTTAGCACCTCCCTAAAGATTTCTGAAAAATACAGGGACCTCCTCTGTGGTTTCAATAATTACAGTAACCTCCCCTACTTTACCTGACATTCTCTAGATTCCCTCTTCTGTTGACTTCTGTTTATTTGTTTCACAGAAAAAGCTGATGTCATCAAAGCTAAACACTAAAATGCCCATAATGCCCTCAAGTGTCCTCAACCCATCTATATATACCAATACTAAATGTTGGCCGGTCATCCACTTGAATGTTCAGAATAGTTTTTTTTTTTTTTTTTTTTGGTGTTTTGCAATTGCAACCTTTTATTTAAAAACACAACAACTTCATGATCATCAAGCACAGATATGCCATAAGTAGTGCCTTGAGATTTCCAGCTTCCTAGCACTAATTCATCTGGTTCTGCTGCCTTCATTGCCTTTAATAGAAGTACACAAGCATATATTGGTTATTGAAGACAAAAGCTGCATTTCTATAAATGACTAGAAATGAAAATGAAACAAGATTAGGATGATCATCTTATCCATCTTATTAAATTTTGCTCTGTGATATATATATGCTTTACTAAAACAATGTCAAGAAATTTATTTAATAAGAGATGACTAACAAGTAAAGTAAATTAGACTAAAGTCATTCATTCGTAGCACATGATACCAGCTTGTGTCATACATAGTAGAGAGGAATATTACACTGAGAAGACTGAGCAACTAGTTTCTTTCACCTGTATTGTGCTTAGATCTTACAATGATATTCTCAAGTCAGTCACACTAGGTGGACAACATTACAACTTCTTTGTCAAAACTTTTAAAACTTCTTTTTTTTCCGGTAAAGCTTGCAAACATGATTTTGCAGATTGATTCCCAATATACATATTTTCTAGAAAGATTATGAACATAAATCAAACCTTTTATATAATTTTTGTTTTAAATATTATTTATTTTTTTTATAAATATGTTTTTAAATATTTTAATTTTTTTTTATATATTTGATTACGATTTGAGTGTAGAGTTTTGAAAATAGTGTGGAGTTTCGAGTTATGTGTTTGGTTTGATGAATTATCAAAAGCAGAAAAATATCTTTTGTTAATCTCTGAGAACTAATCATACATGTATATATATACATCAGCTTATAACCAATCTAACTAACCTAACAATATATCTAACAGCCTAACCGTATATATCTAATATTACAACAATATCTTGTTACAAACTCAGCTATCCTACTGTGGCAGTGTATGGCTTATGATGAGCCTTCATTGTTGATAACTGCAGTAGAACTATCAGTAGGACTGATAGTCTTATTATTCCCCCGCAAGCGAATGGGTGAAGCATAAACCATGAGCATGTGTGTTAGATAAGAAAATCGGGCAGCAGACTGGGGCTCAGTGAAGATATCAGCTAATTGGTGAGCAGTGGGAACATATTTGGAAGAAGTTTACGAGAAGCAACCTTCTCGTGCACGAAATGACAATCCACCTCGATATGCTTCGAGCGGCTGTGAAAAACAGGATTGGAAGCTAAGGAGATAGACGAGAGATTGTCACACCATAAGACAGGAGGAGCAGACTGAAGAATATGAAATTCTTGAAAAAGCATGTGCAACCAAGTCAACTCAGCGGCAGTGTGAGCTAGAGAACGATATTCAGCTTCAGTGGAGGAGCGAGAAACAGTTGTTGCTTCTTAGAAGACTAGGAAATTAGATTGTGACCCAAGTAGACACAATAGCCGAAGGTAGAACGGCGATCGGTGACATCACTAGCCCAATTTGAATCAATATAAACCTGTAATTGGAAATGACTAGGTTGAAAAGAAAGACCATGAGAAATAGTACCCTTCACATATCTGAGAATACGTTTTAAGGCTGAAAAATGACCCACGGTGGGGGAGTGCATATGCTGACAAGCCTGATTAACAGCATAAGAAAGCTCAAGCCATGTAATGGTGAGATATTGAAAAGCTTCCACCAGACTGCGATAGAGAAAAGAATTAGAATGAGGAAGAACATCAGCAACAGTATTGAAGAGCTTGGTAGACACAGGTGTAGAACATGGTTTACACTCAATCATGCCAGCTTTGGCAGGAATGTCAGCTGCATATTTATGTTGAGATAGAAAGTACCCAGTAGGAGAAGAAGTAACTGAGATACCCAAGAAATAGGCAATATCTCCAAGCTCCTTCGTGGCAAACTCCTGATGCATATGAGTCAGGAGAGACTGAATGTAAGAAGCATTGGTCCTAGTAAGAAGAATGTCATCAACATAAATGAGTAGATAAGTGAGAGAGGTAGAAGTTTTGTGAACAAAAAGAGAGGAGTCACACTTGCTTTGAAGAAATCCTTGTTGTATAAGATATGTAGAGAAGGTGGAGAACCAAGCCCGAGGGGCTTGTTTAAGCCCATAGAGGGCGTTATGAAGCTTGCAAACAAGAGTAGGGTTGGTGGGATCAACAAAATCGGAAGGCTGGTCCATATACACCTTTTCGTCAAGACGACCATGAAGAAAGGCATTGCTAATATCCAATTGCTTAAGTGGCCAATGATGATGGAGAGCCAAGCACAATAAAATTCGAATGGTGGGTTGCTTAGCCACAGGGCTGAAAGTATCATGAAAATCAACGCCATGTTGTTGAAGAAAGCTCTTTGCCACAAGGCGGGCCTTATGTCGAGCAATAGATCCATCAGAATTCCGCTTGATTTTAAACACCTATTTGCAACCAATGGATTGCTTAGAAGGAGGAAGAGGCACCAAGGACCAGGTACCCTATTGTTGAAGGGCAGAATATTTATCCATCATTGCTTAACACCAAACAGGAGATAGGAGAGCTTCTTTAGAAGAAAGGGGTTCAGTCGAAGTTTCTTCAAAGGCAAAAACATGAGTGATAGCAGTAAAACCTGGTTTGCATGGGATGTACATTAGTGGAAGGAGGTTGAAGAGAAAGAACCACTGAAATAGAATTAATAGGAATAGAGGATGGAGGCTCAGGCAAGGAGGAATCAGATGGAGCAGAAATATTAATGGGCGGAGGAGGAGACTGAACTGGAATAGGAAGAGTATGAGAAGCAAACTGAGCAATAACAGGTATGGGAAGAGGAGCTGTAGGAGCAGCGGGTATGGGAAGAGGAGCTATAGTAGCACTAGAGGAGGTTGCAGAAGAGGGTGAGGAAGCCCAAAAGAAACTCTGTAAATGAGGTAAAGAAGGAGGCTAAACAACGGAAATGTGAGAAAAGGGAAAAGAATCCTCATGAAATCGAACATGCCTAGAGAGATGAACTTTTCCTGTGGAAGGATTAAGGCATCTATAACATTTGACAGAGGAATGGTAACCAAGAAAGACACAAGGGGCAGATTTGGGGGCTAATTTGTGAGGAGAGTATGGTTTTAACCAGGAAAACATAAACAGCCAAATACTTTTAGAAGAGTGTAATCAAGTTTAGTATGAAAGAGAACTTCAAAAGGAGAGGAATGAGAAAGAGAGGCACTAGGAAGACGATTGGTGAGGTAGGTGGTTGTAGCCACAGCATCAAACCAGTAGGTAATGGGTAAAGAGGAGTGGTGTAAAAGAGAAATAACAGTCTCTGTGATATGCAAGTGTTTTCTTTTAGCTACCCCATTTTGAGAGAGGGGGGGGGGGGGCAAGAAAATTGATGGTGTATCCCATGATTTTGTAAGTAAACTTGCATTGGATGATTAATAAATTCGCCACCACCACCAGTCCGAAGGACTTGAAGTGGAAAGCCAAACTGTTTTTCAACAAAGGCCTTGAACACCAAAAATTTGGAATAAACCTCACTCTCATAATTGAGTGGGTAAATCCATGTAAAGCGACTGAAATCATCAACAAACAAAACATAATATTTGTATCCTGTAGAAGAGGCGGTAAATGGTCTCCAAACATCACTATGTATAAGTGCCAAAGGATTATTAGCAGTAGAATTAGAGAGTTTAAAAGGGAGCCTATGACATTTAGCAAGAGAACAATCAATACAAGTCAAAGCTTCTTTATTACAAGCTACATCTTTATTATGTAATGACAAATGAGGTTTAACAAGTTGAAATTTGGAAAAAAAGATGGATGGCCTAATCTTCTGCGGCATAGAACAGCAGATGAGGAAGATGGAGATGAAGAGGTAGCAGATGATGTAGCATTATGCAAAGCATAAGAAGAAGCAGGAGATAAAGGCTTAGTAAAGTAGTAGAGTCTATTGTGATGAAATCCCCTATGAAGAATGGCTTTAGAGTGTTTGTCCTTAATGGAAAAGGAATTGTGATAAAAAATAATAAGACAATTGTTATCCTTTGCCAATTGGTGCACTGAGATCAGATTAAAGGATATGGAAGGAACATGAAGGACTTTACCTAATTGAAAAGAATGATGTAGAGTTGGTAATATACCTTTTCCAGTATGCTGAATGGGAAGAGATGTGCCATCCCCAATGGTGACCTGATCGGAGCCAGAATAAGGTAGATAGGAGTTTAGCTTATGAAGATCATTAGTCATATGATCAGTGGCTGCAGAATCCAAAAACCAAGGAATAGAAGAAGAAGACGCATTATCATCATTCATGGAAGTAACAAAGGCCTTAGACTGATGAGGCACATGAGTAGCAGATGATGATGAAGTAAGGAGTGGTTGTGGTTGATATTGAGGATCAAGACGATGCCAACAATCAAATGCAGAGTGATTTGATTTTCCACAAATTTGACAAACACTGTCATAGCTGGTTTGACTGCGATTTTGAGATCGGCCACGAGAACCAGAAAATCTGTTCACAGATCGATTGCCACAAAAATTTCTAGAATCTCATCGATATGATCCACGGTTAGAATGATGATATGAATTGAATCCTTTGGAAGAATTAGATTCTTTTACAGTTGAATAGGCAACTGTAAGATTTGATGTGTGTTTAAGTTTGCCTTCAATGTGTATTGCTTCAGAACAGAGAATAGATGACAATTCTTCCATAGAAATGCTCTCAGATCGAGATCGAATTGCCATTTTGAGTGCATCATATTCTGTAGGTAAACCATTTAGTGTAATAAGAACCACATCTTCATCATGAATAGAAGATGAAGCTATGCTCAATTGATCCACAAGACTTTTGATGTGACCAAGATAAGCCTCCATTGAATCAAAACCTTTTGATATTAAATTCAATTGGTTCTTGAGTTGGTGAATGTGCGACCTGGACAATGAAGTAAATCGCAGTTGTGAAGATTGCTAAGATAAAGTAGCAATGATACAACTTAAGAGATGTGCATCAACTATGTTCCATTGAACAAATTTTGGATTTGAACTTTCTGATCCAGAGAAATTCAGAATCATTGCCGGAGGACATTGATATGATCCATTTGCAATCTTCAAGAGATCAGTGGCTCTAAGTATATTCTACATTTGATGTTTCCAAATAAGGAAATTTTTGCTGTCCAATTTGACAGCCACAAGTGAACTCTGGTTAGAAATCAACATTGCAAGATTTGGAGGAACAGTTGCAGATGAAAACGCCATTGAACTTTCTTGGAAATAGATGAAGATTCTTGAAGATTAATTTGGTGAGATAATGCTTGTTGGAGCTTGAAGCTCTGATACCATGATGAATTATCAAAAGCAGAAAAATATCTTTTGTTAATCTCTGAGAACTAATCATACATGTATATATATACATCAGCTTATAACTAACCTAACAATATATCTGACACCCTAACCGTATATATCTAATATTACAACAATATCTTGTTACAAACTCAGCTATCCTACTGTGGCAATGTATGGCTTATGATGAGCCTTCATTGTTGATAACTGCAGTAGAACTATCAGTAGGACTGATAGTCTTATCATGGTTATGAGGTTTGAAAATAATTTTTGAATTGAGTTTTGAGTTATGTGTTTGGTTACGATTTGAGTGTGAAGTTGTATTTTGAGTTTATAATATTAAAATTAAAAAAAATTAAAATATTTACAAAATAAAATAAAATGTTTAAAAAAAATTAAATAAAAATTATATATTTAAAATAAAAAAAATCTTAAACATTTTTTAATATTTTAAAAACATAAAGCCAGAAAAAGCAAAGGTAATAAGAATAATAACTCCTAAAAAATAATTCATAATTTAATTGTTGTCTGGCGTAAACAGAGGGGACGTGTTTTTGTGCTCAAAAGAAAGGGCAATAAGGTCATTTACTGTAGGAAAGTAACACTGTTTGTTCCAATTTGACAAAATGGGGGAATCTGGAGAATGTCAAGTAAAGTATGGGAAGTTACTGTAATTATTGAAACCATAAGGGAGGTCCCTGTATTTGTCAGAAATCTCAGGGGTGGTAGTGTAATTTATCCTAAATTTTATATAGAATTTTCAAATATAATAATATAACTTAATGGTGATATTTCACTTTAAAACAAAACATCCATAAATATAATTTATATTTACAATAATATAGCTGTCACAACATTTTTATGATTTTTTTGTATAAATTTTTATACATGAATATAATTTTTTATTTTTATTTTCACCATTATATCTAGATTAGATCAATTTAATCAAGATATATTTAAAAATTATAAAATTTGTACAAATTTTTTTTAAAAAAAATTCATTGAATATAATAAAATAAGATAATGTATTAAATTTTTGTATTTTTTAATTTTTTTTTTTTTTGAATTTGGTGAATTTGGAAAAAAAAAAAATTGTAAAATATTATACTTCTTAAGTATATCTAGATTAGGTGTATCTAAAATAAAAATAAAAATAAATTACTTAAAATATTAAAAAAATTAGTAAAAAAAAAAACATGAAAAAAAAAAAAAACTTAATTTTTGTGTAAGTTAAACAGAAGAAGATGATTGTTATTTCCTTTAAAATGACATGTACAAAATATCTATATCATTTTATTATTTTATATGTATAAAGGCTAAGGGGGAAATATACCATTTTAATTTGACGGGGGTAAATATAATTTTTCAAATATGAGGGAGAAATTTGTATTAAATAAAACCTCAAGGGTGTCAGAATTTACCCTAAATTATTTTTATGAGTTTTTTACATATAATCACACATCGTGACCCAAAAAAAAAACGAGTCATTAGCAAATCTGGTTGTATTTGCTTTCAATTGTTAAACTTTTCTACATAAAAAATATTAAGACTCAAAATTAATTTTTCATTTTGAAAATAAATTTTCGTGCATCGCACGAGTCACCTACTTGTATATATATATAAGTAACAGTATTTTTACTTTACTTAAGTGACACATTATAAGGCCTTATTTATTTTTTTTTTAAAGAAAGCCTCGCCAACCTCCTTTTTTTTTATTATTTATTCACATACGTTTTAATTTTTTTTTATACATTTTTATCATCATATATATAAATATATTATTAAAATTAATATTTTCGCATTACTTATGTGACACATTTTAAGACTTATTTTTATTTTTTAAAAAAAGTCATATCATCATGTCTTTTTTATTTACATATTATATATAAATTCAATTTCAATTATAATACTAATTTTATATGAATTCTATTTGAGAAATACTTATTTTTCATATATATAATTATTATGATATTCAACAAAAACAATTCTCAATATATAAATAAATAAGAAAGAATATGCTTAATTATGTGTATTACACGGATCAAATTAATTTTCTTTTATATTTTATTTTTTGTCTATCTTATTGATGTCTTAATATTAATTTATATTTAATTTTTTATTTAACATAAAATTATTTATTACAAAACATTTATATTTAATTTAAATTTTAATTACCTATATACAATATGTATGAAAAATTCAAAAAGAATTTTAAAAAAAATAATAATCTACATAATTAATTTATGTATTTTTTTCTTAACCCAATCGCAACATATTTATATTTAATCTTTTAAATAAATTTTGTGTAGTTTTGTTTCTACATATTTTTATTATCTAAATAACTATAAAAATAAAAGAAAAATTAAATAATTAGAATCATTTTTAGTTTTATATTACTAATTCCCTTTCTAATTTAACAATTATTTTTAATATTAAAATGAGTATTTATTTTACTGTCTTATAATTTAATATATATCATATAAAACAATTATATGATAATTATTATTAGGTTGAGAATACACTTTTTTTTTTTTTTAAATCTTTGAAAGAAATTATTTTTATGAGCGTTTTATATAGAATCACACACACAGTGACCAGCCATTAGCAAATTTATTTGTATTTGGATTTCAATTGTTAAATTTTTTTACATATAAAGTATAAAGACTCAAAATTTATTTTTTATTTTTAAAATAGTGTTTTTACTTTGCTTAGATAACACATGATAAGGCCATGCTCTTTTTTAAGAAAGCCACGTCAACCTTTTTCTAAAAATTTTATTTACATATGTTTTAATTTTTTTATACGTTTTTCTCTCTTTTTGAGCAAACCCATGCAAATCCCAATTTCAATTACTCCATCTGTTTCAAAATATTAATTTCTTATTTTATTTTTATTGTCTCAAAATATTAATCTTTTTTCAAAAATTAAGAATAAAAATAATATAAATTTTCTATTTTGTCCTTCTTTTAAATTTATTAACAACATAAAAAATATAATTATGACAATTGATATTATTTAAAAAAATATACTATCAAAGAGTAATTTTAAAAAATCAATTCTGTTTAGAGTGCAATAATTATAATATCAAAAAAAAGTTAAATTCTCAAAAGAGACTATTACTTTAGGATGGAAAGAGTACATAATACTCTTCTCTTTTCACAAACCCAGACAAACTCAGAAACGTAATTCAAGTTTTACATGAAATCTAACTACAAAACCTATATCAATTATACTTTGAAAATCTTCCCTATATATTCTATACAATCACAACTCACCGGTTATACTTTGAAAATCCTCACAAGATCATTCTATACCATCAGAAAACCTGCACAAATTATTAGACTCCCTCGTTCACTCCCTCCACCACCATCCCATAGATAGAGTGTCTCCCTTCTCTGTAAGTCCTCTCTCTCAATAATTTGCTTCTTTGTTGATTTTCTTATGTGTTTTTTAAAAGCTAGGAAAAAAAAAAAAAAATTCTATATAAAGCTGTAGATTTCCACTTTTCTCTGTAAATTTCTCTACTTCATGAGTTTTTAGATCTATATTGGTGTGTATGTATACATATTATATTCATTTATAGTGATGTCAGAAATAGCTATCAATATTATTTTAAATGCTATTATTTTGGCCCATTCTGTCAAGGTTTTGTGAGGGTTTTTCAATAGGACTCTGTTCTTTACGTTTATTTTTTCTTTATTTTTTCTTTTTTTTTTTATCAAATTTAAACACTTGAGCTTCGAGAAGAAGCATTTTAGTCACCCCCACAATCTAACCCTCCTCAAACTCCCAAAAATGGTAAAAATCGGAATCGATTGCTCTCGTTGTAACTTCCCAATCTCAGGTGTTGTTTTCGTGTGCTGGCAATGCAATTCTTCCACCGTGAACAATGCTTTCTAGCGAGTCGCTCCATGAAACACCCATCCCATCCTCTTCATCCTGTAACCGTAGTCCCATATCCCACTTACGCCTCCGGTCGTTCACCAGCGATTCTTGCGGTCAATCTGGATCTGGGTTAAGTAACTTTTTAATATTCAAATTTGAGTATAAGCTTGAGTTGATATAGATGGGTGGTACAAAATATCGTCTAATCCATTAAAATTGCATCAATTCGCACCGTTCTATCCGCTAACTGCGGATTAAATTTTAAAATTTATAATTTACCTTTCAAAGTAAAAATGAGTGTGAGAGAGATTTAATATGTAAAATTTGTTACAAATTAGTAGTTATATATATTAAAATATTATGTAAAATTATTTTGTGTTATATATATATGTATAATATTTTGCAAATTAATACCATATATAATGCAAATGTTTGATAATTAGTTTGAATATTTTTCAATCTGTTAATCGGTTGAAAATCACTCAAACCGCGATTTGTCAATCTGCCATTCGATTTGTAATTTTACTCTCCAACCGCCTTAATTGCACCGTGCACCCCCTTAGATAGTACTCCAATGGCCTAACTCAAATTTTAGTAAAAGTTTGGTAAATGGTACCACTGTAAATTTAGAAGCTCCAATATCAGTTGAGTTTAAAATGACGGATTCGAGCTCGCAACCCTAAAATCCCCAACCCGTTGCCCTTTCCTGTTATCACATTGCTACATAATGAAGATTACTGCAGCTAAGATAGGAGCTTATTGGAGTTGAGTTGAGAATTGGACAATTATAAGTAGTTAAGCTTGTTACACAAATTGTAAGCAATGGAAGATAGTTACATAACTAGATCCTTCTTCATCTTCATATTACCATACGCATCACATCTGTGCACATTCTCTGATTCTGATCTTCTTGTGGGTTACGTACAGGGAAAAAATGGCCAAGAAAATATCCAGGAAAAGAAGAAAGCTAGTTGTTGGCTCCACATCATTGGAAGACTCACTGGCGGTAGAAGTAGTTGTCAGCAATGTTGATCTTCTAACAGAGATCCTTTTACATGTGCCGGCAAAGTCACTCCTCAGATTCAAGTGTGTATCTAAGCATTGGCTCTCTCTCATCTCTGATTCACAATTTTCCCACAACCACACCCGCCGAATTAACAATTCCTCGAGCTCAGGCATATATTTCTACTGCAGACTTCGGATGTTTAAGGAAATTAAGTCTGTCTCGTTTCACAGCCACTCAAGTCTTCCAACACTCGCCTTCCTCGATGGTGTTGGAGAAGGATCTACACCTAGGATTGTATGCTCTTGTAACGGCTTACTCTTGTGCTCCAAGGTTTACGGAAAACATTACATCGTTTGTAATCCGACCACCCAAAAATACACTGCACTACCCGAACCTGCTGGCACTTTATCTAGAGTTTTAGATCACATGTTTGGTGCATACTTGGCTTTTGACCCTTCAAAATCACCTCACTACAAGGTTGTATTGGTTAAGTACTCTTTTGATCTTCGTGGAAGGTCTGGAAGTTCTTATGTAATTGATATCTACTCATCGGAGAGTGCATCTTGGAAACACATTCGTGTCATTGCACCCCCAGGTAACTCCTTGAGACGCAGGGTGTTTTCAAATGGAGCTATTCATTGGATGACTTCCACTAACCTTTACATTCGATTTAACGTTGATGCTGAGAATCTGACAGGAACTCCAATGCCTCCATACCCTAAAATTCTTTCTAATGATAAGATTCTGTATTTTGGTGAATGTCATGGTCATTTGTTTCTTATTCAGAGTCGACAGTTTTTTCCTATGAGATTCAGAATTCTTGAGATGGACATGGACTACTGCTGCTGGAAAGTGAAGTACTGGGTTAATCTGAAACCTATAGCATCTGTTTTCCCTGAGAATTTTCACTTATTTTCTGTGGTGTGTATTGTGAAGGGAGCAAATGAAAAAGATTTTGCACTGGTGTTTGTTATTTATGGCAACTTCATTTCGTATAATTTGGATCGCAAGACATGGAAGGTGCTTCTTGATTTTCAGCCAGGTCAATTTCATGAATCAGCTTGTTATTATAATAGTTATAACTTCATTGAAAGCCTATCCCCTGTTTGAGCTAGCATGTTGTTCTGCATGTTGGAGCTCTTGGTACTTTTTGTAGAACGTGTCATATAATCTTTCAATGAGAATCAGCTTCTTAGTGTTAAAAATGTTGAATATTTTGCCATCTCAAATTTGGTAGTCATCGGTGCTTGTTCTAGATATTGTTGTAGTATCTTTTGCTATCTGCATTTCTTCATCATTTTCCTCGCCTGCTCTACTGGAGCATTCTATAATTCTCCCTTATGTTGCACATTATGTGGGCCTTGTTTTGACAACCGAACTCTAGTATACCTTTCATTGAAGTTTCACTCATTTGCTTCATGGTTTTGATCACTTTGAATGCTTGTCCAGTTGGGTGGAATGGTTTCTACTGCTGGAGAGAAAAATATTTTTTAAAAAATGAAATTGAAAAGGCCATTTGTTTCCTTGCAGAATCCCAAAATGGTAGCCAGTTCGATAATCTACAATGGTGCTTCGGGGGTTTGAAAATATAGGACAGTTCGGAAAATTTTCATTCGCGTTTCTTCTTTGTGCTGTTAGTTTAGGCAACAGTAGAGTCAGTGGCGGAATCAGAAAATTAAATTAAAAGGGACATTTATTAATTACAATATTAAAGAATTTTACAAAAATATTTCACGTAAATTTTTACAATTGATTTCGAGAAACATCAAAAAAATAATGTTATTTATAACTAGTGTATTAGACACAATATAAAAAAAATATATAGATATAAGTCTTAAAATAAATTATATAATAATAAATTATTTTTTTATACAAAATTTGATTAAAAATTCAATATAATGGTAATACCACGTCATCATTAGTATGTGATATCACCAATTAATAGTAAATAAACACAGAGAGTGGACCTTACATGTCAAATGTAACTAATAATTTAATAAATTTTATATTTTTATAGTGAGATTACTTATACTTGCATGTCAATAATAATAATATCACCCTTACATTCAAAATTTTTATAGATAATATGGTTTATAATAGTCTCCTCATTTTCAATCAAAATAACCATTATTATTCTCTTAATTTTTAAAAATAATATTTTTGTAATTTTTTTATTTAAAATATTTTTTTTATATTTTCACAAAAAAAAAAAAGGCCCAAAATCCAGGGGGCACATGACCCCGGGTCCTCACTTCCCTACCCCGGGTCCTCACTTCCCTCCGCCCCTGCATAGAGTATATAGCTTGACAAACTTTAAGAGTTGTGTTAACAGCGAAAAATATTTCCTAATGAAACATTTTCTATAGAATACGTTTTTTGAAAAATGGAAAAAACGTTTTTCCATGTTTGGTTTTGTTTTAAACTAATATGCTAATAGATGTGTTAGTGGTGGTGTCAATGATATTGTTGATGGTGATGGTAGTGGAGGTTGTGATAATAGTGATGTGGTAGTGGAGCTGATAATAATATAATAGCATTAGTAAAATTTTAGTTCGGAAAACGCTTTCTCCCTTTTGAGAAGTGAAAAATATATTCCGTCTAAATGGGTTTATTTTCTGTAGATTATGAAAAATGTTTTTCGTTGTCTTTTATTTTTCACCAAAAAATGTGAAAAACATTTTTCACTATCTATCTTCTTCGTTTTTTTCTTTTTTCTTTTCTCTTTTTTTTTTTTTAATTTTTTTTTCCAATCTATGCCGTACAAATTAGGGAATATAATACACCACAAAACATATACCTATGGTTATGACAAATTGTGGGTATTTGTTATGATTTGTTTGACTCATTAACGTGTTGGTTATGTGTTAATTATGATTTATTAGGATTGTTATTTTGGTTGTGCATGAAGTCTTGTTTGATTACGATTCATTTTAATATTGGCTTATGATTCATTTTAGTGTTAGTTATGATATATTATGGTTATTATTTTGGTTGTGATTGAAGAAATATTTAGTTATGCCTTGAGTGGTATTTGGTAACGACTCACCATTTTTTTTGTAGTTACGATTGAATATAATTTAGTTATGATATTTGTGGTATGTAGGGTCAATTTGGTTCGGTTTGACACTAAATTTGGAACTAACCTAATCATGATTGGTTCCAAGTTTTTCGACCCAAAACTTGACCAATCATGAACTAAAAACAACCTAATCCAACCCAATGTAACTCGGGTTGATTCGGGTTTGAACTATGGTTTCATTATATTAAAAATAAGCAAATCAATCAATAATAAATAATTAAAATATACAAGTCTCTAACATTTAAACTTAATACAAAACAAAGAGCAAAATATTATTTAGTACAATCCAATACAAATTAAATCTAATTGAAGTTTAAATATAATCAATACAAATTAAATCTATTAATACGACCAATAAAGATTAAATCAACTATGAAATCTTACTAAAGATTCTAATATTTCCTTCGTTTACCAATAATTCTTGAATATGAAAAATTATTAAATGTAATCAAGTCCATTCTAATAGATTCTAATAGAGTAATAAGGTAAACACGTCAATATAAATAAAATTTTAAAATATACATATTCATATATATGTATAAGTAGTTTCGGTCTTTAATTGATTCGGTTTAGACAAAACTTAACCCAAGAACCATTCTAATTATATTAATTTGATGATTTAAAGACTCAAACCCAAATCAATTTACTCAAAAATTAACCCAATCAAACTCAACCCAAAGAAACAATTTGGTTCGATGCTTCAATTCATTGGCTAATTTGAACGGCTTAATGCCATCAACACCACAACACAAAAAACGAAGTGTATGACAGACGGACTCTTAAATTGGGGGCTATCAACATTCTATTAAAAAAATAAAATAAAATAAAATAAAAATCTGAACATGGACTCTGTATAGGATTCGCTATGCATCTTTAAACATAAGCTTAATTGCATCAATAAATGTAAAATAAAATACCTGGTTAAAACTTCCCTTGTCAAAATTCTATGTAAGGGAATTCCCTGTGACCATGTTTGATATATAGATTAAAGTTTTTAGCACTCTGTATTTGGGATTGGCAATACCACGAGGGGTTTTTTTAGATGGCCAAACTACAAAATTCCAGCAATATACTTTTTTTTTTTTTTGGTCCATTTTGGTGTGTGCTAAATGTAAATGTCGTAATTAAACTACTTAGGTCTGTTTGACAAGTGATTGTTTTTGTTAAAACAACATTAAAAAAAGTCCAAATTTTCAACTAATGCAAAAAAATTAGATATTATTTCCTATTTATTCTACAAAATCAAAGATTAATTGTCATTTACTCTACTTTTTACACACTTTTTTTTTTAAAGTTAAAAAGTCTTTCCCAAACATATTTTAATTTTTTGGAGAAATTACAAAAAAAAGTCTCAAGGTTTTACCTTATAAAAAAATAAATCTAAAGTTTTTAATTTTATCAATTTAAACTATAATATTTGAATTTATTTTTAGTTTAAATCACCTGTATAATTTCATTACGTAAAACTGATAGAAAAAAAAAATGACATTTTAGTTATAGCGACTCGAGTTAAGACTCGATTCTTTTGTACTCTTTGATTGTGGGTTTTGTATTTATTGGTGTTGTTGTCATCTGTTTTAGTCATATGTTATTTTGGAGTTGTGAATTAGATCTTTAGGTTGTGTTTTGTTTGTATCCAACAATTGGCTCTCTCTCTCTCTCATTTCTGACTCACAGTTTGCCTTCAACCATACCCGCCGAACCAAGATTTCCTCCATCTCTGGCCAATACTTCTACTACCAAGCTTGGAAATGCAACAAACTTAACTCTGTCTCGCATCATGGCCACTCAACTCTTCTAACACTCACCTTCCTCAATTGTGTTAGAGAAGGATCTATGCCTAGTGTGGGTGTTGATTTTTGACCACACAACCAAACAGAGAACTTAGCTGAAGAGCACTGACAAAATAGATTAAGCCCAACAACCTGTAACAAGAATATGAGAATACTGCGGTGGTTCGCCACCCGGGGGCACTGCGACAATCAAGTCAGTAAACAATATCTCTCACAAATAGCATGAAGTACTCAAAACTCACAAGAAAATAACTTACCTCTGACCCACGAGGGTGCTATGCTTTTATAACCAGCAGTGACCTGATCACCTAGAAGCCTCACTTCAGTGGACTCAGGCCTAATGTTTATCCTGGACTCTCAGCTAGATAAAGATAAATTCGTCAAGAGCCTTATCCTTATCCTGACTGAGATCCTCCCCTATTCTAGGACTCTAGTCCCTTATCCGCTTATCTCGGATTCTGACATCTCCTTAGATAACCTCGGCCTAGCCGAGATTATCTCAGCAAACATGACAAGGCCACGTGGCACCTCGGCTGACACTTCAGTGTCACTTTAGACACGAGTTATCATTCACAAAATACTTCCCCACAACTGCCCCCTAGGTTCTATTACCTCAGCTACCTGAGGTGATGGAACCTACACCGTTTTGTTCACATAACGTATTGGCTCAAAAAGCATTGATTACTTTGACCGAGATCACAACTTGTCGGCTTCGAGTAATCAAGAGTCTATTACCGACTTCATCAAGAATCAAAAACCAGAAACTAAGTTTGTTTATGCATTTGAACTGAGATCGTACCTCTAGCCGAGGTCACAACCCCACTACTCAAGAATTTCAAGAATCACATACATATTCCAAGTGCACATGACCTGTCTCACTTTACCATTCCAACCGTTTCCTTCACGTGTCTCTCCTACTGGTTCGTACTAGACATGTGCCATCAAACCACTTTGAGTCTGCTCACACTGCCTAACAAACACATCACCCAAGGTACTTTTATTACATTTTGTCGCCTTTTCAGTTTTTGACAAAACTCTCTCTCTCTCTCTCTCTCTCTCTCTTTTGCAAATTCAATTTCCCTCTTTGTCTCAAATTTTCTCTCTCCAAAACTCCAAACCTCCATTGTTGTGTTTTCGAGCTTTCTACACCCTCTCCGTTCACCACTTCCGGCGAAGCGTTCCTTATTCTGCTCCATTTACTGTCGTCGTTGTAGGCGCGCCCTCGGGCCCCACTACAGTTCAGACTCAATTTGTGTCACGGTTCTTAATCTTGAACCAAAGAGTCCAAATCCGGCAAATCGTTTTAAGAAAACAGATTTTTAGAAAAGAAGTGCCAAACATGGACTGCTTTGCCAGATACAGAGTCGCCACCTAAATATTTTTTAACAGGAAAATTTAGGAAACCCTGATTCGGTGCCAAAGGCCACGTGTCCGTCATCACCAAAGTTGCCTCGGCTCGGGAGCTTGGGTATGATTGAGGAAGGTCAGCTATGAGCACTCCCTCTCGCCCGATCCGAAGATCGGCCTCTACTAACCGTGATATCCGTTTTTGAAAATGTTATGTGTTCTTATTCCAGTTAATTAGCTAGAATTACTATGTGATGCGCATAACACAAAAGTATAGACCAGATTGCCTAATTTGAAACGAAACATTGCATATCCGTTTCTTGGAAAATGCTTTGGAATTTGCTACTCGTAAGTAGGCTAAAAAAATACGGATTTCAACGAGTTACTCCAACTCAAACAATCCAACCTTCACCCACAGGCATTCAAGCAGTTATATCACATAAGCAATTAGCCTCATGGCAAGCATGCTGTCATGGCAAACACTCACACGTATGCAGGGATGCTAAAGCATAAAAGCTTACCTAGTACTCCAAGCCAAAACAGAAACTAGTTAGTAATCAATGCATGATCCTAGTTCATGTTAAGATGGCTAATGCAACACAGGCAAAATACAGCTAGAATAGGCTCGGCTAATCTAAGCATGGCATATGATGATGCTACAACTAACACGTATTCAACTTGGAATTGAAATACGATGCAGTTAGTATGATGCGCCGAGCCCGGTGTATGCAAAACAGATGAATGGATGCAAACATGCTATCATGCTGTATGCTAATTTAAATATGCCCTAGTCTACCATCATAAGCAGGTAAATAAAAGGGAAGAAAGACGTGGGGTTGGAAGACATGCACACACTCACACACACTTATTACACAATTGCCCTCGCTCGGAGGGTCCGAATAAATATTACACAACCGAATGAATAATTAACTACTTAATTAAATATTACAGAACTCCTATTTAATTAACAAATTAAATGCAGAATTAAAATAGCTGCAGCCCCGCCTTCAAAATGTTTGAATGATGCATGCTTGACTCGTACTGCCCGGAAACTCACTACCATAGCACTGTTGCCTCTGTCTACACTGCCCTGCTCCTCTGAAAATGGCACAATTCTTCAATGGACACTCTATGGATATCGGGGGACACCACCGGCCAAGTGGAATGGTCACCGGCCAAAGGTAATGATCACCAGCCACTGTTTAATCTACCGGCCACTGATGGATGGCCGGTCGGCACTATATGTAGCCGACCGGCCAAAACTTCCTGCAGAACCTGCAATTGACAGCAGCAGAGGGCAAGCAGTGTATGGCATGGAATTTTCAAGCAAATGTGAGCATGGCCGTACTCCCTATCATGCAATAGACTCGAGGGAGCATGACCCTCGACCCTCGGGCCATCAATTGTGCATTTTGATGCATGATGGCCTAAGAGGCCAAGTTTGCAACTTGATGTAAGTGCATACAACCAAAACACATGAATGCCAACACCCTATCATGTTGAGGTCAAGGGGATTGACAACCGAGGGTTGAGACGTGTTACATCACTGGGAGTATGAATACTTCTCAATCCTCATACTTGGTTTGACACCCCAAACCAAGCAAAATGTAATGCAATGCATGCGAAGCGGCTCAAGTATGCAACATGAGACTAATATGTGTAAAGCATGCCAAATGCGAAGCGACCTATCATACAAAGTGCAATGTGATGCATCCTATGGTACAAGTTAAACATGAAACCAAAGATAATGCGATAAAATCATGCAATGATGGACCTAAAACACCAAGAGGCAGACCTCAGTCCACCCTCCAAATAGTGGCCAAAATGCCCAAAATGATGAGCCAATGCTTATGCAAACATGCACACCAATAGGTCCAAGGCAAGGAGCATTCTACCACAACTACCCCATGCACTCATGGCATGAACTATACAACTAAAACAGAGTTTTAATGCATTAAAACAAGTCCTAAAACCCAATGTTATGACAGCTCAAATGACCCAAATGCATAGGCATACGCAATGCTCATTTCAAGGCATAAAAGGACACATCTTCAAAGCATGAAAGAGGTGATGAATGCAAGCATACAAGCATCTTTTAGGGACTGAAATGGCATGTTAAGTGATTCCAAATCACTGAAATAGCCTAACCAATGCATACGAAGGACTCACACACCCGATGCTAACATGCTAGAATGCAAAGGGGCCATACAAAGCATATTAAATGCGACCAAACCAGCACCTAACAGACCTCAAACATGGCAAAATATGACCAATAACTTCACAAAGCAAGGCCAAAATATGAGAGCATGGTAGTCAAATGTCATGAGACACTTCTAGGCAAAATGGAGGAATGCAAGGCAAGTGCATAATGCATGCTAAAGGTCAATAAACCAACATAGGACAGGGGTATAATGTGACCCAAAACACCCAAAAAGCTTCTGAAAAGGAGTCAATAACAACTACTCATGCATGCTACCATTATGGACCAAAAACATGCACAAATGAGAGGCCAAGGGAGAAGGGTGTCCCTCCCCTATGCAAGACCTCAAAACCTCTTCTTCACCACTGAAAATCTACTAGATTTCAGTGGTGAGAAGGCCAATACACAAGAGTAATCAAAGCTTAACAAAAGAGCACAAAAAGAGGCCAAAAGAGGCCTAAGAGGGGGAGGTCGGCCCCAAACAACAAAATGACCTTAATGAAAGATCTTAAGCACAAAAAAAAAGACCTTTTTCAGTTATACACAAAGCCTAAATCAACATGCAAGATAGGTAAAAAAACTAGTGCAAGATTAGGGAAAATAAAGCAAGATTGTTACCCTTGAAGAACAGTCCAAGAACAGCAAGTCCAGCCACTCTTTTCTGATCAAAATCAATCCAAAACCTCAAGAACCAACCCTCAAAGTCTCCCAAAGTTGAAGTAAGGTGTAATGTTATGTGTTCTAGTGCAAAACTAAGAACAAACACACACTTTAGGCCACAAAAACACACACAAAAGAGGAGAGAGAGGGAAATATATAGAGAGAGTATAATATATCAGAAAATATATGTGTATAGCTCTGGTTTTTTTGCTCAACCACCAACCCTTTCAAAGGAGGAGGAGGGGCTCTTTATATAGACAATATGAGAGCCTTAAGCTTATTAAAGAAGCTAACATGAAAAGGGTCAAGGGGGTCAAGGGGGGCAAGGCTTCTTGAGGAAGCTTGGACAAAGGGTCAAGCTTCCTCAAGAAGCTTGACCAAAGGGTTCAACCTTCTAGAAGGAAAAAAGGTTCAAAGGCTCAAAATAGCCACACCCGTGCACGGGAAGGAGTGTTGGTGCATTCCAGCTGGCACCGCTGGCATACACCAAGTCTGAAGGGTGCAAAAGGGTTACACCGGCCAGCAAAAGAGGTCACCGGCCAAATAAAGTGCCGGCTGGCCACATATAGTGCCGACCGGCCATTGGTATTCAGAAACCATGGCCGGTGGCATCAATGAATGGCCGGTGATGCAAAGGAAAGGCCGGTGGGGTGTGGGGATGGCCAACAAGCCATTCCCTGCCCCTCAAAGCAAAAGCAACAAGTATTTGGTGCAAAACCAAACACAAGACAAATGAGTTGAGAGATCCTGAGGCAAGGCGCGCAGCCGAAGCTTCCCAGAACTCAAAACGAACACGAACATGGATGATCACCGAGTGTTCCAACGGTGACGTCCAAGTCTTGAGGACGGTAAAAAATGGGGTGTCTACAGTTGCCCCTCTTTGACAGAACTCGAAAGTCATAACAATGACGGGAGTGATTGTCAAAGCCCAGAGACGACCCATTTTTGACAAGGCCGAAGACTTAGGCAAACATGCAAGACAAACAAGATATGCACCCGAAGGCAGGGGCAAAATGCAAGACAATGCACAAAGCCGGACATAGCTTATGATCATGCAAAGAAAACTGTAACGAAGCACACACAATGCAACAGTTTTAAGCTAACATACACCAAACTACATTACAATGCAGAAAGGATGTAAGAGAATTATATAATTCTCGATACGTCTCACTCGGAGGGTACAATACATGTCCGGTTCGTCTGGTTGCACCAGTCTCAAATGAACCGTACATACAATATCGTGCCTGCAAAAGAAAGTAAACTTAACATGTACAATATTGTTAGCAACATGCCTAATAATGCAATCGAAAGTGCGTAACAACGCAAGTCGAGCGGGACGCATAACAATGCTGTGAGGGCACAAACACATGTAAGTAAAGAACATGTGACAACGTGCACAATGTGTATGAAGAAATTTGAACACATGTAAGTAAAGCATGCGGTCTACGCAAGCAATGTGTATAAAAAGAAACTTGAACACATGTAAGTAAAGCATGCGGTCTACGCAAGCAATGTGTATAAAAAGAAACTTGAACGCATGTAAGTAAAGCATGCGGTCTACGCAAGCAATGTGTATAAAAAGAAACTTGAACGCATGTAAGTAAAGCATGCGGTCTACGCAAGCAATGTGTATAAAAAGAAACTTGAACACATGTAAGTAAAGCATGCGGTCTACGCAAGCAATGTGTATAAAAAGAAACTTGAACACATGTAAGTAAAGTATGTGGTCTATGCAAGCAATGTGTATAAAAAGAAACTTGAACACATGTAAAGGCAAGCTATTCAAGATGTCAAAATACAAAGTACTGCAATACATTATAACTGAAGTGATTTGTGGAGTTCACAAGATACACAAAGGATACAGGAGGGGATGCTCCTTGCACGTATGGAGCATTGCTTATAGTAGACACAACTTAAGGTCAACTCAGAGGTCTACAGATGTTTCAAAGGTGTACTTCCTTGCACTTCCTTGAGAAGCTTGAGGTGCCATACCCAACAATGGATCCAAACAAGGGTGCGAGAGATGTATTGACCTCAAGGGATGGGTTACCGGTATCTACTCTGATACTTTGCTGCCCTACTCTTTTCTTGCTTTACTTACCTTTTTACTGGTAGTTTAAGCACATTGCACTGCCTTAGGCAGGGTCTGTTATCATTTTTCAAAACTGTGTATTTTCACAAAACACATGATGGAAATGAAACTGCTATGTTTAAAAGATGTTACATTTGCACATTTTTTTTTTATCGCATCGCATGGAATCACATAACAATGTGAATGAAATCGTTTGAAAATAGAGCATTCGCATCGTAATAATCAGTGTAGTGAACCCATTTACAACTCGATAAGCAGAACATAGAGACTTGATACAACCAAACAAGTGCAAGTACAACCCGATAAGCAAATCAAAGATTTAAAGGGAGTGAAATACAACTCGATAAGGAAATAAACGACAACTCGATAAGCAAATAGGCGTGACTCCGCAAGAATCGATCACCAGAGGGCATTGGAAGTGGTAGAATTCCCCAATACTCAACATAAACAGTTCATAGAACAAGGAGGAAGACCACCGGCCAAGGGGAGAGGCCACCGGCCATGAGAACTTGTCATCAGCCAAAAGTGGTGGCCGGTCGGCACTACATTTGGCCGGCCGGCCAAAAATTTATGGGACCACCAGAACTTTGACATCTGTCCTCCACTCACACCTTATCTCCTACAAAAAGCCTCAGCTTCGTAGTTCTACTCAATTCAACACTGATTTGCTCGAAATTGAGGGATTTCTTGCCCAGAATCTCTCGTCTTGGATTAACAACTTGGATGGCTCGGAAAAGCTGAATTTCCTGGATTTCGGCATAAACGCACTATACACTCTGGGTCGTACCCCATTACACCTCCCGTTTCTCCATGCGGCGGCAAGGTTTTGGAATCCGGTGACACATGTCTTTAGCTTTAGCGGGCAAGAAGTGTGTCCTACCTTTGAAGATTTCTGAGTTTTACTGGAATCTGAGCATGACGAGGAGATCTTGCCCAATCTTAATTTTGGCCATGCCCAAACCTTAGAGCGAATGTGTGGACTCACTATGCGTGACGTTCGGTCTCTGATTTATGATGGAATGCTGGACATTCCCAGTTTGATCTATCGGTTTTCCGATGCTGGTGATCGCAACGACCATCATTGGTAAGGCTTCCGGCGACACGCCCTCTGTTTGTGCATGCTATCTCATTTTCTGTTTGTCTCAAGCTCCGGAGGATCTAATGTTCGGTTGATCGAGGTTACCCAAGGCTTGAAAGAGGGCAAGAGTTGCGTTGTCATGACTCTGGCTGAGACGTTGATGGGGTTAGACGCCTTTTATCGTCGCGAGACGACTAGATTTGCGGGGAGTCCACTATTGCTGCAGGTAAAGTTTCCCACCCAATCTCACATGTGTACTACTCACGCCACTCGGCCCTCAAACTCGTTTTCTCACAAAACCCTTTTCTCACTTTTTCTCTCATCGTACATCTCTCTATTCTTTATTCTCTCATTTTTCATCCCTTCCCAGGTGTGGTTGATGGACAAATTGCAGGTAGTGGACCCTTGTCCAGCATACTCAGCTCGCGGCTACTTCTTCAGGCAACGTCTAGTCGACGCCCTTGATAAGGGTTGGTGGTTCGATTGGATGTGCAATTTATCTGCCGACGTCATTGCTTGGCAGTACCCTTGGCTCAATCTACCGGCAATGGGCTACAGCATGTCCCGACAGATTGGGATTTAGTTTATTGGCTTTACTCACTGTGTGTTCTATTTCCCATTCCGGTTCCGATGTCAGTTCGGTCATGACCAGATTTTCCCGCCAGAGAGGATAGAGTATCCTTCCGCATTCCCGGTTCAAGGCGCACAGCTTGCCCGTTATGCCACAGCATGGGGGACTAGAGAGCTCCTGGCCCCCGCTCCCACTTTCAGTTGCACTTTGTCTGATGAGGCTGGGATTGGCTCAATGAAGAGTCACAGATTGGGCCCAGCTTGGCATCAGAGGCTTCGACCAGCTCTGGGAGGGGGCGCAGGGGCACCTGACTTATCTATGCCCCGGATTTATTGCTTTACTAGTACTTTCAAGTTTTTTTTTTTTTTTTTAATGAATGTACTAAAAAGCAACTTCAATTTGTATGCAAGAGCAGGA
Organism: Camellia lanceoleosa; assembly: GCA_025200525.1. Classification (NCBI taxonomy): domain Eukaryota; kingdom Viridiplantae; phylum Streptophyta; class Magnoliopsida; order Ericales; family Theaceae; genus Camellia; species Camellia lanceoleosa. The sequence goes on from CM045759.1 coordinate 30,721,603, forward strand.
GAACTCTGTATTGAAATCAATGAACTTGAAGGTTGTGGTACTGAAAATTTCCCGTTTTGGTCCAGAAATGGTCTTAGCTGTAAAAAGATTAATTTGAACAAAGTCAACTTTTATTAAAACTTTTCAAAACTATTTTCGGTATGGATCAGAACTGGACACGCCTGAGATTTGTCACTAAGATGCACAACCCCGGATCCCTGCAACTGGAAAGTTGCCCCTAGTCTGCCAAGCACTGTGGCACTGCACAGCAACGGAAAGTTGCCCCCAGTCTAAAAAGCTCTGCACCGGAGATCACGATGAATGCTGATGGACAAAGATGACTGAGATGATCAAATGGACAAAGTTGATCGGGGAAAGGTTTATGGCTGAACTTCAGGATGAAGTTGCCTACGTATCCCAAAGATGGGAATCAAGCCTCACGTAGTTCAGGCTCAGGTTCGCTCGGGTATTTTCGCTCTACTTTTACGCTTTAACTTTTGCCAAGGCCGCCCTTTGCGGGTTTTCAACCTTGAGAGCTCAGTTTTTATAATTTCAAATTTTCTGTGCTCTGAGTTTTGCCTAGGTCGCCCTTTCGGGTTTTCGGCCTAGCGAGCCTCTCAAGGGTAATATTTCTTCAACTTGTCCATGTTGATCGGTTGGGAGAACTCTAGGCCATCCAGAACCATCAGAACGACAGCTCCACCCGACCAAATAGACTTAATGATGTAGGGACCAGTCCAATTGGGTCAGAACTTGCCCCTTGGGTCATGGATGGGAGCTCGATTATCCTTGAGTACCAAATCTCCTTCTTTCAAATTCCTAGACTTAACCTTCTTGTTGAAAGCCCGGGCAATTCTGCGCTGATAACCTTGAACATGGTACAGTGCTTTCAGTCTTTTCTCATCAAAGAGCATGAGTTCCTCGAATCTGCTTTGCTGCCAATCTGCTTCAGCTATTTGACACTCAGCCAATACTCGCAATGACGGAACCTCAATTTCGATAGGTAGAACGGCCTCCATCCCATAGACTAATGAATACGGAGTCGCCCCAGTAGAAGTTCTGATTGAAGTCCGGTAGCCCCACAGAGCAAACGGCAACTTATCTGGCCAGTCCCGGTAGGTTTCCACCATCTTCTACAGTATGTGCTTGATGTTCTTGTTGGCGGCCTCAACTGCTCCGTTGGTCTGCGGCCGGTATGTGGATGACTTATGAAAAGCCACATTCTATTTCTCTAACAAATCAATCACCTCCTTCTTGAAGTGGGAACCATTGTCTGAAATAATCTCGTTTGGGACCCCATAGCGGCAGATGATGTTTCTAATGAACTTCGCAACATGTGAAGCCTTCAACACCGCATAAGATTGGGCCTCGACCCACTTCGTAAAGTAATCTATCGCGACCAGGATGAACTCATGTCCATTCGACCCCTTCGGAGTAACAGCCCCGATCACATCGATTCCCCAAACTGAAAATGGCCATGGCGAAGTCATATTGTATAGCTTCGACGGCGGAATGTTCATGCGATTTGCGTGGATCTGGCATTTGTGGCATCGCCGAACAAAGCCGATACAATCCTCCTCCACGGTGGACCAGTAGTAACCCTTTCTGAGGATCTTCCGCGCTAGCATTACTACATTCATATGTGCCCCACATTCTCCTCCGTGGATGGCCTCTATCAGGCGCTTTGATTCCTCAGCTTCTACACACAGCTTATGCATTCCCAGATGACCTCTCTTATACAGCTTACCCCCGCAGATGATGAACTGAACAGCCATCCTTCTGATTGCCCTTTTATCCTTGGCGTTTGCCCCTGGTGGATACATTTCCTTCTCCAAGAAGTTCCAAATGTCGTAATACCAGGGGTTTTCGTCCTGAACCTCATTTATGGCGGCGATTGATTCATATGCTGGCACAACCTTTTGATCAATGATGACTGGACGCATCCGAACTCCAGACGGGATGTCTATCATGGAAGATAGAGTTGCTAAAGAATCTGCGAACCTGTTGTTCTCTCTTAGCAGATGAGCAAAGTTTAGCTTTTCAAACCGAGGAATTAACAAGTCCAAGGTCTGATTGTACATCATCATCTTTTCTTCTTTGACTTTCCAGTCTCCTTTTGCTTGATACACAACAAGGTTCGAGTCCCCAATGACGTCCAACCGTATTGTCCCTAGTTCCAGGGTTGCTTCTAGACCCGCAATGCATGCCTCATATTCTGCTTCGTTGTTCGAGACTTTGAACCGGAGCTTAAATGCTAAGGGGATACAGGAATTGTCAGGTGCTATCAGCAACACTCCTATCCCATACTCGTATTGCTTTGACGCTCCGTCAAAGTACATCGTCCAAGTTTCATCTTCAACATACAAAATGGCTTCATCTGGGAACAGGTACTCGACTGCTTCATCCCCTTCCACTGGATGGTCGACTAAGAATTCTGCTACTGCTCTTCCCTTGACCGACTTACGTGTCACATATTTCAAATCAAATTCGGAGAGCAACAGCAACCAACGAGCTAGCCTACCCGTAAGTGCTGGTTTCTCGAAAAGATATTTGATGGGATCGAGTCGTGAAACCAACATTACGGAGTGAGCTAACAGGTAGTGCCGCAGCTTCCTGGTAGCCCATACTAAAGCTAAGCAAGCCTTCTCCAGCAGAGTGTAGCGGGTCTCGTAATCCAGCATCTTCTTGCTCAGATAGTAGATGGCGCTCTCCACCTTATCCTCCGATTCTTGTGCGAGCATGCAGCCCATTGTAGTCTCAGTTACTGAAAGGTACAATATCAACGGTCTTCCCGGTTCTGGCGGTGACAACACAGGTGGGTTCTGTAAGTATTTCTTGATCTGTTCAAAAGCAGCTTGGCATCGACCGTCCCATTGGAATTTCTTTCCTTTCTTCAGGAGACCAAAAAGTGATTCACAAGTCAGGGTTAATTTTGAGATAAACCGTCTTATGAATTGTACTTTACCCAGAAAGCCTCGCACCTCCTTTTCAGTCATTGGTGGTGGCATTTCTAAGATGGCCTTGATTTTGGAAGGGTTGACTCCGATGCCCCTTTGTGTAATCAGAAACCCTAGCATCTTTCCCGCTGTAACACTGAACGTACACTTCTGAGCATTCAGCCGCAGCCGGAATTCTCTGATCCTTTGGAATAACTTTTGCAAGGCGGTGTAGTGGCCTTCTCTTTCTTTGGACTTGATAATCATGTCATCCACATACACCTCAACCTCTTTATGGATCATGTCATGCAATATCGTGGTCGCGGCCCGTTGATAAGTAGCTCCAGCATTCTTCAACCCAAATGGCATTACTCTGTAGCAGTAAGTCCCCCACGGGGTGGTGAAGGCAGTCTTTTCCCGGTCTTCAAGTGCCATCACTATCTGATTGTAGCCTGAGAAGCCATCCAGAAACGAAAGCAAAGCATGCCCCGCTGTGAAATCCACCAACTCATCAATATACAGCAAGGGAAAGTCGTCCTTCGGACTAGCTCTGTTCAAATCCCTGAAATCCACACATACTCGGATTCTGCCATCTTTCTTCGGCACTGGAACAATGTTGGCCAACCAAGCCGGGTATTCGAATACTAGCAGGAAGCCTACGTCGATCTATTTGGTGACCTCTTCCTTAATCTTGATGGCCCAGTCAGGGCGGATCCTTCTGAGTTTCTGTTTGACAGGTCGGGCCTCGGGGTCAAGAGGGATCCGGTGCTGTACAATCTCAGGATCGATCCCAGGCATGTCTTCGTAGGACCATGCGAAAACATCTTTGAAATCTTTTAATAAAGCGACTAAGCGCTCGCGTTCCTCCGAGGACAACGTGGACCCAATCTGGACCAGCCGCGGGTCCTTCTCAGTACCAATATTTACGGTAGTGATTTCATCAACTAAAGGTTTAACAAATCTCTCCTGCTCTTGATCAATTAATCGTTGCAAAACCGGAGGAATTTCTTCCTCGTCGTTTTTGTCAAAATTTTGAAAGTCCTGATTCAAGCAATAAATCAAAGGCATAGAAAAGTACTCAGAAACCACATCCATATCATTCTCATTAAGTACTTCCAAACCGTCCGATTCTTCTGTTACAACAGACTCGAAGGAGAAAGAAAAAGACGACCTGGACAGGACTGTGGCATCCGGGTTATCACCCCCAGGAATACCGGACTCAGACTCAGTTGAGCTGGAACTTGATTCCGACTCACAAGACTCGGTGGAATCAGATTTCGGCTCACTACCTGACCCAGTGCTGCTCAACAAAAATCCCTCTTCGTACTGCCAAACGAGAGAAGGTGCGATGGATGCATCCAAAATAGTTGATGGTAGGCCCGCAGCCGTTTCATTCCCAATCATGGACACCGAGAAGCTATCCCCCAAGAACTTCTGGTCAATCGGAGGATCTGAAAGTAGATAAGCCAATGCTACCCCCATTTCAATTTCAGTGTCCTCAAACTCCATTTCCTTGCTATGCTCAGCCTCAACTATCGGGTCTGTCAACTCTTCGGAAACATCATCCCCAGGTAACTGTAGGTCAAAGAAAATCTCGAACCCTGGTACGCGCTTCCTCTCCGCATTCAGCCACGGCTCCGGAAAACCACAGAATGGAAAATTCTCCCCCTCCTGGACGAAGCGTCCGTTTAGGGTACCCCAGATGGGCCAGTGCATCAACTCAAAAGGCTTCCCCATCTGTTTTGCTCTGGCTCTTCCAGCCATTTCCTTTCCTTTCCTTACCCAATCCTCCTTGGTGGGCAGATAACCCAAGCCAAAGGTATGAGGGTTATGCAGTACTTCGGCCAACGCTGTGACGCCCTTTCGGCCGCTCTTTTCTAATCCCATCCCGGGGATGTGTTGGAGCTTGTTCATGAGATACACTGCTTGAGCACTAACATATATCCCATCGTTGGCAGCCATGATGTTTTGTATAACCTGAGCCTCAGCCAAGGTAAAACCTGATATGAACACATCCTCCATACCATGCTCGATTTCTAGAACAGGTGTGGATACCTCCGGTGGTGGATGAATCGATGAGTTCCCAAAAACAATGGCTACTCCCTTCCTATAGGGGTATTTCACCATTTGATGCAAGGTGGACGACACCGCCTTTACCTGATGCAGCCACGGCCGCCCCAAGAGCAAATTGAAAGTTGCAGGAACCTCTAAGACGTGGAAATCTATCTCATGTTGTCCCGGACCAACTTGAGTCTGAATCTTCACCGTCCCCATGACCTCTCTACTTGTGTTGTCGTATGCCCGAATCACCTGGGCTGTTGGTACAAAGTCCGCGGTTTTCAAACCAATCGCATACGTTGTCCTTGCCGGGCAGACGTTGATGGCAGATCCGGTATCAACAAGAACCACCGGTATCCATTTATTCCTACACTCCACAGAGATGTTGAGTGGTTTGTTATGGTTTCCCCCCTCATGTGGCAATTCCTTGTCGGAAAAAGTCAGCGTCGGGGTAGCCCCTCCCGGAAAGACTAATCCCACCAGCTGTTCTGGCGTGGTTTCTATCGAAAGCTTGGCCTTGTCCATGGCCGATAAGATAGCCTATTTGTGCACTCGTGATGCCATAAGCAGTCCCCAACTAAAGATGTCTGCTTGTATCTTTTTTAACTGTTTGAGCACAGCCTCCTCTTCAAGTTGTTTCTCCTTTTGCTTCTCAGCTTCCCTATCTTTCCTAGATGCTTCTAGCTGATCTAAGTATGGGGGTTTGAAGTACCGCCCGCTCCGTGTCATATGGTCGACTTCTCCAAGGTACCAGGTGATATCGGGTTGGTTGTTCCCCCAATCTTCGTCCGTATGGACAAGACATAAATCCTCATCTTCCCACCACATTCCATCAACAGCCGACAGACACCTGTCCGGCTCTGGTATGACTGTTCTCGTACTCGCGGTACCTTCCATCCGTACGCTCGTAGCATTCTCTATTCCTATGCACATAACAGTTTCAGTGCCCACATGGGCCTTTGCCTTCCTAATTCTCTCAAAATCTTCAAATCTTTCATGTTCCGACCGTATCGACACAGCTGGCTGCTCAATAATTTCTGTATTCAGAACGCTCCAATCCTGAGCGAAATTCTTGACACTGGCGTTCTCCGGCGATGCATTCTATTCTCCGACTCTCTCGACTGTCACCGACACTCGTGCCCCTGCCAGGCCCTGTCCTGGTTGGAACTCTTCCACCACATCCGGTTGATCATCCAACCACCCAGTAGCCTCTGCCGATTCCTCATAATCAAACCAGTTGACTGCTACGTCCCCTGGATCTTGGTCACTGTAAAACTAGAGGTTGGCAAGGTCCTCTTCCACAATCGCCAAATCATCTGCCCCTTGCTCAAATTCATCCCCTCGGATCACACACAGCTCTGCCCCTGTTGGCAATTCCACATCTAGCCCATCCTGGCCTATTGATGAAATGTAGTCACCCGGACTATATGTCTTCTCAACACAACTCCCAGATTCTACAGACTCTGACTCAACAACCCTCTTCTCCTTTGGGATCTCCTCTCTCCTGTTCTCGATAGTCACCATCGTTGGCTTAGGTTGGGTTATGGAGATGTCCATCATGCACAAGTCGGCGTAGTCGGGAAGGAATACCTCCGGCTTAGGCAGGTGGGAAGGAGTGATATAGATGCTAGGGTCGTAAGGCACGACTCCAGTTTGGATGAAGTTGATCCTTTTGGGCAGTGGAGCTTGGTTATGTGTGGGGAGAGGGTTTGTTGTAGCATTGGGTTTCTCGGGAGGTAGAATCACCCCGTTATCAATGAGATCTTGAATCTCATGACGTAATCGAAAGCACAGATCGGTGTCATGACCGTGCTGTTGGTGAAATGCGCAATATTTGGCTGGGTTGTGGGTAGAGGGAAGTTTTTCTGGTAAGGACCGCGGCTCTAGGGGCTTCAAATGCCCTTTTCTGATTAAAACCCCCAGAGCTTTGGATAGGGGCATATACAGTGGAGCGAAGGTTCTTGTGTTTTTGGGTGGGTATTTGGCTATTTGGGTATGGCTTCCGGACGCGCCGGAGAATGGCGTAGCTGCCATGGTTCTTGGAGGGGGGGTGGTGGTGACCATGCTCACTTCGGAGGCTCTTGTAGTTGTAGTGCCGCTCGGGCCTGCATTAGTGTTGTGGTTGAAAGTTCTTCGGGGTTGCTCCCGGTCATTATCAATTAAGCCTTGCTTCAAGGCATCCTCAATCTACACCCCCATTTCATGTAGATCAGAAAAGGTAGGGAAGGGGAGTACAATCATCTTTTGCATCAACTTCGGCTGAAGATTGCGCACAATCATCCGAATCTGGTCTTTGTCCGTAGGCCTTAAGGTCATCATCGAAGCCTTGGCCCTCCATCTGGTCACGAATTTTGAGAAACTCTCTTCAGGCTCTTGCCTTGTTGTCTTGAGATCACGGGCTGTAATCTCGATTTGTGTATTGTATGAGTATTGCGTAATGAAGGCCTCGGCCATCTCGTCCCAGTTTCTCTTGACATCATCTTCTAATTTGGCATACCATATGGCCGCCACACCCGACAGGGTTCGGCCGAACAGAGACAGCTTCTGAAGTCTGCTGAGGCCCATTGGCCTTAAGATATCTGAAAACAGTCTCAGGTGCACCATGGGGTCCCCGGACCCATCAAATCGATCAATGTGCGGCATTTTGAATCTGTCAGGCAACGTCACAGCTGCGTCGGTATATCCATCTTCAATGTCAGGGATGGTCTTGACTCCTTGGGATCTCTTGAACATTTTTTTGAGCTTGCTCAGCTTCAATGCTGTGGGGTCTGTCTCGAACTCAAAGGGAGAGTCCAGTAGGTTGGTGGGTGTTTTGGATAACTGGGGTTGGATTTGGGGTAGGATCGGGGGTAGAGGTGGTCCTGTGGGAATGTCCGTATCATTCTGAACATTAGCTGTCTCCCCGGGGGTTGGAATTCCTGGCGGGGGAGGAGCTTGCTGCGAAGTAGATGCTCCAGTTTGCTGCTGTAACCTCACAATTATCTCTGCTTGTTCATTCATAACCGTGGCCTGCTGCTTGGCGAACTCTGCCTGTTGGACAGCATCCTGCTGCATCATTTTCATACTCTCTTGGAGCTGGCGCACCATCTCCTCTAAACTGGCCATACTGTTCTGCTCTGACTGAATTATCGGTATATGTTCCCTTTCTGTGGGAGAAGCAAAATCCTGATCCCTACTGTACACAGGTGGGGTAGATAAGGCCCTTTGAACTGACTGCTGAACTGATGCCCTCTGCCTCGCTGTCCTCCGTCTAGTAACCGAGGGTAGAGAGTGGTACACTGGTTGTCCGTCTACCAAATCCTCAGATCGATGGAGTCGACAACCTCTAGTCCAGAGTGCTTGGGGAATATCTACTGGGTCAGAAGCAATTGTGCTCGACTACCTAGTAAAAAGATAAATAAAGCGTATAAATAAACAGACAATTGGACAGCGTAACAACGTAAAATAAACACAACACACAGCTGGGTATCACAACAAATTGCCAACAAGCTGAATGTACTGTTCCTTAATCACTGATTGTTGTTTCCAAATCGTTGCCCCTAAGTCTGAATCTGATACCCGCAGATAATTGATTCACAAAAACACTGATACCCGCAGGCCTGACACTCAAACTTGCGAACTGATATGTGTGTTCCCTGCATAGATACATTTTAAAAACACATAGCAAGTAAAAGAGAGCCAAAACACCCCTATGTTGGGGTAGGGTTTCCCTGTCCTATTTTTGTCAGGAGCTAAGGTTTCACTATGCACGCAGCAGTTTTCAGACAACCTAACATCGGGTAAGCAACCTGTCTCAGTTGGGAATAGTCACTATGGATTTTGATATGCACTAGGTCGAATGGTCAAAAAGGGTGCCCCGGTAAAACCGGGGTTTGTGTTCCCATACTGTCAGAGCCCACAACCGGTCAGCCTTATGGCATGCTTTGACAAAGTCAAACCTCCGGCAAACCGTTCAGGAATGGCAGATGGCAAACACGGTGGCCTAGGCGCACCAATGCACATGCAATACAAAGAGACACATAAATGGAATCAAAACAGGATATCACGAGTTCGAGTCAAGCTCTCTAAACTCCCTAGTAGAGTCGCCAGAAACTGTAGGCGCGCCCTCGGGCCCCACTACAGTTCGGACTCAATTTGTGTCACGGTTCTTAATCTTTAACCAAAGAGTCCAAATCCGGCAAATCATTTTGAGAAAACAGATTTTTAGAAAAGAAGTGCCAAACATGGACTGCTTTGCCAGATACAGAGTCGCCACCTAAATATTTTTTAACAGGGAAATTTAGGAAACCCTGACTTGGTGCCAAAGGCCACATGTCCGTCATCACCAAAGTTGCCTCGGCTCAGGAGCTTGGGTACGATTGGGGAACGTCAGCTATGAGCACCCCCTCTCACCCGATCCGAAGATCGGCCTTTACTAACTATGATATTCGTTTTTGAAAACGTTATGTGTTCTTATTCCAGTTAATTAGCTAGAATTACTATGTGATGCGCACAACACAAAAGTATAGACTAGATTGCCTAATTTGGAACGAAACATTGCATATCCGTTTCTTGGAAAACGCTTTGGAATTTGCTACTCGTAAGTAGGCTAAAAAAATACGGATTTCAACGAGTTGCTCCAACTCAAACAATCCAACCTTCACCCACAGGCATTCAGGGAGTTATATCACATAAGCAATTAGCCTCATGTCAAGCATGCTGTCATGGCAAACACTCACACGCATGCAGGGATGCTAAAGCATAAAAGCTTACCTAGTACTCCAAGCCAAAACAGAAACTAGTTAGTAATCAATGCATGATCCTAGTTCATGTTAAGATGGCTAATGCAACATAGGCAAAATGCAGCTAGAATAGGCTCGGCTAATCTAAGCATGGCATATGATGATGCTACAACTAACACGTATTCAACTTGGAATTGAAATACGATGCAGTTAGTATGATGCGCCGAGCCTGGTGTATCCAAAACAGATGAATGGATGCAAACATGCTATCATGCTGTATGCTAATTTAAATATGCCCTAGTCTACCATCATAAGTGGGTAAATAAAAGGGAAGAAAGACGTAGGGTTGGAAGACATGCACACACTCACACACACTTATTACACAATTGCCCTCGCTAGGAGGGTCCGAATAAATATTACACAACCGAATGAATAATTAACTACTTAATTAAATATTACAGAACTCCTATTTAATTAACAAATTAAATGCATAATTAAAATAGCTGCAGCCCTGCCTTCAAAACGTTTGAATGATGCATGCTTGACTCGTACTACCCGGAAACTCACTGCCATAGCACTGTCGCCTCTGTCTACACTGCCCTGCTCCTCTGAAAATGGCACAATTCTTCAAGGGACACTCTATGGATATCAGGGGACACCACCGGCCAAGTGGAATGGTCACCGGCCAAAGGTAATGATCACCGGCCACTGATGGATGGCCGGTCGGCACTATATGTAGCCGACCGGCCAAAACTTCCTGCAGAACTTGCAATTGACAGCAGCAGAGGGCAAGCAGCGTATGGCATGGAATTTTCAAGCAAGTGTGAGCATGGCCGTACTCCCTATCATGCAATAGACTCAAGGGAGCATGACCCTCGACCCTCGGGCCATCAATTGTGCATTTTGATGCATGATGGCCTAAGAGGCCAAGTTTGCAACTTGATGTAAGTGCATGCAACCAAAACACATGAATGCCAACACCCTATCATGTTGAGGTCAAGGGGATTGACGATCGAGGGTTGAGACGTGTTACATCACTGGGAGTATGAACACTTCTCAATCCTCATACTTGGTTTGACACCCCAAACCAAGCAAAATGTAATGCAATGCATGTGAAGCGGCTCAAGTATGCAACATGAGACTAATAGGTGTAAAGCATGCCAAATGCGAAGCGACCTATCATACAAAGTGCAACGTGATGCATCCTATGGTACAAGTTAAACACGAAACCAAAGAGAATGCAATACAATCATGCAATGATGGACCTAAAACACCAAGAGGCAAACCTCAGTCCACCCTCCAAACAGTGGCCAAAATGCCCAAAATGATGAGCCAATGCTTATGCAAACATGCACACCAATAGGTCCAAGGCAAGGAGCATTCTACCACAACTACCCCAAGCACTCATGGCATGAACTATACAACTAAAACAGAGTTTTAATGCATTAAAACAAGTCCTAAAACCCAATGTTATGACAGCTCAAATGACCCAAACGCATAGGCATACGCAATGCTCATTTCAAGGCATAAAAGGACACATCTTCAAAGCATGAAAGTGGTGATGAATCCAAGCATACAAGCATCTTTTAAGGACTGAAATGGCATGTTAAGTGATTCCAAATCACTGAAATAGCCTAACCAATGCATACGAAGGACTCACACACCCGATGCTAACATGCTAGAATGCAAAGGGGCCATACAAAGCATATTAAATGCGACCAAACCAGCACCTAATAGACCTCAAACATGGCAAAATATGACCAATAACTTCACAAAGCAAGGCCAAAATATGAGAGCATGGTAGTCAAATGTCATGAGACACTTCTAGGCAAAATGGAGGAATGCAAAGCAAGTGCATAATGCATGCTAAAGGTCAATAAACCAACATAGGACAGGGGTATAATATGACCCAAAACACCCAAAAAGCTTCTGAAAAGGAGTCAATAACAACTACTCATGCATGCTACCATTATGGACCAAAAACATGCACAAATGAGAGGCCAAGGGAGAGGGGTGTCCCTTCCCTATGCAAGACCTCAAAACCCCTTCTTCACCACTGAAAATCCACTGGATTTCAGTGGTGAGAAGGCCAATACACAAGAGTAAACAAAGCTTAACAAAAGAGCACAAAAAGAGGCCAAAAGAGGCCTAAGAGGGGGAGGTCGGCCCCAAACAACAAAATGACCTTAATGAAAGATCTTAAGCACAAAAAAAAAAAAAAAAAGACTTTTTTCAGTTATACACAAAGCCTAAATCAGCATGCAAGACAGGTAAAAAACTATTGCAAGATTGGGGAAAATAAAGCAAGATTGTTACCCTTGAAGAACAGTCCAAGAACAGCAAGTCCAGCCACTCTCTTCTGATCAAAATCAGTCCAAAACCTCAAGAACCAACCCTCAAAGTCTCCCAAAGTCGAAGTAAGGTGTAATGATATATGTTCTAGTGCAAAACTAAGAACAAACACACACTTTAGGCCACAAAAACACACACAAAAGAGGAGAGAGAGGAAAATGTAGAGAGAGAGTATAATATATCAGAAAATATGTGTATAGCTCTGGTTTTTTTGCTCAACCACCAACCCTTTCAAAGGAGGAGGAGGGGCTCTTTATATAGACAATATGAGAGCCCTAAGCTTCTTAAAGAAGCTAACATGAAAAGGGTCAAGGGGGTCAAGGGGGGCAAGGCTTCTTGAGGAAGCTTGGACAAAGGGTTAAGCTTCCTCAAGAAGCTTGACCAAAGGGTTCAACCTTCTTGAAGGAAAAAAGGTTCAAAGGCTCAAAATAGCCACACCCGTGCACGGGGAGGAGTGTTGGTGCATTCCAGCTGGCACAGCTGGCATGGGCCAAGTCTGAACGGTGCAAAAGGGTCACACCGGCTAGCAAAAGAGGTCACCGGCCAAATAAAGTGCCGGCCGGCCACATATAGTGCCGACTGGCCATTGGTATTAAGAAACCATGGCCGGTGACATCAATGAATGGCCGGTGATGCAAAAGAAAGGCCGGTGGGGTGTGGGGATGGCCAACAAGCCATTCCCTGCCCCTCAAAGCAAAAGCAACAAGTATTTGGTGCAAAACCAAACACAAGACAAATGAGTTGGGAGATCCTGAGGCAAGGCGTGCAGCCGAAGCCTCCGAGAACTCAAAACGAACACGAACATGGATGATCACCGAGTGTTCCAACGGTGACGTCCAAGTCTTGAGGATGGTCAAAAATGGGGTGTCTACAGTCGTCAGAATCCAACGATAGCTATTCCAGCATCTATTTCCTCAGTAAGTTACCAAATCCTCTTTATTTTTACCCAATTTATTCTTGATTGTGTTCTTCAATATATCTTTGCTCTTGAATCTGTCACATGCTTTACATTGTATCTTTAATCACTTCCGTATTGCCATTGAATCTATATTACTATTTCTTGCCTCGATTGTGTTTTTGATTGCACACTATTGCTTTACATACTGTCACTTAGATGTGTGTCCTCGCTTGTTTCTATGCTTAGTTGCTTTAGATGTTTGTGAATTGATATTTGTGAATCTTGCTAATGCCTCTGATTATACCTCTTGATTTATCATGTTCTTGAACCACTGTTGTATTTTACTGCATTTGCCACATTGTTATTTCTTTCTGTCTTAATCACACTCTTTTTCTGTTTTTTTTGCTTGTTTCCAGATTCTTGCCTTTGTACCTTTGTTTGTCTTCTTAGTTTTAGGCTTGGGATTTGCCTAGAAACCATACATTTAAGAAAACTAAAACAAATTTCCCCTTAGATTTTCAAAATCCTTACCCTAGTGTTTGTTTAGGGTTTAGCCAAGGTTTTCAAACCCATACCAATTTCTTTTCTTTGAAATCCAGCTCAAAACATTTTAATTCGATACCATGGGGATGTTCAGGTCGGGAATAGATACCCCGACCAAACTGGAATACTATCACCAGGAGTTCTCCATCCCAGCCAACATTCAACTTAGGTTGGCTAGGAAGGAGGACTCCATTACGCCTGGGACGAACTACATGCCTTTTCCCGTAGTCACCTCTATTGAGTGTGGACTTCAGTTTCTTTTAGACATTCTTTTTTGAGAAGTCCTACATTACTACAAACTCAACCCCATGCAATTAGCTGTCAACTCATTTAGGGTTATCAATGGCATAGCCGAATTGGCACGCTGAGAAAATGCTAAGATTACACTAGTCGACATCCAATTTTGTTACACCATGTGTGCCCTTAAATCAGCCGGTGGCTTCACCTACTATCTCAAGCCTAAATCCACCACCTACAAACTTATAGCCGACCTCCCAGACTCCAACAAAGGTGCTGGAGATGACTATCTGATTTTCTTAGGAAACTGGGAATTCGCTCCAGATAACGATCTTCATCTCTATCCTCTGCGCTAAGGAGTCTTTAGGAAAGATGAGGGTAAGGACTTAGTCATCCCATAATTCCATTTCTATTAAAGACTTGTCAATTTATTTCTTCTATCTGTGCTAACGCTTGCTTCTCGCTCTTGCAGTTCTTCCCTAACCATCAAAGGATTTCTGCAAGACTTTCTCCCCAAGCCAAGATCTGAAAAGGCTTTTGGGCTTGCCAATTGAGAAACGCAAAGCCCCAATCCTTCTCAACTACATATCGACGTACAGGAGCCCTATACCTGACGTCCTTAAACAAAATAGGACTCCTCCATCTACCATAACTCCTCCAGTTACCTCATCATTAAGGCTAGATCAAGCCTCCACATTTCATCCAGCAGACCAGTTGTCCACCTCTACCCCCCAACTGATTCCTCTATCTCAACGCCAACGCTAATGCCGAGTTCCTTAGAACACTCCTGCCAACAAAACTCGCAGCAGAAGATGCTGAGGTTCGGACGTCTCAGTGACCGACACATCAAACCCACCGATTACTCTCATTGCTATCCATTTTGGCACTAAGGTCACCGTTGCTATCACATTCGAAGAGATAGGCCGAAGTCAAGTAATGGTTGAAGACTTGCTGGCCGACTTGCCAAGAGTTGTCACCATCCATTCCTCCCTTTCTCAATCCCAACCCAAGCCCAAAACCAAGAGGGTGAAGAGGACTAAGGCAAAAGCCACTGTCACACAAGTTGACTCTGAGGATACTATGCCGATCTGCAAGTTGGCCAAGATCGAGAAGAGTTCATCTACAACCGAGAAGAGGTCCGCCAAGGCCGAGCCTTTGAACACGTCTCGGTCGAAGGGGCTGAGGTTCGAGGGTGCAGCTGGCCTAGGCATTTTTAGAGCCGATGAGCCATGGGCTCCTGCAATTATGGTGGGGGACCGAACAATGACAACTGGCGACAGTGCCATCGACAGTATTGAGGTCGATGCCACTCTTTCCATTGATGTTCTCCTGCCAGCCTACCTAAACTGCATGGCCAAGATCAATAAGTATGAGAACTTCGCATTAATGATGCAACATTCTGTCTTGGTAAGTCTTATACGCTTGTACTTTTTTCGTTTGGTTTTCTCTCTTACTTCCTTTATACTTAGAAATTTTACTAACTTGTTTATTTCATTCTTTCTAGGCCATCTAGCATGCTTACTCGTATACAGTGAAGCCGCTGTCTGTGACGCATACAAGATACAAGTAAATCTGGCTTGTAACAGGGGTTACTACCTCAGATGGATGATTGCCCTCAAGGAACTTTCCATCCCCGACAACTCACCACTTCGGGACCCCAACAGACTTAACGTGTCATTTCCCCCTTCTTCTAACTGATCCAAAGATGACGCTGAAGAGGACGACAAAGCCGAGGATTCTGGGGCCGTTAAGGAGGCTGACGCTATTGCTAGGGCTAAGTCCCCCACTCTGAACGATCAAGTCGTAGACTTGACTTAGGATGAGGGGGTTGAGGTCTTCAAGAATGCCTTTCCCAAGGCTACATCTGAGGTCGAAGTCCACATGGCCGAGAAGAGTCTCGACCAAACCCTATCGAAGATTGATGCTGAGATAGTAGCGGAGAAAAGTGAAGCACTGCCAGCCAAGGCCGACACAATCCCAATAGCCGAGGTTGAGCAATCTGAGATCAATTCTAATGACTTCAGTGCTTAGGATTTTTTTTCTTTTTTACTCCTTTCTTGTACTTGTCCTTTCTACCAGAGTGGTTGTAGTTTTGCTATGTCTGGAACAATTTCCTTTTGATGGTTTTGTTAGGCCGATGTGTATCCACTATGTGCTTGAACAAGCTTTTTGTTTCAAATGCATATCCTTTTCTTTTTTTCTTCTAAGTGTTTGAATGCTTCCATGTATGCTTACTGCCTTTCCTTTATGCCTTGCATATTTGTTTTTATACTTAGCATTTTCTTGATCCTTCCAAGTCTAGCAACTTGGATCCTCATCTCAGGTCCCCAAACCTTGGATATTCACACATTGAATTTAAACGTACTAATTGCCTTGGATAATTTACTATTTATCTCGGCCAAACAACACATATTAATATTTCAAAAAAATTTCTAGTGTTGTTTCTTCACTTGTACTAATTGCCTTCTGCCAAGACTCCACCATTCCAAGTCTAGCACCTTGGTTGGGTATCTTGGATAATTACACTTCGGGTACTGTTCAGTACTCTCATCTTGGATAGTATGATCTTGGATAACTTCAACGTGTGAATTGTTCTGCAAAATTTCACAAGTGTTATGCCCTCATTCCATTCTTACTTCCTGCCCCCTAATGTGAACCTAAGTACCACTTATGTTCACATTAGTTGCCACCGCCTGACTTAGGTAATTCTGGCCGAGGTTTTCGACCTCGATGTCTTTTGCAATCTTACCAGATCAAACTTACTTTAACTCTGCCATTTATGGCAAGTCTAAGTTATTTGTCATGTTTCATTCGGAAATATCGCCAACTTAGTTTAACTTTACCATATGGAAAGTCTAAGTTATTTGTCATGTTTCATATTGAAACATCACAAACTTAGTTCAACTCTACCATATGGTAAGTTTTGATTCAACTCTACTATATGGCAAGTCTAAGTTATTTGTCATGTTTCATACCGAAACATCACAAACTTAGTTCAACTCTACCATATGGAAACTTTTAATTCAACTCTACCATATGGCAAGTCTAAGCTATTCGTCATGTTTACCATGGGAACATCGACATAAGAGTGTTCAGTCCTATCACACAAGTTTCAACAATAATTCATAAAAAAAAAAATCGAGCTAGTAATTTATTAAAACCTTGGCTAATAAAATCATTACATAAATCTCAAAAAACTAAAACTAATGGTAGAAAAACTTCAAATTGGTTGTGTTCCAGGGTCTTGGCAACTTCTTACCATCAGTGTCTTCCAGCCAATAAATGCCGATGCCAGCAACTGAGATGATTTGATATGGTCCTTCCCAGTTTGGGCTAAGCTTTCCTTCCTTGGGATCCTTCTTATTGCCGACAACTTTTTGAAGGACGAGGTCCCCAACCTGAAACTCCCTTGGATTGACCTTCTTGTTATAAGCCCTAACAAGTTGCTGGTGATATGCCCCCAGCCGAATTGCTGCTCTCTCCTTTCTTTCTTCTATCAGATCAAGATCTCGGGCGAGGAATACCTCGTTTATTCTAGCCTCCACTCCCTGGGTTTTGATTCTAGGGATGCCGATTTCTAGTGGAATGACTGCTTCAGTGCCATATGCCATGACAAAAAGAGATTCTTCAGTAGATCTTCTCGGCGTTGTCCTATATGCCCATAGGACATTGAGCAATTCTTCCACCCATTTGCCCTTGGCAGCTTTCGGCCTCTTCTTGATCCCATCCAGAATGGTCTTGTTGGATGTCTCGACTTGACCATTACTCTGAGGGAAGTTAGGAGTAGAGTAATGGTTCTTAATCTTATACTTTGCACAGAAGCTCTTGATCGGTTTACTATTAAACTGAATGCCATTATCTGCCACAATGGCTCTTGGAATCCCAAACCTAGTAATTATGTTCCTCTAGATGAAATTCCCATATCTCGGATTTTGGCTAAGGGTTCAGCCTCTACCAATTTTGTGAAGTAGTCAGTCGCTACTAGCAGGAACCTTCTCAGTCCTGTTGCCTGGGGTAGTTGCCCAACAAGATCCATGCCCCACTGGGCAAATGGCCAAGGACTGGATACTGGATTCAGATCTATAGCTGGCTGGTGTATCAAAGGTGCAAACCTTTAACACTTCTCACACTTCCTTACATAAGCTTCAGCATCCTTCTGCATGTAGGGCCGCCACCAATATCCCTGTGATATGGTCCTGTGAGTAGTGATCTGCCCCCAGCATGGCTTCCGCATACATCTTTATAGATCTCATATAGAAAGTCCTCAACCTGGGATGGATGCACACATCTCAGAAGGGGCCCAGTAAAGGACCTTCTATAGAGATGGCCTTCTACTGACAGACAAAACCTGGCTGACTTCAATCTGGTTTTGTGTGCTTCTTTTCTGTCTCCTGGCAGCCTGCCATCTCTGAGGAACACAACTATGGCGTCTATCTAGCTCAAACCCATCTCCACGCACATTGCTTCGTATTCTGTTATGAGGGGCTCTATACTTGGGCCTGACAAATAATCAACCATTATTGTTCTTACCTCTTCTGATTTTATCACGTTGGCCAAGTTAGCCAAGGCATTGGCGTGACTATTATCATCTTGGCTAACCTGTTATAGCCAGCAACTTTTGAACAATGTTAGTAACTTGACAACCTCCTTGACATAAACTATCATCCTTTTCAGCTTGAGCTATATACTCGCTCGTTGTTTGATTCACAATGAGCTGGGAGTCACCGAAGACTACCACCTCATCGACGTCCATTGCTGCTGCTAGCCTTAGCCCAACAATCAGTGCCATGTACTCCGCTTCGTTATTTAAGGCCTTGAACCCCAAACGTATGGACTGTTTGATCATTCGCCCTTCTGGCGATACCAAAACCACTCCTGCCCCCGCTTCTTGCCGATTTGAACTGTCATTGACAAAGAGGTGGAAGGAGTCACCAATGTAAATGTTGCAAGATTTTAGCCTCTCTTCTGTCCTGTTTTGCTTTACTAGTGTGGGGTTCTTTGCCTCTAGTTGGGTTTCTTCTTATTCTCCTGTACATCCCAAGCCGCGGCTCATCGGATCCTACATAGGGATCGCTCCAGGTGTGAACTCAACCACAAAGTCAACCAGAACCAAGCCCTTGATTTCTGTTCTAGGCCTGAATTCCAAGTCATACTAGCCCAGCATTACTGCCCATCTGGATACCCAACCTGTCAAGTCCCCATGTTGCAGTAGGGACTTTAGGGGGTGCTCCGTTAGTACCACCATCTTGTGGGCTTAAAAATAGTGGTTCAACTTCTTCGAAGCCATTACCAGGGCTAGCGTTAACTTCTCCAGGGGCAAGTACTTGGTTTCGACACTGGCTAGGGTCTTGTTCACGTAGTATACTGTCTTTTGCTCTCCCTCTTCTTCTTGGATTACCACCGCACTCACAGCATGGTCTGAAATTTTCAGGTACAAAAACAATTCTTTCTCTGGTACCGGGTTGGATAACACTAGTGGGATTGTCAAGTATTTCTTTAGATCGGCCAACGCGACCTCACACTCTTCTGTCCACAGAAAATCTGTGGCCTTCTTCACCAAACCAAAAAATTGTTTGCACTTCCAGTGAGCATCTGTACTTGTTAGGCTGTTGTCGGGCTCTTCAAGTCAAGGATGGCCTTGATCTGATCTGGGTTTGCTTCGATGCCTTTTCTGGTGACCAAGTATTCTAGAAACTTACTAGATCCTACTCCAAATGCACATTTTGAGGCATTGTGTAGAAGCTGATATGATCTCAGGATGTCAAAGACTGCCTTCAAGTCGACCAAATGGTTCCCAGGTTCTTTGGTTTTCACAACCATCTCGTCTGTGTAAACCTCTACTGTCTTCCCAATCAGATGTTTGAGCATCTTGGTGACCAGTCTTTAGTAGGTTGCCCCTGTATTCTTTAACCCAAAAGGAATTACTCTATAGTAGTAGAGTCCTTTAGGGGTGATGAATGTTGTCTTCTCTTCATTTGGGGTATACACTGCTATCTGATGGCAGCCTTTGTATGCGTCCAGGAAACTCATCCTCCCATGCCCTGAAGTGGCATCTACCCATTGATCAATCTTGAGCAGTGGGAAACTGTCCTTGGGGCAAGCTTTATTCAAGCTTGTGAAGTCCACACAGACCCTCCACTTTTCATTCTTCTTCTTCACCACTACTATATTAGACAACCAGGTGGGATAATTTACCTCTCTGATGGCATGTGCCTCTAGTAGCTTGTCTACTTCTTCCTCAACTACCTGCACATGAATCAATGCCAGCCTTCTAGCTCTCTAAATGACTGGTTTCACTGACCTGTCCACGTTGAGTTTGTGACAAGTAACCTTGGGGTTGATTCTCAGCATCTCATAAGGTGTCCAGGAAAACACCTCTATGTTCTTTCTCAGGAAGGCCTCCAGCTCTCTTTCTTCTTCTTCAGCTAATCCAGAGTCGAGAAGGGAAAATCGTTCATCATCTCCTTCTTGCACCAAAACTTTTTTTAGAGGTTCTTCACTTTTCTTGGCGGGCTCCTTGCCGACGTCATCCAAGACCTCATGGTCTTCGTTTTCAATTTTAGCACTTTTTGTTTCTCTTACATTGTAGGTGTACTTCATTGCTGCCATGGAGCACTTTTTCGCATGTGCCTGGTCTTCCCATACCTCTTCAACCCCCTATTCTATTAGGAATTGCAACAATTGGTGCAGCGTTGAGGGAACAGCCCTCATTGCATGCAACCAAGGTCATCCCAAAATGATATTATATGGGGAAGGGGTGTCTATCTAGAGGCCACGTCGGCGTCCCTTTGAATCCAACAATCGAGCTGTCGGATTGTTGTAGATCATCTAGGTGAAGGCCAAGGTCCTTGTAACATCTAACATACATAATGTCACAAGAACTGGCTTGATCAATTAGTATGCGCCTCACTTAGAAGTCTCCAACCTTCAGAGTTACCACTAGGGCATCGTTGTGCAGATTTTGCAACATATCCAGGTTGGCCTTAGTGAAAGAAATCATCGGTCCCTGTATTCATTTGTTCTGGGTTTCTTTTGCTGGACCTGATATACATGCTGCAGGTGTCTTACTCTTTGGGCCTCCCCTCGTACTTTATTCTCATTCACCCTCGAGTGAATCACATTGATTACCTGAGGCCCATTTGTTTGCTATGGTGGTGGTAGTGGAGCTGGAGCTGGAGCTGCTAGTGTCTGACGAAGCCTTGCATGCTATTCCCTTGTCCTGGCCTCATCTATTAGGTCTCTTAGGTGACCCTATCTGACTAGATCCTCTAAGTTTGATTTCAGAGCCCTACATCCCTGAGTCAAGTGCCCATCCTCGTTATGGTAAGCACAATGCTTCCCTATACACCTTCCCATCCCTTGGGATCTTATCCGATGCTCGATAGTATGGCTGGTTCCTGATCCTCTAAAAAACTTTGTAAATGGGGATCCTAAAAATCGTGTTAACTGCCTGCATAGCTCTAGCTCCTGTTTCCTGCCTGTCGGCACCGGTATTCCCTCATCCTCGTTTCGGTGAGCTGTTTCTCCTTTCTTCCTTCAGTATTCCCGTTCCTTGTGTGTCTTTTTCTCCTCTGGCATACTTCTCAATTCGTGCCATGAGCTCTTCCATGCTCTTCGGTAGAGTTTTTGCAAGTGACTTCGAAGCGAGCATTTATCATTCCGGCCATTCTTGAAAGATACGACCGCCAACTCTTGGTTACAACTCGGAATCCGGTTGTATACCTCATAATATCTCTTGGCGTAAGCCCTAAGGCCTTCGTCATCACCGATCTTTAAAGCCAATAGGGAATTTACCCTCAATGGCTGTGACTTGTTTGTAACAAACCTGGCCACGAACATCTTGGTTAGGCCTTCCTAGCTCTTCACAGTTCCTTTCGACAACTTATGGAACCAATCGGATGCTATTTCCCCAAAGGACGAGGGGAATACCTTGCACAACAACTGCTTATTCCCGCTCCACAAAGTCATTGAATTTAAATACAAACCAACATGAAAGTTAGGATCAGGCTTACCGTCATAAATCTGAAACCTCGGCATGTTTAATCTCTTTGGGGCCTCAAACGTATCTAACTCCATTAAGAATGGTGTCCTCGGCTTGACTGAGGACGTGATCTCGGCGTTGAGTCTTTTCCTCTGTAGGTAGTCTCTTAAATCCTACTTCGTCCTACTGAGAGCTCGCCTATCGCCAGACTTCAATCTCTTCAGCGCGCTATTCCTGGTGAAGTTGTGCGTCCTTTTGGATTTCTTTTCATCCACCACATCAAAGAAAAGGCCTTGCCCTTGGATTTGCCGAGATCCTCGGACATAGGTCCCCTTGGTCCGTGGTGTCCTCTACGACTCACCTCATACTGATTTTGTATGCCCAACATCTTTTGATGGCCAATGTGAGTTCCCTTGTCCCTTGCCATGCTACGGGACAATTGGGACTGCCTTTTGTCCTCGCTTCTAGGCATTAGTCTTGGCAGCTGGTGTCGACGTGTCCTGCAACAGAAATGGTGGTTGCATCACGTTGTTCTACATCATAAAGTTGACCACTGACTGAAGGTCAGCCAACTTGTTTTCCATTTTTTTCATCTCCTCATCCCTCATCAGGCATCTATCCTTTCATACCTGGAGGTCTCCTTCATTGTAGTATTCATCTCGGCCTCCTTTCTTCAGGCCATTGTGCCCCTTGTCAGTGTTATTCACCCCAGGATTCGGTTCTTGTACTCCTTCATTAGGGTTTTCTTCCCTAACATTAGGATCCACATGCTCCTCACTCTCACTATGGATGTCGTCCCCAATCTTTTCCTCCTACCCATTGTGGGCCATCTATTCTCTTTGAGTTCCCACAGACAACGCCAAATTGTGGGTGTTGATTTTTGACAACACAACCAAATGGGGAACTCAACTAGAGAGCTCTAGTAGAATAGATTAAGCCTAACAACCTGTAACAAGAAAATGAGAATACTGCGGTGGTTCACCACCTAGGGGCACTCCAATGATCAAGTCAGTAAACAATATCTCTCATAGATAGCATGGAGTACTCAAAACTCACAAGAAAAGAACTTACCTCTGACCCACAAGGGTGCCATGCTTTTATAACTAGTAGTGACTTGATCACCTAGAAGCCTCACTTCAGTGGACACAGGCCCAATGCTTATCCTGAACTCTCAGCTAGATAGCGATAAACTCTTCATGAGCCTTATCCTTATCCTAACCGAGATCCTCTCCTATTCTAGGACTCTTGCCCCTTATCCGTTTATCTCGAATTTCGGCATCTTTGCAGATAACCTCGGCCAAGCCGAGATTATCTTGGCAAACATGACAAGACCACGTGGCACCTCGGCTGACATTTTAGTGTCACCTTAGCCACGTGCTATCATTCACAAAATACTTCCCCACACCTAGGATTGAACACTCTTGCAACGGCTTATTGTTGTGCTCAAAGGTTTACACAGATCATTACACGAGGCATTATATTGTTTGTAATCTGACCACAGTTTGGCAACCATGGAGCTTCAGTTAATTAGAGAAGTGGTTAGTCATACAATCACTTGAGTTAGTTTTCTCTATCTCTCTAAGACATGTGCAACTGATTTGTATAGATATAGAGAACAGATCCATTGTAAAGAGACACACAAAAGATAAAGAAACAAAAGATCAGTTTCTATTTTGATACCTTTCTCTCTCATTTTCTTTCTCATTTTCTTTCTTACAGAGGTGGTATTTTAGAAGGAGTGCCTTCAGCAGTTGTAATAATATTCTATTTGGTTGGTTTGAATCTTATTAAGGGTTCAAGTCTTGCTACATATACAGCTGAAGCTTCCTCTTGCTCTAGGGTAGGGATTCTAATGTGTCAAAAAATAACAGCGTCTCTATTCTCTCAATGAGATATTGGGCGTAGCAGTAATATCACATGACATTATCATATAATCTCATCAATCACTCCCAACCCCACTTTAATTGATTGGTTTTTATTAATCAATTATGTTGTGAAAGATGTCACCCTGACACTATTGATTTCATTCCCATGATGTACGAATTTATTAACTCATTTGATCATTTTCTATATTCGACCTAATCTGTTGGAAGTACTTTTGTCCGTACCCAGTACAAAAAGGTGCACATAAAATATGTTTTCAAGATTGTAGCTGTTGCACCTCGATTTTCTTTTCCTAACGAGTAATGTTAGGGAGCCTAAATATTTTACCAAATTTTCCATCAAATGTCTCATTGGATGTCATGTAAGACATTTGGTAGAAGATTTGGTAAAATATTTGGGATCCCTAGCATTTTTCTTTCCTAAAACTAAGTGATCACACTACAAGAAAAACAAGAATTAATGGAGTTTTTAAAACGTCGGTATAGCTCCAAAAAACGTCGTTAAAAGTTATTGTGGCATTTTTTCCATTCGTCGAGGATAGGGCCATCGCCATATTTTTGTGACGTTTGATAAACGCCGCTAATTATTTTTACCGACGTTTATGTAAACGCCGCTAATAGTTTTTCACCGACGTTTTTTATTAAACACTGCTACATGTTAATGCAACAATCTCTGCAAATGCTAGCAAACTTTCATTGCCATTTACAGAAAACATCACTACATATATTTTTTTAAATTTGTTTCTCCCGGTAGTTTTTAACATTTAATTTAATATTAATAATTTAAATCCACTACATGAAAGCCTGACTATAATTAGCAAGCCCAAAATCTTTGGGGGATGCAACAGAATAAACAAAGTCATGATAAATTTATTCATCTCTTTTGAAAACTATATCGAGATAAGAAAACAAAAAAAAAAAACAAAAAAAAATTTATGAGTTACACATCTTAAAAAAAATAAAAGTAAAATAAAATATTTCTTTAAAAAAAAAAGGAAAAAAGGAAAAAAAGAAGAAGAAAAAACTTTAAACATTGTTGTGAATGAAGATTGAGATGGTCTTAGGAAAGACATCAAGCCACCATTTCTTCAGTTGTAGAGTTATGAAGTCCTTCCTAGTAGAGCTTCTCTCATTTGTCTCTACATATGTCAGATGTGGAAGTGAAATCCTTCCTAGTAGAGCTTCTCTCATTTGTCTCTTCAAAGAACATAACTTTCCTATCAAAATTGAAGGTGGAAAGATACAATTACAATTTATTTTTTTTTTAATGTAAAAAGTATCAGATTTTTTACAAGAAAAGAAACATATATGAAACAATATAAAAACTACAAATGCAATAATGAAAAATTAACATTAACAATCTCAAATGCAACATTTTAAATTGATCCTTAACAAATTATTAGGAACCAATAGTTGCACCATGAATATATTATTTATTTTAATACAACAATGCATATTTGGAAATTCAAAAAATCAAGGGCAACAACTAGAAATCATCAAAATATAAGTAGATAATCTTCAAATCATACCTAGATCAAGAGGTGATAATCTTCTTTGAAATAGAGTAGCATATCCTCAAGAGATAAACTTCTTAGCTGCTACCAAGAGAGGGGTTATGACAAATTGTTAGCAAGTATTCCTCCATATAAAATCTTGAAGCACTATGCTTTCTATCAAAAATTAAAGCTATACCCACAAAACATGAGTATGTTATTTTGTATGCTCTACTCTGGTTCAAAGAAAAAGGATATAAAAGATACAAAGAACCAAGAAACAAAATATCATAGGCCATATAAATTATCCATTATAAAAAAAAAGTCAAGAATCAAACCTGTGTGGATGATTAAGAAACCCAACAGGTGCAGAAATTGCAATCAATATTAACAACAAAAATTCAAATGTCTATTACACATGAAACAAATGGAAGATAAACAGCATTAAAAGAACCCAATAAAAAGTTGAGTTGTTTGAACTCTCCAAAAGGGACCAAATATTCATATTTGTGATACACGAATAAAAAGAACATAGCATGTCTTACCATAGAACAAAGCTACCAAGGACATCCTTTAAAGTGCATATATAAGTTATTGGGCCATAAAGGTTCATCCATGTCAGGAGAGATAAGAGAAACAGGAGTGCCTCCAATGTGATCAATAAGAGAAACAAAGGTACCTCTAAGGTTCATTCAAGATCTAGGCATTGCAATAACCAAATCACAATTGTGTGCTATCAGTGAATCCTCACACACAAATCAAGATTCATAGAAGTATCACCTGTCATGTACATATAAAATATCTCCAACCAAGATTATAATGAAGTTCTTATACATATTATAATGAAAGCAAAAGGCATATATGCATTGTATATTGCATTGAAATCATAAAGAATAGAGAAGAGAATGAATCATTGAGACTAGAAATCATCCTGCACATTCAATGTTTTCCAAACAATGAATGATGAAACAACTTGGAATTGCAACCCAAATAAGTACCTCCTTACTAGAACCAGTTAAAGTACCACACCGATCCACAAAAGAAAAGAAACAAATAAAAAAAAAAAAATAGCTTACACTAATCAATATCCAATAAGAAAAGAGAAAACCAAACCAGAGTGAGAGAAAAATAATAGCATAAAACAACTATCACAATAATAATAATAAATAAATAAATAAATAGAAGAAGAAGAAGAAGTCGTACTTGAGTGGATTTGCACTCTTTTTGGAAGAACAGATCAGGTCTAGAGAGACTAATCTCATTGCAAATATTAAAAAGAATTCCTAGAAAGTCCCTACTACAATAGCAAATCAAAAAAATGTTGGGAAACAATAATTCCAGCTAGAAGAAGAACTATCAAAAAAATTTGGTCGATTATATCAAATCAAATATACAAACTATGAGAGAGAGAGAGAGAGAGAGAGAGAGAGAGAGAGAGACCTCTCATTCTCGAACCATCAGAACACAGGTTTCGAGATCAGACCTGTTAGTTCTAAGAGGCCTCTCCTTCTTGAACCATGGGAACACCGAGATCGATTCGAAGCAAATAGAGCACGAAATACAGGTTTTGAGATTAGATCCCTATATTTCTAAGAGATATAATTAGCGAAAACCATAACAAGCTTTGAGTTCTCGAGATCAAGTTTCTAATCATACAAACCCCAAGCAAGAACAAGAAATCAATAGATACATATAAATTTCAATAGATTAGCATGACAAAAATCGATCAAGAAACACAATAAAGTGAAGTCAAATCAAACTCAATTTAATAATTATGGTGAAGTGTAGAAATCGAACCAATAGTTTCGGAAAAGTTGGACTGATCTATAACTCCTCGCTTTCAAAGGCAAATTGGAAGCCAAATAGATAGAAATTGAAGAACACATAGATCCAAAGCCTAAATAAAACGATTACAAAGAAATAGAAGAAAAATCAGCAGGCCCAAACCCTAGATGCCATTCTTGCAAACTTTCTCTCACTAGAAAGTAAAACAACAATGCTTGGTAGTCCGAATTTTCATGGCCCGAATGGCTCGAATGTCTCAAAACGACATCGTTTTGATATATTCAAGTCTTTCGAGCCACACAAATTCGAGCCACCAAGCATTTTTTTAAGTAAAAGCCCTCATCTCTCACTATTGGTGTCTACGCTTGTTTTTATGTGAGAGGGATTTTGTAAAACAGTGGTGCTAGTTAGTACGCTAATTGGTACGTATAGCATTATTCTTTGTAAAATATATTTTCCTCTGAGTAGAAACTATATAGAAAAACGCAATAGGCCAAATTAAATATCCAAATTACGTGTATTTTGGGTATCCAAATCGGATCCCCTTCCTCTCCAGCACTCTTTAGTCCAACACTCTCCTGCACTCGTCACACGATGAAGACACGTGGCGTCTAACAAATCTGAAGGCACCAAGGAGGCCACGTCTATGGAGTTGCTGAGCTTAACAAAACGACACCGAAATTGGTCGTTTTGAGCTAACAGAAGGTGACTAACAGGATGATTCAGGTTTTAAAAAAAAAATCCCAACAAGTTTTTTTTTTAATCAAAAAAAAAATTCAGTTGACCGTCGGTTGACCGGCCGGACGTTTGGCTGGTTAACCGGTCAAACCAATTTTTTTTTTTTTTTTCCCTTTTCTTGAAGGGTCTAGGGTCTGACCACAGTTAACAAAGTAATCTGTGCAACCATTACCTCTATCAAAGTAATCTGTGCAAACACCTACAAAACCACAAAATACTTGCACATAGAAAATCTATAAAACCCTCTTCCTTTTTCACTCTTTTCTTTGTTTCTTGTTTTTTTGTTTTTTTAACTATAAAACCCTCATGTTCACTAGTTAAAAAATTGACATAGTAATCAAAATGCTAAAATTGATAATCACTTGCACTACATTATTTATTTATTTATTTTTACTTCTCATGAAGACTTCTCCAAAATACTAGTGTTAACATAACCAACAAATAATGCATTTTTATTGTCATTATAAGATTGTATTAAATTAGAGAAGCTAGAAGCAATTTATCTAAGAAAACAATTAATAAAGGTGAACTTGTTTTCCCACATTAATTACAACATATTAGACTAAAGTTACAAGGAAACTCTATGAAATAGCACAAAAGCAACCATAATTTATGAAACATGATGGTGACAATTTCAAAATCTGGAAGCCATATATTCAGACAGAAATGCTCATCATTACATTCTTGTAAACAACACGTCCCTGTAAACAATCCAGCTGCACAATCTCAGTGAATTCAACTCAACCACATTAGTGTTGTCCTGTAATACTTCTCTATAAACAATCTCATTCCCACCTCATCAAATATGCTTATCAACAACAATATCTACAAAATTAACTCTTGCGAGATATTTTTCATTGTCCCAAAAATAAAATTTCATACCCACAAAAAATCACTTCTACGATTCAATTGACCATATAGCAATAGAAACATTCACAATCCAAATTGCCAATAAACATTCCCAAATTTAATGTTAACAAATATCTATCACTTGCAACAATCTTCATCAGTCTCCAAGAATTTGTGGAAATGAAGGTGTAAGGTGTAACAACGCCCGCGGGGGGCCTCGCTACAGTTCGGAGTTCTAAATCTGAACCAAAGAGTCCAAATCCGGCAAATCGGTTTGAAGGAAAATTGATTTTTTTGAAAGAAGTGCCAAACATGGACTGCTTTGCCAGATAACAGAGTCGCCACCTAAATATTTTAAAATGGGAAATTTAGGAAACCCTGACTCGGTGCCAAAAGGCCACGTGTCCGTCATCACCAAAGTTGGCTCGGGAACTTGGGTACGATTAGGGAAGGTCACATCGTGAGCACCCCCTCTCGCCCGGTCAAAGACCGGCCTCTACTAACCATGATATCTGTTTTTGAAAACTTTGTATGCTCTTATTCTGATTATTAGCCTAGGTTACTATGTGATGCTCGCAGCAAACAAGTATAGACTGAATTGCCTGAATTGGAACTAAACATCTCATGTTTGTTTGTGAAAGATGGTTTGCTACCCGCAGGTAGGCTTAAAATACAGATTTTGCCACAATCTAGTGGGCTTAACAAACAATTGATGAATTGCTCCAATTCAGGTAACTCAACCTCCACCCACAGGCATTCAAGGCAGATATATCACATAAGCACTTAGCCTCATCGCAAGCATGCTATCATGGCAGCACTCGCACGCATGCAAGGATGCTAAAGCATAAAACTCACCGAGTACTCCAAGCCAAAACAGGAAACTGATTAGAAATCATGCATGATCCTAAATGCGCTGAAATGCCTAATGCAACACATGCAAAGATGCAACTATAGCAGGCTCGGCTATTCTAACATGGCATATGAAATGCTGCAAATAACATGTATTCAACTTAGAATTGAAATACAAATGCAGTTTGTATGATGCGCCGAGCCCGATGCATGCAATACAAATGAATGATGCAAACATGCTGTCATACTGTATGCTAATTGAAATATGCCCTATATCTAACCATCCAAAGCGGGTAAATAAAAGGGAGAAAGAAATGGGGGTTGGAAGACATACATCACACTCACCCACCCTTATTACAGCATTGCCCTCGCGCAGAGGGTCCGAATAAATATACAGTCCGAATGAAAGAATATTACAGATTTCTAATTAATGTACAGATTAAACTAGGAAAGCTGTAAAGCTGGCATGCAAGCCAGGGACTGCCTCGCTTTGGCGGAATGATGTATGCTGGAGCTGTTTGGCACAGAAATCCACGACGGTGCCCCAATCAGCCTCTGTTTCACAATGTTTCTTGAAAAGCGTGCCAAGCTCTGAAAAGCTGTTAATTCTTGATTTTGCTGCGACAGAGAGCAAGAAAAGGGCACAGCAATGTATTTCACACATATATGCATGCCTCGATCCTCGTGCCACCAATCACGCATACCGATGCATGATGGCCGAGGAACCGGATTGCACAACTCAATATAGGGATGAATGCTGATGAATGATACAACAAAAACCTAACTCCATCACGGGTAATCCGGAGTGTCGGTAACTGGGGAATTGAGACACACTCCGCCACTCGGAGTACAGAATGTACCTCGTTTCCCGTGCGATATGTATGATATGCAATGAAATGCAACTACTATACAATCTAGCATGCCCAATGCTGATGAAAATGAGATGAAAATGAGATGCCTCGAAAAGCGTGCACGCGGGCACGCAAACCGAGGCAATGGCATGACATGTAAGATGTAATGATGGGCTTATACCAACGTGAATAGGGCCTCAGCCACACTCACATAGGATGCCGGAATGATAAGAATGAGGTGCCTCGAAATGCGTGCCCACAGGCGCGCAAATCGAGGCGATGATGAAAGATGAAAATCGGATAAAACCGAAGTGCCTCGAAGTGCGTGCCCACAGGCGCGCAAACCGAGGCGATGATGAAAGATGAAACCGGAGTGCCTCGAAGTGCGTTCCCACAGCGCCGCAAAACCGAGGCGATGATGAAAGATAAAAATCGGATAAAACCGAAGTGCCTCGAAGTGCGTGCCCACAGGCGCGCAAACCGAAGCGATGATGAAAGATGAAAATCGGATAAAACCGAAGTGCCTCGAAGTGCGTGCCCACAGGCGCGCAAACCGAGGCGATGATGGAATGCAATGAAATGGCATACGGAATGCCGCAATGGACTTACACCAACATGGGAGAGCCTCAGCTCACTCACATAGGAGGCCGTCGGATAAAGGCGAAGCTGCCTCGAAATGCGTGCCCGCGGACACGCAAACCGAGGCAATGCAAAAATGATACAAATGGCATACGAAAATGCAACGATGGGCTTACACCAACATGGGAGAGCCTCAGCTCACTCATATAGGAGGCCGTCGGGTAAAAAAAAGAGGTGCCTCGAAGTGCGTGCACACGGGCACGCAAACCGAGGCGATGGCATACAAGCATGAAAATGCAAATTGGGCTTACACCAACATGAGAGGGGCCTCAACCACACTCACATAGGCTGCCGTCGGATAAAACAGGGGCGCCTCGAAAGGCGTGCACACTGGCACGCAAACCGAGGCAACGCAAAAATGATGCAAATGGCATAGGGAATGATATGTAAGCATGGCAATGGAATTTCAGCGCCTAAATAAAGGGGAAAACAGCCCCGAGACAATTCGAAATAACACTCGAAGCATGCATTCATCCCGAAAGTGTGAAATTAAGCCCCGAAATGGCCTATAGCCATGCTATACATGCGAAATATGATCATGGCAGAAAGAACAGTAGCAAGGCAGTCCCAAATATGGCATTTTTCAGTAACAAACATGGCCAAAATGCAAGCATAGG
Organism: Camellia lanceoleosa; assembly: GCA_025200525.1. Taxonomy (NCBI): domain Eukaryota; kingdom Viridiplantae; phylum Streptophyta; class Magnoliopsida; order Ericales; family Theaceae; genus Camellia; species Camellia lanceoleosa. Next base: position 30,753,012 of record CM045759.1, read on the forward strand.
TAGATCAACAATAGCATGCAAAGTTAGTGGCCAAAAGAGGGGTATTGAGACAAGTGATATATGCAAACCCCAAATGGACAAACTTTCTTCTACAACATTGAATATGAGATAAAAATAAGCACAATTTCAGAAGATGACATCCTCAAAATCAGAATACAAACATGCTATAAAATCCATGCAAAGTAGGCTTCCAAATAGGCTATATCATGAGACATGCAATGCACACACCAAATGACAAAACTTTCTTCATGAAATATGTAAAGGGGATCAAAATAAGACCAAAACCATTAGGGGTCGAAGTCCCAAAAACAAACACAAATAGGTCAAAAATTGCATGCAAAAATGGCACACTTGATGGAATTTGAAGGAGGTGGTATATAAAATGACCAAATGAGGTTGAGCCCTTCTACAATGTTGTAGAGGGGCTCAATATGAGCACAAAACCAGTAGGGGTCGGACCTCTGAAAACAAAAGGAAATAGGCCTAAACTAGCATGCAAGATAATGGCATAAAAGCTAGGTATTGAAACAAGTATATCATAGGAGCATCGAATGAAGTTGAGCCCTTCTACAAAGTTGTAGAGGGGCTCAAAACAAGCACAAAAGCAGTAGGGGTCGGAGCCCCAATTCTCAACCAATTGGAGTATAGAAATGAATCAAGAAAAAGCCCTAAAAGTTGGTTTTGAAGACTTACCCTTGAAGACTTGTCTTTCTTTGATTCTTGGCTTTGATTTGTAGCTTCTCAACCTCTGAAATTCACTTCCTAGCTGCTGGAATGGTAGTAAGGATGGTGAGGCTAGGTGTTGATGAAGAGAAGACCTAGGGACTTAGAAGCTTTTTGAGGTTTTGAGCTATGAAAATGGAGGAATTTGAAGATGATCCCTTGAGACAATTTTTTCCAACCTTGAAGAAGGAGAGGGAGGGCCCTTCAAATAGACAAGAAATGGGGTGTAAAAGGGGAGGGAAAGCACCCAATCTTTCCCTCCCGAAATATCCCCCGGATGCCCCGGGATATGTTGGAAAATATCCGGACAGCTGGGACAGGCTGGAAAGCAAGAAGCTGGTCGGCCAGGTATTTTTTTGCAAGGTGGCCGGCCAGCCACCCCCCATGGCCGGCCAGCCACCCTACATGGCCGGCCAGCCAGGTGAAAAAATGAAGTTTTGAATTAGTGGCCGACCACCATGCAAAGGTGTCCTCCCAGGTGTGTAGAACAAGGATCCAAGGTTGGAATTTGGCAATACTGAAGTAGGAGCCACAACATAGAGCTTGAAGGAGAGGCTCAAAAATGAAACTCAAATTTTCTGGCCGACCACCAACTTTTAGGGTCCTCCCATGTCCCCTGATCACAGATATGTAGCTTTGGTTGGAAGAAAATACCCCTAGGGTGTTCAACATTGGCCCGGAAGTGAGAAAAACGGGCTCCGGAGGAGCGAAACTGGCTATCTGGGATAATTGCTGGCTTCTCCCCCCCCATTGATCTTCCTGATGTTGAAACAGAGGCACCTGCCAAGTTTGAACAAAAACTAATGAGAAATGAACGCTCGGGGCCAAAACCGAGCAAATCGGGATCCCGAAAATGGGCTGCAGGTGCCGGAAGTGGTGTTCAGCATCGAAGTGGGTATCTGCGACCCCAGTGTCCTCTGGAATGACAAAACAGAGGTACCTGCCAAAAACCGGAGAAAATGGATGCGAAATGAATGCTCGGGACCAAAACCGCTCAATTTGGGGTCCTAAACCGCAACTATGAGCACCGAAAGTGGCATCTGACCTCGGGGTTCCTCGAAATATTAAAACAGGTCTCCACCAAAACCGGAGAAAGGCCGATGCAAAATGGCTCGGGACCAAAACCGCGGTTTGGGGTCCCGAAATGGGTCATAGGCACCGGAAGTGGTGTTCGGTGCGAAGTGGGCATCAGGGCCCCAGTGTCCCTGAACACTAAAGCAGGTCTCATAAAACCGGAGAAGGCTGATGCAAAATGAAAGCTCGGGACCAAAACCGCGCGGTTTGGGGTCCCGAAAATGGGTCGACGGGCACCGGAAGTGGTGTTCGGCTGCGAAGTGGGCATCAGGGGCCCCAGTGTCCCTCGGAACACTAAAACAGAGGCACATGCCAAAAATCAGAGAACTCGAAGATGGTTGGGCGGTCCCGAGCCGAGGCACACGGCCTGACGGCTCCGAAAACCGAGAACCGGGCTCCGAAATGGGCAAAATGGCCTACGGCCACGAAACGTAGCTCACGGCCACCGGGAGATAGTCTACGGGACCACTCCTTTCCCTGAAAGAAAACAGAGAAAACCGAGCCTGGTTCGCAAACCGGGACAAGGTAGAGAAGATGGTTCGGAAGTCCGAAGGCAGGGCACGCGGTCGTGACTCTGGGACTTCTGAACAAGCACAGTATGCAATATCACCGAGCGCTCAACCGGTGACGTCTGAGTCTTAAGGTCGGTCAAAAATGGGGTGTCTACATAAGGGAATTTCGGATAATGTTTAGATTGGGAACCTATGAAGTAAAAAACAGAATCAGAATGAGTTCAAAGCATAGAATTGAAGGATATCCACCATAATTCATCTTACATACCCGATTGTAATGTGTGCTAGTCGAGCATTGCGATGACATAAGCAAAGTAGATCCTTGAAGTAAGGCTTGGAAGTTGGTATATTGAGGCTCTCCATTCCATGTCCAAGGCATTGAATTTGGTACTTCAGCATATGGTTGCCTCATATGTGGGAGTATATTCGGAGATATATGTATATCTTAGAAATTGAAATTTCTTTCTTGAACATATGGTGGCATAAATTGAAAAATTTAAAGAATGTAAAGATCATAAAAAAAAAATTAAATAATACCTGAACGCGTTGCTTTTTCTTTCTTGAAGTCTCCAATGCCTTTTCCAAGGTACTTTTAATCTGTCGCCTTCCACGAATGGGATCAATCCTTTTCTTCAGTCCCTTCACTTGAATGACATTTTCATTGCGCTCATTCGTTCTCATTGTAGAGCTAGCATCATTTAATTGTAGTGGTCCATTGGCGATACGTATATGCAACTTATTTTGAACAAATGCAAGCAATTTTTTCCATTCCTGAACCCAATCTTCATATGTTTCTTCCAATTCAGATGCCTGGGATGAAATCATAGTAAAGAGGGAGCACAATGACTTGTATATGCTGCTCTGTTCCAACTTAGGGTCAGCTTGAATGTCGCGCCCTTTGTAATCTTGGACAATTTCAGCTCTTGCTAATTTGGTCCACCTTTTCAGGATATATTGGCTTGGAATTTCCATTATGATCATTTCATCTTTAAGAACCTTAATAACATGACTCCATAATATTCCTTTCATCTCAAGCAATCTACAAGAACAAGACAAATTACCATCTTTGTATTTCTTCACTTCACGCATTGTAGATTATCGATATGCTTTGACAATATAAACCAAACAATCATCCTTGTGAACACAATTTGCTACGTATAACTTAAGTGAACCCACATATTCATCTTGAAATTCTTTAAAGATAGTCTTTGTGTAAACATCTCCTACTTGAATCAACATCAGAACTTGGACTTTTATCCTGGGCAACTTATATGACAATGCATACTCAGCTTCATATTCCTTATATCGCTTCTCATTAAGCCCCCTTTCGAAGTGAGTGAAAAATTGAATCAAATTGTAATCTGATCTCAAGTACTCTTTCAAATAAGCATTTAAGCTTTCACTAAGTTGTGTGCTCTTCATCCCTGCTGACCATGTCCACCTAACATATGCCCTAACCCATTTTTTCCTTAAATGAAAAATTCTTTGTAGCCAAGAATTATCATGAACAACAAACACATCTAACATAGCATTCCAAGTTGAAAAAAATTCATCTTCCTCCTCATACTCATCTAAAAACTTTCCCAAAACACTTCTTACCCCACCAAGACCGCTAAAAATTCCACTCATATGTTTTACAGCATTTTGCATCATATGCCATGTGTATCGCCTATGATATGCGTTAGGCATCACACATGAAATAGCCTTAGCCATTGCTGCATCCTAATCTGTGAAAATAGTTTTTGGATGTTTATTTGACATTGCCTCTAAAAAAGTTTTAAACAACCATATAAACGAATAGGTTGTTTCATCATACATCAATGCAGCTCCAAAAACAATTGTCTCTCGGTGGTTATAGAAGCCAACGAAAATAGCAAAAGGTCAACTCTCTCTATTTAATCTTGTGTGTTGTGTCAAATGATATAGCATCCCCCAATTGACCGTAGTCAATTATCATTCTAGCATCTACCCAAAAAATATTTGTTAGTTGCTCTTCAATATCCAACTGCACAGAATGAAAGAATGAAGGATTTTGTACCGTCTGATCTTGAAAATACTTCAATATGCTCCCTGCTTCATCGCATTCCAACATTCTTTGTCTTTTTGTTCTTAAATAATTCTCTTGATCTTTTTTCAAAAACCCTACACATTCCCTTCCACCTGCCTCTCTACCCATTAACTCATAGGATGACCTAAGTGGTATCCCACAGTCATCTGCCAAATCTATTTCAATATATTGGGAGGTGGAAATTTTTCTTTGGAAAGGAAGCATATGAGCACGTGCACTTACTACAAGGGGATGGTTGTGTGTTTCTACAAAATTGATAACTCTATAATTCCCAATTTGCCTAATTAATTTAATGCTTACCAAAGCACCACAACCGGTCCTTGTCTCCGCCCTAGGAATCCTTACAGCAAAATCTCTTTTATTAGATTTTCTAAGACCCTCCTTAGAACAAACAAATGTCCTTGAAGTAATTTCACTGATCTTACTTTTGTGAGCATATTCTTTTCTAATGCTAAATCCAACTCTTCCTCCATAAGAATTATAAAATTCATAAGCTAATTGTTCAGAGTCAAATTCCATACCTAATATGGATTTACACTGTGTATCATCCTCGCCATGAACATCCATTTGCGTGGCAATTGTTAAATCATCCATCTTCGATATATCCAATACCTAAAATGCAAAAAAGTACACATGATTTTTTATCTAAGAAATATGTGAAAGCAATACATGGCTTGATGTTCTTAAATGATATTGAGGCTCTGTTTTACACATTAATGCTCTGTTTCATACTATCTACAAAATCAATTTTTTCTTTTTCTAAATATTTGATTTGTGGAAAAAAGATTATCTTCTCCTAAATCAATTAAAAAAACTTTACAGAAGTATCTAAAAGTCGAACCTTGATTGATATGACAAAATGGCCTCCAACTTTCAGCAAATATGATCCATTCAAGGCTAAGATCCTTGCCTGCAAAGGAAATAATAAAATCAAACAAAATTAAGAATACATTGACCAATGATGGAGGGGTACTATCCCATGGAAATATACATAATTGGAGTACTGCAATAGAAAACTATTGCCTCCATTACAGCAATTAGCCAAATCTGTTTCTGCTTAAGACTGAAAAAAATCTGTTCAGTGAAATATATACATCTATATTTGTTTCTTCCATTTCTTTTTTTGATTCAAAAGAAAGAGTACAAAGGCACAACAACCTATAGACCAAATAGACTAGCAAACATATATAATGAGCAACTAACTTAGGTATTGATGTATTAGGTGGGTTCTCTAAAATTACCAGATTTTCAACATGATTCATACCCATGTTTGCAAGTCCATGATTCATTGAGGCATTTCATCATACACTTGGAATGGATTTGAACCAAAAAAAAGAAAAAAAAAAAAAAAAAAAAAAAAGAAAACAAAAAATAAAATACTACAAATCTGACCTTTGGTGTCTACAATTGTTTGAGTAAAAAAAGATTTTCAAACAATGGAGTCCATGATGCAGAAGCCTTCCACCGTCAATCGATTATAAATGGAAAAAAAAAAAAAAAAAACTGAATCGTAGATAGGGGAATGGGTTCTGAGAAACAGAGAGGGGGAGGGAGAGAGGGAGAGATTGGGTTCTGAATTTATGAAAAAGGCGGGAGAAGGGATCTGAATGTAGGATATGTAATTCAAAATAAAAAAAGAAAAAGAAAAACCTTTCTGTGACGACCCTACCACGTATAGTAATTAGCACTTAATTAATCAAGGAGATTTGAATTTTAATTGTCAATTATTTCAATTTAATCCGAGATTTATGAAAACTATGGAGACTGGTTCGTATATAATTCTATTGAAGATTTATTTTGGAATTAGAAGTTGAAAGCCTCCATGGCTCAAGAAAGTATAATTGGTGAATTGAATTATTTTAATTTCGAGTATCGGATCGTATGAGAGTTTAATTAAATATTCGATTCAGATTTATAAAATTGAGATTTGATTAATTGGGTCCGAATTGGAGTTAATTAAGTTATGAAAATTGGGAATTAAGGTTAGAGCATTGATAGAGACCCCCTCCAATCACCACCCCCACACACACGTAGCGGGTGGTGATTGGAGGAGAAGGAAAAGAAAAAAAATAGAAAAGAAAAACTGGCCAATGGGAGGGAAAGGGGGTGGGAGGGAAAGGGGGTCTCAAACATTTTTGTTAAGGTTATTATGAATAAAAAAAAAATTATGAGGCATTCCATTAAGGTATTTATTGAGTATGTAATTTATTGGAAAAGATTTTGAAGTTTAGTCTGAAATTGAAGACCTTAATGATTCAAGAAACCAAAATTAAGGATGGAAATAAATTTAATTTGATATTTGGAGCCTTTTGGAAATTTGATTAAAAATCTAATTCGGATTGATAAATTTAAATATATTTAATTATGTTCTAATGGAAGTGAATTAGACTAATTAAATTATGTGGGATTTGAGATTAATTATAATTAACTAATTTTGTGTTAATCAAAATTTATTAAGATTAAGTGATGCTTAATTAAATTAATCCTAGACATAAATTAAATTATGGAACAAACTAGAATTGTGGGTGTGGGTGTGGGTGTGGGTGTGCTGAGAATTCTGTGGTTGTACTGAGAAATGTGTGTGTGTGTGTGTGTGTGTGTGTGTGTGTGTGTGTGTAAGTGATGTGTTGGAATTCAAGAAGAGTGCACGTGTGCTTGTGTGGTGTGAAGAGGTGTTGTGTGTGTAAGTGTTATGTGTTGGTGAGTTATAGATGAATTGTTCATTTAGTTGTGTTGAGAGCTCACTTTAGAGAGAGAGAGAGAGAGAGAGAGAGTGAGTGAGTGAGTGAGTGAGTGAGTGAGTTCCAAGTTTTGAAGAGAAGAAGAATTGTAGGAGAAGCTGAAAATTTGGCTAGAACTCTTCAAGCTAAAGACTCTAGGTAAGATTTTAGTCCTTATTTCTTGTAAAGGGATCATCTAAGGGTTGAATTCATGAAGTAATTGGGATTAATTACATGAAATTTGTTATGAAATGTCAAGAAGATGATGAATAGTAAACTAAGTTCACATCCATGGTTGCATGTCTCATGTTTCATCATTTTGAACTTGGTTTTGAAGATCTTGCATAACATAAGAGTGTATATATATCTTGCATGTTTTCAAAAACAAAATTATGGCTCACATGTTTAATTTCATGTTTTGAAAATCAAGAAGAAATAGAATTGGTTGGATTTTGATAAGTGTTTTATACATGCATCATGGATTTTGAAGAATTTAAGTTGATCAATTTCATGTTTTGAAGAGAAGAAGGAAGAAAATTTATAAGAATATAAGATTAGTAATTTTGATGTCAATTCCATACATGCAAATGGTTATCTAAGAAGTTTATAATTTTAATTTCATGTCTTGAAGGAAGATAGGAAAGAGTTTGAAGTTAATTTTATGTAAACAAAAATAAATTAGCAAGAAGATGAGTTAGGTTCATGATTATGGAAATTAACTTAGAAATTAATTATTTTGGGTTTGATTTTGAATGTCTTATATGAATTTGAATCTTATTTCTACATGCATGTAATTTGGAGGAATTAAAGAATTAATTCATGAACAAGGTTAAGGTTAATCAATGTGGAAATAAATTATAATTTATATTTGAGAATAAAAAATTAGTTTGATTTTGATTTAAATTTCTTACATGTAGATATTTTGAAAGGGCTTTATAGCTTTAATTTATGTTTTATAAAACAAAGAAGAAGAATGTTGGAATTATTATATTCATGAATTAATTGGTTTTAATCTTAATGATCAAAGAGATTTTTGTCTTAGGAATTGGAAAATTAGTCATGGGTTCATCTTTATTAATAAAATTACATGCTTAAATTGGTTCATGCAAGAGTTTAAGTTTTGAAAATGTGTTTGGAAATTATTTGTTGATTTTGAAAGAACATGAAATTTGCTGGCCGCTCAAGCGGAAAAGTCACCGCTCGAGCGAACATTAAGGCCAACTGGTATTTTTATAAAGCTTTGCAGACCGCTCGAGCAACCAAAGGTCTGCTCGAGCGAAGACCCTGTTTTCAGCATATTTTGGAAAATTGTATTTAATTCACATTTTTTTTTATTCTCATCTCTTTCCAAAGCATTCTAGACATGATTTATGGCTCAATAAAGATTAATAAGCTAACAATCAACATTAATTAGTTGATTAAAAGAATAAGTCATTAACTTAGTAGTACTTGATTAAGAAGCCAAGTAAGAATTGGTTTATTCAGAAAAAAAAAAAAAAAGAAAAAGAAAAAAGAATTTAGTAATGAAAGAATTTGTGAAATGAAAACCCAAGTCATTTGAATAAAGAAAGAATAAGTGTAGTAGAACCTCGGATTATTCAGACAGAAAAATACAAGAGAAATCAAGTTTGATCAAAGAAGTGTTATTATGTTTCAATGTGTATATTTTATGTGTTTGTGTAGGTTATGCGCCATCATCTGCTTGATCTGTCTGATTTGTCTAATCTGTCTGATTCGCTTCTGGAGCTATCTATGAGTAATAACTTAGTAAAGCTATGTTCAACTTTATTTAATTTCTGAATGATGAAATAAGATCTATTTTCTGAAATATTATGTTCTGTACAATGAATGATTGTCTGATTTTTGACAATGTATTCGTGGCATCCTTAGCATCATGTGATATTTGTTAGCTGTTACCCAGTATCGGAGGTTCCATCATGGAACTTAGTATGTCTGCAATCTGTTACCCGTACCGAAGGTTCTATCATGGAGCTCAGTATGTCTATTCTCTGGTACCCGGATTCGGAGGTTCCTTTATGGAACTGGTTAGTCATAACCATCATCTGTTCTGTATCTACTCTGTTAGCGCTAATGGATGTACCACGTATGATTAAGCATGAACTCTGATTTCTGTATATGATTTGAACAAGAATATGAATATGAATATGAATCTGTTTCTGAATCTGAATTCTGATTTTTGAATCTAGTATGGACATCATTCATTAAAGCCCTTTACCCTGTTATTATTCACTGGGCTCTAGCTCACTGTATTATTTATGTATGTAGGTGATCAGGCGTGTGACTAGGCTTAGAGGCGTTTTCCTGGAATCTATTTTTGTCAGCCAACCTATGTGCCTCTTGTGGAGGTTCCGGATATGTCTAATGGTTATGGCTACGTGATTTAAAGTTTAAGTTTTGTTTTCTTGTTTGGTTAAACAAGTCTTTGTGTATTTTGTTAATAGGGCTAAGTTCCTTTTTGTCTAATCTGGATATATATGATGACGTAAGGATGATGTGCATATATGTATATAAAAAGTTTAATTTTTTTTGTCTTATATAAGTCTACACAGCTCAATGGACGTTGTATATTTGTTATTTGCTTCTGCTAGCCCCTAATATTATGTTAATTTGTCTTAGAGGCCTTCGGTAATCCTAGGATTACTGGCCGGTTACGATGCTAAACCTATAGGGGCGGGTTTGGGTTGTGACACTTTTCGTTACATACCTCTGTTTGGCCAAAACGATAGAACTTGGCATCGTTTTGTTTGACTCTTGAACTCCACAGATGTGGCTTCCTTCTCACCGTCGGATCTGTCATCGCCACATGTCTCCATCTGGTAGAATGGCTGGAGGAATCCGGACTGAAGAGTGCTAGAGAGGAGGGAAATCCATTGAAATCGTTCCTTATTGTATGGGGTGATATGACATTTTTTGAAAAAAATGTCACCTTTTATGCAGTGTCTTTCAAAACATTATTGTTATATAAATGCTGGCATAACCAATATTTCTTGTAGTGTCACATCCTGTGTAACTAACTATCTTAGAAGACCAAGATTTTACCTTATGTGAACTGGAAACCTCCCGACCATCTCAAATTCAAACTCAACACTGATGGAGCAGCTTGCGGCAATCCCAGGGCTGCCTCAGTAGGGGTTATCATCAGAGATTCAAATGGTACTTGGATTAGTGGATTCAACCGCAACATTGGATACACAACTAGTGTAACAGCAGAATTATGGGGACTTCATGATGGGTTATAGTTGGCGAGAGACCTCAACATGCCTAATATTAAAGTAGAGACAGATGCAACTACCGTGCAACATCTGTTGAACAATCGGTCTCCAATACATCATCCTTTTAGTAATCTAATTTCTGATTACAGGTGGCTCCTCGACCTACTTAGAGTACAGGAAATTCATCACATTTTCCGTGAAGCAAACACTTGTGCAAACCTACTGGCCAAAGAAAGACACAAGCTGACTAAAGGCCTTCATATTTACTCTACTATGCCTAGTTTTATTACTGAACATGTTTGTATGGATTCCATGGGACCTTCTTATCCCAGATTTGTTCTTGACTTATCTTGGCTTTATAATATCCTCTTATTACCAAAAAAAAAAAAAAAACTATCTTAGAAAGCAGGACAACATGAGGCATCAACAATAGCTACTACAGTTTGCGAAGTGTATAGTATATGCTCTTAGTTATGGATCAAATGGTTACTCATGAGATTTTGTGGTTGCTAATGGATCAAATGGTTACTTATGAGATTTTGTGGTTGTTAAATTTGTGGTGAACGTGACTATGGGACTTTGTTGTGGTTGGTTATGAGGCGAAGTGACTTTGGATATAACGCTTTGGTCGGTTTTTATTTATTATTTATATTACTTATGAATTAAATTGATCTAACTTGTGAGGTTTTATAGTGTTTGGTTTGATTTTTTCCTTTTAATTATTGTATAGAAAATAATTGAATGATATTGAATTAATAATGAAGATATAGGTTTGACGTATTTTCTTTTTACACTGAGCTTTTCTCCATTTCACAATCTAAATTAGAGGGTGTTGTTTTCGTTTTGATACTTCAAACGGTATATTTTGTAAGGCCCTCTGTGTGTATCATTCGTAAAAAAATCTTGTCAATCCTATTATTTTAGCCTTTTCATTTAATAGCTTTTGCTTCAAAAAAAAATTATTAATTTTAAAATACACATTTTTTGCACACTTATGTTCAGACAAACGTGATAAAATGAAAATATTACAATTATCAGATCCACTTAATTTTTTCATGAATGATGTAGACAGAGGACCTTACAAAATTGTGGGGGCCGAATATTGGGAGTCGTAAAGAGGCCGAATAGTTGAACTTGGAGAGTTGATATATATATATATATATAGCATTTAGCTCCATTTCGCATGTTCAAATCCCTCCCTATTCGGTCAAATGGCCGGTTGGGCAAGGGGCCGAGTGAAAAGCAGTTCACTACCAAATAAGCCGAATGGCGAACTGAAGGTGGGCCCAACCCCAGGGCCAAGAAAGAAAAGATATAAATAGAGGAATATCAGCCAGAAAGAGGCATGTGAGAACCATTATGCTTAACTTAAAATACAAGTAATCCTGAGTGTAGAGACTGACTTGCCCGTCAGAGTGCTAATTTCAGCACCCTCGACCAGAGTGTTTAATCCTTTTCAAGTGACTAGCAGAGGATCACGAGCGTCCCCTAGGATTGGAAGAGTATTTCCAAATCACTCCTCCACAATTGGTGCCGTCTGTGGGAATACTCAAATACATCCATGGCGGGCGTAATGGAGGACCCTCTGATAGTCACCGATGAAACTACGCAGAGAGATGACCTCACTCCAACAAACATGCTTGGACCGGAGACTATCCCCGCAAGACGTGCTTTGAACTTCACCTTACCCCCGACTTCAGAGCATGAGGCAATGCAAGCGATCATGGAACAAGCAAAGCAAAACGAACAGAGGTTGGAGAACATGATCGCTGAGAACGAACGTCTCCGTCAGGATTTGGCCTTGGAAGTGGCGAAGTCCAAACAAGCTGTACGCCAAGATCCGGAACGACCTCTGAGGACAAGTGGTCGACGACCTCGAGCCCGACAATAGGACACTGATAGCGACTCTCACTCATTATCCCCGGAGCCCAAGAAGAAGGGACGACTCGAAACTGCCAGTTCCTCTGAAGAGAGTCCACGTATAAGGCATAAGCGCAGAAGAAACAGTTTAGATGAAGAAGACCAGCATGATCCCTTTGTACGACGGATCGCCAAGGCGGTTCTGCCCAAAAAGTTCAAAGCTCCGTCGTTCACTCTCTATGATGGAAAATCAGACCCCACCGATCACATCCGTCACTACAAACAAGCCATGACATTACATGCAGACGATAAGGCCTTTATGTGCCGTATATTTCCCAACAGTTTGGGACCATTGGCTGTCAGGTGGTATTATAAACTGGAGCTGGCTTCCATCAAAAGCTTCCATCAATTACAGAAATCCTTCAGGGCCAGATTCATCACCAATGAGGTCCAGCTGAAACAAGCTGACTCTCTCTGGGCAATGCAGATCCAGCCAGGAGAAACATTAAGAGCGTATTCGGCGCGCTATTGGGAGTGCTTTAATCTTGTTGATGACGCTTGCAACGACTCCATGGCCATCACTGCCTTCAAAATGGGTTGGCATCCTGACCGTGCTCTCCGCAGTTCTTTGACTAAAAGACCCCCCAAAACGGTCTGGTCGTTGATGAAGAAAGTTGAAGAATACTGCAAAGTAGAGGATGACGCCTTGCGGGTTAAAGCAGAAAACACAGCCAACAAGACGGCTCCTTCTGAAATTGCTCAGCCAATAAATTCTATACCACCTCAGAGCCCTGAACCACGGCATCAGGCCAAACGAGACAAGAGACGGGATTCTCGCCGATCGAGCGACCAATGCTCCAGCCGAGCAAATGAACAACTGCAAGTTGACAGCAGGCGTACGAGGCGCGCCGACAAGAAATATATGGAGTTGACAAAGCCAATCAGTGCGGTTATGTCCAAAATCCAACACCTTCCGTTCTTCAAATGGCCGTCGAAAATGGTGGGACCTCCCGACACGCGAAGATGGGATAGGCGGTGCGAGTATCACAAGGATCATGGCCATGATACTGAGAATTGTTATGCATTGAAGGATCACCTGGAGGAATTGGTACAAGATGGCCAGTTACAACAGTACGTCCGAAAAGGCAACCCAACCAAAGCAATAGCCTTAAGACAGGATTCACCTCCGCTCGGCGTGATCCACATGATATACAACCTGCCAATGTCATCTGCGGTGCATACGATTCAGTCACATCCCGACCCTCAAAATCAACTCACTCCGGCTAAACAGCCCCATGAAGTTGCAAGCATTACTTTTGATGATTCAGATTTGGCCGGAGTGACACTGCCCCCACATTGATCCCTTGGTAATTGAGTTATGCGTAAACCGGTTCACCGTTGAGCTCATACTCATTAACCCAAGGAGCACATCGAAAGTCATGTATTACAAGACATTCATCAAACTCGACTTCTCTGAATCGGACCTTTCCCCGGCTCCTTATCCACTATTCGGCTTCAACGCCAATCCAAAATACCCGTTAGGGAAAATCACACTACCCGTTCGAGCGGGTTCCCGAACAGTGGCTGTGGAGTTCTTGGTCGTCAAGCTGCCGTCGCCGTATAATCTCATCATGGAGCGATCTTGGTTGCATACTATGCAGGCCGTGCCATGCACCTATCATCAACTGCTACGCTTCCCGACAAAACGCGACATTGAGCAAATCCGTGGCTCCCAGAAATCGGCACAAGCATGTTATCTCCTTGCTGAAAAAATGCCAAATGAGCTGCAAGTGAACTCTATTAAAGTGACGGATCAGGGGAGCCTCGACGATGTTGGGCAGCTCCCCAATGAAAAGGCCACGGAAGCCCTAGATCGAGTTGAAATCAACGGAAACCCAGACAGGTTCTTCATGGTCGGCGCCTCCCTGAATCAAGCCGACAGACAGCAGCTAATTTCCTTTCTGCTCGGCAATCTTGATGTATTTGCGTGGACTCCATATGAGATGCCGGGTGTAGATCCATCTGTTTCGCAGCACCGTTTGAATGTTGACCCTAAATGCAAGCCGATCATTCAGAAAGCCGGTGATCAGCCGCAGAGCACACTGCCACTGTCGTTGAAGAGGTTGGCCAATTGCTTGATGCCGGAGCAATCAGGGAAGTGACCTACCCTACATGGCTCTCTAATACTGTGGTTATGAAGAAAAAAAATGGGACTTGGCGAGTCTGCATCGATTTCATGGACCTCAACAAAGCCTGCCCCAAAGACTGTTTTCCTCTCCCCAAGATAGACTAACTTGTAGATGCTACGGCGCGTCATCAGCGTATGAGCTTCCTCGATGCCTATAGAGGCTATCATCAAATCGCTATGCATCCGAAGGACCAAGACAAAACTACATTCCTCACCCCAAGAGGAACGTATTGCTATAAGGTTATGCCTTTTGGGCTGAAGAATGCAGGGGCAACTTACCAGAGACTAGTCACCACCATGTTCAAGGACTAACTTGGCCACACTATGGAAGTGTACATTGACGATATGGTGGTCAAGTCCAAGGAAGAGCAGAATCATATAGCTGATCTGGAAGAGACATTCGGCATTCTACGCAAATATGGAATGAAGCTGAACGGTTCCAAATGTGCGTTTGGGATCGGCTCTGGCAAATTCTTGGGTTACATTGCCAACCACCGAGGAATCGAAGCCAACCCAAGGCAAATCACAGCATTCCTGGAGCTCGGCTCCCCTTGTTCAGTAAAAAAGGTTCAAAAGTTGATGGGGATGGCCGTCGCACTCAACAGGTTCATCAGTTGGTCCACAGATCGCTGCCAACAATTCTTTTATACACTACGGCAGGGCAAGGCTTTTGAATGGTCCACCGAATGCGAAGCCGCTTTCAACGGCCTCAAGACCTACTTCCGCTCAGTACCACTCTTGACAACACCTGCTACTGGTGACCCGCTCATTTTGTATCTGGTAGTTTCTGACCGGGCCGTCAACGCCGTACTAATAAAGGAAGAGCTGGGGGAGCAGCGGCCAGTGTATTATGTGAGCAAGGCAATGGTTGACGCTGAAACACGCTACCTTCCACTGGAAAAACTCATCCTAGCTGTAGACACCCCATTTTTGACCGACCTTAAGACTCAGACATCACCGGCTGAGCGCTCGGTGATATTTCATGTTGTGCTCATCCAGAAGTTTCAGAGTCGCGGCTGCGTGCCCTGCCTCCGGACTTCCGGGCTTTTCTGTGCCTTGCCTCGGTTTGCAAACCAGGCTCGGTTTTCTCTGTTTTTCTTCCTAAGGGGAGGGAGAGGTCTCGTAGACCATCTCTCAATGGCCGCAGGCTATTTTTCGTGGTCACAGGCCATTTTGCCCATTTCGGAGCCCGGTTCCCGGTTTTCGGAGCCGTCAGGCCGTATGCCTCGGTTCGGGACCACCCAACCATCTCCGATTTCTCCGGTTTCTGGCATACATCTCATTTACTCCCTTTCGAGGGACACTAGGGTCTTAGATACCCACTTCGTGGCCAAACACCACTTTCGGTGCTTAACGGCCGATTTTCGGGACCCCGAACTGCTTGTTTTGGCCCCCGAGCATTCGTTTTGCATCGGTCTTTGTTCATTCTTGGAAGGTACCTCTGTTTTATCATAACGAGGGACAATGGGGTCTCAGATACCCACTTCGTGGCCGAATGCCACTTTCGGTGCCCGGCAGCCTGTTTTCGGGATCCCGAACTGCGTGTTTTGGTCCCCGAGCATTCGTTTTGCATCGATTTCCGTTCATTTTTGGCAGGTACCTCTGTTTTATCATTACGAAGGACACTGAAGGGTGGGAGGATAGTAATTGTCTCAGCAACCAGTTATCTCCTTCCGGAGCCCTCCGACGCCCGTTTTTCTCACTTCCGGGCTAATGTTGAACACCCTAGGGCCATTTTCTTCAAGCCCAAACCACATATTTGTGTTGTACACACCTGGGAGGATCCTAAAAACACATGGCCGGCCAGAAATTCTCATTTTCATTTTTGAGCCTCTTCTTCAATTGGATTGTTGTCTCTCCTGTTTCAGAGTTTCCAAATTCCAATCATAAGGTGTTGTAGAGGAGACTTGGGAGGACCCTAAAAAGTGGTGGCCGGCCAGAAATTTTTGTGTTCCATTTTTACCCCTTGGCCGGTCGGCCATGGAGGTAGCCGGCCGGCCACCTCCACCAAAAGTGGGGTGCCGGCCATGCTCCTTGGGATGTGTGCATGGCAGCTGTATACCTGTTTCTCCAAAAATATCTTTGAAATCCGGGGATATTTCGAAGGGAAGCACTTGGGTGCATTTCCCTCCTCTTTTACACCCTCTTTTAGGTGCATATAAGGAGCTGGCCAACTCCTTTGCTAGGGTTAGAAAAACTTTCCTTAAGAGCTCCTAAGCAATAGCATACATCTTCCTCTCCAAAAACCTTGAAAATCTTCAAGTCTTGGCTCCATTTGTTCATCAACACCAAGCCTCACCATCACCACTTCCATTCCAGCAGCAAGGGAAGGTTTTTCAGAGGCTAAGAAGTAGCAAATTCAAGCCAAGAAGCAACAAAAGTTGAGTCTTCAAGGGTAAGTTGCTATTTCCCCTTTTCTAGCTTATTTTTGCCTCATTTTTCTACCCTATTTTCTTGTGGTTTTGGGCTCCAACCCTAACTGATTTTAGGCTTATTTTGAGCCCCTCTACAACATTGTAGAAGGGCTCAACCTTGTTTGGTGCTTCTACATACCACTTGCTTCAATATCCACCTTATATGTCATAATCTTCCATGCTATTTTTAGCTTATGTGTATTTGTTTTTGGAGCATTCCATAAACTTTGAATGTGCTTATTTTGAGGTCCTCTACAATATTGTATAAGGGCTCAACCTTGTTTGGTGCTTCCATGCATGACCTCTCTTTATAGCCCCTATTTGGTCCATATTTTGCATGATTTTTTAGGCCTATCTTGCTTCTTTTTTTGGCCATGATCAGAACTGGAAATAGTCTTAAAATGACCCAATCTTCATGTTTTGTTAAGGGTCTTAGGCTGTTTGGAGAATTCTTGGTATACCTCTCTTTATAGCCCTCCGTTGGTCCATATTTTGCATGCTATGCTTGCCATATTTGTACACTGTTTTGAGGGCTTCCATAAGCTGTAAATGTTCATATTTTTGGACCCTCTTCAATGTTATAGAACTGTGTTTTTCAGTTTGAGCATTGTACATGTCACTTGCTTCATATTCCCACCTTTTTTCCCCATTTTTGCATGCTGTTTTTGCCATATTTGTGATTGTTGTTTGGCAATGCTTTGTACTGGAAAAATTCTAGTTTAGGGACTGCCTAGCATCTTTATTTACACTTCATGTCCATATTATGCATGTTTGGCATAGCTGCAAGTCATTTCGGGTACTTAGCATAGCATTTCGGGCATTGGGTGTAATTTTGCTATAATTCGGGGGCTGTTTTGCATCATTTTGGCTGCTGAATTTTGCATTTTCCATATGCCATATGTCACATTGCATTTCGTATATCATTTCATGCCTTAGGGCCATTGCCTCGGTTTGCGTACTCGCGGGCACGCATTTCGAGGCACTTCATTTTTATCCGACGGCAGCCTATGTGAGTGCGGTTGAGGCCCTCTCATGTTGGTATAAGCCCATCATTGCATTTCGCGTGTCATTCCGTATTGCCTCGGTTTGCGTGCCCGCGGGCACGCATTTCGAGGCACTTCATTCTTATCCGACAGCATCTTATGTGAGTGCGGCCGAGGCTCTCTCATGTCAGTGTAAGACCAATTTGCATTGCGAATGTTGTTTCATGCTTTAGGATCATTGCCTCGATTTGCGTGCCCGTGTGCACGCATTTCGAGGCACTTCATTTTCATCTGACAGCCTCTTATGTGAGTGTGGCTGAGGCTCACTCATGTTAGTGTAAGTCTATTTGCATCGCGTATGCCATTTCATGCCTTAGGATCATCGCCTCGGTTTGCGTGCCCGCGTCCACGCATTTCGAGGCATCTCATTTTCATAGCATTGTGTATATTAGGATTGCATATTAGCTGCATTTCATGCATATCATGCATATTGCATCGTGTTCGGGATAGGAGTTAGCCCGGGCATGGGAAACGAGGCGCGTTCCGTACTCCGAGTGATGGAACGGGTCTCAATTCCCAAGTCACCGACACTCCGGATTACCCATGATGGAGTTAGGTTTTGTTATAGCATTCATCTGCATTCACCCCATATTGAGTTGTGCAATCCGATTCCTCGGCCATCATGCATCGATGCGTGATTGGTGACACGAGGATCGAGGCATGCATATATTTGTGAAATACATTGCTATGCCCCTCTTCTGCTCTCTGTTACAGCAAAACGAAGAATCAGCAACTTTCCGGAGTCTGGCACGCATTTCGAGAAATATTGCAAACAGAGGCTAATTGGGGCATCCCGGTGGATTTCGGCGCAAGGCAGCCCAACATGCATCATTTCATTATCCGAAGTGGAGTCAAGGCAGTCCCTGGCTTGCATGCCATTTTACAGCTTTCTTATTTAATTTGTTAATTAATTAGAAATTTGTATTATTCGGACTGTATTATTTTGGACTGTATTATTCTTTTATTCGGACTGTATTATTTATTCGGACCCTCTGCGTGAGGGCATAATTGTAATAAGTGTGGGTGAGTGTGATGTATGTCTTCCAACCCCCACTTCTTTCTCCCTTTTATTTACCCGCTTACGATAGTTAGATATAGGGCATATTTCAATTAGCATACAGTATGACAGCATGTTTGCAGCATTCATCTGTTTTGCACGCACCGGGCTCGGCGCATCATACAAACTGCATTTGTATTTCAATTCCAAATTGAATACGTGTTAGTTGTAGCATTCCATATGCCATGTTTAGAATAGCCGAGCCTGCTATAGTTGCATCTTTGCATGTGTTGCATTAGGCATTACAGTATACTTGGGATCATGCATGATTTCTAATCGATTTTCTGTTTTGGCTTGGAGTACTCGGTGAGTTTTATGCTTTAGCATCCTTGCATGCGTGTGAGTGCTGCCATGAATAGCATGCTTACTATGAGGCTATGTGCTTAAGTGATATAACTGCCTTGAATGCCTGTGGGTGGAGGTTGAGTTACTTGAATTGGGACAATTCATCAAATGCTTGTTTTAAGCCCACTAGATAGTGGCAAAATCATGTTTTTCTAAGCCCACCTGAGGGTGGCAAATCCACGTCTTAGCCTACTTGCGAGTAGCACCATCAAACCATTTTCAAACAAACAAACATGAAATGTTTTGTTCCAATTCAGGCGATTCAGTCTATACTTGTATGTTGTGCGCATCACATAGTAACCTAGGCTAATAATTGGAATAAGAACTCACAATGTTTTAAAAATGCCTAATGTAACACATGCAGGAATGCAACTACAATAGGCTCGGCTATTCTAAAGATGGCATGTGAAATGCTACAACTAACAAGTATTCAACTCGGAATTGAAATACAATGCAGTTAGTATGATGTGCCGAGCCCGGTGCATGCAATACAGATGAATTATGCAAACATGTAAGCATAAGTATGCTAATTGAAACATGCCCTAATCTAACCATCATTAGCTGGTAAATAAAAGGGAGAAAGACGTGGGGTTGGAAGACATACATCACACACACGCACACTTATTACAATTGTGCCCTCACTCGGAGGGTCTGAATAAATAATACAGTCCGAATAAATACAAAACCCTAATTAATTAACAAATTAACTAGGAAAGCGGATAAACTAGCATGCAAGCTATGGACCGCCTCAACTCTGCTCCGAATGATGAATGATGCATGTTCGAGTTGCCTTGCACGGAAATCCATTGCGATGCCCCGATTCGCCTCTATTTACACTTAATCCCGGAATGCTATGCGAAGCTCCAGAAGGCTGTTGATTTCTGATTTGCTGCAACAGAGAGCAAGAAAGGGGCATGGCAAAGTATTTTCACATATGTATGGATGACTACTCTTCAGGGAGTGTAGTCCTCGATCCTCGTGCCACCAATCATGCATCTCGATGCATGATGGCCGAGGAGTCGAATTGCACGACTCGATGTGAAATGAATGCACATGAAAACACAACAAGACCTAAACTCCATCATGGGTAATCCGAAGTGTCGGCGACCGGGAATTGAGACACGTTCCATCACTCGGAGTACGAAACGTCCCTCGTTTCCCGTGCTTAGGCTAACTCCTATCCCAAACACGATGCAAATGAGATAGCATACACAATGCGACTAACATACAACCTAGCATACGCAATACTATGAAATGGCATACACAATGCTCGATGTAACATGGCATACACAATGCTCTAACATACAACCTTGCATACGCAATGCTATGAACTGAAATGGCATACACAATGCATGATGGACTTACACCAACATGAGTGGACCTCAGCCACACTCACATCAGTGGCCATTAGATGAAAATGAGACAAACCGAAATGCGTGCACACATGCACGAATACCGAGAACCAAACCTAAGGCATCAAATGCCACTCTACCAAAGCATGGAAAGGGATGAAAGATGGCATACAAACATGCAATTTCCAGCACTGAAATATGATGTGCAATGGTCCCAAATCATGGAAATATGGCACCCAATGCATGAAATAGGCCCCGAAACTTAAAACTAGGCAAATGCATTGAACCACAAGTATGCAAAGAAAGCATTATTTGATCATGAGGCATGAAAACAGAGCCAAGGCAGTCCAAAATAAGCACAATATCAGTTCTAAGCATGGCCCAAAAGTGCTCACATGAAGGGCTAAAACAACATGCAACCTAGGCTAGTAAGCATGGTTTACATGGCATGTATATGAAGCACAAGAGAGGTCACAAAACCAAAAAAAACAGAGACATGGTATGTCAAGTAAACCCCAAATAACCACTTAAATGCATCCAATGCATGCAAAAATGATGAGGTCCTTTGGAGGGCCATGCAAGGGGTTACTCAACACATACAAGATAAACACTTAGCATTGCAAAACCAACTTTGGAAATCAATTATGACAGCCCTAAAACTCACCAAAAAGGCCCTAAAATTGGTCAACAAAGCATGCAATGAAAGGTCCCCTTGAAAGGCCTTAAGGAGGATTGCTCCACACATGTATGAGGGACATAAAATATGGCCAAAAGGGCCTCGGACAGAGCCAAGGAAGACCTCAAAACTCACATAATAGGGCCTGAAAAGTGACTTCAAAGCATGCAAGATGGAGCCCCTTTGGAAGGCCAAAAGGGCCAACAAACAAGAAAAGGAGAGAGGGGGTCACCCCCCTCTAATTTTAGCTCTCAAAAATACATCTAAGCCACTAAAAATCCACTGGATTTCAGTGGCTAAGAGGCCAAACCAAGGCCAATGCGAATGCTCTAATGCATAGCCCTAATCATGAGGAAATGAAGCATGCAAAGGGGAAGAAGACCCCAAACAAAAAAAATCCCTTAATCAAACTTCAAGAGGGGCTCAAAATAAGACTTTTTTTAGTTCATGGAAAATCTCAAAAATGCTTTCAAGTAAGGCTAAGATATCATGCAAAATAAGCCCTAAAAGAGAGATGAAGCACACAAGGATGTAGGAGACCTCAAACAGAAAAGAATCCTTAATCAAACTTCAAGAGGAGCTCAAAATAAGACACTTTACAGTTTATAACAAAACCCAAAAATTCTTTCAAATAGGGCTAGGCTATGGAGCAAAATAATGCAAGAAAATGGGAAATGGAGACTTACCCTTGTAGCACAGCAATGCAGCAACTTTTGGACCAAGTTGGTGAACCTTCAACCCCTGCAAATCAGTCCCAAAGTGCTAGAATGGATGGTGGAGGTGGTAGGCTATGAGGTGTAGTGTAAATGACTAAGAACAAGGGTGTTTTGAGCTTGGATGAGAGAGCTATGGAGGGTTGTATGTATATATCTCAGCTGGTTTTTTCTAACCCTTGCAAATGGAGATGGAGGCTTGGTTTTATAGAGGAGAAGTGATAAGGCTTCTTGGAGAAGCCTCAAGAGAGGGTCAAAGCTTCTCAAAGAAGCTTAACCAAAAGGGTCAAGCTTCTTGAGGAAACTGGACCAAAAAGGGTCAAGCTTCCTCAAGAAGCTTGACAAAAGAGTCAAGCTTCTTGGGCAAAACCACCTTAAAAAGACAAAAAAAAAAAAAGGCTCAAAATCCCGGAGGAAGGGTCAAGTGCTTCACAGCTGGCACAGCTGTGTTGCACTCAAAAAGTCCAAAAAACAGAAAGCTAGCCAACCAGCTTAGGTGGTCAGCCGGCCACTCCCCCTGGTCGGCCGACCAGGGGTCAAAAGGTTCAAGGTGAAATGCTGGTCGGCCATACCAGAAAGGTGGCCTCCCAGATGAGTAGAATACAGCTGTATGGTGAAAAACCAGAAAATGTGACCAGAAGAGAGAAAAACCAGCTTTTTAGAAAGGTTCAAAAGGGTTAAGAAGAAATACTGGTCGGCCTACCCATATTGGTGGCCTCCCAGGTGAGCACACACAATAGTGGTATGAAAAACCAGAAATTGTGGCTCAAAAGTGAGAAAAACCAGCTTTCTGTCAGAAAAATCGGCTGGAGGAGAGAGAAAATGATTTTTGAAAGAATTGCTGGTCTCCCACCATCCTACCACCTTCCTAGCAATGAAAATAGGGTCCATACCAAAAATGAACCCTAACCGATGCAAAACGAGGGTTCGGGGGCCAAAACGCGCGGCTCGGGGCCCCGAAAACTTACTATTAGGCATCGGAAGTGGCGTATGACCATGAAGGTGGTCTCCTGGGCCACAGTGTCCCTCTAAGGAGAGGAAACAAGGTGTGTGCCAAAAACCGGAGCAAACGGAGGTAGTTAAGCGGTCCCGAACCGAGGCACACGGCCGACGGCTCCGAAAATCGGAAACTGGCCTCCAAACGGGATGAATGGCCTACAACCACGAAACGTAGCCCACGTCCACTGAGAGATGGTCTACGAGACCTCTCCCTCCCTTCGGGAAGAGAAAACAGAGAAAACAGGACCTGGTTCGTGAACCGAGGCAAAGCACAAAAGAGCCCCGAAGTTTGGAGGCAAGGCTCGCAGCCGAGACTTCGCAACCTCAGAACGAGCACAATATGCACTATTACCGAGCGCTCAATCGGTGATGTCTGAGTCTTAAGGTCGGTCAAAAATGGGGTGTCTACAGCCAGTACGACATTCAGTTTCTACCTAGAACCTCAATCAAGGGACAGGTGCTTGCCGACTTTGTTGCCGAATTCACTAGGGGTCTTGCTGATTTAAGTCTAATGAAATTCGACCGAAGCCGAACTGGAGAATTTATGTTGGGGACATTTGGCAGTTGTACTGTGATGGATCATCCAATCAGCGGGGCAGCGGAGCCGGAGTTGTAATCATGGTTCTCGACGGTGCAATAATTGAGCAGGCCGTCAAGCTCGGCTTCGAAGCATCAAATAACGAAGCCCTTCTAGCCGGTTTGCGGAATGCACATCTTCTGGGTGCTTGGCGTTTGCTTGTATTTTGTGATTCAAAACTACTGATCAATTAGCTAAAGGGGGAGTACGTAGCAAGAAACGGCCGTATGGCGGCTTACATGAAAACGGCCAACTCCTTGCTGGCAAAATTTGACCATCACGAATTGAACCAGATAACACGTGATCAGAACACACATGCAGATGCCCTGGCTTGCTAGCCTCCGCCATTAACTCAGAGATTAAACGAACCATTGAAGTAGGTTTCATCCCAGATCCGAGCATTGGCCCTTCGGAGGAAGTCCAGGTCAATGTTATAGAATCTGGACCAAGTTGGATGGATCCCATTGCTGCATTCCTGTCTTCCGAACAGCTCCCAGAAGACAAGAAAAAAGTGCACAAGCTGCGAAACAAAGCCCTGCGATACTACTTGGATCCGCAAGGAAGGCTTTATAAAAAATCCCTCTCTGGTCCATATTTGGAATGTGTGCACCCGGACAAAGTTGAGGAGCTTCTGACTGAAATACATGAAAGCAGTTATGGCACCCATTCTAGTGGGTGCTCCTTAGCTCATCGAGCCGTGACACAGGGGTATTACTGGCTGACAATGAGAGCTGATGCCAAATGTTACGTGAACAAATGTGAACAGTGCCAGAAGTTCTCTCCTTTGACCCACTTGCCTGCTGAAGAGCTAAGCTCTATAACCAGTCCTTAGCCGTTCGCCCAATAGGGACTTAACATCGTCGGACCACTGCCTCGTGCCCTGGGTAACAAGCGATTTTTGATTGTCGCGACAGATTATTTTACAAAATAGGTAGAAGCGGAGGCACTAACGCACATCCAAGATACCGACGTGAAGCGTTTTGTTTGAAGAAACATCATAACACGATTCAGCATTCCAAGAGCACTTATCTCAGACAACGGCACCCAATTCGACTGTGACGTCTACCGAGAGTTGTGCAGCAAGTATGGTATCCGGCCTTACTTTTCCATGCCGGCTTATCCACAAAGCAATGGTCAAGCTGAAGCCTCTAACAAATCCATCTTGGATGGCATCAAGAAGAGGCTGGAGAAAGCTAAAGGCAAATGGGTAGAAGGATTGCCGAGTATGTTGTGGGCTCATCAAACTACGCCGAGGCGATCTACTGGGGAAACGCCGTTTGCTCTATGCTTTGGAACCCAGGCAATCATACCCCTGGAGATTGGCCTTCCAACCTTGAAATCGACAGTTTTTGATATGGGCCAAAACGACATGATGTTGGCCTTGGATTTGATTCTGATTGAAGAACGAAAAGACCGTGCCCTCACATCCATGGCGCGGTATCAACAACAACTTGCTAAGTTGTATAATCAATGTGTTCAGCTGCGACGCTACACACCAGGAGAGTTAGTCCTGAAGAAAGTACTCCTAGCCGCCAGGAAACTGGCTGATGGAAAATTGGGTCCTAACTGGGACGGTCCCTATCAGGTTGATTCGATCGCAAGAGTAGGGACGTATCAGTTCAAAGACATGTCTGGAAGGAGTTTGCCACGGCCTTGGAATTCAACGCACTTGCACAAATTCTATCATTGAACCCGACCTGTGGGGAATGATACTAGCTTTGAATGACTCACCATGTACACATTCCACTTTTGTAATACAAAGATTCCTATTTACTTACTGCGAAATCTAGTTCAAAAGTGTTCCGATAAAAGCCTCCAGATTCGGAGCGCCCTTTGTGGATAACACGATTGGCCAATACAAGTCTCCGGATTTGGAGCCCCTCTGGTGCATGACACTTTTGGGCCGATTAAGTTTCCGGATTCGGAGCGCCCTTCGTGGATATCATGATTGGCCGATTAAGCCTCCAGATTCGGAGCGCCCTTCGTGGATATCACGATTGGCCAACACAAGTCTCCAAATTTGGAGTGCCCCTCGTGGATATCACGATTGGCCAATACAAGTCTCCGAATTCGAAGCCCCGCTGGTGCATGACACCTTCGGGCTGATTAAGCCTCTAGATTCGGAGCCCCGCTGGTACATGACACCCTTGGGCCGATTAAGCCTCCGGATTCAGAGCACGCTTTGTGGATAAGACGATTGGCTGTCTCCGAACTCGGAGCCCCATCAGTGCATGACACCGTATAAACGTAGGCTAAAACATGTAAACATTCAAAATGAAATGGGGCAAGCCGTATAAACGCGTGGCAAAACATGCTATACGAACGTTCAAAATAAAATGCATCCTTAGATTAATCAATTCGCATGGAGTGTACTAATATAATTAGAAAGTACAATAACACTTGAAATAGAAAGTGTACTATTATTCAATTAAACAATAATTACATAAATTTCGCATTACAATGCCTACAATGTCTAATTTTATCCGGCGTCTCCTTTATCGTCACTCTTCTCGACTTCGAAGGCGGAAAAGGGGAAGTGATCACATCGGTACAGCGGAAACGCCGAATCAACGCCCGCCGCTTGGAGAGCCACCGCGGCTTGAAGTGCCTTGATCCAACCGGATCAGCAGACCTTCTCTGTAAGTTTCTGTTTGGTTTTGTCGATCCCAACCTTCCGGCCCGCATGGAAGCCTTGTTTATAACCCATGGTCCTTGCATTTTCTACGGCAAACATGCTTGTCGTATCTCGGTCAGCAATGGCGTGACTTAAAAGCCATTGGGTCACTCTCTCCTCCACGACCGGGTTAGATTGACCCACTGTACGCGGCTCGATGGCTTGAGCCTTCCTAAGCTCCCTAAGCTCACGCTCGGCCTTCTCCGCGCGAGCCTCCAAACTGCGGATTCGTTCATCCTTCTTCTCTATTTCTCGTTGCGCGGCGCGCAGATGCATGCCAACTTCATAAGCGGTGTACAGCCCCTTCACCGCCCCATGGATGCTTTCGCGAAATACTTCAAAATCTTGTCGTCCAACCATCGACTGCTGGACTTTCGAGTAAAAGATCTGTCGAGCAAACTCGACTGCTACCCCTGGATCGTTAACGACGGAATCCGCCTCCGTCATCGGTTTATTCCCCACAAAAACCACAAAACTCAACGGTCATGGCATTGTGTCGGGCTCGCTTCTCGGTCGCGGTCGTGGAGAGTTTCCTCGTTGCTGTTTTTCTTTTCAAGGTGATCTGCTTCGGCGACTTGGGGGCTGACATTTTTCCCGTTCCTTGGACGTCCTTCCTCCTGTACGTGTAGGCTCGCTACTGCAATTCATTGCAGTGTCTAGCTCAGCCAATGTTCGTCCTTCTCCTCTGCTGTTGAAGAACAGTCTGTTTGACATTCGCACTTATCCCAAGCTAGTTTAAATCGAGTCTGAATAAGAATAAGTGGAATCACTAGCGCGAACTCACCCCATTTATCCTTAATGTATGCAGCGCCACCGAGACGATGTCATTAATTCTAAACGCCAAAAGGCAGATACCGATCGGATCATTCCATGAACTAGTCCTATTCGGCTTCTGAAGCTCATGCACTGGCTGGGGTAAGGGCAGATTTATTAATCTGATCGGCCAAGTATCTAAACCCAATGCCGATCGATTTATGCTGCAACCACTCCATGAACTAGTCCTATTCGGTTTTTGAAGCTCATGCACTGGCTAGGGTAAGGGCAGATTTATTAATCTGATCGGCCAGGTATCTAAACCCAATGCCGATCGATTTATGCTGTAGCCATTCTATGAACTAGTCCTATTCGGCTTCTGAAGCTCATGCACTGGCTGGGGCAAGGGCGGATTTATTAATCTGATCGGCCAAGTATCTAAACCCAATGCCGATCGATTTATGCCGCAACCACTCCATGAACTAGTCCTATTTGGCTTCTGAAGCTCATGCACTGGCTGGGGCAAGGGCAGATTTATTAATATGGTTGGCCAAGTATCTAAACCCAATGCCGATCAATTTATGCCACAGCCATTCCATGAACTATGATACTTGGTATTGAAAACAAAATGTAGCCATTTTACAATTGAAAGCAATACCATTCATCAATAACAAAATTTAGCACAAATAATAGCAAGGTAAAAAAGGAAATTTTCATTAGTAAATTGGACACAAATTGTAGCCATTTTACATACGAAAATTACTAAAAAAAAAGCTACAAGTTCGCATGAAAATGCCTAGCAAAAAACTATGACTGTAGTAATACATGAAAATTACCAAACAAAAAGCTGTAAAAATACATTCGAAATCCTAAAACAAAAACAAGTGTCACCCAAATTAGTCCTCGGAGTAAGACTCCAGTGGCTCAACATCCACTTGCTCGTATGGAATCGGCATAGCCAATGTCACATCAGTAGCAGCAAGGGCTTTGAGCCAGCCGTGTTTGAATCCCCGATTTTCAAATTTGGGGACTTCGTCCACATATTCGGCTAAAGCAGCACTTTTCCCGGCCTCGAACTCCTTAGAAGCCTCCAAGTCGGCTGCTTCCTTCGCCTTCTTTATTTTTTCCAACTCAGCCTCCAGTTTGGAGATCGCCTTCTGGGCCAATTTGAGCGCGTCTTCGCTCGCGTCTGCCCTCTTCTCAGCGGCCGATCTTAGTTGATCCGCGTTACGTGCCCTCTCCATCTCAGCCTCGGCCCGCGCGCCTTCCATCTTTGCCCTTAAAGCTTTGAACTCGGCCCTGCTCCTTTGGCCCTCAACTTCCGTTTGTAAATGGACAAGCTGTTCGACGGCCCATCTTGGCTATCCTTCCGACGATCTGCAAAACAGGAAATTAAAACCAAAACAGTATTTGCATAAAGTGAAAAGACAAAGTCATGATATATACCAAAAGAGCCGATTGAGTGGCCAATGCTATTGCAACTAGATCCGGCTCTGCCCGGAAAGCCGCCTTGTTAGCTGGCAATGAGACGGACGTAGCCATGCTGAGTACGATCGCTGGATCTTTAATTACCAAAGCATTAGAGGAGATCGGCGTGTTTTTTATCCTCGGTTGAATGACAAAAGGCACGATCACATCTGATCCCTCTAAACGAGGTCGTTTGTCGGCACAATTTTCTTCTGAGCCGGCCTCAACCTCGACAGGACGCTTCCCTACCCTTTGCTCAGCCTCTTGATCGGCCTGCACAACTACAGCGGACTCGGGATCTTGGTTTTTTACCATTTCCTCCTCAATGACAAGCAAGGAGGGTTGAGATTTGGCAACAGGTAGGGAGGGCTGAGATTTGGTGGCAGGCAGCATTTCAGATCAAATGGCCTCTACTCTTCGCCGCGCGGTCATCCTTTCCGCGTTCGCCTTCTTAGCAAGTTTTGTGAGGCTTAACCCAGCCATGTCTTCCGGGTATGCGCCGGGAAGGTCCTCTAAACCGTTAAAAACGTCGTCAAATGGAAGGTCCCTTCGGCCCGAAGTAGACGGAGGGTCGGCTGAATTAAGGCCGGCTTCCTCAAAGGCCAACTTCAACGCCTCGTCTACTTCCACTTTAGACTGAACTTACTTGGTGACCTCAGCTACTTCTGCCCGCTCCGAATCGGACCCCTCGAAACCAACTTGCTGCAAGTTTTTGAAGTCGGTCAAAATGAGAGCGGTAAGAGACTCTTCATCCTTCGGAATTGGGATGTTTTCTGCCACCGAGAAGGTCGTATATGTCGGCTCGTAGTGAAGCAGAACGTGGGCCGCCCTTCCCTGTTTCTGAAGACTCGGACGGCCGAAATACCTTAGCACGATTTTGATTTTCGAAAGAACAGCATCGTCGGTTGAGGTCAGGATTTTCTTCAAATCATTTCCTGCATAAGCAAAACCATTAGGTCTCAAAAGGGAAGCTTTGCAAATATAACAAAAGAAAAATAAACACAAGAAGCTATACGGCCACCTGGTTCACCCCTCCGCCTAGGAATAGGATCGAGGCGATCCTCGCCTTAGCCGAATTCCCAGTTACCTTGGACGACGACCATAACATCATCGACTCGCTTCCCAGAGCTAGAAAGCATAGTCACTAGTTGATGGTCGGTGTCCTTGGCCCTAAGGAAATAACGTCCGTGCTGACCAGAAGGCCAAGGCATAACAATGCCGAATAGAATGCCGAGGTTAATCCTAAGGCGACGGTTTAGCTCTATAATCCCCATTATGATTCTAAAAAAGTTCACATTGGGTTGGGAAGGGATTAGACCCCAATGGCAAAGCATAGCCCTAAGGATTGGGTGATGGGGAAAACGGACTCCACTCTCTGTAATTGATAGGAGAGGGAAGACGATCGTGGTTTCATTAGCCCTCTCCATATCGAGGGTGCCGTCTGTCACGAGTGACAAATGGACGTCATCAGGAATGGAAAAATGGCATCGGAAGCCAGAAATTCAATCCGAAGAGAGGAGATCTTTCAAATGTTTTGCCATTTTCTTCAGTTTATAGGAATATTCTAGACCAAAAACAAATCAGGAAAAAGGATTTAGAGCAGAGATGGAGAAAAATTACAAGAGACGAAGAGGGTAGTGAAGGAAAGGAAGTTGCAGAGATAATTCGGAAGGTATTCCAGCGACGAGCGTCTAAAAGTGTGTATGTATTTGAAAAGACGTCAAAATTTTAAATCATAATAAATAGAAGTGTACAAAGGGGCGGGAAGTTGAAATGATAATCGAGAAGCATATGCTCAGACATCTGCATTGGAATGAGGTCAGCCGCCGAATTTCGGCTCTGACTTTTCGAGTACGAAATCAAACACTCCAGCCAACTGTCGTTAGTGGAGTGCTTGGGGGGCAATTGTGGGGGCCGAATATTGGGAGTCGTAAAGAGGCTAGATAGTTGAACTTGAAGAGTTGAGATATATATATAGCATTCAGCTCCATCTCGCATGTTCAAATCCCTCCCTATTCGGTCAAATGGTCGGTTAGGCAAGGGGCAGAGTGAAAAGCAATTCGCTACAAAATAAGCCGAATGGTGAACTGAAGGTGGGCCCAACCCCGAGGCCCAAGAAAAAAAAAGATATAAATAGAGGAATATCAGCCAGAAAGAGGCATGTGAGAACCATTACACTTAACTTAAAATACAAGCAATCCTGAGTGTAGAGACTGACTTGCCCGTCGGAGTGCTAATTCTGGCACCCCCGACCAGAGTGTTTATTCCTTTTTAGGTGACTAGTATAGGATCACGAGCGTCCCCCAGGATTGGAAGAGTATTTCCAAATCACTCTTCCACAAAAATAAATAGTTTAAATTATCAAAATAAAACCGATGATGAGCCCCCAACTCGGACAACAGCTTTCAATCCAGGTATGAATTGTACAGAAGCTCAATTTTTTTTTTCTTTTCTTTTTTTTTATTTGCATTTTGGTAAGCCACTAAATCATATGAGTGATGATACAATACACACCCTTCAAAAAAGATGTACCATATGCAAGTTTTATAACCAAATCACATTTTAACATTAACTTCATAAATTATAATTAAATATTTTTCATACATATCTAAAAACCTCTTCAATTATAATTAAAATCACAACCACAATAAGGGAAGCAGAATTGTTAAATGTCTGTTGATCTAAATTTCAAACTTCATATTTTAGATACAAAAGGGAAGCAAAATGTTAAATATGATGAAATGTCGTAATTGCAGATACTATAGAAAGGTAAAGGCTGCTCATAAATAATTGACCACCCGAGTTAATTCTTAAAAAAAAAAATAAATATTCATTGATGACCTTAACTAAATAAATTAACACTGTTACAAAAATTATATTTATGTATCATATTTTATTTAGGATAAATTACAAAAACACCCTTGAGGTTTGATTAAAATACAAATCGCCCCTTATGATTTTGAAAATTACATTCCACCTCCTAATGTTTCTAATTTTATAACAAATCACCCATTTTATTAATAAATCATCAAGTCAATTAACAGTTTTTAATGATATTAAAAATATGTTTCAATTAATAATTTAGGTAATTTTATTATTGTATAGGAGAGCAATTATGAATTTCATTTTTTTAGTTAATTCTATTAAATAAAAAATTCTTATAAGGAGGTATTTGTAATTTTTCAAACCACAGGGAGCAATCTATATTTTAAGCAAACCTCAAAGGGTATATTTGTAATTTATCCTTTTATTTATTATTTCTTGGAAATAATTTAAATAGGACTTATAACTCATGTCTACCATCAATGCGGTATTGTTCCAAATAATACACTACAACATATAAGACTTTTAGAGATCAAATGTTTTGGTCTCTAAAAGTGAAAATTTTGCTGCAAAAGACATTTAGGGACCAATTTCCATCGTCATGAGGATAGTCACTAAAAAGTCGTTCCAAAAAGTCAAAAATAAGGCTTTTAGCGACAAAATTTTGAAAATGTCACTAATAAATACTTTTAGGGACAAAATAATTTGGTCTCAAAATGGTTTATTTTTTGAGACAAAAAATTTAGTCCCAAAAGGATAATAATTCATTACTAATGTCCAATTTTTGTTGCTAAAAATATAATAATGACACTTTTTGCAACAAAATTATTTGGTCCCTAAAAAATAATTTTGTCCCTAAATTTTGGTCTTTAAAATCTTAATTTTTTGTAGTGATAATACTATGAAAATTATATTTAGGTAGAAGCTTCTCTTAATTAGAGGATGTTGTTGAGTCTCAATAGGTTTATTACGGAACCTACGTCAATGATTCGAATCATTCAATGTGGAAGGCTCGTCAAGTACTTTATTTATGCAAAAATATGTTGGATATTCACTTAATCATATCATATTTGTATCAATAATTTAAATTTAAAATTATACTTATCGTTAATACTAATGTGAAAACATGATATAATTAAGAGATTAAAGTGGAATTTTTTTTTTTCTAATTGTCAAATTGAAAAGTAATCCATACTTTGAATGGAAAAAATTGTAAACTATCCTATTTATTGACGTGGCAATTCCTTAATAATTTTGCTTTGGGAGGAGGGTTCGTTTGTAAGAGGCAAACACACTGCCATTTTGAGTGGCGGCAGTGGCACCCCCCTTCCCTCAAAAGACATACATTAGTAATAGAATACTATGGCTTCGTTTAGGAAGTCAAGTTTAGGGTTTTTTTAGTTATTTTAGTCATAAAAAATAAAATAAGTCTTTTAGTTCAATAAAACAAAATATCACATTTAATTTATAATCATTACATTCTTTCTCGCACAAAAAAGTTAAAAAGCCAAAAAAATCAAAAGTTTTTTTTTTCTAAATGAGACTTTTTAACCCTGTGCTAAAATAGCTAAAAAAGCCAAAAAGCTAACCCACTTTCCAAATGAACCCTATATCGTCACAATTGTCGTTGATTTTAAAAATTAAATCAATTTGATAATTGTAATTTATTTAATTTATTATGTTAATTATTAAAAAAATAATATTTTTAAAAATAAATCATTTTTTTTATTTAAGAAAAACATGATAAATTAAATTTATTGCAATTATTGGATTGATCAAATTTTTTTATTTATTTATTTTTTTTTTATGAATGAAACATATAAAATGTCTGATAAAATAAACAATTTTAATCATCAAAACGAGACTCATTATAAAAGGGATGCTATCAGCACCCACTTATTTACTCTAGCCCCTCTATTTCTTTAAATCCACACCTAACAAAATGAATCTCCTCCCTTTTCTCTTTCAACACTTACCTTAATACCAATTATATCCCAAACCCAAACCCTAGCCCCCACTTCCGACCACTACCTCCTGCACCACTGCCACTGCCACTGCCTCTGGCAGCCAACCAAGGCCAAAATAGGAGCTACATACAGTAAACCATCCATGGTGAAAGATAGAAAAAGAGCTATCAATGGTACCTAGGGGAAAAAAAAAAAAGGGGTAAAAATAAAGGACTACCTTCGCTGCTATAGAGATCGGGGGTCGATTGGCTTTGGTTTCTCTGAGGGAAAATGGGTGGTTGATCGATCGAGATGGGTTGGCTGAAATCCCATGCAAGTCTCGCCATGCGGCGGTGGAAGATAAGTTTGAACATGAATAGGTCAATGTGGAACCAGCTGTGGCTATGGTTCTGGGTCTTGGGTTCAAGGCCATGGTTGGGTAGATAGTGGCAGAAGTCAATGAAGAGAGGGAAATTGAAGCAAGTAGAGAGGAGGTCAAGGTTGCATTGGATAGGGAGGTTTCGAATGTGGATCCGACGATTGGAGCAGTCTGGGTTGAGATTGGACTATTGAGAATTGAAGAGAATGAAGAAGAAGAAGAAGAAGAAGAAGAAGAAGATGCAGGAGGGAGTGATGATGATGGGTTTGTTGGTGGCCATTACGGGGATCTTAGTATAGGGAATAGGTAGAGAGAGAACAGAAAGGGGGTTTGTTTTTTCTTTGTCAATTTTTTTGGATTGAATTATTATTGTTTTTTTGAAGAAACACCACTGTGTTGGAATGAAGTGTCACCATAATCAATCGGAGATCATGGCAAACAGTGACGGGGAGGGTAGGCGATGACCGAAAGTGATGGGAAGGATTAGGGTTAGGGTTAGGGTTAGGGTTAGGGTTTGAAAAATTAGAGTTAGAATGTTAGGGATGAGGTTAAAAATATAACTTCATGTTTGGATAAAATTGGAATTAAAAAAAATAAAAGAGATGGAGGGTCCAAAAAAAAAAGGTAAGTACTAATAGTAGCACTCTCATGATAAATTCTACGGGTTCAAACAACACCCTCTAATCTAAATTATGGACAAGAGAGAATCTGGCTTCCTACAACATATTATACCAATGTTTGCTTATTTTGGCTTCGTTTAGGAAGTGAGTTGACCTTTTAACTTTTTTATTATTTTAGTTTAGGTTAAAAATTCTCATTTGAATTGGATTTTTTGACCCTTTTTTTTTAATTTTTATAGAAAAAAAATAAAATGATTATAATTTATATGTGATTGTATCTTATTAATTTTTTAATTTATTTTACTTTTTAATAACTCTTTTAACCTTTTAACTTTCCAACCCAACCTACCAAAGGAATTTTCATGAATAATTTATATTTATATGATTCCAGTAGTGAACCCAAGCACAGGGGGCTAGAAACAAGCAAGTAGTAACCTTTAATTAACGCCAGCCAAGGTGTACATTGGTAGTCCCAAAGAGGTACTTTTTAGCTCCAGATTAAAATAGGTAAAAAATTAAAAAAATTAAAAAAAGTCAATCCACATATCAAACAAAGGTGGAGAGAAGTCAAATCCTATTTTAATCTCGATATATTCTGGTATATTAGGGCTTGTTTGGAAATTAACGTTTTGCCCTTTTTAAGAAAAATATAGAAAAATATTCTTTCCATTTCAAAATATTAGTCTATTTTTAGATATTCTAACTTTTTTGATATTATAATTATTACACTTTAAAAATATTAACTTCCAAAAATATTCTTTGATAGTACAATTTTGTCTAATGTTACTTTTAAAAAATGATAAAATAAAAAATTTATATTCTTTAAGTTCTTAATTTTTAAAAATAAATTTATATTTTAAAATAATAAAAAATAAAATAAAAGATTAATATTTTAAAATGAAAAGAGCGTGCATATTGATTTGTTGAATTTTTTTTTTGTTTTATACTACAGTGGCAATGAAAATCGCTTACGTGTTCACCTATTCACGAAACGTATGGCATAATTGATGTGAAATTAATGCCATCCCCAGCAAGGAAGATTGTTTATAAAAGCATACAGCAAAAGAAGAAGAAGCGGAAGAAAGCTTATCATCGGCTGTACTTCCTCGGAACATTCGTTCGCTGCTGAATTAATTGGCAACAATTCAGATCTCCTAACAGAGATCCTAATTCGAGTCCCAGCAAAATCCCTAATCAGATTCAAGTCGATCTCAAAGCAATGGCTCTCTCTCATCTCCGACTCCCAATTCGCCTCTGACCACTCTCGCCGAAATCACCATTCCTCCTCCTCCTCCTCCATCTCAGCCTTTTATTTCTACTCAAAACGTTGGTCTCCCGAAGAACAACTCGAGTCCGTATCAATTGCTGGACACTGAACTCTTCTCCCCACACTCTTCTTTCTCGATGGTGTCATTGTATCAAGTTGTACAATTAGGATTGAACGCTCTTGCAATGGTTTAATCTTGTGCTCTAATGGTTTCAGAAAACCCCTATATATTGTTTGTAATCTCACCACAAAGAAATTCTCACTTCTTCCTGATATTGGTCCCACTTCATCTGAATCGTATCGTAAAAATGCTGGTGCTTTCTTGGCTTTTGATCCTTCGAAATCGCCTCACTATAAAGTTTTATTGTTTAGTTACAGTTATGTAAATGATGGACACTGGGTTGAAATTCAAATTTACAGTTCCCAGACTTCGCCTTGGAAAAACATTTCTGTGCCTGAACAGCGAGGTTTGCGATTCATGTTCAACGTGTTTTGGAACGGAGCAATTCAAGGTATAAGCTGTGCGAATGTTCATGCTCGATTTGAGGTTGAGGAAGAGAAATTGATACAAACCCCATGGCCTCGAAACCCTAAAATCCTTTCTCTTGATAAGTTTAGGTATTTTGGAGAATGTGGTGGCGATTTGATTCTTATTCAGGCTCCTCAGCGTTGTGCTATGGGATTCAGAATCCTTCAGATGCACAGGGATTACTGTGAGTGGATTGTGAAGTACCGGGTCCATCTTAGACCCATTTTATCTGTATTTCCTAAGACAGAACGCAAAACCATAATCAAATGCTCTGGATTTAAGGTGCTGTGTGTCGTGAAGGGAGCAAATGAAAAAGATTTTACACTGGTGTTAGCTATCCGGGGCAAAGTTATTTCTTATAATGTCAAGTCCAAGACATTGAAGGAGCTTCCTGATTTATCGACAGATGATCTTGATGATTGGGTATTAACTTGGGCGTCCGGATCCTCTAGAGTAACTCTCTAGAGTGATCCTCTAGAGTAAATGATCGGACGGCTGTGGTTACCCCTCACCAAAACGACGTCGTTTTGGTGAGGATTTTCAAAAAATAAAAATAAAAACAAAAATCAAATTTTTTGAAGCTCTGTTTGCTCTGTTTGCAGATCAACAATGGTGGCTTCAATTCACAATCAAAGTAAAGAGAGTAATTCCCTTCAAGAAACTAAAAATGTAAAACAGCACATCCCAACCATGAACAGTACCAGTCCTCTTAATATAGGATTTATCCTCAGTTTCACACAAGAGATTCAAAGCTTTCAAAATCAAGACAGAGAGCATGAAGATCGGGGACACAATTGCCGAAGAGGAGAGTTAATTGATTGGGATTGGTGACACTGATATTGGAGAAGTAAGAATCGGAGGATTGGAGTTTGTCAAAGGTGAAGACGACTTTGATGAAATCAGATTTGAGAGGGCATTTGAGATCACCGTCGGCGATCTGTTCCAGGATGTGAAGCCAGGAATCGCGAGAGGAGAGGAAGAAGCCGATTTGGGAGAGATCAGTGTTGGAATTTTTGAGGGTTTGATCATCGAATGAGATTTGGGTAACGTTCAGTTCAAGGAAGCCGGTGTGAGTGAAGCCGAACTCGTCCAAGGGGATGGTGAAGCGGCTGTCCGACCGAATCTCGGAGAATCGGATTTCGGCGACGGTGGTTCTGATGAGGAAG
Source organism: Camellia lanceoleosa (assembly GCA_025200525.1). Taxonomy (NCBI): domain Eukaryota; kingdom Viridiplantae; phylum Streptophyta; class Magnoliopsida; order Ericales; family Theaceae; genus Camellia; species Camellia lanceoleosa. Next base: position 30,790,190 of record CM045759.1, read on the forward strand.
AAGAGGACACAGATGAGGGATCCAAGGGAAGCCATTGTTGCAAGCAGACAGATGATTCAACACACTCTCTCTCTCCCTTCGCTCTCAATTTGATTGAATGAGATGAGAGGCTATCAGCCCTTGGATCTTCTAGTGGAGCACGTGTCAACCATTGATGAATTACTCTACGGATCACTCTAGGAAAAACACTCTAGAGGATCCGCTCGCTTAACTTGGAGGAGTCCTACTTATCAATTCTTTGAAAGCCTATCACCTGTTTGATCATTGTCCTATATGTTTCTACTTCTTTCTTCAGCAGATGGTATGTCCCTCAATAAACTTTTCTATATTTCTATCTATTTAAGTATTTGTTATTGTTAGTTTCTTGGTCTGTGATGCTATGCTACTATCATCTTTTGATGTTTAGATTCTGTTTTAAGTTTGCATTACAAATCGATTCCGCATTCATCAATTAGGGTTGAAATACAACTGATGTACATAGCATAGCTCCTGCAGTAATAGAGCATCACTGTGATTATCAATTTTGTTGCTTTATATGTGAGCCCTGTTTTGACCACAGTAATTCATTCACTCAAGTATCATTTAGATTGTTCTGATTACCAAAGAGGGTATGTTTAGCTCATTCACCTCTTGGTTTTAATCTCCTAATTATGATGTAGTTGGGTGGAATGGTTTTTGTTAATATATATATGGTATATATTACTACATATATTAGGTATTGATTTCCTAGATATATTAGGTATTGCCATAGTTAGGTCTCTTATATAATATTCTTTTTGATATTTAGATTTCTAGTAGGATACTCTTTCTTAGCCTATATATATAGGACTTCTATTGTATAGGACAATTGGTAATATACAATTCGTTCAATACAATACATATTATTTTCTCTCTCTCCACTATTCTAATATGGTATCAGAGCTAGGTTAAGTGCCTAGTAATTTCGCTTTACCGACGGGTGGCAGCCTTGCCTTGGTCGCCCGCCGGACCTCTACCTATTCCGCTATCATGTTTTCCTTTTAATATCGCTTCGTGGTGATCTCTTCCTCTATCCGCTGGTTTATTCGTACTCCAAATATCTCTATCATATTTTTTTTTCAACTCGTAATACATTTTTTTTCCTCCACTCTATCTTTCCCTCCGCTTCAATCTCAAATTGGTTTCTATCTTCAAACCTATTTGAGTTTGAAGGGGGGTATTATACTTATATCATGGTGAACATTGTTATACACCATGCAAACCACCTAGCCGCCTCCTTTGGTGCACAATCCAAGTCGCACTCTCTAGCGCACAACCCAAGCTGGCGCTCTCTGGTGCACAATCCAAGCCGCACTCTCTGGTGCACAACCCAAGCCGCTCCTTTCTGGCGCACAATCCAAGCCGCTTTCTCTAGTGCACCACCAAACTTGCCCCCTGGCGCACTATCCAAGCCGCCTCCTTGTGCACTCAGTCATCTGTTGCCATCATCGTTCAATACCACGTCATAAGTTATGTGTGTGCCACGTTTACTGATTCAACATCCAGTCTCTACAACGGTCCGGCATGACCCCGTAAACTGGCCCGATATTGATTTCAGTTAGCTCCCACATTGGTCCAGCATGACCCCCTTAAACTATCCTGGCATTAGTTCCAACCAATTCCTACAATGGTCCGATACGACCATAAACTGGCTCTCGACATTAGTTCTAGCTAGTTTCTATATTGGTCCGGCATGACCTTAAATTGTCCTAGCATTAGTTTCAGCCAGTTCTTACAATGGTTCGACACAACCATAAACTGTTTCCCGACTTTAGTTCCGGCCTCTGATCTATTTTAAGCGCCCTTGCACTCCCGTTCAAATTTTGCTATCTATTTACCTTTTATTTTATAGTTTTATTTCATATTTTAGTTTCTCTCTCCAAACTCAAGATGTTTATCCTCCTTGAGTTTGAAGGGTAATGTTAATGTATATATGGTATATTTTCTTACATATATTAGGTATTGATTTACTAGATATATTAGGTATTGCCATAGTTAAGTCTCTTATATGATACTCTTTCTTATAGTTAGATTTCTAGTAGGATACTTTTTCTTAGCTTATAGATATATGCCTTCTATTATATAGGACAATTCATTCAATACAATTTGTTCAATACAATACATATTATTCTCTCTCTCTCTCTCTCTCTCTCTCTCTCTCTCTCTCTCTCTATACTATTCTAACAGTTTTAAATGCTCTAGGAAGGAGTAGAATATATTGAAGCAATACGTTGTTTGCAACTGTCATTAATTATTAGTAGTTCCTTCTTGTGAGGACAGGAGAGAGACTAGGTTTCTTCTTTTGTAAAATGTTTATAGGGAATAAGTAAAAAATTATGAAAAAGATCTTGTAAGTCCATGCTACCTCACTAGTTCTTTCAGAATAAAATGAATTTCCTTAACAAATCAAGAGATGTAAGGTTTTAGTTTACACAGGAACTAATAATTGTGTTCAGAATGGTGTAAATAACAATTATAAAAAAAATATAAAAAGAGAGAAGAAATAGAGAAGCACAAATTCTACGTTGGTATAATTTGATTTAACATGCAATTGCGATTTAAAAACCGTGTTCAAGTTTGGAAGGCTCAACTTGGTCTCTTTACTTAGTGAGGGTTGGAATTTGGTAAACTGACCTCGTTTGAGAATAGGTTATTTTAGGAACTTTTTGGCTTTTTGGCTAAAATATGATCTAAAAAAAAATATGAGTATGTTTGGGATGACTTCTGCTAAGTTCGATTGTCAACTTCTGGTAGCTGTAAGTTTTGGTACGTTTAGGGTCGTATTTTGATCGAAATCTCATTTTAGTCTTTAACATTCAATTATGACAGTCAGCATCTTCCATTTTCACATTTTAGTTCATCCATTGTTGATTTCCACCGCCTGCAGTACTATTGCATCCCTATGAGCCCTATGAGTCCAATTTTGGCCATTGTAATACATTAACTCAATTATCATCCTTTGATCTGATCACCAAAGAGGGCTTGGTTTACTCGTTTCACTTCACGGTTTTGAAATTGGCATCGGGAAACATCATAATTGATTAGGTTTTGATTGGTCAATTAAGGCTGACATACAATTGATTTACATAATCCATCCATAGTTTACTTCCCATATAGGAGAGAGATTGCTTTCTTATTTTGTAATTGGGTTCATGTTAATAAATCTAAAACAATAGATTTTGTAAGATGGTGTTGTTGTTTCTATAGTTCTCCCGGAATTGGCCTAGGGGCAAGGCCTTGGGTATTGGAGGGATCGAAACCTCTTACGTGCAAACAATTTCTTCATGCCATCAGACTGGGGAAACACTTAAATTCATATATTCAATTATGTTTGTAATACAAGAGTATATCGGTTTATATAACAATCTAACCTAGGACTGAAAATGAAGCAATCCCTAATATATACAAAATATATATATAATATCATATATACATAAAACCTAATAGTCTCACAATTATTGATGATCGAGATGGCAACGGTGGAGTTTGAGCAACAACAACAACGACGACGATGGGTTTGGTTTTAAGTTTGATAAAAATCTTATTTCTTCACACTACGTTTGCAAAAAGATTGGAAGTTTTCAAAATCGTTGTTTTTTTAATTATCTTCTTTGGCGGCTTTTTGTAGTTTGAGTAGGTTCTTTATGTGGATTTGTGGGCTTTGTTGTATTTTTTCCTTTTCATTATCTTGTAAGTTGCTTGGCTTTTATATAAACTGCATTTCTTCATCGAAAACTAATTAGTTTCTTATCTAGAATGTTCTCATTAAACTATTTGCCAATTAATAGTATTGTCCATTATTTTTTTGGCTATTAATTTCATTGTTACCACGCATCCAATTTTTTTGGCAAGCAATCAACTAGTTGTTAAGTAATTTAACTATAACGTTTGTGATATCAACACTATAAATTATCATAACTTACATATAATATACATAAAATAAAATAAAATAAAATAAAAGAAGAAGCGTATATTGTAAAAAGGCCCCTTTTCAAAAGGCATTTTTATGTTGACATAAAAATGTGTTTAGCTTTTAAGACTTTCATGTTCCTGGTTAAATCCACAACAATTCTTGTAAGGTCATTATATTTTTATTTTGCAAATCTTTGAAAAGCTTTTTTCCTTTAACAAACTTCAATATATTACCGTGCCAATTTTTATTTTATTTTACTTTTTTATGCCTTTTTTTCACTAATTTTTGTTTGGTTTCTGAGACAATTGATGAAATTAGAAAGCCTTGAAGGTGCAAGATTTTTCTTTCTTTCTTTCCTTTTTTTTTTTTTTTCATTTTCAGTTTTTATTAACTTTGAATTGTTTTATAAAAGGAATTGTCTAGTAGTCTTACACGCCACGTGCAAAGAACGTGCTTTTTCACTAGTTTTTTATATATGATCCCACACATATATGTTAATATATATTATTTAACAAGCACTTTAATAGCCATGTGTATATTTTCACATTACACGCTTTAATATTCGTATATACATTTTTACATTAGCTACTTTCACTCTCGCTTCTCTCAACTAATTAGTTACTTATCGACATAGAAATCTTGTGGAGGGGTGCACGACTTTCTATCTCAAGAGATTCCCAATACCCCCTCCAATGACTTTGTGACAATCCTGTGAAGAAGGGTACGAGACTTCCTCTCTAAAGATTCCCGACGCCCATTCAATGACTTTCTGACGCTTTTTCGATAAGCTCCAAATACACTTAATGTCATGTAGTAGATTTGGGTTTTTATGCATACGGGGAAGAGTTTGAAAGCTTCTATGTAATTCTCACACAAAGAGTGCTTTCTCCTTTCATCGGTCTTAAATTTTGGGATTATCAGTACCCATAATGGTTACCCATTACTGTTGTGGGTGTTCATGTGCTTTGGCAACCCATGGTTGCTAGTTTTTTTTTCGCGGCAGGTTTTTGTTGTTTGCGTAGGTTTCTTTATTTGGGCTTATGGGATTTGTTCTATTTTTTTTATTCTTTCTTTATCTTGTAAGTTTCTTGGTTATCTAAAAAAAAAAATTAATTCCAAATCGACCCACTTAACCCAATAAAAATAAATATATATATATACTTTTCTTATATTTTTATTATTTGTCTAGTTAATTTTATAATTAAATAATCTAAAATTAATGTTAATGTTTTATAAATAAGCGAGTTAGGCAGGTATAAGCTAAAGTTTATCATCCTAAATCCAACTTAAAAATTAAATGAATTTAAAGTTTTAATTCAATTCAATCTAATCTTACAAATATCGAGCTTAATTGGGCTGGTGATGGGCCCATGAGCACCCCTATCCCCAACATTTAAAGCAAATGACACAGCAAAAGAATCTCTGGAAGTTTAAGGCAGGCCTCTTCCCCTTCACGCCTCTTCACTTCTGCCTCTCTTCAAGTGTTTGTGTAAATTGTGGTCTGCCATCAACAGAAAACGAACATCACTGATTTGCGTTGGCTATTGTCATCACCAACTCTATAAGAATGATCTGTTAGTTTTACAAAGAATGATCTGTTAGTTTTTTAAGATATGTTCGCATCAACTCTATGATATGTGAATAGGGTCAGATGAAACCAAGATAGTGTGGGTGATCTTTTTCTTTTTGTACATGTTCACTCATCATCTCATGTACTTTAGAGGTTCATTTTCTGCAGTCCTAATTCACTTCTAGAGTAGAGAAGTTCCATCGAGATATCTTGTATTGATGGTATTTTTGGGCATTTTTCTTTGGCTGTGATAAGGATAATGGTTGTGCTAATTTTTGAGTTCAGTTTAAAAGGGTGTATCTTACGAACATATGATCAGTTCATTGTATACTTTTAACAAATTTAGGGGTTGTTTGGGATATCCTAAATAAGTGTACTTTTTGATTTTTTGAACTAAAAAGTTGAAAAAAAAAATATGGTTGTTTGGGTTAACTTTTTGACTTTTTATGGAAAAATGTGTATTAAAAAATTATATAAATTAGTGTATAGGAGAAAATTAAGATTGGGAGTTGTGCAACTGTACTTTTTGACTTTTGGTGAATAATGATAACTTTTTAACTTTTTAAATTAGTTTTTGACCTTTTGACTTTTTGGACACATGCCAAACTTGGCCTTTACAATTTGTGAAGTCACTTTGATTTTTTTGGAAATACCATACCAAATTAACATTTCCCACTAATTTCGGTAAAGTCACTCTTTGGTTGTCATAATTTTCTGGGAGACACTTTACCAAATGATCTTACCATAGCCATTGCCAGAAAAGAAAAGCATACACTTTACAGCATTTGCCAGCAGGGGAATTTTTTGGGGGAGGGGCCAACATATATGTGTATAAAATCCTAGTTTTGATACATTACTAATTTAACATAATTTCTTGTATAAGCATTGCAAAAGAAGTATTTTACGAAAAAACTAATAAATCTCACAAATAATTTTTCTCAATTTTTAAAAGTTTTGAACTATTGATTAGATCTCACTATACAATTAGTTCATTCTTTTAGCTTATTTATTTATCAAATTTGGGTGAAAAATTAGTTATAAGCTTGATATGATATGGGGTGCTTCAACTGCTTTTTCATCAAATTTAAGTGAGAGCTTGATTTGGTGAAATTTGATGAAAAATTTTGAATGCTCCAATCCTCACTTAAAAAATTTCATCAAATCCATTTTGAAAATTGGGTTTGGCTTCTCAACTTCAAATCTCAACTTGAGAGAACTAGAAAGGAGAGCTTGAGGGGCTCGTGGGGCTTGCTACAGGTTATGTTTCGATGATCCAAACCGTTCATGTAGGGGCTTCCGTGTATATCATCCATGAAAAAAATTATCTTAATTGGATAATGGTAACCTTTCCATTTTATCATGTTTGTTTTCGAAAAAATGGACAATGAGTATGTTTTTTAAAATAGACCATTCATATTTTTTGGAGACAAACACAGTAAAGGAAAATATTACGATTATCAAATTGAGCTAATTTTTTTCATAGATGATATATGCAAAAGATCTTATGAAATGAACGGTTCGGATCATCGACACAAGACCTGTAGTGGGCCTTGCGAGCCACTGAAGTGATGCCCAACTCTTAAAAATTCCATGCTTATCCCCAAAAGTTTGTTTCATCAAATTTGGTGAAAAACTTATTTTTGCCTTGATTTGATGAAAAGTTCGGTTAAAACTTGATTTGATACAAATTTAATGAAACGATTGGAGTCATTGTCATCAAATTCAAATTTGACACTAGATTTGGTGAAGGATGGGAGATTGCTGTAATGAATTATAATAGTGACCAGAACACATCATAGTTGTAAGGAAAATGCTTGACTAAAAGGAATTCTGGCAGTGGCATTAATTTGTGATTAGTTAAAATAGAAAAACTAATTTTTTAACTAAAATTTGGCTGAAATTTAACTTAGTTTGATGGAGATGTGTATTCTCTGTTCTTGTTCTGGGTTATGCACAGGGAAAAATGACCAACAGTAAAGGAACACTAGTTATTGGCTACAATTCATCGGAACGTACACCGGCAACAGAATTAATTGGCAGCAATGTAGATATTCTAACAGAGATCCTAACCCGTGTGCCGGCAAAGTTCGTCATCATATTCAAGTGCGTGTCTAAGGATTGGTTCTCCCTAATCTCCAATTCACCATTTTCTCGCAACCACTCTAACCGACATCCCAGTGCCTGGTTCTCAGGACTATTCATCAACCCTGTTACATCATTTGACGATGAAAAAGTCAAGTCTGTCTCACTTCACGGCCAACACCAAAGTCTTCCGACTTCGTCATTTCTTGATGGTGTTGGATATGGGTCTGGTACATTTAGGATTGAAGACTCTTGCAAAGGCTTACTATTATGCTTGAATGGCCCAACGTGTTTCATTGTTTGTAACCTGACCACCCAGAAATGCACAGTACTTCCCTATCATAGTGGCACTAAGGCATCTTCTGTACCATTTCGTAACAAGTTTGGTGTTTTCTTGAGTTCTATGTTTGCTGGTTATTTGGCTTTTGATCCTTCAAAATCACCTCACTACAAAGTTGTATTGTTAAATTACATTAGGAATAGTGATGGCTGCTTTGACTTAATTGACATATACTCTTTGGAGAGCACTTCTTGGACACACATGCGTGCTGCTGCACCACCAGGTTGCCCTTTAGCAAAAAAGGTATTTTGGAATGGTTCAATTCATTGGATGAGTTACGATAACATTTACATTCGGTTTGATGTTGATGCTGAGAAGCTAATAGGAACTCCAATGCCTTCAAACCCTAAAATTCTCTCCGAAGAGAGAATTTGGTATTTTGGAGAATGTTGTGGCCATTTACTTCTTGTTCAGTGCTGTGATATGGGATTCAGTATTCTTGAGATGGAGAGGAACTACTGTTATTGGATTGAGAAGTACCAGGTCAATCTTAGACCCATAATATCTCTTTTTCCTGAGATAGAGAGAAGCAGACACATGTGTGACCTGCCCATCATTAGGAAAATTGCTGTGCTATGTGTTGTGAAGGGAGCAAATGAAAAATATTTTACGTTGGTGTTATCTATTCCTGGCAAAATTGTTTCCTATAATCTGAAGTGCAAGACGGTGAAGGTGCTCTGAGATTACAGAACTGGCTTTTATGAATGTCCTGGTTACAAGCACATTTCTTGTGCGTATGCTTTCAAGTATGTTTATGAATTCTATGAAAGCCTGTCCGTTGTTTGAGCATGTCCTACATCTTGGAACAGATCAGATGTGCCTTTTTTAAGCTTGTTCTTGTCCTAAAGCTTTTGCAATACTCAAAATTTTTTTTCTTTATTTTTTCTAGAATTCTGTAATGTTTAAGCTATGCTCTTCATGTAGTTCTTCCTTGTGAAAGTTAGTGATGCCCTCTCATTTGGGGATTTTGTTGGGATCCGGGATCCCCCCAGGACCTTTGCGGAAATTAAACCAAGCAGAATTACACACCCACACACACGGAGACACAATATTTAACGTGGTTCGGCAATCCGGCTTACGTCCACGGGAGAGTAACCGTTTATAGCAATGGAGAGATTACAGAATATTACAGAGGAGAAACTCACACCATTCTCACTCACCCATTCACCCGTCTCCCTCGCTCACCCGAGGGAGACGGTTTCTCACATCTCTCACCCTCTTGCTCTCTCTCTCGGTTTGGCTCACATTTCTCTCCTCCCTCCCTCACAATTTATACACATGTTAACAGAGGAAGAAGAAGGCAGCAATGGTCTTGGTGGGTTGGGTACAACCACCCCATTCCACTCCTTAGTGCACCACTTTCACCCACACCACTTCCTCAATGGGTTCTCCATTAGGGTGATGGTGCTGCACTTACCTCACAGTGGATGATCCAACAAATCACCCCCTCAGCCCATGTGAGGTGACCCACTGCACACACACTGCTGCTAATCTTGTTACGCCCAAATTTCAACATAGTCTTCATCTCTTCACTGAGACGCTGCATCCCCTGAAGCTAGAGATAATACACCAGAGATACAAGAGGAGGAGGGAATCCTACATCCTCAACTCAACTCACACCACTCTCTGATTTGGAGAGAGCCTCTGCTCCCATCTCCCACAGATCTCTTCCACGCTTCTGTCTCGGATGTCTTCACTTGCTATGCTTGAACTTGCGTAACCAAGATATTTGACACCCCCTGATTGGATGTCCTGCACCCCCTGCTCGGATGCCCTTGCCTGTCATGCATTACCGTGCAAGATGAACACTGGAGCAACTAGAAAACTCGTCGTTTATCCCATCAACGTCCTTTGTCTTCTTTGCTCGGAGCTTTTCCTCTGAACTATCGGCCTTTGCCTTCTGCACTGCTGAACAACCTCCTAGCGTCTCCATACGCTCGTTGTCTGTGCCTGTGCAATCCTTGATGTGTTGTCCAGTAGATTGATGGTTGACAGTAGCTCCATCTCAAAAGCATCGTCGCCTATGCAATTCCTTGCATAGTGCCCGTAATCCAGGGTCTCCACTGCGTCGAGCTCTCCTGAGAGATCCAGATCAACTGTATCCTCACGCCATGGAAGAAACCACCATAGAAGAAAAAAGACTTGCCACTGTTGGCGCGACTCTTCGTTTGTCTCAATTTCTCTGCGGAAGTTCTGTGAACTTTCAACAACCCGGCAGACACTCCTCTGGGCGCTCAGACGATACTCTACAGATTATCTGACTATCTGACGCTCTGCATTTGTGCCCTCTCGCTTAGTATGCTCTCTGCAACTATTGTTCTACAGTCCACATACCACCAAGATGCTTACTCAGTATCTGAGAGCTCCAATGACCACAAGATTTCCACGAGCTCGAATCGGTTGCCAAATCATCTATCCGTCGATGAATGGTCTTCTTCGATTGAACCACATCCTCCGATGATGTCAACAACCAGAAAGTTCGAGAAAGACTGGTGGGGTCACACTTTCCCCACTTAAGAACCAGTCTCCTTAGACACTGTCTTTTTGACAGAACTTTCCTAGACATTGTTGATCTTGAGATAATCATACCTGCAATCCTCTGATCGCCCCTGACCAATTCTGATCTCCCTCGATCTGCCATTTGATCAAGCCTGATCTCCTCTGGTCTTCAATGATCTATCTCGAGTTGTACCTGGTTGTTCAATCTGGTTAGAATCTACCTATTCTAACCTCTTCAGTGAATCCGCAGCATTCCACAATATCCGGCAACCTTCCTTCGAGTATTGAATATGACAAACTCCCATGTTTTGACAATCTTTCCAAACCATTCAGAATTTCACTATTCTGACCTCGCGGTTGCGTCCGGAACGGTCCAATTAGCTAGGACCAACCTTCGCTGCATTTCCGGGGACCTCACTGAAAAATCTCCCCGAAAGCTGGGCCACACTACAATTTTTCTGAAAATTCTGGGCCACATAACAATTTGCAGAAGTTCAGGGAATATTCTGTGTACCAACAGAATATGCCGTCCACTGCATCCGATGCCGTCCGTTCCTTCAATCTGCCTTCTTTTTACCGAAACTCCGTCTCCAAAATCTGACCGTACAGATGTGTCCGGAATACTCCAAATAGTCTGAAACCACTATTGGATCGCCAAAATCGGACTCCAAATGGCTTATATCAAGCCAAAACATTTTGTACGCCTTAGATCTGCGGCTGCACCATAGCCGCGAAGCACTGGATCCTTTCCCTGCGGTTGTACCATAGCCGCGCATCACAGGATCCCTCCCTGCCTCTGGTTGACCAGTCAACCCATTGCTGACGTGGCAGATGACGTGGCGCCACGTGGCGGCCCCTCACTAGCCCACCTTGCCACATGTCGCTGACGTGGCACGCCACGTGGCGCTGACGTGGCTGGATGACGTGGCAGACACGGGCCCACCGTTTGCTGACGTGTCCTGCCACGTGTCTGATGACATGTCCTCTGACTGGACGCCACGTGTCGCTCGCTGATTGGACACGTGGCGCTGACGCTGCACTGACCTGGCCTGCGCGTGGGCATGGCGCGTGTCCTCCACGCACGGCTCCCCCACTCGTCTTTCTCCTCTGCGTGCGCGTGGCCCGCGTGATCTGACGCGCCGGTATTCCTCCTCGGCGCGTGGGGCGCGTGAGGGCACGTCCGGGCTCCGTTTGGGCTCTGCTTTATAGGTCTGGACTCCTCTCGTCGAGCCCTTGCTCCTGGTATGCTCAAAACTCAATTTCGAGCAATTCGATTTCTGGGCAGATTCGGACATCGCACTGTTTTTGTGCCAAAACGCCACCGACGAGGCTCTGATACCAATTGTTGGGATCCGGGATCCCCCCAGGACCTTTGCGGAAATTAAACCAAGCAGAATTACACACCCACACACACGGAGACACAATATTTAACGTGGTTCGGCAATCCGGCCTACGTCCACGGGAGAGTAACCGTTTATAGCAATGGAGAGATTACAGAATATTACAGAGGAGAAACTCACACCATTCTCACTCACCCATTCACCCGTCTCCCTCGCTCACCCGAGGGAGACGGTTTCTCACATCTCTCACCCTCTTGCTCTCTCTCTCGGTTTGGCTCACATTTCTCTCCTCCCTCCCTCACAATTTATACACATGTTAACAGAGGAAGAAGAAGGCAGCAATGGTCTTGGTGGGTTGGGTACAACCACCCCATTCCACTCCTTAGTGCACCACTTTCACCCACCCCACTTCCTCAATGGGTTCTCCATTAGGGTGATGGTGCTGCACTTACCTCACAGTGGGTGATCCAACAGATTTGTGCTTGAGTCAAATAATTTTCTTTGTTTTTGCTGTTTTAGTTTTTTAGCCAGTTCTTTACATGAAAATTTCTAAGACCAATTGAAAGATAGGTAGCTGTTGGATTTGACATCGAACCATATCAAAGGAGAGTATTAGAGTCGACAGAATATTACATAATGAAGAAATAAGGGAAGAACAATCTGAAACTCCTACAACTCACTTCATAATATTGCACATAGGTCTTATTGTTCTTATGCTTATAGGTTAGCATGATAAGCAATATTGTTCCATCATTGCCGTATGTAGTGCATGTTTTGTTGCTAAATGGAAGTAAGGTGCAGTGCCTTCTCTGAATTTTCTTTCCTTTTCCCTTCATCTTGTAGGCCAATGTATGACAAAGTTGAAGAATAAACAAGAAGCTAACTTTCTATTTTGATACTTTTCTTTCTCATTTCTTTCTCATTCTATATCTGAAAGTCTTGATGTGTCTCTGCCCAGTTGGTCTGAATCCCTTCAAGTTTTGCAACAAGGTAAAGCTTTCTCTTGATTTCATTCCCATAATTTACAATTTTATTACTTGTTTTGATTGTTTTTACGAATTCATCAGAATGTGTTGGAATACACAATTGGTCTTATTATATAAAATTGATTCGGGAAATAATAATATCTATACACACTACAAAAGGTGCACATAACAAATGTATTCAAAATTTCAGCCACAATAGTTTTTAGTAAAATTTAAACTTGTAATCTTAGTTATGAATCATTTGTTTGTGGTGAGTATGATTATGAGCCTTTGTTGTGATTGGTTAATCGAAGTGTCTATGAATATAAGACAGACCTTTTTTTTTTTTAATGAACCAAATTGGTTTTAGCTGGGAGGTTTTGTGGTGTTTAGTTATGAATTGAAAAGACCTTGACTATGAGGTTTTATGGTGTTCTCTTATGAACCGGATAAGTCTTGATTATGAGAATTTTGTCGTCTTTAATTATGATCCAATTCGGTTTTCATTATAACCCAAATTGGTGTACTAATAATGAACTATTGTAACTAAAATTCTAAAGTGTATAGTATGTATACTATCACTTCCCCAATTGAAGAACCAAATCAGCTGCACAACCTAGAAATCAATTCAAAAAATTTAAAAAATACAAAAAACATTATTTGGAGGGATGATAAAAAAAATTAAAAAAAAAACACCATATGGAGGGAGGAGAATTTTTATATGACATGCAAAACATGATACGAATGCTATACGAATTTAGTGGATTAGAATTGAACATTTTTCAATACAAAATCAATTATAACATAATACAATGACACGATAAATAAACAAGTCAAGTTAGAGTCAATTTAGTGCAACTTGATTAATAGATATTTAGTTACAATTTAATGTTATGTTCACTAAATAATACCATGTGATGTTTAAATTTCTTATGTAATTTGATCCAATTAAATAAAAAAAATTTGTAAAATAAGATTTTAGGGTCAATAGAATCATTTTATATTGGGGAAATTGCAAATAAATACTAGCATTTTCGGAAAGACATAATTTCAATGGAAATGTTATCCCGTATATCAATATAGATGGAAGACCAAAAAACAATTACAATATCATGGATTCAGTTTTTTATAGGACAGAAATACCCCTAACACATTCCCAACCCCTCTCTCTCTCGCTTCTCTTCCCCCTTTTGCTTCTCTTCCCCCTCTCTCACTCATCTCTATTGAGACCCATCTCAATAGTGAATTAATCTTTGAATATTTCTAAACAGCAATGATACATCCCTAATTTTGGAATTCTAATTGAGTTCTAATGATGTAGAAATTTAAAATAAAAAACTAAAAATCAAGGCCAAAACATTACATCAATGGGTGGGGTTCACCCCTAGAACTCCTTTAGAGCTCATACTTTAGAGCTCCCAAGCATTTTTCATTTCTAAATCATAGCAATTCAAATAATGTTCACTTTTAATAATAAGAACTAAAGTAGAAAATGATTATTTACGCCACATGAATTTGCCATGACAACCAAAACGTATGGTTCAGTTTAGTTCTCAATACACAACTCGGTCTTAGTTCTAAAAATAAGCAAACCGTACTATTCAATCCGCGGTTTATACTTGTGGATTTGATTTGCAAATCAAACTAGACTATTTAGATAGATCTACACGTATATAATTTGTTACCTATAGTAAACAGTTAAATATTTTATTGCCTTTGTTTGGCAATGAGTTAATATAACTAAAAAGTCAAAAAGTTATTATAAGTTGTTATATTACTTTTTCTATGTTTTTGTACGGTGGGTCATAATTTATAGGAAAATGATTTGTCCCCATAATTTTTTCCTCCCGAATCCCATGAAATCACAGAGGAGAGAAAGAGAGGGAAAAGAGAAGAGAGGGGAAGAGAAGGCAGGTCCCAGCCGTCGCAGCCCTCTGCCCAATCGTCGCAGCCTTCGCCGTCGCCTCCGCCCGATCGTCGCAGCCTCGCCTCCGTTGTCGCCTCCGCAGGTTCGCCGTCGCAGCCCCTGCCTCTGCCGCCTCCGCCCCCCGCCTCCACCTCCGCCCCATTTGTTGGGCCCCCTCCAGTCCCTCCTCCTCCACCTCCTCCCTCCCTCCTCCCTCCTCCTTCTTCTTCTTCCATCTTCTTCTTCGTTTCTGATTCAACCACACACAAAAAAAAAAGAGAGGGGAAAACGACGTCGTTTTTGCCTTTAGGGGGATTCGATGAGCTTGTTTTCGAGCAACGTAGCATTGCTCCAATTTATATATATTTGATACTTTGGTTTGTGAAGTGGCTATTTTAGTTGGCTTTTTAACCTTTTTTTTTTTTTTTTTTTTTTTTTTTTTTTAGGGGCACTTACCAATTAGTCCTACTAACTAAACTTATTTACCTACAAGTCATGACTGATAAATTTATCACTGTAAATTTATTCATAAAAATAAGAGAGATTGATAAATTTATCACTTGATAAATGTATCAATAGAACTTATTGGATAATAAGTGTAAGTCCCAAAAGTAGGACCTATTAATAATTTAGCTTTTTTAAAAAAATAAAAATTTCAAGGCAAACGTTTTACAGGCTCAGTCAAGTTTGGTTTCAAATTTTTTTATAGTTTGATTTGGTTTTAAGAGAAATGTTAGAAACTCATATTTTTAGACCTACAAATTCACCCATAATGATGTCGCAAGAGAGTTAGGTCTTATATCATTGGAGATGTAATAAATAAAAAATTGACACCTATTAACCACATCATCTAGGGTTAAAATTGTAAGAGTATTTTTTTTGTGGTCTCAAATATTTTCCTTGAAGGATAAGAACCAAAGTCAAATTTCAATGGAGGGTAAGTTATACCATTAGTCCATCTAGATTAAGTGAAGTATAGTCCCCATACTTTTAATTTGAACAATTAAAACTCTATACTTTTAGTTCTATTGCAATATGACCATCCCTTCGTGACTTACTTTTTGAATTTGAAACACAAAAAGACCATGTAAAAAATTAAATAGACTAAAGTAGAATTCAAAACAAACAATAAAAACTACCTCGGTGGTCTTTATAATTTGTTTAAAATTTCATTTTGATCCTTTTAGTCTTACACGTTAAAATTTTTAATTCAAAATTTAACAACACATGACCGATAAATCACATTGCAACAAAATTAAAAATATAAATATCAAATTATTTATATTAAAATTGCAAAGGTCAAAATAAAATTTCTTTCAAACAAGGAAATCAAAAGAGAAATAACTAATCAATAAAATTTTCAAAATTAAATTAAAAATTAATAAAACCTTTGAGGGAAATTTATTAGAAAATCATCTTTTAAGTACTTGTATGTCAATTAGTCCATATGATATTCTTGTATTCCAATAAGTCCTATTAATTTGGATATTTGATTTGTCAAATCCTAATTTTCATATTTAAAGTATTTTATGGACAATTTTACATTTATAAATATTTTTTAAATCTTTAGCAACTTGGTGATGTGAACATTCACATTAAATAAATTTGACAGTGTAAGTGTGCACATCATAAAACATTCACACTATCAATGTGAACATTAATGCGCGCTTCACCTATTATTATTATTAGGGATATTTTGGTAATTATGTCACCCAAATGACTAATTGTAGTGTAGGAAAATAATTCCGACTAAGTGGAATATAAGCAGGTGGAATTTTGGAGAGTTACGTGTAGGTCCTAATAAGTGGACTTATTGTCCAATATGTCCTATGATAATTAATGACATTTTTCATTAACCATTATTAAAAAATGTCACTAATTGTTAATTTTCAACGACATGTCACTAATTATAAGTTTTAGTAACAATTTAAAAAAATCGTAACAAAAAGTTACTAATTTAAAACTTTCAGTGACATTTTGAAAAATGTTACTAATTGTAAGTTTTAGCGACATTTTATGAAAACCGTGACAAAAAAGTCACTAATTGTCAATTTTTAGCGACATGTAAAAAATAATCACAGAAAAATTATTTTTAACGACAATTTTACTAAGATTTATTTTCAATAGAATTTGACGATTTTACTATTAGAACCCACTTCTTTACTTTGTTCCCTCCATTTCTTTAAATCCCCACCTAGCAAAATGAATCTCCTCCCTTTTCTCTTTGAACACCTATCTTAATACTAATTATATCCCAAACCCAAACCTTAACCCCCACTTCTGACCACTACCTCCGGCACCATTGCCACTGCCTCCGGCAACCAACCAAGGCCAAAATAAAAGCTACATACAGTAAACCATCATAGTGAAAGATAGAAGAAGGGCTATCAATGGTGCCCACGAAAAAAAAAAAAAAAAAGAAGGGAGAGGGTAAAAATGGACTTCCCTTGATGTTGTGGAGATTGGGGGTCGATTGGCTTTGGTTTCTCCATCGGAAAATGGGTGGTTGATCGATCGAGATAGGTTGGTTGAAATCCCATGCAAGCCTCGCCATGCGGCGGTGGAAGATGAGTTCGAGCATGAATAGGTTGGTGTGGAACCAACTGTGGCTATGGTTCTGGGTCTTGGGTCCGAGGCCGTGGTTAGGTAGGTAGGGGCAGAAGTCGGTGAAGAGAGGGAAATTGGAGAAGGTAGAGAAGAGGTCAAGGTTGAATTGGGTAGGGAGGTTTTGGATGTGGATCCAACGGTTGGAGCAGTCTGAGTTGAGATTGGACTGTTGAGAAATGAAGAGTGTTAATATATAATAATAATATATACTCTACTTTCGGTGCACCCTTTAGATTAATATATACACTCACCCACATTGTATGCTCTTGTGTGCTGGAAAGCCACAGACACCACCCACACCTTTTATCATTAATGTCTCTATATTTTGATTCAATTGACTATAAATAAGCTAGCATCCTTGTAAGCAATTAGATAATTGAATATACTTAAATTCATTCAGTCTCTCTCTTTTCTGTCTATAAATCTATCATGGTATCAGAGCCCAGTAATACAATTCTGGCATTCTTCAATTTTGGTGTTTAGTCCCGTACACAGTGGAACTACACTTCTGGCATTCTTTAATTTTGGTGTTTAGTCCCGTAACTACACCAAACAGCTCGGAATCTCCTTACGATTCCAATGGCACCAAGCCCGTCACTAGAACGCACCGTGCGCCATTCATCTACCGTGAGCCGCGCGTGCGCCGTTCCGCTATTGTGCACCCGCGTGTGCCGTTCTGCTACCGTGAGCCGCACGTACGCCGTTCCGCTATTGTGCACCCGCGTGCGCCGTTCTGCTACCGTGCGCCGCACGCGCCGCTTCTGCTACCGTGGCGCCGCGACGCCTCTTCCTCGCTAACGTCTTGCCGCTGACATCATTTTTCCTCCTGCTGACATCATCACTTCACAGCCCACCTTTCCTAGCTAATTTCGACCTTCCGGACTCATTGGTACACTCTGTTTTATCTAATTTTGCTCCTACAGGTCTATTCCTATCCAATTAGCTCTACTTTTCTATTATAATGGATCGTCATGATGCCTCCCATCCCATTTCCGTTATTTTGGATGGTTCCAACTATGTTCTATGGGCTCAAGCCATGTCTTCCTTCCTCAAAGGAAAGAAGCTCTGGCGAATTATCACCGGGGATGTGACCCAACCAGTAAAAGACACTGCTGCAACTACTGCTCCTACTACTACTGCTACATATGAAGACCGGCTTGAGGAATGGGACAGCAAGAATTACCAAATCATTACTTGGTTTCGTAATACCTGTGTTACCTCTATCAGTCTTCAGTTTGGCCGCTTTCAGCTTGACTCTGTCACTACTCCTGCAAAGGACATCTGGGATTTTTTGAAAGAAAGATACCAGACTACCGGTCTTGCTCATCAATATCAGCTTCAAAGCCAACTTCATCGGATGCGCCAAGAATCTAATCAGTCCATCAATGACTTCCTTTCTCAAATGTACTCCGTTTGAGACCAGCTTGCTCTTTCCGAGCCGCCTTGGCCTCACCAAGAAGATGCTGTCTTATTTACTGCCTATCGTAATCAGCAACGGTTGGTGCATTTTCTCATGGCTCTCACTTCATCTTTTGAGCCAGTACGTGCCTCTCTTCTTCATCGCCATCCTTTGCCCACTTTGGAACAAGCTATTTCTGAGCTGCTATCAGAGGAGACTCGTCTTGGTACTCTCCAAACTCATCATGTGGACTCTGTTCTTGCCACTCCTCCATCCCGGCCATCCTTTCCCCAGCAGACCACTACTTGCCTCTATTGTCAGAATCGGGGCCTCCCTTCAACACATCTTCTGATCAATTGCCTGTAACCTCACACCACTGCAACAAACTTAGTCCTGGTCACCTGCAACAGGATTGTTTTCGCAATCCATCCCGCTCATCCTTCAACCGCCACTCTTCTCGCGGTGGTTCTTCCCGAGGGAGCTTTCATCGTTTCGGGAATCAATCTCATTCTGGGAATCAGTCTCATCACACTGCTGCTGCTGCCTCTGAGGCTAGTTCTGAGTCTCCTGCTCCGTCTACCCCTCTCTTTTCTCCAACGGATGTCGAGGCCATGATCAAACGCCTTCTCTCTCCTTCTGGTACACCTCCTCCTACTGCTTTGTCTGTGATTCTAGGTAACTCTTCTTGGTATTTTGACTCTGCCTGTTGTAATCATATGACCTCTAGTTCTACTATATTTTCTTCTATCTCTTCATCTCCTCATATTCCCTCAATTCAAACTGCTGATGGTTCTCTCATGTCTGTCCGTCATGTTGGTACTGTTTCCACATCGTCTTTATCTTTACCTCAAGTTTATCATATCCCTGCTCTCACTTTAAATCTTATTTCTATTGGTCAATTATGTGAACTTGGTCTAACTGTCACCTTTTCTACTACTCATTGTTTGGTGCAGGACCCTCAGACGGGGCAGACTATTGGGATCGGCCGTAAGCACGGACGTCTCTATGAGCTCATGCACCTCCATGTTCCTGACTCTCTTCAGATCGCTGCTCCTGCATCTGCTTCCTCTATTTCTCCTTTTTATCTTTGGCATTGTCGCTTAGGACATATTTCTGTTAATCGCTTAAAGTCTTTGGTTTCTAGTGGACAATTGGGTCATGTACCTCCAGATACTTTTGATTGTATACCCTGTCAACTTGCCAAACAACCTGCTTTATCATTCAATAAAAGTACGTCTGTTTCCCATGCACCTTTTGATCTTATACACTCGGATATTTGGGGCCCCTCCCCTACTACTACTATGGGGGGATCTCGTTATTTTGTTGTTTTTATTGATGATTTTTCCCGTTTTACTTGGATTTTTCTCATGAAAACTCGGTCTGAACTTAAACACATTTATTATCGTTTTGCTCAAATGGTCCGTACCCAATTTTCCACAACCATCAAACTTTTTCGCTCTGACAATGCTATGGAATATCGGGATTCAGATTTCCTTTCTTTTCTTCAGAGTCATGGTACCCTGCCTCATCGTTCTCGTACGTCTCGCCTCAAAGAAATGGCCGTGCTGAACGGAAACATAGGCATATTCTTGACACTACTCGCGCTCTCCTTCTCTCTTCTTCTTGCCCTGAAAACTTTTGGGGGGAAGCTGCCCTTACTGCTGTCTACACTATCAATTGTACTCCTACCCCTATCATCCATAATCAAACTCCCTTTGAACGTCTACATGGCACTCCCCCTCCATACACTAATCTTCGAGTTTTTGGCTCTGCCTACTTTGTTCTGCTTCAATCCCATGAACACACCAAACTTGAACCTCGTTCTCGTCTTTGTTGCTTTCTTGGGTATGGAATTGAACAAAGCAGGCAGAGCCAAAAACTCGAAGATTAGTGTATGGAGGGGTGCTGGGACCCTCTTTCTAAACGCCTTCGTATCTCCCGCCATGTCGTTTTCTGGGAGCACAAAATGTTTTCCTCCCTATCCTCCTTTCACTTACCCACACTTTCCACTAATGTACTGTTTACTAATCCTTCCATAGATCTCTTCTCTGATGAATTTGATACAGGTTCCACCCTCATCGAGACGCCTTTGCTCACTCCTGATCCTATCCAGACTGCTCTCCCTGAAGGTCCACCTCTCACTGTACCACCTCCTTCTACACCGGTTCTTCCTCCTACCGATCCTCCTACGGGTCGACCACGCCGGGTAACTCAACCTCCTGTCCATCTTCGTGATTATATTGTTGGGTCTGCTGCCTTTTCTACTTATGAACCTACCTCCTATCGTGAGGCTTGTACTAATCCTCTTTGGCAGCAAGCTATGACTGATGAACTCCAGGCTTTGGACAAAACTCATACTTGGGATCTTGTTGATCTTCCTCCTGGAAAAACCGCGATTGGCTGCAAATGGGTTTACAAAATCAAGACTCATTCTGATGGCTCTATTGAACGCTACAAAGCTCGTCTTGTTGCCAAAGGCTTCAACCAGGAATATGGCATTGATTATGAGGAAACCTTCTCCCCTGTTGCTCGGCTTACCTCTGTTCGTAGTTTACTTGCTGTTGCTACTGCTCGTCACTGGGAACTCTTTCAGATGGATGTCAAAAATGCTTTCCTCAATGGTAATCTTCTTGAGGAGGTTTACATGCAACCTCCACCTGGGTCCACTTTTCCACCTCATAAGGTATGCAAACTGCAACGTGCTTTTTACGGCCTCAAACAAGTGCCCCGAGCTTGGTTTGCTAAGTTCAGTTCTACCATTCATGACTTCGGGTTCGCTTCTAGCTCCTATGATTCTGCTCTGTTTATCCGGACTACTCCTCATGGTACCACTCTTCTCCTTCTGTATGTGGATGATATGATTATCACTGGTAATGATGCAGCTGGTATTCTCCACCTCAAACGGTTTCTTTACCGACAGTTTGAAATGAAGGACCTTGGTACTCTTAACTACTTCCTAGGCCTTGAGGTCTCTCATGATTCTACTGGTTCCTATTTGTCACAGACCAAATATGCATCTGATCTTCTGGCTCGTGCTGGTCTTACCGATTGCAAAACTACCTCTACTCCGGTTGATCCTCAGATTCGTCTCACTCCTCTCGATGGGGATCTCCTCTCGGATGCTACTCTTTATCGCCAGCTCGTCGGTAGTCTTGTCTACCTCACAGTAACTCGTCCTGACATTGCCTATGCTGTTCACATTGTTAGTCAGTACATGTCGGCTCCTTGCACTCCCCACTATACCGCTCTCCTCCACATCCTTCGCTACCTCAAAGGCACATTGTTCCATGGCCTTCACTACTCTGCTTCCTCCTCTCTTGAACTGCGTGCCTTTTCTGATGCTGATTGGGCTGGGGATCCTACGGACCGACGCTCCACCACGGGCTTCTGCTTTTTCTTGGGAGATTCTCTCCTTACTTGGCGTAGCAAGAAACAATCCCTCACTGCCCGCTCTAGTACCGAAGCTGAATACCGAGCTCTTGCTGATACTACTCAGGAGCTTCTCTGGCTTCGCTGGCTCCTCACTGATCTGGGTGTTTCCTCTGATGGAGCTACCTCTCTCTATTGTGACAATCAGAGTGCCATTCAGATTGCTCACAATGATGTGTTTCATGATCGCACAAAGCATATTGAGATTGATTGTCATTTCATTCGACAGCATGTTACACGTGGTACTGTTCATCTTCTCCCTATTGCTTCTGCCGATCAGCCTGCTGATATTTTCACCAAAGCACATCCTCCTGGCCGCTTCCGTGATCTTGTTTCCAAACTCAACTTGGTGGATGCCTACCCTCCTTGAGTTTGCGGGGGGCTGTTAATATATAATAATAATATATACTCTACTTTCGGTGCACCCTTTAGATTAATATATACACTCACCCACATTGTATGCTCTTGTGTGCTGGAAAGCCACAGACACCACCCACACCTTTTATCATTAATGTCTCTCTATATTTTCGGTGCTTCAGCTATAAATAAGCTAGCATCCTTGTAAGCAATTAGATAATTGAATATACTTAAATTCATTCAGTCTCTCTCTTTTCTGTCTATAAATCTATCAAAGAGAATGAAGAAAAAGAAAAAGATAAAGAAGAGAGTGATGATGATGGGTTTGGTGGCAGCCATTACGAGGATCTAGGTATAGGGAATGGGTAGAGAAAGAATAGAAAGGGGGCTTGCTTTTTCTTTGTTAATTTTTTTGGATTGAATTATTGTTTTTTTGAAGAAACACTAGTGTTGGAATGAAGTGTCACCATGATCGATAGGAGATCGTAGCAAACAGTGACGGAGAGGGTGGTCGACGACCGGAGGTGATGGGAATGGTTAGGGTTAGGGTTTGAAAAATTAGGATTAGAATGTTAGGGATGAGGTTAAAAATGTAACCTCATGTTTGGACAAAATTGAAATTAAAAAAAATAGAAGAGATGAAAGGTCCAAAGAAAAAAGGTAAGTGCTAATAGCAATACTCTCATGATAAATTCTACGAGTTCAAACAACATCCTCTAATCTAGATTATGGGCAAGAGGGAATTTAGCGTCCTACAACATACTATACCAATGTTTGCTTATTTTGGCTTCATTTGAGAAGTGAGTTGATTTTTTAACTCTTTAACTATTTTAGTTTGGGCTAAAAAGTCACATTTGAATTGAATTTTTTGATCCTTTTTTTGTAATTTTTATAAAAAATAAAATAAAATGATTATAATTTATATGTAACATTTTATCTTATTAATTTTTTTTCACTTATTTTATCTTTTTATAATTATTTTAACCTTTTAACTTCTCAACCCAACCTACAAAAGGAATTTTCTTGGATAATTTATATTTATATGATTCCAATACTGAACCTTAAGCACAGGTGGCTGGAAACAAGCAAGTAGTAGCTTTTAATTACCGCCAGCCAAGGTGTAAATTGGTAGTCCCAAAGACATCCTTTTTAGTTGGAGTTAAAATAGTTAAAAAGTAAAAAAAATTAAAAAATCAATCTATTCAGATTAAAATAATCAAACAAATTAAAAAATCAAAAATTCAATTCACATGTCATATGAAGGCGGAGAGAAATCAAACTCTATTCTGATCTCGATACACTCTGGTATATTAGGGCTTGTTTGGAAATTAATGTTTTGACTTTTTTAAGAAAAATGTACAAAAAAATATTCCTTCCATCTCAAAATATTAATCCATTTTTAGATATTCTAACTTTTTTGATATTATAATTATTAAGTTTTAAAAATATTAACTTTCAAAAACTATTCTTTGGTAGTATAATTTTGTATAATGTTAATGTTAAAAAATGACAAAATAAAAAATTTCTTTACTTGGTTCCATTTTTCCAAAATCATTTTTCAGAAAATTCTACTTTTTATTTTCTGTGTTTTTTTTGTTTTTATTGAATTTTTTTAATATTTTAAGTAATTTTTTTTTTACTTTTTAGACATACCTAACATAAATATACCTAAAAAATACCCAAAAAAATATGAAAAAAATCTTTTAAAAATTCACTAAATACCAAAAATATAAAAAACTTGAAAATTCAGTGCATTTTTTGTATTTTTATGTATTATTAATTTTTAAAAATATTTTTTCATAATTTTTTTACTTTTTAGATATATCTAAGTAAAGTGTATCTAAAAAAGTAAAAAAAATTTTTAAAATTTTAAAAATATTTACTAAAGACAAAAAAACACAAAAATCAAAAAATTCAATTTTAAAAAAATTTAATTCAAAAAACTCAAACCAAACACACTGTATGTTATCTTAGTTCTTAATTTTTAAAAATAAATTAATATTTTAAAATAATAAAAAATAAAATAAAAGATTAATATTTTGAGATAGAAAGAGTTAGAAATTAGAATAATATGACAATTTAACTTAATTTTTTAATTTTTTTTTTACTATAGTGGCAATGAAAATCGCTTACGTGCTCCCTACGCACGGAACGTACGTTATGAATTTATGGCTCAATTCACAATTGATGGGAAATTAACGCAATCCCCAACGAGGAAGATTGTTTATAAAAGTCGTTCCCTATAGGGCAGGGCATTCTCTATTCTTGTAGAGTCAAAATTGAACCATGAAAGTATACAGCGAAACAAGAGGAAGCAAGAGAACGCTTATCATCGGCTGTACGTCCTCGGAACATTCATTCGTTGCTGAATTAATTGCCAACAATTCAGATCTCCTAACAGAGATCCTAATCCGAGTCCCAGCAAAATCCCTAATCAGATTCAAGTCGGTCTCAAAGCAATGGCTCTCTCTCATCTCCGACTCCCAATTCGCCTCCGATCACGCTCGCTGAAATCACCATTCCTCCATCTCAGCCCTATATTTCTACTCAAAACGTTGGTCTCCCGAAGAACAACTCGAGTCCGTATCAATTGCTAGACACCGAACTCTTCTTCCCACACTCTCTTTTCTCGATGGTGTCGTTGTATCAACTTCTGCAACTACGATTGAACGCTCTTGCAATGGTTTAATCTTGTGCTCTAATGGTTTCAGAAAACCCCCATATATTGTTTGTAATCTCACCACAAAGAAATTCTCACTTCTTCCTGATATTGGTCCCACTTCATCTGAATCGTGTCGTAAAAATGCTGGTGCTTTCTTGGCTTTTGATCCTGCGAAATCGCCTCACTATAAAGTCTTATTGTTTAGTTACAGTTATGTTAATAATGGAGACTGGGTTGAAATTGAAATTTACAGTTCCCAGACTTCGTCTTGGAAACATATTTCTATGCCTGAACCGCGAGGTGTGCGATTCATGTTCAGCGTGTTTTGAAACAGAGCTGAGAGGGAAGATTTGCGTGACAGTACGGCCGAGCTAAGGCGACGTCAGATTTAACGGGCTGCACGGTGCCGAGCTAACCCCCTATTGACACAACTGATTTGCACGGTCATTGACATTGACCGGACAAGTGCAAACGTGCTCTAGCCGAGCCGTGTTCCGGGCGTTGTTCGGAATAGCGGGGCTGGCCGAGCTACAGGGCGACCCCGGGCAAGGCCGAGGTTGCAGCGAGGCCGGTAAGCCTCTGACCGGCCAACCAAGATGGACAGCTCGTGTGACCGAGGGTTCAGATGGAATGGTTGGGGGCCGACATGCCTCATGGCCGGCGAGGTTGATAAGCCGTGCAGGAAGCTTCGGTGAGTGGTCTCTCTTTCATTTGTTCCAAAGGGACAGGTCGGTGATATGTTGCTCGGTTATGTACATGTAGTGGGAATCTTTCACAGGTTATAGGCCGGTCGTGGTACCCCGGTTAAGGGTGCCACCTGGGCCAATGGTGTGAAGGGAAGGACAAATACTCCACGAACGCCTCAATACCGTTAGGCGGATCAGCATGCGTTGGTGAAAGGACAAAACCTTTACACGTGTAAGGTGGTGAGAGGCGCGCATTGCCACCTGTCCAGGGAAGGACAGCAGAGGTAGTGCGCGCACGACCTTGAGGCTACATGGCCAGCCTAGAAATAAGGGAGAGACGAAGGTTACAGGTATGAAAAATTCACTCTCACAAGCATTCTGTCTCTTCTCACGATCTTCTTCCTCAGTGAACTGACTTGAGCGTCGGAGGGTTTTTCCGGCACACCAACGCCGGGCAGCTCACCATTCTTGTGTTGCAGAGACAGACGCCGTTACCAGAAGCTTGACATTCAAGGCGTACAGAGAGCCAAGGATATTTCGCCCCCGTACAATTGGCGCCGTCTGTAGGAAAGTTTGATACTCAACTCTTGTTCTTCGAGCTTCTACGACCATTTCCATGGCTAACAACGATGAAGTTCCGCTGTCCGTCGTCGATGGTATCACTCCAGAGTATGTGCGAATGAGAGAAGGCCCCCCTAATGTTCCAACCATGGCGGGCCTAGAAACCTCTTCGCGGGGAGCGCGCGCCAAGCATGGAAGGAGTGCAGATCGTTCACTGAGTCCTGAGGGCCCCCGGCGCCGGGGGGAGTCCCGTGAGAAGCGCCTGGAGCACAAACTCAAGGATCAGGAGGCCCTCATTCGTAAGATGGCGGCGGAGATGGAGCTTCTGAAGCGCCAAGTGAAGGGGAAGGGTGTTGCTGGAGAGGGCAACCTCAGTGGCGCACCTCCCTCGTTCAGCGAGCCGCCACCAGCGGAGGACTCATTCAATCTCCATCACCAGGAACTATGGGGTTGGAGATTCCGACCAGTGAGAGGGCAGATCCATCACTCGAGACAGCACCTATCGCCCCTCACGCCCGCCATCCACGTCGCGATACTCTGCCTCCTCCGTTCGAAGACCTCGGGGACGTCTTTGGAGAGAGCGCGCCGTCGGGAAGGTTCGAAGTCTTTGGCGCTCGAGATTGAGTGCCCGGCTCGTTGCGATGAAGAAGTGATGATCTTGCGGCGCCCGAAGCGTAGCCCGAGACTAGTGGACAAAAAGTGGCGAGGCTTCTGACCACGCCATTGTCCCCAGAGATTGAGAGCACCCCGCTCCCTGCCGGATTCCACCAGCCAAAATTCACTTTGTACGACGGCAAGACGGATCCGTACATGCATGTGAGTCATTACCGGCAAGTGATGGCGGGGCACCGACGGAACGATGCCTTGATGTGTCTCACATTCCCAGCAAGTCTGGGAGAGCTTGGCTTGAAGTGGTTCGAAAGGCTCCCGGAGGGGAGTATCGAAGGGTGGCAGCAATTGGCGGAAGCCTTTGTCACCAGATTCAAGACTAACACTCGAACACTGAAGGAGGTAGACCATCTTCTGGGCGTCAAGATGGAATCTGGGAGTTCACTGAAGGCATACAATGCGAAATACTGGGAAACTTACAACGAAATTCTCGACTGCCCTACCAATTTGGCGATCACTCAATACAAGAGGGGTCTCCCAGTCGGACATAGGCTGCAAGATTCACTCACGATGCATCAGCCGACCACCATGGAATCTTTGATGCAACGGATCAACGAACACATTCATGTGGAGGAAGACGCCGCCTCTATGACCGAGAAGGATAATCCGGTCGGGGCAAACAGAAGGGTAGCAGGGAAAGTTCACTCGGTCGGGCAGGAGGAAAACCGCCCTATCGACCGACCAAAAGATCAGCGTCGAGGGACCGGCCAAAATGACAAAAATAGAGGCCGCAGAAATGACCGGGCTGATGCACCCCGCGACGCAGCAGAGGATGCCAAGAGAAAATTGAAGGCGCGGACAGGGATTACCACGGTCTTCAAAATTCCCATCTCCCGCATTCTAAGCGAGATCCGCGGGGAGCCTTTTGTTCGTTGGCCGGCCAAGCTGGGGAGCGCGCAGCGGGGCTTCAATCCAAAGTATCGTTGCACCTTTCATGAAGAAAGGGGGCACCGGACAGAGGATTGCTTGCCGCTCAAACAGCATTTGGAGGAGTTGGTGGCGGCAGGGCATCTCGACCAATATATTGATGGGGGAGTCAAGGCCGCGCCCGACGACAGAGCCAAACGGAATGGCCGCCCTAGAGGCACCCCCACAGGGTGTGATCAACGTCATCCACGGCATCATTGAACCAGCAAGGGTCTGCGATCTGAGAGGGATGATCAAGAAGGCCGAGCACATGAGGGAAGTGCTCTCGGTCCAGCCCGCGGTGAAGAGAGGCAAGACCGAGGAGAAAGACGTCCTTTCGTTCTCTACCAAAGACCTGGAAAGGGTGCAGATGCCGCACAATGACGCTTTGGTGGTGACCCTTCGCGTCAAGGGTTTCGATATCAAGAGAATATTAATCGACCAGGGGAGTTCGGTCGAGATAATGTACTATGACGCGTTCAAACAAATGAAGTTGGAGGACAAGGATTTGGCTCCTGCAACATCTCCTCTAGTCAGTTTCAACTCACAACCAGAATGGCCGATTGGAAAGATTATCTTGCCGGTCAAGGCGGGGTCGGTTGTGAAGCAAGTAGAGTTCTGGGTGCTCAAAGTTCCATCGACTTACAATCTGATTCTGGGCAGAGGTTGGCTGCACGCCATGCAAGCAGTTGCTTCAACTTTCCATCAAGTCATGCGCTTTCCGGCGGCCAACGGGCAAATAGAGGAAGTCTGGGGAGACCAGGTGATGGCCAAGCAGTGCTTCGTTGCGGTAAATGGCAGCCGAGCGGCCAAAGGGTTTTTTCAGATGATCGAGGGGCCCGAGGGAAAGGAAGTCCTTGAAGACGTGGGCAGAAAGGCCGAGGAAAAGTCAGTCGAAGATTTGGTGGAAGTGTGCATCGACGAGAAAGATCCAACTAAGTTCTTCCTCTTAGGATCGTCTTTGTCCAGCGCTGAACGGTCGAATTATGTGAACTTCTTGGTCGACAACTTGGAAGCTTTCGCATGGACGCCTTACGATATGCCTGGTGTCGATCCAAGTTTTATTTGCCACCGGCTGAATGTCTTCCCCAACGCACGGCCGGTCATACAAAGGACGCGCCGTTCAGCCTTGCACCATACTGAAGCGGTGGCAGAAGAAGTGAAGAACCTGTTAGAAGCCGGGGCCATAGAAGAGGTGCAGTACCCTCGATGGATATCTAACACGGTGGTGGTTCCTAAGAAAAACGGCAAGTGGCGAGTCTGCGTGGATTACAAGACTATCAGCGTGCGTCTAAAGGATAGCTTTCCTCTCCCTCGAATTGACCAGCTGGTGGACTTGACCGCTGGCCATCAGAGGTTTAGCTTCCTGGACGCATATCGCGGTTATCACCAAATAGCCATGTACGAACCAGACAGAGAGATCACGTCCTTCACCACCCCCAGAGGCTTATACTGCTACAAGGTCATGCCATTCGGACTGAAGAACGCCGGGGCAACCTTTCAGCGAATGGTGACAAAGATGTTCGCTCCTCTCTTGGGCCGAACTATGGAAGCCTATATCGATGACATGGTGGTGAAAAGTAAGGAGAAGTCTCAGCACCTCACCGACCTAGCAGAAATGTTTGCCATACTCAAACGCCACAAGCTCACTTTGAATGCCTCTAAGTCGCCTTTGGGGTTGGGAAATTCCTAGGTTTTCGGTCACAAATCGGGAATTGAGGCCGACCCATCGCCAAATCGAGGGCAATACAAGAATTGGGCGCCCTAACTCCTGAAGGGCGTGCAACATCTTGCGGGATGGCGTACCAGCATGAAACAGTTATCGGTAGGTCTTGAATCGTTTCTGAGCCTTCTTCAAAACTTTGAAATCCAAGTTCTTTTGGGATGAAGAGTGCGACCGTGCTTTGGCGGACTTGAAAGCGTATCTCTCTTCAACACCTATTTTGGTTACTCCTCAGTCTGGCGAGGAATTATATCTCTACTTGGCGGTCTCTCAACATGCTGTGAGCGCTGTCCTAGTCCGCGCTGAGGGGATTCAACACTTATCCATTTTCTATGTGAGCAAGACTCTGCTCCCGGCCGAAACGAGATATCTTCCCTTGGAAAAATTGGCGTTGGCTCTCATGATGGCGTCTCGAAAGTTGGCACACTACTTCCATGCCCATACAATAGTAGTGTTAACCGAGTTCCCGCTCAAAGTGCTCTTCGAAAAAGCGGACTTTCCTGGGAGAATTCTGAAATGGGCCGTGGAATTAGGCCAGTATGACGTTAAGTTCCGACCGCGCACCGCAATCAAAGCTCAAGCCCTTGCAGATTTCGTGGCGGAATTTGCCCCAGGAACGCATCCTGTTTGTCCGGTCGATTTGGTTGATGCGGATTTAGCACAACCCAGAGTTCTGGCAACAGAGGTATGCGATGGCTCGCGAGCGAAAGAAGAGTAAAGCCTAACCGAAATTGCAAGGGCCAACGACTCATCGAAAGAAGAACCCAGCAAAGACGTGCAAGGAGACCAGATTGAGCCTACCGGAGACTTGGAATTAAGAAGCTCCCATAATCCGTCTGATTGCTGGAAGCTGTTTCTTGGCGAGATGTGGAAGTTGTTCGTCGATGGGGCGTCCAATAGGCATGGGGCTGGGCTGGGAATTGTGCTAACTTCGCCAGATGGGCTGACTATTGAGCAAGCAATTACGCTTGGCTTCCCAGCATCCAATAACGAGAGTAGTCTGAAGCCCTCCTCGCCGGACTAAGGGCGCTCACGAGAATGAAGGTCCTGACCCTTATGGTGTTCGATGATTCAAAGTGGTGGTCAATCAAGTCTCGAAGTCTGAGGCCAAAGATGAAAGAATGGCCAAGTATCAAGCTTGGTGCGAAGTCAAGAAATTCGATGCCATCGAGTTGAACAGATCAACCGCGAAGAAGCGATACTGTAGATGAATTGGTGCCTCGCTTCAACTCGGACAACCTTTCCCAATCCCTTGATGATTGAATTTTTACATGACCAAGCATTGAGGAACCGAAGCAAGCGAGGTACTCTACACCGACACAGGACCTTCTGGATGGACCCCATCATCGCCTTTTTGAAAGATCGAATTCTACCAGAAGAAAAGAAGGCGGCCCACAAGATCCGAGCAAAGTCGGAGCGGTTTTGGCTCTCACCTTCCGGAGCCTTGTACAAGAAATCTTTCACAGGGCTGTACTTGAAGTGTGTCCACCCCTCTAAGGTAGAAGCCTTCCTCTTTGAGATCCATGAAGGCATCTGCGGCAGCCATACTGGGGGTAGATCTCTAGCCTACCGAGCAATCTCACAGGGTTATTGGTGGCCATGTATGCGGTAATGAACATCGTTCACGATGTGAAAAGTGTCGAAAATTTGCTCACCAGATCCACCAGCCAGCAAGGGAGTTGCTCTCACTCACAAGTCCTTGGCCGTTCGCACTCTGGGGATTGGATATTGTTGGACCACTCCTAGTCGCACTGGGCAATCGCAAGTTTTTCATTGCCGCATCGATTATTTCACCAAGTGGGTGGAGGCCAAGCCTTGGCATCTATTAAGGAGAAAGACGTTAAGAAATTTGTTTGGCAAAATGTGATCACTCGCCGGTATACCAGGCTCATATCAGATAATGGCACTCAGTTCG
The DNA here is from genome assembly GCA_025200525.1 of Camellia lanceoleosa. Classification (NCBI taxonomy): domain Eukaryota; kingdom Viridiplantae; phylum Streptophyta; class Magnoliopsida; order Ericales; family Theaceae; genus Camellia; species Camellia lanceoleosa. The sequence continues at coordinate 30,821,737 of CM045759.1, forward strand.
ATGGGAAACTCTTTCGCGGATTTTGCGAAGAGTTGAAAATTGAGTTCTACAATTCAACCCCGGCTTATCCTCAGTCGAATGGTCAAGCAGAGGCCTCAAACAAGACCATCCTGGATGGGCTAAAGAAGCGGCTTGAGAAGGCAAAGGGAAAGTGGGTTGAAGAGCTTCCTAATGTGCTATGGGCGTACCGCACTACGCCAAGACGGTCGACCGGAGAAACACCGTTCGCTTTGGCTTATGGTATGGAGGCCGTCATCCCATTAGAGATTGGCATGCCAACCATCCGCTCAGAAAGTTTCCAACCAGACTTGAACAATGAGACCGTGGCACTAGAGCTGGACCTTGCTGAGGAAAGACGAGAGCGCGCATTGATCCATATAGCGGCCTATCAGCAAGAACTCTCTAAAAAATACAACAAGGCAGTGCACCCTAGGCTATTCAAGGTCGGGGATTGGGTCCTCAGGAAGGTGCGTGGCAACACAGTGGTCCCTGGTGAAGGCAAGCTCGGTGCAAATTGGGAAGGACCATACAAGGTAGTTGGTCTTGCTGGCAAGGGGGCATACCATCTGAAAGACTTAGATGGCAAGGCTGTCCCCAGACCATGGAATGCAGCAAACCTTAAGGTCTTTTACTTTTGAAATGTAATCTGTTCATGTTGCTTAGCTTTATTAGACCCTTAGCCCTTTGGCATGTGATGTAAGAGATGACAATGTTTTTATAATGAAAGTTAATCTCTTTTTGGTTGGTATTACATTTGTCCGATGATATCACAAGACGCAAAAGGCCATTATGGATGCTGGGGGCAAGAACTGACCTAAAAGCAACCGGACTGTTTTCCTCGGAATGGAAGCAGACCGCACAAACAGTTACGTATGGAACAATGCGCATTGGGGCCGAGCTAGCTTTGCTCGCCCGATGGGAATGTTGGCGGCATGACCAACCTCACTAAAACATTGGTGTTTTGCCCAATGTATGAGCCGAGCTGGTTTTGCTCGGCCCACCTAGCATGTTGGTGAATTGTCCAATATGAGAAACCAGCTGGTTTTGCTCGGCGGAATTGGCAATGCTGGTGCCTTGCCCAGCAATTATAAGGCCAAGCTGAATTCGCTCGGCCGAAAAGAAATGTTGGCATATTAAACTTAAACAGGCGGGCAGTTTTTGCTCGGCCGAGTAGGTGTTGTCCACCGAACAAGGCAAAGGGGATTTTTGCTCGGCCGAGTTCAAAACATCATTTTATTAGGAAATTCAAGAATTGCAAGGTTAGGCCAACTATTTGTGCGGTCTCGCCGACCTGCCAGTTAATTAAAGTGCGAGCAAGAAATTCAAAATTACACAAGCCGAACAGAAATAACAAGATGTACGAGCAAAAAGTTGACATTTCATTAACAGGAGAAATCCAGTACAAAGGAGGGGCATTGCCCGGTTACATTTCAAAAAAAAAAAAAACAACGGTTCGAGCAAATGTAAAGAGAAGTCGTCAATCAAGATCTAGACTTTGTTCGGTTTCTCCAACGGCCACCTCGGCGTTTAAGGGCGATTGCTCGGGCGGGTTCTCCTCGGCTTCGGCGTCAGTGCCATCCACGGCGACAACCTCCCGATCGATCATTTCATCTTCGGCATTGGGGGATGCGTCGGGTGGAGTTTGATCGGTCGGTGTCTCGGCGGAAGTTTGCTCGGCTGACTTCTGAGCGGCAGCTTCCTCCTCGGCCTCCTTCCTCGCCTCTGCAATGAGTCGATTTTGGGTGGCGTTGGCATAGGCCTGCATGTAGTCCGGGATATGCGCGGCAGGGGGATGAAGGAACATGTCAGAATCACGACCAAGTCCAACTTTCTCCACGGCGGCTTTCCAGCCGCACTGGAAAAAGATATCCTTGGTCGCCCGGACTTGACGCTCGTACGTCTTCTCCCCCTGGGCGTAACCCTGGTCTTCTGCATCTTCCACGGCCTTTTTCTTCTCGGCCCTGTGTGCTTCGCGCAGTTTGCGGAGCTCGGCCAGGTACCGTGCCTTGGCTTTCTTCGCAGCTTTATTTTTGTCCTCCTCAGCCCAGTCGAGCTTCTGGCGCATTTCGTCTTGCTCGGCTTTGACGACCACTTGCTCGGCCCTGAGCCTCTCTATCTTGGCTTTCTGGGTTTTGTTTTCCGCGATAGCATCGCGCAAACTTTGGCGCAGCTTGATCATGCGGTCATGAGCAAGATAGTTCTTCTGCGCGACCTGCGAGCAAACGAAAGATTGTTAGCATTTGGAGTCCGTGCCACAAAAAAAAAAAAAAAACCGAACAAAAACTTGAAGCTAAAGGAGTTTTACTTACCAGCACAATCGATTTCGCTGCCGAGCGAAGGACTTTGAGGTCAGCCAGCTCGTCGTGCCTCTTCATGTCCGTGGGCAGGATCAATCCCTTGGTCAAATTGAAACCAAGTGAGTAATCCTTGTCCTCGTAGACCGAGTCCTCGGCGGAGACTGCTCGGCCCTAGTAGACGAACTTCAGGCGCCCTGAGGCAAGGGGCAGTGGCCCTTGCCCTTGGATTTGCGGGCGAGCGATTGCTCGGTCTGGTCGCCGAGCTCGGTAGAGGCGACTTCGGTGGAGTCTTCATCCACAAGGCTTTGCCCGGCCTTCTCCTTCCTCTGCCTCTTCTTTGGCCGGCCAGCCTGTTGCTTTCGGCAAGGGCAAAACGACCTCTGTTTGGCCGTGGGGTGGAGGATGTTCCCCGGTTATACGGGGTTGGGACTCGCCTTCCTCCCCAGTGATCATGGACTTGATGGCTCGGATTTTAGCCTTTTCTTGCTCGGCGGTCAAGGGAACCAATCTGATCGGTGGAAGAGTTGGATCGGGCTCTGGAGATGGAGCGCGCAGAAAATCAGTCACACGACTTTTGCGCGGTGCCTGATAATGATATGTTTGCTCGAAGCCGAGCAGGGTTGAGGCTTCTCTCTCTTCCTCGGGGACACGGAGCAAAGCTCGGATTGCTTCGAGGTCGGCTTGGTGATAGTCCGCTACCAAGTGTTTATCTGCAAGAAGAGAAAGTGTTAGTCCGGCTAAACAAAATCATATTGAAATGCAGAAAGAAGATTGCTCGGTCGTCCGAGCTACTCACCAGAGTGGCCGAAATCTTTCCTAATATACCAGCCCGGTATGGGCGCCTCTGTGTCCTCGTAGTTATCGGACACCCAGAGGAAGTCGTCATCGTTGGCCTCTTTGTCCGGGTTGCCTTCGATGAGTTTTGCTCGGCCCTTCTTGACTTTGAGGTAATAGCAAAACCCACCCTTATTTTTACTAAGGCTGTATTGGTAAAAAATTTCTGCGAGGCCGAGATTGAGACCGTGCCTTCGGTTCAGCTCGGCGACGCCATTTATTATCTTGTATGTGTTGGTGGAAACTTGGCTCGGGCAAAGCCTTGTCTGCCTCAAAAATTCGCAGAGCAAGGGCTGGACCGGGAAGCGGACGCCGCCCTCTACTATGGAAACAACCGTGAAGGGGCACCGGTCTAAATCTCCCCACGGTGTGTCCCCCTTCCTGGCGAGCTCTAGAACTACGTCGTCCGGGATATTATAATCTCTACGGAATTCCGCCATTGCACCGGGCGAACTGACCTTAAACCGGTACTTCCCCATTATCTCGGTCTTATTTGCTATATGGTATCTCGGTCAAAAATGTGTAGTGACTGCTCGGACTTTGAGCTCCACCAGTGATAACTCTGAAGGGCTTGGTCAGTCCTACTTGTTCTGCATATTGAAAAATATGGCCAAGGGTTAGCGCGGCAGATATTGCTCGGCTCCTAATGGAAATAGCACAGGGAAGGATTTGGTGTTTTGGCCGGTCTCAGTTTAACTATATGGGTGCCTGTCTCCTAGTTCAGTTATAGCTCGGTTAAGGCCACGTGCAGGATCTAGTTGATCCTTCAGCTCGGTCAAGGTTCCAGGTAGGGGTTTCATGGCTATAGTTCGGGCCACCTCATTCACCGACCTAACGGGGTATCCAGCCCGGTCGCAGCTTCTACGAGAAGCCACAAACAGTCTTTTGCTCGGTCACAGCTCTACCTACGGATCTAAGTGGAGCTTTAGCTCGGTTTTACCCAGGTTCAAGCTGTTCATCCCAGAAGTGAGATGAACTTGCTCGAACCTAGAAGAAACCAGGGGCACGAAGGCCCCATCCCATCCACCAGTTCCAATTCGACCTAGGGTGTAAGGGTTCTAAAAGCAAAGGGCCTTGAAGGCCACAGGCAGAAATCAACAAGAAGCAATAAGCATGAAGAACAGTGGAACAGAAATGAAGAACATGCTTGAAGAATTAGAAAGTACAAACTGAAAATTCAATAGGGAGGAAAAGACTTACCGAAGAACGAGGGGGGGCTACGAGAGCTTGAGCACAGCGTCAGAAATGGCAAACAAGAGCAAGGGCAGTGACTGCAATGAGACGAGGCAGTAGCAATGGAGGTGGGGAGATTTTGAATGCTAGGGTTTTTGGAGCTCTGATGGAAAATGAAAGGTGAAGGGTTTAGACCCTTCGAATGGGGTTTATTGATGGAGGGAAAAGACCAAACGGCGCAGCCGTTTGAAATTCGAGCGTGGGCGGACTAATTGCCGCGACCCAATAACGCTGGCCACGTGGCCTGAAAAAATGGTCGAAGACGCCGTCACGACTTTGATGGGACGGTGAAATGAATGGCCAAAAAAATAAACTCGGCGACAGATATGTCGCCAATTACGCTCGGCTTGGTAGAGGCGCATCTAAATCGTGGCTTGGTGACCGGCGTTCCTCCAATCAAGCTCGGTTTGGCAGGAGCGCAACTTAACCTTAACTCGGACATGGTGATAAACCCAATCACGATAGCTCGGATGGGTTTAAGGGGCAATTGAGAGGGAAGATTTGCGTGACAGTACGGCCGAGCTAAGGCGACGTCAGTTAGCAGGCTGCGGTGCGAGCTAACCCCTATTGACACTGGCCCGGTTGCGGTCATTGACATTGACCGGACAAGTGCAAACATGCTCTAGCCGAGCCGTGTTCCGGGCGTTGTTCGAATAAGCGGGTGGCGAGCTCTGAGGCGACCGGGCAAGGCCGAGGTTGCGGCGAGCGATAAGCCTCTGGCAAATACCGAGATGGACATTTCGTGTGTGGGGTTCAGATGGAATGGTTGGGGGCCGGCATGCCTCACAACCGGCAGGTTCTGATAAGCCGATCTGGGGAAGCTCGGGCGGAGTGGTCTCTCTTTCATTTGTTCCAAAGGGACAGATCGGTGATATGTTGCTCGGTTATGTACATGTAGTGGGAATCTTTCACAGGTTATAGACCGGTCGTGGTACCCCGGTTAAGGGTGCCACCTGGGCCAATGGTGTGAAGGGAAGGACAAATACTCCACGAACGCCTCAATACCGTTAGGTGGATCAGCATGCGTTGGTGAAAGGACAAAACCTTTACACGCGTAAGGTGGTGAGAGGCGCGCATTGCCACCTGTCCAGGGAAGGACAGCAGAGGTAGTGCGCGCACGACCTTGAGGCTGCATGGCCAGCCTAGAAATAAGGGAGAGACGAAGGTTACAGGTATGAAAAATTCACTCTCACAAGCATTCTGTCTCTTCTCACGATCTTCTTCCTCAGTGAACTGACTTGAGCGTCGGAGGGTTTTTCCGGCATACCAACGCCGGGCAGCTCACCATTCTTGTGTTGCAGAGACAGACGCCGTTACCAGAAGCTTGACGTTCAAGGCGTACAGAGAGCCAAGGATATTTCGCCCCCGTACAAGAGCAATTCATGGTATAAGCTATGCAAATGTTCATGCTCGATTTGAGGTTGAAGAAGAGAAATTGATACAAACCCCAATGCCTCGAAACCCTAAAATCCATTCTTATGATAAGATTAGGTATTTTGGAGAATGTGGTGGCGATTTGCTTCTTATTCAGACTCCTCAGCGTTGTGCTATGGGATTCAGAATCCTTGAATCTTGTGAGGATTACTGCGAGTGGATTGTGATGTACCGGGTCAATCTTAGACCCATTTTATCTGTATTTCCTAAGACAGAACGCAAAACCATAGTCACATGCTCTGAGTTTAATGTGCTCTGTGTCGTGAAGGGAGCGAATGAAAAAGATTTTACACTGGTGTTAGCTATCCGAGGCAAAGTTATTTCTTATAATGTCAAGTCCAAGACGTTGAAGGAGCTTCATGATTTATCAACAGATGATCTTGATGATTGGGGAGCAAGTTGGTGTAATACTACTTATCAATTCATTGAAAGCCTATCACCTGTTTGATCATTGTCCTACATGTTTCTACTTCTTTCTTCAGCAGATGGTATGTCCCTCAATAAGCTTTTCTATATTTCTATCTGTTTAAGTATTTGTTATTGTTAGTTTCTTGGTCTGTGATGCTATGCAACTATCATCTTTTGATGTTTAGATTCTGTTTTAAGCTTGCATTACAAATAGATTCCTCATTCATCAATTGAGGTTGAAATACAACTTGTGTACATAGCATAGCTCTTGCAGTAATAGAGCATCACTATGATTATCAATTTTGTTGCTTTATATGTGAGCCCTGTTTTGACCACAGTAATTCATTCACTCAAGTATCATTTAGATTGTTCTGATTACCAAAGAGGGCATGTTAAACTCATTCACTTCCTGGTTTTAATCTCCTAGTTATGATGTAGTTGGGTGGAAAGGTTTTAAATGCTCAGGTGGAAGGAGTAGAATATATTGAAACAAAATGTTTTGAAAAATTGTTGGAATTTCATAATTGTCATCAACTCAAAGAAATCAATCCGCTGTTTGCAACTGCCATTAATTATTAGTAGTTCCTTTTCATGAGTTTCTTCTTTTGTAAAATGCTTCTAGTAAGATCACGCTGCTTCACTAGTTCTTCTAGAATAAAATGAATTTCCTTAACAAATCAAGAGATTTAAGGTGTTAGTTTACATTGGAACCAATAATTGTGTTCAGAACTGTGTAAATAACAATTAAATTTTTTTTTTTTAAAAGATATAAAAAGAGAGAAGAAATAGAGAAACACAAATACTACGGTGGTATAATTTGATTTAACATGCAATTGCGATTTAAAAACTGTGTTCAAGTTTGGAAGGCTCAACTTGGTCTCTTCACATAGTGAGGGTTGGATTGTGTCTATTAATTTGGTCTACGTTTGTGTTGTTTGATTTTTCAGTTTTTTTTTTATTGGAAAATTTCAAAGATCAATTGGACGATAGTTGGCTCCAGAAATTGAATATGGTCGGTCCAATTTGAGAAACCTAAATATTGAATCTTAGTTTGAGAACAGCAAATTGATTATAAAAAAAAAAAAAAAAAAAAGTTCCAGAAAAGTAGGTTGTAGTCCTTGAAATAGCATCTTACAGTAGGAGCTAAGTTCGATTGCCAAATTCTGCTAGGTGTAAGTTTTGGTAAGTTTAGGGTCGTACTTTGATTGAAATCTCATTTTAGTCTCTTAACATTCAATTATGACAGTCAGCATCTTACATTTTCACATTTGGTCGATCCTATTATTGTAGCCTTTTCATTTAATAGCTTTTGCTTCAACAACAACAACAACAACAACAAAAATTAATTTTAAAAAATACACATTTTTTGTACACTTTTCTTTAGACAAACATGATAAAATGAAAATATTACAATTATTAGATCCACTTAATTTTTTGATAAATTATATACACGGAGGACCTTACAAAATGAATAGTTTAAATTATCAAAATAAAACCGATGATGAGCCCCCGACTCGGACAACACCTTTCAATCCAGGTATGAATTGTACAGAAGCTCAATTCTTTTTTTTTTTTTCTTTTCTTTTTTATTTATTTGCATTTTGGTAAGCCACTAAATCGTATGAGTGATGATACAATACACACCCTTCAAAAAAAGATGTAGAATATGTAAGTTTTATAACCAAATCACTTTTTAACATTAACTTCATAAATTATAATTAAATATTTTTCATACATATCTGAAATCCTTTTCAATTATAATTAAAATTACAACTACAAGAGGGGAAGCAAAATTGTTAAATGTCTATTTATCTGAATTTCAGCCTTCATATTTTAGATACAAAAGGGAAGCAAAATGTTAAATATGATGAAATGTCATAATTGCAGATACTATAGAAAGGTAAAGGCTGCTCATAAATAATTGATCACCCGAGTCCATTCTTCAAAAAAAAAAAAAAAAATTAAAATCATTGATTACCTTAACTAAATAAATTAAGTAATATTGTTATAAAAATTATATTTTTGTATTAAATTTTATTTATTATTTCTTGAAAATAATTTAAATAGGATTTATCACTCATGTCTACCATCAATATAGTATTATTCCAAATAATAATAATATGGAAATTATATTTAGGGAGAGACATCTCTCCGGTTGGAAAAAACCAATTAGAGGATGTTGTTGAGTCTCAGTAGGTTGACCTACCCTCCTTAAACAAATTGAAACACCTCATTGAATGTATAAGTCATTTCCATCTTCGGGTAACCATCGATCACAGCATGGTGTACGGACGATCAACTTGTGTCCAAAATGATGCTGGTGTCGGACACCTTCGTGCCTCGGTGTTTTCTTGGAATGAGTCTGATTTTGATTGGTTGCCTTCTTACTTTTGTCCAGCAAATCGATTTGCTTTTGTCTAGCAGATTGACACTTGACAAGTTCACTCGTACGAGGCTTCACAAAGTTCTATGTTGATGTTGCCTTGGGAATCAAATTGTTGTATGCAAACTCTTCAAACAACAAGTGTGCTTTTCCCAACCTCTTCTGAATTCTAACACGCAAGCTCGCAACATAAATTCTAGTCTAAATCATCCTTCCCGATTGCTTTATAGTTGAGGGTGAAATGTTGTACTACAGTATAACTTTGTTCCTGTGGTCTTCTTGCAAGATCTGCCATAGTTGGAAAGTAATTCAATAGTCGTGATATTAATCGACACTTCGTATAATTGAATGAATCCTAAATAATTGATTAAGAGGCTACCTTATCGAAAGTAGATTGGAGTACATAAGTGACGCAATTATTTTTTTTATTTTTTATTTTTTTTGATTAATTGTCTAGAAATCAGGATCTTGGAATTGAAATAAGGGTTCATGATAAATGATCGACACTTGTCGCAAAGTAAAGATTATACAATAGGATTTCACAACTTGTTTAAAAAATCAAGGATTATTAAATCAAAGGCGGACATCACTTTAATGAGTGAGGAGAATGTGTTATTCATTCGAATGGAAAAGTTAGATTAAAGTGACATATTTTATCAAAGTCGAAGAAAGAAGAAAATAAAAAGAACCGTAATATGGTAGAAGTTACTGAATAAGGGGAATTGACCTTATAGCAATGAAGAGGATCTGAGACTTACAGAATTTGAATGGCACAATGAAGAATGCTTCAATTTGGCAAGAAAATGATGTCATCTATAGAAAAGGATATTTGGAGTGAAATTAGTATCATCAATTTGTCAGCAGGATGAGAGTGAAGAAGAGTGAGATTTCTAAACTTCTTGCGAAATATATGCAAAACCAAACTACGTAGGAGAAAGGGTTAAGTTTCCAAGAAGAGAGTGATTTTGAAATATCTCTTACAATAATCATGGTTATTGAAGCTGACCGGCAAGAAAGATAATTTGCATTATAGAAGTACAAAAGCAATCAAATGTAGTTACCAAAAATGGTGGTTGTAGACTATCAGAATTGGATTTAATAAGCTAGTCCTTGTGATTGAGTAATGAAAAGGTTTTGGAAATTCAACTAACAAGGGAACAAAATGAGCAAGAACAAGAGGCAAGTTCAAAGAAAGGTCGAAGCCATAACCACGAGGACCCACAAGGCAGAGAACTGAACTCAAGGTTGATTTAGATAAACACTTTGAACCTCTCAAATAGTCGATCATGTGGTTGATCCTAAGGAGTGGGATACCAATTCCTAACAGGGAGTTAGTTGATAGTTGAGACTCAATTGAAGTGTTCTATCTACCCTCCTAGCGAACAGTATCCATGCTCTGTAGGGAGATGTACTTGGCTAAATAACTTCTTTTGTTCCATAGCTCTTGCAGCTGTCTTCAATTCTCTGAGTTAGCTGGTGTCATGCAATGTGTTGTTGTAAATATTGGCGACATTTCGAGTTTCAACTCAAAAGAGGGATCTAGCTCCCGTTTTGAAGGTAATCTTGGTAGCTAGTGAAAGGAAATGTTGGCGTATTTGCACACTACACGAGGAAGTCCTATATCCTTCAACTCTTTCACACATCAACGTCATCGATTACTCGGCTAGTTGGTCGTGCCATTGTGACTTTCGATAAATAGGGGATAGGGACTCATATTTATCCCTCTCAAATAGAAAATTCATATCATCAAGTGAAAAAAAAAAAAAAAAAAACATCACCGATCTACAATAGCAATCTATGGTAGTTAGATTGACCGCCAACCAGTTTATTCTTATGCTTACGTTGTGAGTCGAAGACTTCTAAGAAGTAGGACTTACACATGGGATCTACTCGGACTGACATCTTGAAGATGGTTCTATACTTATGATTAGTTCTTACTTGTTCTAACACAAATCTAAAGGTTCACAAAAATGGTGGTAGAGTGGAAAGGTTTGAAGTGACTATAGCAGTAGCACAATTTAAGCAAAAATTTTAAATGGAATTGACATGATGATTTTGGACTTTCATGGATTATAAGTTATGGAGATAATGACCAAACTAGATATCTAACCTAAAACTGCGTTGGCCATACGCATTTCAAACTGAATATCCAAGATAATGTAGTTGTCAAAGTAGAACAAGGTAGAACAATCGAGGTTCAAAAGTTGTCAATCGATCATCTTAAGGCAATATATCTCAACGAATTGGAAACGCTCAAGGACGCTAGAAAGATGATGATGTTTCCTTTGAATAGGTGTCATCAATTCAAGAATTGCAAACAAAGGTTAAGTTATAATGATTGTTACGCCTAGGTCGTTTCTAATTGCAAGTCGAAAAACATAGCTAAGGGTTGAACCTAGGCTCTCGTACCATGTTGTGACGCCTCAAAATTCTGGACCATCAAAATATATATTAACGAAAAATATAGGGTTTTTCTATGGTTACAAGACCCAATATATATATATATACACATCAGAGTCAAATGTGAAATGTCAGTGTTGCCTAAAATTTTACAATTTCATAAAAAAATAAAATTTGCAAAGCAAAATGAAAAAAATCTGACGTCGATCCATGCTTGCCGAAATCTGGCATGAAATGCCGGCAGGACAAATAGCCATAAGCAATGATGCTCAGTAAAAACACACCCACACCCTAACTTTCTACAACTTCGAATAATAAAGCAATATGGAAGTAATAAATAAAGATATACATGATTATAAGGTAGTGCAGCAAAATGTACAATAATATGTAGAAGAAACATTAAATACGCAAGGCAATTAATAATTTTCAATTTTTGTGAGGGAAAACAATTGATGACAATTGTGAGTGTTAGTTGACAATCAATTACATAATTCTAGGCAACTCTCCGTAGAGCGCCGTACATACTCAACTACAACCACTAAGCAATGGCCACGGGCAATTTTGACTCCCCCTTGATCAAATATTTAAACGTTATCGTAGTAACTACTAATGATGCCCACGTACTAGGGTTATATACCTGAGTCGTGACATCACGATCTGCCCCATGGGAACGGTTTATGTTGTGACACAAGCACCACCAACCGTGTATCGCCTATATCGAGAAGAGCCAAAATACCTTCCCATGCCACATTAAGGTTCGAAACTCACTCGCGCTAGGCTTAACACAAAGGGAACACGCCCCACCATTATTTCAATATCGTAACAATGGTTACATCATCCTTCCATTATAAACCAAGTTTCAATATCATAACAACAGTTACAACATCCTTCCATTATGTCATAGTCTACTCATTCTGATATTCGACATGGAAACTCTAAATTTATTAAATAATCATTTTCTTGATCTCAAGAGAACATAACATCACACTTAAAAATCATGATATCATGCAAGAATAACATTACTTGAGATTTAAGCAAGTTTCAATTTATTCAATAATGTTTCATAGGATTAATTAAAATGTGGCAACCATATACTCCAAAGTCATGAAACCCATCAACTTAGGACACTTTTCAAGTCTAGAATATGCAAATACAACTTCAACATAAAAAATTAGTTTCTAGTGTCATAAACTAACATGTATCTCATAGATTTAAATAAAATAATTTAAATCATGCTTTTCATACCAATTCACTTAATCATGCCTTTGAACACTTAAGAATAAATAACACAAAGGTAATAATTTTCAGTGTTTTTCTTTTAGAATAACAGGCCAAAAGAATGGATTTGTAAACCATTTAGGATTTCTTTAGGTTATAAAATTTGAACACAACATAGAACAAGTCCACTTTCATTTCAAATTTGCTTTTATAAGTTGCATAACATAACTAGAGATTTATCTATAGGCCATTTACTATGTTCTGTTCATATTCTCAACAGTGAACAGTTCTAAAGAAAAATACGAGCTCATACCAAAGGAAGTCAAATGATCACGATATTTTTACTGGAGATAGTTCAATAAGTTAGGAAGATATTTCAAGAACTCTAGAGCTAAAAATCACTTTATGACGGAGAACTCATTTTTGGAAGAAATTGGTATATTCAAACGTTGAGTTCAGCATATTCCAACACAAGTAGGCTGAGTCAGAAAAATGAACAGAGGCATCAAACAATGTCCAAACTAAGTGAGACCAGAACCATTGGAAAGGTATTTGAGTTAGGGATATGTTATCAGAAGGATGAAAATTATAAAAATCACATCAAAGGGGTGAAAATACTGGTTCAAGCGATCGGTTCTGCATTCTGTTGCATTTTATAAAAATGATCATAACTCTGTCAATAATTAATATTTTTCAGTGATTCTGTGTACATGGAAAGGTATCTCATATATCTAACATTTGGCACTGGTTTCTCTCCATAAGGAGTTTTTTTTTAGAGAAAATGGCATAGAAACAAAAGTGAGGGTTAACAGTTACTCCCAGAAATCTGTAGGATCCAACCGTAAAGACAAGAGGTTTTCGAAACTCAAAACGCATCCCATGATCTTACAAAAAATGTGAGTATACCAATAACTCATTGATAGATGGTATATCAAAATTTCAAAGCAAAATGATTTTTTTTTTTTTTTTGAATTTTAGAAGATCAACAAAGTTAATGCATATGAACATAATCAGAGTAGACAAGGGCTAAAATCATACCATGTGTTAAGCTCTACTCCTATTCAATCAATTTTCACCATGCACGTACATGATACAAAAACATACAATCAAAACAACCAAATATCAGATATAGGGGAGGAGAAGGCAAGGGTGTTCGGATGTTCTTACATTGCTTGCTAGCTTTCAACTTCTCCTTTCGAGCTCTCTTTTCTTTCCTCACTTCTTTTTTAGCCATGTGTGTGTGTGTGTGTGTGTGTGTTGAAGGAACTGAAGGGATTGCTATGTTGGAAATGAGGAGGAGATATAAAAGTATATGTGTCTCTTCTATGGATTTGAATGTGAGACAAAGCCTTGCATGCTTGCAAGTCTTTCTAGGTTGTCTTCCTTGGGAGTTTGGGATGTAATAGCATGCCTAGACAATTCTTGCTTGGGAAGAGCAAAGGGAAGACACAAGTGTATGGGGGAAAGAAGAGGGGACAAGTCATAAATAATGATTTGTCCTCCTAAAGATTCTTCAAGACCAAATACAAATACACACAAACACACACATATATAATACATGTATTTATACACATTAATGTACATGGTACTAGAGAATATACAAAATACATATATACTAATAGATATGGTATAAGGAATTAATAAATTAAAGAAGAAATATAATATATGTAATCATATGTCTAGGGTTTAACAAGCATTAGAACAAAAATTCAGGGCTTAAAGTGGGCTAATCAAAAACTCAGGGTTCAGAGAATAATTATTAGAATTTGAGGCCTCTACAAATGAAATTAAAGAGTTGTATGACTAAATATAGAAATAGTAGCGAGGGAAATCTATTAAAGAAATTCGTCAAGAAAATTTATTACCGAAATATATTGCTAAAATAGGTAGCTAAAAATAGTTTACCGTATAAATTAATATGTAAAAATTTGGGTTCTCACAATATACATACATACATACATACATATATCTATACTCTGATTCATCACCTCTATCTACTTCAATGTCAACATCTTCTCTCTCTTCATCTCTGTTCTTGCATTGCTCGTTCAGCCACCAGAGCTTTCTTCTCTCGTTGGCACCTTCACCGCTCGCCTCAAGAATATTCATAGAGAGATCTCAGAGAAATTTCTTTTGTGAAGAGAAATTAAAAAAAAAAAAATCTCGAGAAATTTGTCCAGTCATTCCTTTCCATTCTCAACTTGAAACAAAGAGCTAAAAGGATAACCAATCAATGGTTGAAGAAGACAAGTCTTATGCTCAATTTTCAAACTCTTGCAATTCCATTCAGTATCAATTCAAACAATACTCCGATGAGATGCCATTAACTATTCTTGTGTTATGTATATGTGTGTGGATATTGTAATTTCTTTTCAGTATTCTACTATTTGAAAAAGACACATGAGGCAGCTTGAGGGTTTGCTTGTGGGTGCTAGGACATCAAAAACAAGAGATAAAGGAATCAATAGCATCTTTGTTTCCTTTCCTACGCCCGTTTTGGAGATTGTAGACTACTCCGATGATGCAAATTCGACTTTGATTGGTGTCAAAAGGAAAGAATGAGAGAAAATGCGTGAGAACAGAAAAGAAAAATGAGAGAGAGAGAGAGAGAGAGAGAGGGTGTGGGTGAGGGACCTTAAGTTACAAAAATATATATATATATATTGTGGACCTCTTCCACTATCAAAATTGAATAGGGATGTTAGACTAAATATCCCAATTTAACCAGATCACATTTGTGTCGATAATATAATCTTAAAATTATACTCACCGTTAATACAAATGTGAAAACATAACATAATTAAGAGATCAAATTGAAAAACAATCCATACTTTAAAGGGGAAAATTGTAAATTATCCTATTTATTAACGTGGCTAATTCCTTAATAATTGTGCTTTGGGCGGAGGGTTTGTTTGTAAGAGGCAAACACATTGCCATTTTGTGTGGCAGTAGTAGCATCCCCCTTCCCTCAAAAGAGATATACATTAGTAATAGAACACTATATTGTCACTATTGCCGGTGATTTTTTTTTTTTAAGAGTAAATTGGTGATAAATCCAATTTAAGTAGGGTATAGGGTATTAGGTATAGTGAATATTTTTTTATTGATAAAAGGTATATCTTTTGTGAAATAGTTTGGTGAGAAGTCCTTTTGTTAGTTTTGAGTTATATTTTATATTCAATTTTACCTCTTAATTTATCTCTTGACTTTTTTTATTTGTGGACTTTTTTTTGACTATCTATTCAAATTTATATTTATCCGTTTAAATTTATATCTATCTGTTCAAATTATTTTCTATTTGTTCAATTTTTTCCTATCAGTTCAAATTTATATCTATCTATTGAATTTTTTTCCCTATCTGTTCAACTTTTTCCCTAGATGTTCAAAATATACGAGTTTCT
Source organism: Camellia lanceoleosa (assembly GCA_025200525.1). NCBI lineage: Eukaryota > Viridiplantae > Streptophyta > Magnoliopsida > Ericales > Theaceae > Camellia > Camellia lanceoleosa. The sequence goes on from CM045759.1 coordinate 30,837,345, forward strand.
TTATTTATCTATTTAAAATTTGTGAGGTTCTCTATCTATCTGTTTAAAAAAAAAAAAAAATTATCTTATTTATTTGTTCAAATTTTTTATTTGTTAATTTTTTTTATCTGTGTAATTTTTTTGTCAATTTTTTTTTCCAAAAATTTATCTATTCAATTTTTTATCCCAAAATATTTTATATGTTCAATTGGTCTACCCTATCTTCTACCAGAAACATGTTTTGAACTAATCTTGGTCAAAGCTGCTGATTGTAAAAAAGTTTGTAAGAGATATGTTTTGTGTATGTTTTATCTCAGATAATTTTTAGTCAAGAACAACAAACTGCATAACAAAATCACAATCAATTACTATATGTTCAAACCACTACCAAAAATCACATAAGCAAAAGGAATTTTCTAAGAAACATATCAAAAAAAAAAAAATTCACTCTCAAACACACAGATGATCATCAAAAATCAAAGAAGCAAAAATCAAATCCATTTCCCCTCTTCGTCTCTTTGTGATCTCTCTTTCCCCTTTTCTCTTCCCCTCTTTGTGATCTCCTTATAACTGTTTGTATCTGTTGAAATAAGAACAGATCAGTAGTAGTTCTTTGTTTGATTGCTGAGAAAACACGCACACAAACACAACAGCAAAATAAATAGGTACAAAGATGAAAAATCAAAGAAGACATGAGAGCGCTCTTAATCGGAGGAAAGACATACACATACATAGATAGCCACACTCCGCACAACACTTGAAAAATGCTTTACCTCATTCACAAAGTAGAGCACAATCCTTGCAATTATGGAAAAATAAAGTTAAAATAAAAAGTAAGAAATGATTTGATAATTAGCGTTTCAATAGATGAATTCGATTCACCAATTTATGAATTTTGACAAATATAATTTAGATATATATATATCGCGAAACTCACATACATTAATTGAAGTCACCAATCGTGTCAAATTCTAGAGAGAAAGAGAGACAGAGAGAGACAGAGATTTTGATTTCAACTTCGATGCTGTCAAACTTGGAAGCCATTTTCGATATGAGAAATAGAGAAGATAAAGCTTGCGCCGGAAATGTCTGAAAGTTCGGCCTTCCTCATCATCTGCGTTTTTAAGCTCGTCAAACTAGTCTCCATTTACAGAGACCTCCACCTCTCATCTGTTGTCCTCATTAGAGCTCTCTACTCTCACTCTCTCTAGCTCTCCAAATCCGCCTCTGCCGCTGCAAGAGCGTCACTGATGACGACAGCATCGAGATCCTCCAGATCTACTATATAGTTAAATATAGATCTTATTGAAAAGTATATAGATATATATAGAGAGAGAGATAGAGAGAGATCTGGTTCTAGCACCGCCACCGTTGTCGCTTCTGTTGCTGTCGAAGGGGGATAAAGTGTGTAGCGGCGAAGGAGTGTGCTGGTGCCCTAGCTTCCTCAAATCCATCATCGGAACTCCGATGAGTCTATCGTCCGATACAGAAACCCTAGGCTGACAATGATGGTTTCGGAGAACGATAATCGAAGAGATGATATATACAGAGATATATATGACAAGGATGGATCGATGGGGGGCTGGCAGGGGCGATCGCCACCCCAAAGTTTTGAAAAAACCCCCCTAGATATAGTAATAAAATTACAAATTATAATGACCCCAAAATGCATATCATGATTATATTAATTTAATTATGTGTTTTATTTTAATTGTGATATGTGCCATGTGTGATTCGAATGCTAATTATGTGTTTTGTAAGAGTTTTGAATCCGTATCTGTTCATCGTAAGAAAATCTATTCTAAATCCTACTAAAATCTAAAATTGAGGGCTATAAAGGCGACAGAAATCGAAATTGATTACTTTATTGTGATCAGCGTAATTTTTAGAGTCTATTGTGAAATTTATTCACTGGGCCCTAACTCACTAGTTAATATATGTATGTAGGTGATCAAGCACAGGAACAAACTTAGCGGCATCGTCCCGAACCCTGTTTTTGTCAAGTCAACTATCGTGCCTCACTGCAAGGTTCCAAATTGTCATGTGTCAAGGCTTTTGAGTGGTTCAAGATTCGCCCATCTATAAATGTGAACTAATGATATGAAGTTTTTGTTCTATGACTTTTGATAACGAGATTTAATTCCCTAAGTTATGTTATGTTTTGTACATATGTAATGCCTTGAACTTGATATAAGGGTTTGTTTTGTTCATTTAAGTCCGCACAGCTCATTGGACGTTTTATTTTATTATTTATTGGCTTTCGCTAGCCTCGTTTATTGTCAACTGTTAAGCAGGCATTTGGTAATCACGGATTATTAACCGGTTACAACACTAACCTATAGGGACGAGTTTGGGTCGTGACACAAATATTTTTAAATTATATAGGTTCGCCACCCCAAAGTTTTTGCAAAAAATTTAAGAACTGCCACCCCCTAAATTTTGTACTTTAAAAATTAAATTTTTTTTGATAAATACTAAATAATAATAATAATAATAATTTATTTTTTAAGTATGATTACTTTTTTTATTTTAAATTTAGTAATGTTAAAATAATTGAGAATTTATTTGTTAATATGTTAAAGTCCTTTTTGTCTGATTGGGGCTCAAATTTTTTAGTTGTTTGCTTATAACTAAATAAAAAAAAATTTAAAAATGATTACTCAAGAAGATACAAGTCTCAATCATATGTAGGCAGCAGTAGCCTACCTAGAGCAGTTATCACATATTCAAAACAAAGAAGCTTCTCTTCTCTTTCTTATTTCACAACCAGTGAACCCAAATCATCAAAACCAATGACTGAAAACACAATTTTGCTCTCGTGCGTTGTGAGTCTTTCGGCGTTCAAGATCGTGATTCCTCTGGCAGTACTCCGGCACTCTCTCTCTCTCTCTCTCTCTCTCTCTCTCTCTCTCTCAGAAGAAGAAGAAGAAGAAGAAGAAGAAGAAGAGTTAGGGTAAAAAAGATTGGACTACGAACTTGGTAATACTGGTAATGGAACCATTTGTGTAATTCTCAGTCAACTATTTATACTTTTATATTACATTTCTATTGACATGTTGCTTGTTATGTTAATTTTTTTATTGTTTACCCATTGAAAATGATATGTCCTTTGTTAGATTAGATTAGATTATATTGTTAGTGTGCTTCTTACCTAGTGAGTAACAAAAATTGTTTAATAATTTTCAGGTTCTTAAATCAAATTGAGATGAATGTTAGGTGAATTATGGTGAACAAAAAAATTGATTCTTTCTTTAAGAAAAGGGGCTCTCGAGATATAGAAGTTAATGCAACCACAAAAACTCCATTGATAATGTTGAAGCTTCTATTCTTGAACAATGTCCTTGTAAAGTGCCTAGAATAGAGTCCAAAGAAGTTGATACATCTTCTTTGGTAAGGGATCCAGGACTACGACCACAAATTTTGGATTATTTGATATCTCAACGTGATGAGATTTGACAAGCTTACATCAAATTTGGACCACACCAACCTGACAATCAACCTTTTGAAGAGAAGAATGGGCACCATTTTCTAGCTTCTTGGTACAAGTTATTTCCAGATTGGCTAGAATATTCTCCAACCAAACATTATGCCTTTTGTCTTCCTTGCTATCTTTTTACAAAACCGAATGGACGCACTACTTCTAGCGCTTTCATTTTTGATGGATTTTCTTCATGGAAGAGAGTCAATAGTGGGAAGAATTGTGCTTTCTTAACTTACATGGGAGAGAATCCTAATTCATTGCACAAAATTGATGTTAAATCTTGCCATGATTTAACAAATCAATCACAACACATTGAGAATATATTTGAGAAACAAACTTCTCAACAAGTTGCAAAAAAACCATTTGCGGTTGAAGACTACGATAGATACTGTCAAATGGCTTACATTTCAAGCTTGTGCATTTAGAGGTTGTGATGAAAGTCATGATTCTAATAATCGAGGGAATGTTATTGAATTAATAAAGCTCTTGGCATCTTATAATGCAAAGCTCCTCAAAATGCTTCATACTAGTATCGAATTCAAAAAGAGATTCTTAGTATTTTCTTTGACAAAATACAAAGATTCATTCGTGAGGAGATTGATGAAGCAAAAATTTGCATTATAGTGGATGAAGATCGAGATGAATCAAAGAGGGAGCAAATGGCCATTGTTCTAAGATTTGTTGATAAAGATGGTTTTATAAAGGAGCATTTTTTCGACATAGTTCATGTATCGAATACAACATCAGCAACTTTGAAAGAAGAAATATGTATTGTCCTATCTTGTCATAATCTCAGTGTACAAAACATTCATGATCAAGGGTATGCTGGTGCTAGTAATATGCGTGGAGAATAGACTGGGTTGCAGGCCTTATTTCTTTATGACTATCATTTTGTGTATTATGTTCATTGCTTTGCTGATCAACTCCACTTAGCATTGGTAGCGACAACAAGAGAGGTTATACCCGTTGCCCAATTTTTTTTATTATCTGGCTCTCACAGTTAATCTATGCGGCTCTTCTTGTAAAAGCATGATCAGTTGAAAGTTGCTCAAGTTGAAGAAATTGCAGCAAAACTTGCCATTGATAAAGTTGAAACTGGTAAAGGCAAAAATCAAGTTGGGACATTGAAACGGGCTTGAGATACTCGATGGGGTTCTCACTTGGGATCTATTTCCAATTTGATAAATATGTTTAGTGCAACTTGTTCAGTTTTAAGTAATGTCATCAATGATGGAGCCATCTCTACTCAACATGCAAATGCAGATGGAGTTTATGATAATATTACATCTTTTGAGTTTGTGTTTATCTTACATCTTATAAGAGATATTATGGAGGCAAATGATGATATTTGCCCAGCTTCCCAATGTAAATCCCACGATATATTGAATGCAGTGCATCTAGTGTCAACTACAAAAGCACTTATTCAAAATATAGAGAAGATGGATGGATTCCTTTGTTGGAGAATGTTCAACTATTTTGTGGAAAATATGACATAGATATTCCTGATATGAGTGCTCGTTATACATCTGATAGAGGTCGTGCTTGTCACCAAAGAGATCACATTACTATTGAGCATCATTTTTGGGTTGATATTTTTACAATTATATATGATTCTCAATTGCAAGAATTGAACAACAGATTTAAAGATGTGATGGAGTTGCTTATTCTTAGCTTTGCTTTTAGTCCTAGAAATGATTACTGTTCATTCAAAATTGAAGATATATGCAAGCTTGCAAATCAATTTTATCCTAATGAATTTACAGAGCAAGAAAAAACATATTTGAAATTCCAATTGCAAAACTGCGAGATTGACATCCTTAAACATCTTGAGTTTTAGCAGTTGTTGACAATTTCTAACTTGTGCCAAATGTTGGTAAAAACAAGGAAGTCAACAATTTATCCTCTTGTTGATAGATTAATTCTCCTTGTTCTAACTTTACCAGTTTCTACGGTGACAACAGAATGTGCATTTTCGACCATGAAAATTGTAAAGAATAGATTGCGTAGCAGGATAGAGGATGATTTTTTTTCAAGCTACTTGTTAACATATGTTGAGGAAGACATTGCTCGAAAATTTGATGTACATTCCATCATAGATGCTTTTTATATTATGAAAGAACGTCGAGCACAACTTTAGATGCCTAAGTAGATATATAGAGCAAATAGTTGCTTTTTTGAAAATTAATATGGATTTACTAGAACATATCTAATTGTATTTTGATAATATTTTATAATTATAGACGATGAATGGAAACATCTAATTATATATTTTTGTGATATTTGGGTAGAAATTGATATTGTATATCACATGTTCATTACAAAATTTTTGATTGCATATACACTCACCCTCCCGACATTAGAATCCTGCATCCGTCCTTGTGTATATGGATGCACTGAGTAAGAGAGAGAGAGAGACTGATATTTATTTGTTGCATTAGGGTTTGACGATAGAGTATATATATTAGGTAGTTTGGTCTTTTTGGAAAAGTATATCCTTATTGGGAAAGTAATTTGACACATGGACTTTTAGACAGAAGAAATCTAAAATTAGATTGTATGAACCGAAAGCCTTTTGAAAAATTAAATCGATTTGATAATCATAATTTATCTAATTATTAAGTTAATTTTTTAAAAAATGGTGATAATTATATTTAAAAAAAAACTTTTTTTTTATAAAAAAATATGATAAATTAAATTTATTATAATTATCAGAAAATCAATTTTTTTATGAATAAAATATATAAAATATTTGACAAAATAAAAAGTTTTAATCACTAAAACAAAACTTACGATAAATTTTACATATCCAAACAACACCCTCTGGTATATATTATGGACAATAGGGAATTTGGTATCCTACAACTTATTATACCAATATTTGTTTATTTTATTTATTTTTATGAATAATTTGTATTTATATGATTCCAATAGTAAACCTAAGCACAGGTGGCTTGAAACGAATTAGAATTCTCATCTCTTTCTTTGTCCCTCTATTTACTGGGTCATTAGATCCATTTTTAAGCTCAATTTCAATGATCCGAACCGTTTACATGTTAATATTTGTTAAGTATATCATATCTGTAAAAAATTAAGTTGATCTGATATGAAAAATTATGTATTTGAATCATCGAACTAAAAATTATTTTTTTTAAAAATTTAATAAATAATTTTTTAAACACATAATTTTTAATGTTCAATTCACTTATTTTTTACAAGTATGATATATGAGGCCCTTTAAATTAACGCCATCCCCAACAAGATTCTTTACAAAAGTCGTTCCCTATAGGGCATTCTCTATTCTTGCAGAGTCAAAATTGAACCATGAAAGCATACAGCAAAACAAGAAGAAGCAGAAGAAAGCTTATCATCGGCTGTACTTCCTCGGAATATTCATTCGCTGCTGAATTAATTGCCAACAATTCAGATCTCCTAACAGAGATCCTAATCCGAGTCCCAGCAAAATCCCTAATCAGATTCAAGTCGGTCTCAAAGCAATGGCTCTCTCTCATCTCCGACTCCCAATTCGCCTCCGACCACGCTCGCCGAAATCACCATTCCTCCATCTCAGCCTTATATTTCTACTCAAACCGTTGGTCTCCCGATGAACAACTCCATCAGATCAATTCTTTGGACACCAAACACTTCTTCCTACACTCTCCTTTCTCGATGGGGTCGATGTATCAAGTTCTGCAACAACGATTGAACGCTCTTGCAATGGTTTAATCTTGTGCATTAATGGTTTGAAAACGCCCATATATTGTTTGTAATCTCACCACAAAGAAATTCTCACTTCTTCCGACATTGGTCCCACTTCATCTGAATCGTATCGTAAAAATCTTTGCTTTCTTGGCTTTTGATCCTGCGAAATCGCCTCACTATAAGGTTTTTTTGTTTACTTACAGTTATGTTAATAACGAACTCTGGGTTGAAATTGAACTTTGCAGCTCGCAGACTTCGTCTTGGAAACACGTTTACGTGCACGAACCACGAGGTGTGCGATTCATGTTCGGCGTGTTTTGGAACAGAGCAATTCATGGTATAAGCTATGCGAATGTTCATGCTCGATTTGAGGTTGAGGAAGAGAAATTTATACAAACCCCAATGCCTCGAAACCCTAAAATCCTTTCTCATGATAAGATTAGGTATTTTGGAGAATGTTGTGGCGATTTGCTTCTTATTCAGACTCCTCGGCGTTGTGCTATGGGATTCAGAATCCTTCAGATGCGAGGATTACTGCGAGTGGATTGTGAAGTACCGGTCAATCTTAGACCCATTTTATCTGTATTTCCTAATACAAAAAGCAAAACCATAGTCACATGCTCTAAGTTTAGTGTGCTCTGTGTCGTGAAGGAGCGAATGAAAAAGATTTTACATCGTGTTAACTATCCGGCAAAGTTATTTCTTATAATGTCAAGTCCAAGACATTGAAGGAGCTTCGTGATTTATCAACAGATGATCTTGATGATTGGGGAGCAAGTTGGTGTAATACTACTTATCAATTCATTGAAGGCCTATCACCTGTTTGATCATGTCCTACATGTTTCTACTTCTTTCTTCAGCAGATGGTATGTCCCTCAATAAGCTTTTCTATATTTCTATCTGTTTAAGTATTTGTTATTGTTAGTTTCTTGGTCTGTGATGCTATGCTACTATCATCTTTTTATGTTTAGATTTTGTTTTAAGCTTGCATTACAAATAGATTCCTCATTCATCAATTAAGGGTGAGTTACAACTGATGTGCATAGCATAGCTCCTGCTGTAATAGAGCATCACTGTGATTATCAATTTTGTTGCTTTATATGTGAGCCCTGTTTTGACCACAGTAATTCATTCACTCAAGTATCATTTAGATTGTTCTGATTACCAAAGCGGGTATGTTAAACTCATTCACTTCCTGGTTTTAATCTCCTAGTTATGATGTAGTTGGGTGGAATGGTTTTAAATGCTCTAGGAGAAGGAGTAGAATATATTGAAACAATCCGTTGTTTCCAACTGTCATTAATTATTGGTAGTTCCTACTTGTGAGGACAGGAGAGAGACTAGGTTTCTTCTTTTGTAAAATGTTTCTAGGGAATAAATAAAAAATTATGAAAAAGATCTTGTAAGTCCACGCTGCCTCACTAGTTCTTCCAGAATAAAATGACAAATCAAGCGATGTAAGGTGTTAGTTTACATGGGAACCAATAATTGTGTTCAGAACTGCGTAAATAACAATTATAAAAAAAAATAAAAGAATATAAAAAGAGAGAACAAATATAGAAGCACAAATACTACGTTGGTATAATTTTATCTAACATGCTATTGCTATTTAAAAACCGTGTTCAAGTTTGGATGGCTCAACTTGGTCTCTTCACTTAGTGAGGGTTGGAATCTGGTAAACCTGTTGCTTTCTCATGGAGATGTATATGATTGAGTCTATTAATTTGGTCTACGTTTGTGTTGTTTGAGTTTTCAGTTTGTTTTTTATTGGAAAATTTCAAAGATCAATTGGACGATATTTAGCTCCAGAAATTGAATATGGTCGGTCCAGTTTGAGAAACCTGAATATTGAATCTTAGTTTTAGAACTGCAAATTGATTATAAAAATAAAAAAAAGTTCTAGAAAAGTAGGTTGTAGTCCTTGAAATAGCATCTTATAGTAGGAGCTAAGTTCGATTGCCAACTTCTACCAGCTGTAAGTTTTGGTATGTTTAGGGTCATACTTTGATCGAAATCTCATTTTAGTCTTTAACATTCCATTATGACAACAAGATCTTACATTTTCACATTTTAGTTCATTCATTGTGTATTTCCTTGCTGCGGTACTATTGCATCCTGTGAGCCCTATGAGTCCAATTTTGGCCATTGTAATAGGTTAACTCAATTATCATCCTTTGACACGATCACCAAAGAGGGCTTGGTTTACTCGTTTCACTTCACGCTTTTGAAATTGGCCTCGAAACATAATAATTGATTAGGTTTTGATTGGTCGATTAAGGTTGGCATACAATTGATGTACATAATCCATCCATAGTTTACTTCCCATATAGGAGAGATATTGCTTTCTTATTTTGTAATTGGATTCATGTTAATAAATCTAAAACGATAGATTTTGTAAGAGGGTGTTGTTGTTTCTATAGTTCTCCTTTAATTGGCCTAGGGGCAAGGCCTTGGGTATTGGGGGTGTGCTCCCTCCAAGGTTCAGGGATCGAAGCCTCTTACGTGGTAACAATTTCTTGGGGCCATCAGACTGGGGGAAAACCCTTAAATTCGTATATTCAATTGTGTTTGTAATACAAGAGTATATCGGTTTATATAACAATCTAACCTAGGACTGAAAATGAAGCAATCCCTAATATATACAAAATATATATAATACCATATATACATAAAACTTAATATTCTCACAATTATTGGTGATCGAGATGGCAACGGTAGAGTTTGAGCAACAACAACAACAACGACGATGGGTTTGGTTTTAAGTTTGATAAAAATCTTATTTCTTCACACTACATTTGTAAAAAGATTAGAAGTTTTCAAAATCGTTGCTTTTTTAATTATTTTCTTTGGCCTTTTTTGTAGTTTGAATAGGTTCTTTGTGTGGATTTGTGGGCTTTGTCGTATTTTTCCTTTTCATTATCTTATAAGTTGCTTGGTTTTTATATAAATTGCATTTCTTCATCGAAAACAAATTAGTTACTTATCTATAATGTTCTCCTTAAACTACTTGCCAATTAATAGTATTGTCCATTATTTTTTTGGTTATTAATTTCACTATTGCCACACATCCAATTTTTTTGGCAAGCAATCAACTAGTTGTTAAGTAATTTAACTATAACATTTATGATATCAATGCTATAAATTATCATAACTTACATATAATATACATAAAAAAAAAAAAAAGAAGAAAAAAAAAGAAAAGTGTATATTGTAAAAAGGCCCCTTTTCAAAAGGCATTTTTATGTTGACATAAAAATGTGTTTAGCTTTTAAGATTTCATGTTCTTGATTATATCCACAAAAATTCTTGTATGGTCATTATATTTTTATTTTGCAAATCTTTGAAAAGATTTTTTCCTTTAACAAACTTCAATATATTACCGTACCAATTCTTATTTTATTTTTTTTCAATGCCTTTTTTTCACTAATTTTTGTTTGGTTTCTAAGACAATTTTTGAAATTAGAAAGCCTTGAAGGTGCAAGATTTTTCTTTCTTTCTTTTTTTTTTTTCATTTTTATTTTTTATTAACTATGAATTGTTTTATAAAAGAAATTGTCAAGTAGTCTTACACGCCACATGCAAAGAACATGCTTTTTCACTAGTTTCTTTATATATGATCCCACACATATATGTTAATATATATTATGTAACAAGCACTTTAATAGCCATGTGTATATTTTCACATTACACGCTTTAATGTTCGTATATATATTTTTACATTAGCTACTCTCACTCTTGCTTCTCTCAACTGATTAGTTACTTATCGACATTGAAATCTCATGGAGGGGTGCATGACTTTCTATCTCAAGAGATTCCCAATACCCCCTCCAATGACTTTGTGACAATCCTGTGAAGAGGGGTGCGAGACTTCCTCTCTCTCAAGATTCTTGATGCCCATTCAACGACTTTCCGACGCTTTTTGATGAGCTCCAAATACACTTCTGTCATGTCGTAGATTTGGGTTTTTATGCATACAGAGAAGAGTTTGAAAGCTTTTGTGTAATTCTAACACAGAGGGCTTTCTCCTTTCATCGTTCTTAAATTTTGGGATTATCAGTACCCATAATGGTTACCCATTACTATTGTGGGAGTTAATGTGCTTTGGCAACCCATGGTTGCTAGTGTGTTTTTTTTTTTTTTTTTTTTTTTTTTTGGCAGCAGGTTTTTGTTGTTTGTGTAGGTTTCTTTATTTGGGCTTATGGGATTTGTTAATTTTTCTTTTTTTTTTTTTCTTTATCTTGTAAGTTTCTTGGTTGTTATCTAAAAAAAAAAATTAATTCCAAATCGACCCACTTAACCCAATAAAAATAAATATATATACTTTTCTTATATTTTTGTTATTTGTCTAGTTAATTTTATAATTAAATAATATAAAATTAATATTAATGTTCTGTAAATAAGCAAGTTAGGCAGGAATAAGCTAAAGTTTATCATCCTAAATCCAACTTAAAAATTAAATGAATTTATAATTTTAATTCAATCTAATCTTACAAATATCGAGCTTAACTGGGCCAGTGATGGGCCCATGAGCACCCCTATCCCCAACATTTAAAGCAAATGTGACAGCAAAAGAATCTCTGGAAGTTTAGGGCGGACCTCCTCCCCTTCACGCCTCTTCACTTCTGCTCTCTTCAAGTGTTTGGGTAAATTGTGGTCTGCCATCAACGGAAGGTGAACATCACCGATTTGCGTCGGCTATTGTCGTCACCAATCTTCGTGGCTCGTCTGTGTCGGCTATCTTTCTCGCAAATCTTCATCGGCGATGTAAATCTCTTCCCTTCCATTCTATACACGAATCAATGGATTGTGGTACGCTGCCATATTTCGTAGATGTTCAACAGATCCACCCCAAATAATAGTGGGTTTTGTTTGAATACAGTACTAATTGCTCTGATCTGTTAGTTTTTTAAGATATGTTCGCATCAACTCTATGATATGTGAATTTTAGGGTCAGATCTTTTGGGTTGAATGAAACCAAGACATTGTGGGTGATCTTTTTCTTTTTATACATGTTCACTCATCATCTCATGTACTTTAGAGGTGCATTTTCTGCAGTCCTAATTCACTTCTAGAGTAGAGAAGTTCCTTCGAGATATATTGTATTGATGGTATTTTTGGGCATTTTTCTTTGGCTGTGATAAGGATAATGGTTGTGCTAATTTTTGAGTTCAGTTTAAAAGGGTGTATCTTACGAACATATGATCAGTTCATTGGATACTTTTAACAAAGTCAACAATTTGTGAAGTCACTTTGATTTTTTTGGAAATACCATACCAAATTAACATTTCCCACTAATTTCGGCAAAGTCACTCTTTGGTTGTTATAATTTTTTGGGAGACACTTTACCAAATGATCTTACCATAGCCATTGCCAGAAAAGAAAAGCATACACTTTACAGCATTTGCCAGCAGGGGCGAAACTAGGAATTTTTTCTGGGAGGAGCCAATGTATATGTGTATAAAATCCATAGTTAGTTTTGATACATTACTAATTTAACATAATTTCTTGTATAAGCATTGCAAAAGAAGTATTTTATTAGAAAACTAATAAATCTCACAAATAGTTTTTCTCAGTTTTTAAAAGTTTTGAATTATTGATTAGATCTCACTATACAATTAGTTCATTCTTTTAGTTTATTTATTTATCAAATTTGGGTGAAAAATTAGTTATAAGCTTGATATGATAGGGATGCTCCAACTGCTTTTTCATCAAATTTAAGTAAAAACTTGATTTGGTGAAAATTTTTGAATGCTCCAATCCTCACTAAAAAAATTTCATCAAATCCATTTTGAAAATTGGGTTTGGCTTCTCAAGTTCAAATCTCAACTTGAGAGAACTAGAAAGGAGAACTTGAGGGGCTCATGCGGCTTGCTACAAGTTATGTTTCGATGATCCGAACCGTTCATGTAGGGGCTTCTGTGTATGTCATCCATGAAAAAAATTATCTTAATTGGATAATAGTAACCTTTTCATTTTATCATGTTTGTTTCCGAAAAAATAAACAATGAGTATGCTTTTTAAAATAGACCATTCATATATTTTTTGAGACAAACACGGTAAAGGAAAATATTACGATTATCGGATTGAGCTAATTTTTTTCGTAGATGATATATGCAAAAGATCTTATGAAATGAATGGTTCGGATCATCGACACAAGACCTATAGTGGGCCTTATGAGCCACTGAAGTGATGCCCAACTCTTAAAAATTCCATGCTTATCCCCAAAATTTTGTTTCATCAAATTTGGTGAAAAACTTATTTTTCCCTTGATTTGATGAAAAGTTTGGTTAAAACTTGATTTGATACAAATTTGATGAAATGATTGGAGTCATTGTCATCAAATTCAAATTTGACACTAGATTTGATGATGGATGGGAGATTGCTGTAATGAATTATAATAGTGACCAGAACACATCATAGTTGTAAGGAAAATGCTTGACTAAAAGGAATTCTAGCAGTGGCATTAATTTGTGATTAGTTAAAATAGAAAAAGTAATTTTTTAACTAAAATTTGGCTGAAATTTAACTTAGTTTGATGGAGATGCGTATTCTCTGTTCTTGTTCTGGGTTATGCACAGGGAAAATGACCAACAGTAAAGGAACACTAGTTATTGGCTACAATTCATCGGAACATACACTGGCAACAGAATTAATTGGCAGCAATGTAGATATTCTAATAGAGATCCTTACCCGTGTGCCGGCAAAGTTCGTCATCAGATTCAAGTGCGTGTCTAAGGATTGGTTCTCCTTAATCTCCAATTCACCATTTTCTTGCAACCACTCTAACCGACATCCCAGTGCCTTGTTCTCAGGACTATTCATCAACCCTGTTACATCATTTGATGATGAAAAAGTCAAGTCTGTCTCACTTCATGGCCCACACCAAAGTCTTCCGACTTCGTCATTTCCTGATGGTGTTGGATGTGGGTCTGGTACATTTAGGATTGAAGACTCTTGCAAAGGCTTACTATTATGCTTGAATGGCCCAACCTGTTTCATTGTTTGTAACCCGACCACCCAGAAATACACAGTACTTCCCTATCATGGTGGCACTACGACATCTTTTGTACCATTTCGTAACAAGTTTGGTGTTTTCTTGAGTTCTATGTTTGGTGGTTATTTGGCTTTTGATCCTTCAAAATCACCTCACTACAAAGTTGTATTGGTAAGTTACATTAGGAATCGTGATGGCTGCTTTGACTTAATTGACATATACTCTTCGGAGAGCACTTCTTGGACACACATGCGTGCTGCTGCACCACCAGGTTACCCTTTCACAAAAAAGGTATTTTGGAATGGTTCAATTCATTGGATGAGTTATGATAACGTTTACATTCAATTTGATGTTGATGCTGAGAAGCTAATAGGAACTCCAATGCCTTCAAACCCTAAAATTCTCTCCGAAGAGAGAATTTGGTATTTTGGAGAATGCTGTGGCCATTTACTTCTTGTTCAAGGTCGTGATATGGGATTCAGAATTCTTGAGATGGAGAGGAACTACTGTTATTGGATTGAGAAGTACCAGGTCAATCTTAGACCCATGATATCTCTTTTTCCTGAGATAGAAGCAGACACATGTGTGACCCGCCCATCATTAGGAAAATTGCTGTGCTATGTGTTGTGAAGGGAGCAAATGAAAAAGATTTTACGTTGGTGTTATCTATTCCTGGCAAAATTGTTTCCTATAATATGAAGTGCAAGACAGTGAAGGTGCTCTGCGATTACCGAACTGGCTTTTATGAATGTCCTGGTTACAAGCACATTTCTTGTGCATAGGCTTTTAAGTATGTTTATGAATTCTATGAAAGCCTGTCCATTGTTTGAGCATGTCCTACATCTTGGAACAGATCAGATGTGCCTTGTTTAAGCTTGTTCTTGTCCTAAAGCTTTTGCGCTACTCAATTTTTTTTTTTATTTTTTTTTTTTTAAGAATTTTGTAATGTTTAAGCTATGCTCTTCATGTAGTTCTTCCTTGTGAAAGTTAGTGATGCCCTCTCATTTGGGGATTTATGCTTGAGTCAAATAATTTTCTTTGTTTTTGCTGTTTTAGATTTTTAGCCAGTTCTGTATATGAAAATTTCTAAGACCAATTGAAAGATAGGTAGCTGTGGGAATTGACATCGAACCATATCAAAGAGTTTTAGAGTCTATAGAATATTACATAATGAAGAAATAAGGGAAGAACAATCTGAAACTCCTACAATTCACTTCATAATATTGCACATAGGTCTTATTGTTCGCATGCTTATAGGTTAGTGTTAGCACCTTCTACTTGAAGGCTGCATTGGTTGGCATTGGCAGCACCTTGTGCCCATGTCCAACCAAGTCCCCGGCATGATGGTGGCATGCCAAAACAACAAGGTGAAACATTGGCTAAGTCGAGGCAAAGAAAGACAAGACCCTTCCTAAGTGTGCGGCATTGACATAGATGCAAGGCATTAAATGACCGAATGTGGGGCAAAGACACTTGGGGTTGAAAGCATTCGAAGGTGAAACTTGGTCTGGGGCCAAGACACCAATTTCGTGGGCTGATTTCGTAGCAAAGAATATGGGCAGTTAGTAGCAGTTGATTGGGTTCTGTGGCGAGCATTACCCATGTTGGCGAGACAAAGGCAAAGTGGACATCGTGAAGCATGGTCGAAAATAGCGGCGATTCTTGGCAGTTGTGTCCAGAAATGATCCTAAGTCCCTAGGCAGTTGGGGGTGTCAACTGCCATGCCACTTGGCATGCTTTCCTTGTAATTCTGCTTGTAATCTGAAAACTGAATGTAAGCCTATTTAGGCATAGGCCATGGAACTCGAAATTCATCCAAGTGTTGGTAAGAGTATCCATTGGCATCCTTTGTAATTGTTGGTGCAATTTAATAAAGGTTGGGTTTTTCCTGTAATCACTTGTTGTCTAATCTCTTACTTGTTATAAACACTTTGTGTGTGTGTGTTCATACGTTGGCTGAGACTAAGTGTCCAACTTAGTGCCATTGCAGGCTGGAATTTTTGAAACGAAAATTGACCCTGTAACAATTGGTATCAGAGCACGGTTTTGCTCTAATGGTTTCTGGCATGGATGCCTTAAGAGACAGAGTGACACGGTTAGAAACTCTTGTTGGTGACTCTGCTGATGAGAACATCTCGCTGGTGGATCGATTGGATGCTGTGGGCTCTCGGCTTCTTACCCTTGAGACCTCGACAGCAGATCGGTTCAAAGACATGCTGACAGATTGGCTGGCCATTTCGGATTCTTGGAAAGACAAGTTTCAAGAAGTTGTTGACGAACTGTCCCTTTTGAAGAAGGCCATCTGTGGGCATACGAATTCTGAAAAGACTCCTTCGAAAATCAAAGTTCCAGACCCTAAAGCCTTTGGTGGAAATCGGAGTCTTGAAGGAACTCGAGAATTTTTCATGGGACATGGAGCAAGATTTTAAAATTTGCTCATGTGCGCGAAGAGGAGAAGGTAACAATCACAAGCATGTACCTTACTGGTGATGCTAAACTTTGGTGGCGTACTCGTGTCGGAGATGATGCTCGGCCAGAGATCTCTACTTGGGATACTCTTAAGAAGGAAATGAAGGAACAATTCCTTCCATGCAACTCATCTTGGGTTGCAAGAGACGCCTTGAAACGGTTAAAGCATGCTGGATCGGTGAGGGACTATGTGAAAGAATTCAGTTCCTTGATGCTGGACATCAAGAACATGTCGGAGGAAGACAAGCTCTTCAACTTCATGTCTGGGTTACAGAATTGGGCCCAGTTAGAACTTCGAAGACTCGGTGTTAAAGACTTGCCATCTGCCATGGCTGCAGCAGATGGTTTGCTTGACTACAGGTTAAGCAAGGAACCCACTTCAGAACCCAACAAACCCAAGAAGAAAGGGAAAGAGAAGACGGGTGAGAAGAAATCTGGTTTCAAGAAGTGGAAGGAGGGTTCCAAGTCCAAACCAAAGGGGGATTCTTCTCAGACCAACGGTGGGAAATCGAACAAAGGGTGCTTCATTTGTGATGGACCCCATAGAGCGAAAGACTGTCCCAAGCGTGAGAAACTCAACGCTATGGTCGCGGAAGATGGCAAAGGGGAGTCGGATTCTGAGGGGCCGACTAGGGTAAACCCCTTACAATTGCTCAATGCAATACATGCAGACAAAGCCCCTACTACTGGTCTGATGTACATCAAAGTGGCATTGGCTGGCACCGACATTGCAGCGATGGTAGATACTGGTGCCACGCATAACTTTCTGTCAGAAAAGGTTGTGCAGACCCTCGGATTGCAAGTTACCCAAAGCGCCAGTCGAATCAAGGCAGTAAACTCAGCGGCTCAATCGGTACAAGGAATGGCTTCCAAGGTATCGATCACAGTTGGAGATTGGACTGGACGGATTAACTTGATGGTGGTTCCTTTGGATGATTTCGATGTCATCCTAGGAAATGATTTCTTTGTGACTGCAAAAGTGGCTTTGATGCCATATTTGGGTGGAATACTTATCTCGGATGAAGACAAGCCTTGCTTTGTCGCCGTTGCGTCATCAGACAAAGGCAAGGGCACAAAGAGGAAGACGGAGACCCTCTCGGCCATTCAAGTGCACAACGGTTTGAAAAAGGGCGCAGAAACATATCTTGCTGCCTTGGTGGAAATCAAACCAGATCTATTAGTAGAAGTGCCAGATGAAGTGGTGGAAGTGTTGAGGGAATTTGAGGATGTGATGCCTCCGGAGTTGCCAAAGTCCCTTCCTCCTCGGCGTGCCACTGATCACAAAATAGAGTTGGTTCCGGGTGCTAAGCCTCCAGCAAAGGCACCCTACAGAATGTCCCCGATGGAACTTACGGAGTTGCGAACGCAATTGACGGACTTATTGGATGCTGGACTAGTTCAGCCATCCAAAGCCCCTTACTTGCCCAGTCTTTGTTTCAAAAGAAGCAAGATGGAAGTTTAGCATGTGTGTGGATTATCGGGCTCTCAACAAAGTGACTATAAAGAACAAGTATCCATCCTTTGGTGGCGTAACCTATTCGATCGATCGCAAAGCCACTTACTTCACAAAGTTGGACTTACGTGCTGGCTATTGGCAAGTTCGTGTGGCTGAAGGAGATGAGTCAAAGACAACCTGTGTTACAAGGTATGGGTCTTTTGAGTTCCTAGTAATGCCGTTTGGGTTAACTAATGCCCCGGCTACGTTCTGTAATCTAATGAATGATGTATTCAATGATTATGTCGATCAGTTTGTTGTTGTTTATTTGGATGATATTGTAATATATAGTGAGTCCCTAGAGGACCACTTGTCCCATCTTCGGATGGTGTTCACTCGGTTAAGGGAACACCAGTTGTATGTCAAGAAGGAAAAATGTGAGTTTGCCCAGCGGGAGATTAAGTTCTTGGGGCATGTAATTTGCAAAGGCCATGTAAAGATGGATAGCAGAAAGGTGCAAGCAATCATGGATTGGCAAGCACCAAGCAAAGTGACAGAGTTGCGCTCCTTTTTGGGTTTAGCCAACTATTATCGAAGATTCATTGAGGGATACTCAAAGAAGGCAGCGCCTCTCACAGATTTGCTCAAGAAAGACAGACTCGAAGTGGGAGGAAAAGTGTCAAGCGCCTTTGACAAATTGAAAGTGGCTGTTGCAAGTGAACCGGTTTTGCGGTTACCTGATTTTGAACTTCCATTCGAATTACACACTGATGCCTCTGATAAGGCTATTGGCGGTGTGTTGGTGCAAGAGGGCACCCGGTTATGCTCGAAAGTCGGTCGAATGATGCGGAGAAGAAGTATTCGCATGAAAAGGAAATGACAGCAGTGGTGCATTGTCTTCAGATTTGGAGAGTTTACCTGCTGGGAACCAAATTCATGGTATTGACGGACAATGTGGCAAATACCTTCTTCAAAACACAAAAGAAGTTGTCTCCAAGGCAGGCCAGATGGCAAGAATTCCTTGAGGAGTATGACTTCGAATGGCGACACAAACCTGGACGCCACAACCAGGTTGCTGATGCTTTGAGTCGGAAGGAAATTGTGGACTATGTTGCTGCGATATCAAACATTGAAACTCAACTGTTGGAAAGAATTCGGGCAAGTGCTGCAATTGATTCTGAATATCAAAGGCTGGTTCAGCAAGTGAAAGATGGCACTGTGCGTCGCTATTGGTTGGAAAATGATCTACTCCATGGCAAAGGAGATAGATTATATGTCCCCAGTGTTGGTGGACTGAGATTGGAATTGCTTAGAGAAACTCATGATCCGCAATGGGCAGGTCACCCCGGGCAACAACGCATGATGGCTTTGCTGTCTCGTTCCTATTGCTGGCCAAAGATGGAGGATGATGTAGAGGCTTATGTCAAGACTTGCCTAGTGTGCCAATTGGACAAGACAGAGAGAAAGAAAGCAGCTGGACTGCTGCAACCGTTGCCTATTCCAACGAAGCCATGGGTGTCTGTTTCCATGGACTTCATATCCGGGTTGCCAAAGGTCAACGGTATGCGTTCTGTTATGGTTGTTGTTGATCGTTTCTCTAAATATGTCAGATTTATCCTCGCCTCATGCTTGTCCCGCCGATGTTACGGCAGACCTCTTTTATAAGTATGTGGTGAAATACTTTGGTTTGCCCGAGGATATTGTTAGTAACAGGGATACCCATTTTACGGGACGGTTTTGGACGGTGTTATTCAACTTGATGGGATCCAGATTAAAGTTTTCTCTGAGAAATCATCCTCGACGGATGAATGCATCGAGAGAATGAATGCTTTGCTGGAAGAATACCTTCGACATTATGTGACTGCAAGTCAGAGGAATTGGATTGACCTGTTGGATAGTGCCCAGTTTTGTTATAATTTGCATCGGTCGTCTGCCACAGGTATGAGTCCATTTGAATTAGCCACAGGGCAGCAGCCCCTCACTCCGCATGAAGTGGCACGGACTGGCTCAGGTGGTAGATGTCCCGCAGCATACAGGTTTGCAAGAGCTAAACAAGACTTGCTAGATGAAGCGCAGGACAGTTTGGCTAAGGCAAGCAAGCGGATGAAAAAGTATGCTGACAAAGGGCGAAGACCCTTGGAATTCAAAGTGGGAGACAACGTGCTGCTGAAACTTACTCCACAGATTTGGAAGAAGATAAGTAGCAAGACAGCGCACCGAGGGCTGATTCTGAAATATGATGGACCCTTTGAAATTCTAAAACGTGTGGGAAATGTTGCTTACAGGCTTAAGTTGCCTGACCGGTTGAAGATACACCCAACAGTCCATGTTAGTTACTTGAAACCTTATCATGAGGATCAGGCTAACTTAACACGGACGCAAGCTAGACGCGCCCCTCCGTGATCGAAAAAGAGTTTGACAAAGAAGTGGAGATTCGACCACAAGAGGGGCAAAGCAAGAAAAATCGAAGAACTCACTACTTGGTTAAGTGGAAGGGTTCTCCCGAAGCAGATGCAAGTTGGGAAAAGGATGTGACTCTATGGCAGTTTGAGAAACAAATTACAGACTACTTAGAGGCCTTACCGACGAGGACGTCGGCTTCTTCTGGTGGGGGTGGTTTGTTAGCACCTTCTACTTGAAGGCTGCATTGGTTGGCATTGGCAGCACCTTGTGCCCATGTCCAACCAAGTCCCCGGCATGATGGTGGCATGCCAAAACAACAAGGTGAAACATTGGCTAAGTGCTGAGGCAGCAGCACAAGACCCTTCCTAAGTGTGGGCAGCATTGACATAGATGCAAGGCATTAAAATGACCCGAATGTGGGCTGCAGCACACTTGGGGGTTGAAAGCATTCAGAAGGTGAAACTTGGTCTGGGGGCCAAGACAGCCAATTTCGTGGCTGATTTCAGAAGGCAAAGAATATGGGCGATTAGTAGCGCTTGACCGTCTGCTGGCAAGATTACCCTTGTTGGGCAGAGACAAAGGCAAAGCCGACATCGAAGCATGGCCGAAAATAGCGAAGCGATCGGCGGTTGTGTCGAAATGATCCTAAGTCCCTAGGCAGTTGGGGTGTCAACTGCCATGCCACTTGGCATGCTTTCCTTGTAATTCGCTTGTAATCTGAAAATTGAATGTAAGCCTATTTAGGCATAGGCCATGGAACTCGAAATTCATCCAAGTGTTGGTAAGAGTATCCATTGGCATCCTTTGTAATTGTTGGTGCAATTTAATAAAGGTTGGGTTTTTCCTGTAATCACTTGTTGCCTAATCTCTTACTTGTTATAAGCACTTTGTGTGTGTGTGTTCATACGTTGGCTGAGACTAAGTGTCCAACTTAGTGCCATTGCAGGCTGGAATTTTTTAAACGAAAATTGACCCTGTAACAGTTAGCATGATAAGCAATATCATTTCATCATTGCCGTATGTAGTGCTTGTTTTGTTGCTAAATGGAAGTAAGGTGCAGTGCTTTCTCTGAATTTTCTTTCCTTTCCCCTTCATCTTGTAGACCAATGTATGACAAAGTTGAAGAATGAACAAGAAGCTAACTTTCTATTTTGATACATTTCTTTCTCATTTCTTTCTCATTCTATATCTGAAAGTCTTGATGCGTCTCTGCCCAGTTGGTCTGAATCCCTTCAAGTTTTGCAACAAGGTAAAGCTCTCTCTTGATTTCATTCCCATAATTTACAATTTTATTACTTGTTTTGATTGTTTTTACGAATTCATCGGAATGTGTTGGGGTACACAATTGGTCTTATTATATAAAATTGATTCGGGAAATAATAGTTTTTAGTAAAATTTTAACTTGTAATCTTAGTTATGAATCATTTGTTTGTGGTGAGTATGATTATGAGCCTTTGTTGTGATTGGTTAATCGAAGTGTCTATGGATATAAGACTGACTTTTTTTTTTTTTTTTTTTAATGAGCCAAATTGGTTTTAGCTGGGAGGTTTTGTGGTGTTTAGTTATGAATTGAAAAGACCTTGACTATGAGGTTTCGTGGTGTTCTCTTATGAACCGGATAAGTCTTGATTATGAGAATTTTGTCGTCTTTAATTATGATCCAATTTGGTTTTTATTATAACCCAAATTGGTGTACTAATAATGAACTATTGTAACTAAAATTCTAAAGTGTATGTCATGTATAATTTTTTATTTTTAAGTATGTATACTATCACTTCCCCAATTGAGGAACCAAATCAGCTGCACAACCTAGAAATCAATTCAGAAAAAAATAAACAAAATAAAAAAAACCCCATTTGGAGGTGTGATAAAAAAAACAACACCATATGGGGGAAGGAGAATTTTTATATGACATGCAAAACATGATACTAACGCGATACAAATTTAGTGGATTAGAATTGAACATTTTTGGATAAATTACTATTTACACTCAATTCCTATGAAGTCCTATTGAAAATAGGTCTTGATAAAATTGTCGTTAAAAATAACTTTTTTGTGATAATTTTTTATATATGTCGTTAAAAATTGATAATTAGTGACTTTTTTTTGTCATGATTTTTATAAATTGTCATTAAAACTTACAATTACTGACTTTTTTTATGACAAATTTTTTTCATAGGTCCTATAAGACAATAAATTTACTTATTAAGACTTACATATAAGTAATCCAACATTTTTTTATACAAAATCAATTTTAACATAATACGATGACACGATAAATAAACAAGTTAAGCCATAGTCAATTTGGTACAAGTTGATTAATGGAGATTTAGTTACACTTTAATGTTATTTTCACTAAAAAATGCCATGTGATGTTTAAATTTCTTATGTAATTTGATCCAATTAAATAAAAAAAAAATTGTAAAATAAGGTTTTAGGGTCAATAAAATCATTTTATATTGGGGAAATTGCAAATAAATACTAGCATTTTGGGAAAGACATCATTTCAATGGAAATGTTATCCCGTATATCAATATAGGCGGAAGACCAAAAAACAACTACAAAATCATGGATTCAGGTTTTTATAGGACAGAAATACCCCTAACACACTCCCAACACCACACCCCCCCCCCCCCTCTCTCTCTCTCTCTCTCTCTTCCCTTCCCCCTTTTGCTTTTCTCTTCCCACGTCTCTCACTCATTTCTATTGAGACCCATCTCAATAATGAATTAATCTTTGAATATTTCTGAATCATAGCAATTCAAATAATGTTCACTTTTAATAATAAGAACTAAAGTAAAAAAATGGTTATTTAGGCCACATGAATTTACCATGACAACCAAAACTTATGGTTTAGTTTAGTTCTCAATACACAGTTCGGTCCCTGTTCTAAAAATAAGCAAACCATACTATTCAATCCGCGGTTTATACTTGTGGATTTGATTTGCAAATCAAACTAGACTATTTAGATGGATATACATTGTAAACAATTAAATATTTTACTGCCTTTTTTGGCAATGAGCTAATATAACTGAAAAGCCGAAAAGTTATTATAAGTTGTTATATTACTTTTTCTATTTTTTTTTTTTTTTTTGTACATTGGGTCATAATTTATATATATTTGATACTTTGATTTGGGAAGTGGCTATTTTAGTTGGATTTTTAACTTTTTTTATTTTATTTTAGGGACACTTACCAATCAGTCCTATTAACTAGACTTATTTGCCTACAAGTCATAATTGATAAATTTATCACTGTAAATTTATTCATAAAAATAAGAGAGATTGATAAATTTATCAATAGAACTTATTGGATAATTAGTGTAAGTCCTAAAAGTAAGACCTATTAGTAATTTAGCTTCTTTTTTTTTTAAATCAAATTTTTAAGGCGAATGTTTTACAGGTGCAGTCAATTTGGTTTCAAATTTTTTTATAGTTTGATTTGGTTTTAAGAGAAATGTTAGAAACTCATATTTTTAGACCTACAAATTCACCCATAATGATGTCAAAAGAGAGTTGTGTCTTATATCATTAGAGGTGTAATAAATAAATAAAAAATTGACACCTATTAACCACATCATCCAGGGTTAAAATTGTAAGAGTATTTTTTGTGGTTCCAAATATTTTCCTTGAAGGATAAGAACCAAAGTCAAATTTCAATCGGGGATAAGTTACACGATTAATCTGTCTAGATTAAATGAAGTATAGTCCCAGTACTTTTAATTTAAACAATTAAAACTTTATACTTTTAGTTCTATTGCAATATGATCACCCCTTCGTCACTTATTTTTTGAATTTTAAATACAAAAAGACCATGTAAAAAATTAAATAGATCAAAGTAGAATTCAAAATAAACAACAAGAACTGCCTCGATGGTCTCTATAGTTTGTTTAAAATTGATCCTTCTAGTTTTACACGTTAAAATTTTTAATTTAAAAGTTAACAACACAAGATTGATAAATCCAATTGCGACAAAATTAAAATTTTAAATATCAAATTATTTATATTAAAATTGCAAAAGTCAAAATAAAATTTCTTTCAAACAAGGAAATCAAAAGAGAAATAACAAATCAATAAAATTTTCAAAAATAAATTAAAAATTAATAAAAATTTTGAGGAGAATTTATTAGAAAATCATCTTTTAAATACTTGTATGTCAATTAGTCCATAAGATATTCTTGTATTTCAATGAGTCTTATTAATTTAGATATTTGATCTGTCAAATCCTAATTTTCATATTTAAAGTATTTTATGAATAATTTTACCTTTATAAATATTTTTAAATCTTTAGCAACTTGGTAATGTGAACATTTACATTAAATAAATTTGACAGTGTGAATGTTCACGTTGACAATGTGAATGTTCATATCATAATGTTGGACCAATCTTCTGTGTAAATAAAATAACTTGAAATAAATTCAAACAAAATAAATAAATTACATACCGGATTTATTTATTGAACCGAATCAAAATTAAGATCAAGTCGAGTGTGTAACACTCTGTCCTTAAGACAGATTCGCCTCGCTACGGTACTTACGGTTGAGTGGCGTCTATCTCTCAGGATACAATGATCTTCACAAATTGTAGTAGTACTCCAAACAATTTGTTCGGCGAACCAAACCTGTGTTCTAACTCTCTGAAAAATTTATTCTTAAAACTAAATATGAGGAATAATGCACTAAAAAAAAATGGACAGTAAAGAGACCAAATTTCAGACTGAATTTTTCATACTCAATATTTTCGGATGGAAAAATGGATACCCGGACTGTTGGAAAAAATTTAACTTTATAGGCAAACAAAGTCCCCAACAGGTACAACCATTTAAAATGAACAGATACAACAAGTTGTATTCAAATAAATAATTGACCGTTGTTTAAAGCTTTCAAACAAATTTGAATAAGGTGCCAAAGGTGAACAGTTTTATGGTCCAAGTCAACGGCTCTGAAGATAAATTATTATTTAAACTATTTCTAATAAAAGTATATTAAACTAAATGAAATAGTTTAAATAAATAAATGACAAGGTACCAATTTTAGGAAACTTTTAAGGAACCTAAAATTTAAATTTAGAATTAAATTAAATTCTAAAATTACAAACTTTAAGAAACCACTTAGGAACCCAAAATTTGAATGTAGAATTAAATTAAATTCCCACAATAATTTTTTATTGAAAAAATTCAAAAGAATTTTATCTAAAAAATTAATGTTAAACGACGTCATCTTCCCATTCACTCATAAATGGTTTTGACGTTCCATCTTCACCGTGTGACTTGCCATGCGGCAAGGAACACTTCACCTTTTCGGACCCATCCCAAAAGACATTTGGGGCCACCCAAAATGGGCTAAAAAATATGCCTATATAAAACCATTTTTCCAACAATCCCCCACATGAATGGAAGTTGACGGAGAGAAAATGCAACAACATGATCTAATCAGAGAGTTTAGAAATTGAAAATATTCTGCAAAGGATAGGTAGCTTTTGGCTTTGAACCTTCCCTTGTGAGACACTATCGGATTTACTAGCTAATCAGTGAACATGATGTCTTGAACTGTTCAGCCGTTTATGTAAACCAAGACAATAGAACTCACAAGATATTCCTGCATACGCTTTAGTTCTCATTATTGTGTTCATTTTGGCCCCTGAACAACTCGGTCTTCATGAGTGCTCTAGAGAATTGTAGCCCTTCACAAATCTCACGTAATCCGATTCACACTCACATAGGTGATTCTTATGAAGAGTATCCTGCCATACTCCACTAGGTTTACCCAGATATAAGAATCATTAAAAGTTTTACTTAACCTAAAACGCTGCAGACATCACTATTTCATCATAGAAATGGGTAGGAGTTAGACTCCCCAGTGATCCTTCTGAGTCAATCACAACTCGGTTGTCCCTTTGAACCTAGATCTTGGGATCTCCAGTCAACTAGGTTGGGTTGCCGTTGTGGTAACTCTTATTTAATAGGCTTTAATCCCATTCCCCTCGATGAATTCTCAACTAACTCTCTTGCTAACCCTTTGGTTAGTGGATCTGCTATGTTGTCTTTTGACTTAACATATTCTATAGAAATAATTCCATTAGAGAGTAGTTGTCTCACGGTGTTATGTCGACGACGAATGTGTCGTGACTTACCGTTATACATATGACTCGCGGTTTCTACCTATAGGTGATTGACTATCGCAATGTATGCATATAGCGAGCAATCGGTTTTGGCCAAATTGAATATCTTCAAGGAAGTGGCGGCCATTCTCGCCTCTTCCCCGCTTTGTCTAAAGCTATGAATTGATTCCATAGTAAACCTAGCAATACAAGTCTGCTTTGGAAGATTTCCAAGATACACCGCCCACCAAGAGTAAAGACATACCCACCGTGGACTTCGAGTCTTTAGTATCCGATATCCAATTTGCATCACAAGATCCTTCAAGTCTTCTTGGATATCTAGTATAATTCAGTCCAATATTACGAGTAAATCGGAGATATCTTAGAACCCTTATAATTGCTTTCCAGTGTTCTACTCCCGGATTACTCGTATATCTACTTAATTTACTTACTGCATAAGCTATATCTGGGCGAGTGCAGTTCATCAAGTACATTAAGCTTCCAATAATTTGGGCATACTCTAATTGAGAAATACTTTCCTGTACATTCTTAGCAAGATACAAATTAACATCTACAGGAGTTCTAGCAAGATGATCATCATCTTTGCTGAATTTGTCAAGTATTTTCTCACTGTAATGAGATTGTGACAATGTATAACCTTCTGATGTTTTGGTAATTTTCATACCAAGAATTACATCAGCAACGCCCATGTCCTTCATATCAAAATGTTTATTCAACATTTTCTTGGTAGTTTTAATCATGTCATTATTACTACCTATGATGAGCATATCATCTACATAAAGACATACAATGACATAACCTTTGTCTGTGTTTTTAATATAAACACATTTGTCACACTCATTAATTTTAAAACCATTTGACATCATTGCCTTGTCAAATTTCTCATGCCATTGCTTTGGGGCTTGTTTTAAACCATATAATGATTTAACCAACTTACACACTTTCTTTTCTTTCCCTGGAACAGAAAACCCTTCTGGTTGTTCCATGTAAATTTCTTCATTTAACTCACCATTTAAGAAAGCGGTTTTAACATCCATTTGATGAATTTCTAAATTGTATAGAGATGCAATGGCAATTAACATTCTAATGGATGTTATTCTAGTAACCGGTGAGTATGTGTCAAAGTAATCTAGACCTTCTTTCTGTTTAAAACCTTTGACTACAAGTCTTGCCTTGTATTTGTCGATTGATCCATCTGCTTTCAATTTTCTTTTGAAAATCCACTTGTACCCAAGAGGTTTACAACCCGTGGCAAGTCCACTAATTCCCAAGTGTGATTTTGCAAGATGGATTCAACTTCATCAAGGATGACTTCTTTCCATAAAGGAGCTTCAGGATCGACATAGCATCTTTAAAAGTTAAAGGTTCATTTTCTAACAAATATGTTAAAAAATCTGGACCAAATGATTTTGAGGTTCTAGCACGTTTACTACGCCTAGGTTCATCTTCCTCATTTTGATCTAACTCTTGTTCTTGATCATGTTCTTGATCCTGACTAGTAATAGCATCATAAGATCTTTTATTAGTACTAGTCTCTTGTCCAGTCTTCTTTGGAAATACATGTTCAAAGAAAGATGCATTCCTAGACTCAATAATAGTATTTACATGCATTTCGGAATGTTCTGATTTATGAATCAAAAACCGATATGCACTACTATTCTTGGCATAACCAATGAAAATGCAATCAATGGTCTTAGGACCTATCTTTGTCTTTTTAGGACTAGGAATAGCCACTTTAGCCAAACACCCCCACACTTTTAAGTATTTGTAGGATGGTACTCTTCTATGCCACAATTCATAAGGTGTTTGATTTACTTTCTTTCGGGGTATTTTATTTAAAATATAATTAGCAGAAAGTATTGCTTCCCCCCACAAGTTCTGAGGTAATCCAGAACTTATTAACATGTCATTCATCATTTCTTTTAAAGTCCTATTTTTCCTTTCAGCAATTCCATTTTGCTGAGGTGAGTAAGGAGCGGTGGTTTGATGAATTATTCCATGTTCTTTACAAAATTCACCAAAAGGTGATTCATATTCACCACCTCTATCACTTCTAAGTTTCTTGATTTTCTTACCAAGTTGATTTTCAACTTCATTCTTATATTGAATGAAAGTTTCCAAAGCTTCATCCTTGGTTCGAATTAAATAAATATAACTATATCTAGTATAGTCATCTATAAAAGTGATTACATACTTTTTCCCACCTCTTGTTTGAATTGATTTAAAATCACAAATGTCACTATGAATTAATTCAAGTGGTTCCGTACTTCTTTCAATTGAATGAAAAGGAGTTTTAGATAATTTTGCCTCAACACAAATTTCACATTTATGATTTGAATCAATGTCAAATTTAGGTAAACATTCCATATTAATTAATCTACGCAAAGATCCATAATTAACATGTCCTAGTCTACCATGCCATAAATTTGAAGACTCAAGCAAATAAGAAGAAGATGTAGTATTATTAATAACAGAGGGTACAACAGTCATTACATTTAACTTGAAAAGGCCATCAGACATGTAACCTTTTCCTACATACATCCCATTCTTAGTAAGTACAAATTTATCACTCTCAAATACAAGCTTAAACCCATTCTTACTCAACAAAGATCCTAAACAAGATTCTTGCGAATGTCCCAGACATGTAGCACATTGTTGAGAGTGAGTTCCTTTCCGATGTCATCTTGAGTACAATCTTTCCTTGTCCTTCAACTTTGGAAGTTGAGGAGTTGCCCATAAACAGCTTGTTCACCATTGTCCATCAGAGAATAAGATGTGAACATCTTTTTGTCGGCACAAATATGGCGTAGCACCGGTGTCCACCCACCATTCTTTAGGATTTCCGACAAGATTTGCCTCTAAACAACCGCAGAAAGATTGATGTCATCTACACCATTGGAAATATTGTCCACTTCACCATATGGGCTTGAGCAGGCTTCTTGCTTGTTCTTTTCTTGCTTTTGCCTTTACTACGGCAATCTTTGGCCCGATGTCCCTCTTTGTCACAGATGTAACATTTGCCATTAAACTTGTACTTTTTATTGTCCCCCCCTTTAAAACCTTGTGATGAACTTTCTCCAGAAGACTTACGTTTCTTGGTTTTTGAAGCATGTTCCACCACATTTGCCTTAGACTCCATAGGATTCTTACCAGCCCGCTTTTCAGAATTGCGGTTGTCCTCCTCAATCCTTAAACGCACAATTAACTCATCCATAGAAATTTCTTTGCGCTTATATTTAAGGTAGTTCTTGAATTCCTTCCAAATTTTTAGGTAATTTTTCAATTAAGGTCGCAACTTGAAAGGATTCATCGAGAGACATACCTTCTGCGTGAATGTCATGCGTAATGAGTTGGAAATCTTGAGCTTGGGTGATCACGCTTTTGAATCAACCATTACAAAATCTGTAAATCGCCAACCACAAATTTCTTTGAGCCGGCATCTTCTGTTTTGTACTTTTTCTCCAACGATTCCCAAAGTTCCTTTGCAGTCTTGATTGGACTGTAGACGTTGTACAATGTGTTGTCAAGTCCGTTCAAGACGTAATTCCGGCAAAGGAAATCGGCATGTTTCCAAGCATCAACCGCAGCAACCACTTGCCGGTCGGTTTCATCCTCTTTCAGGATAGGAGCATCTTCACGGAGAAAACGAGCCAGGTTTAGAGTTGTAAGATAGAACAACATTTTCTGTTGCCATCTTTTAAAGTCAGTTCCTGAGAACTTCTCTGGCTTTTCACCGTGATTTACCGGTACTGTCATCACAGGAGAGGGGGTTGGTGCAATTGCAGCCACTACAGTAGTACTTGTTTGAACATTTGTTTCAGTAGCCATCAATTCTAATTTATAAAACAAAATTATAATTAGAATTTACACTACACAGAAAATTAAACCAAATGCACAGAATTAAATTCCGTAAAAATAAAAGAATCAAGAATGTAACTTTTATTTTCCAATTAATTTGAAAATAAAATAAGATTTTATTTAAACAAATTAATTCCACATAGAAATAAAAGAAATAAAAACTATAACTTTTATTTTTCAATTAATTTGGAAATAAAATAAAATTTTATTTAACCAAAATAATTCCACACAGAAAATAAAATTCTGTAAAATAAAAGAAATAAGAATATAACTTTTATTTTTCAATTAATTTGGAAATAAAATAAAATTTTATTTAACCAAATTAATTCCACGTAAAATTAATTTCAGTAGCACTTCAAAAATTAAAATACTAAAACAGAATTTTAATTAATGAAAACTCAAAAAATAATTTCTAAAATCCAAAATTAATTTCTGAAAAAATTCCACAAAAATATATTCTGAATTGTTAATGACACCAGTATCGTACTACTAGTTGTTGTCAAAGAAAAGAGACAGTATATAACTACTATCTGTCAAATAGCATATAATCACTATTTGTTTTTCCAACCAGAATATTATTTTGTAAATTCACAGAAAATAATTTTCTTTCGAAATTATTTACAAAGAATGGAAAAAGGAAACAAACGAAAAATTCTGTAAACAGAATAATTCGAATCTGTCTTAAGATTGTTGGACCAATCTTCTGTGTAAATAAAATAACTTGAAATAAATTCAAACAAAATAAATAAATTACATACCGGATTTATTTATTGAACCGAATCAAAATTAAGATCAAGTCGAGTGTGTCACACTCTGTCCTTAAGACAGATTCGCCTCGCTACGGTACTTACGGTTGAGTGGCGTCTATCTCCCAGGATACAATGATCTTCACAAATTATAGTAGTACTCCAAACAATTTGTTCGGCGAACCAAACCTGTGTTCTAACTCTCTGAAAAATTTATTCTTAAAACTAAATATGAGGAATAATGCACTAAAAAAAAATGGACAGTAAAGAGACCAAATTTCAGACTGAATTTTTCATACTCAATATTTTCGGATGGAAAAACGGATACCCGGACTGTTGGAAAAGATTTAGGGCTGGTTTGGGGTGTACTAAAAAAGTGTACTTTTTGGCTTTTTGGACTAAAAAAGTTGAGAAAAAAATATGGAGGTTTGGGTTAACTTTTTGGATTTTTTTGGAAAAATGTGTATTAAAAAATTGTATAAAAAGAGTGTGTAAGAGATGATTTGAAAGGGGTGGGGCCAGCCGTTGAAACTTTTTGCCGTGTATTGGAATTGGGAATTATTGGGTGAATAGTGAACAAAGCAGTGGACGGTTTTGTTTGGCTTGTGGGGGCTATCACGGGTCCCGTTTTGATAATCTGAACCGTTCAATATGTGTAACTCGTCGAACACTATGTACCTATAAAAAATCACGTTAATCGGATATTGATAGCTATCTGATCAGATTTATTTAATTTTCAATCATTAATTATAACACCATCCATTTGTTGTAGATAACTGATTTGATCATATAGTTATCGATATCCGATCAATGTGATTTTTTGCAGACATATAGTAATCGATGATTTCTACACATTTAACGGTTCAGATTATCAAAACGGGACCCGTGATAGTCCCCACAGGCCAAACAGTGGTGTGTGTGCAAATCACACCCAACCATTTCCTACTCAGACCGCCACGCACTTCTAGCAGACCCGTGGTCCATTCGGCGTCCTTTTTGACAGAAAATTTTTTTTTTTTTTTTTTTGGTGAATAGTGATGTATTTTTAGATTTTGGAGTAACTTTTTGACTTTTTGTCTGAATTAGGTCACCCCAAACCAGGCCTTAACTTTATAGGCAAACAAAGTCCCCAACAGGTACAACCATTTAAAATGAACAGATGCAACAAGTTGTATTCAAATAAATATTTGACCGTTGTTTAAAGCTTTCAAACAAATTTGAATAAGGTGCCAAAGGTGAACAGTTTTATGGTCCAAGTCAACGGCTCTGAAGATAAATTATTATTTAAACTATTTCTAATAAAAGTATATTAAACTAAATGAAATAGTTTAAATAAATAAATGACAAGGTACCAATTTTAGGAAACTTTTAAGGAACCTAAAATTTAAATTTAGAATTAAATTAAATTCTAAAATTACAAACTTTAAGAAACCACTTAGGAACCCAAAATTTGAATGTAGAATTAAATTAAATTCCCACAATAATTTTTTATTGAAAAAATTCAAAAGAATTTTATCTAAAAAATTAATGTTAAACGACGTCATCTTCCCATTCACTCATAAATGGTTTTGACGTTCCATCTTCACCGTGTGACTTGCCATGCGGCAAGGAACACTTCACATTTTCGGACCCATCCCAAAAGACATTTGGGGCCACCCAAAATGGGCTAAAAAATATGGCTATATAAAACCATTTTTCCAACACATAAAACATTCACACTGTCAATGTGACTATTAATGTGCGCTCATGTTTGGTTATGTTTTTCTAAAAACAGTTTTCAAAAAATTATACTTGCTTATTTTCCGTGTTTTTTTGTTTTTACTGATTTTTTTTTTAATATTTTATACAATTTTTTTACTTTTTAGACATACCTAACATAAATATACCTAAAAAGTAAAAAAATTGTAAAAAAAATCTTTTAAAAATTCATTAAATACCAAAAATACAAAAAAATACAAGAATTCAGTACATTTTTTTTATATTTTTATGTATTTTTTAATTTTTAAAAATATTTTTTCACATTTTTTTTACTTTTTAGATACATCTAAGTAAAGTACATTTAAAAAAGTAAAAAAAAATGTTTAAAATTTTAAAAATATTCACTAAAAACAAAAAAAACACGAAAACCAAAAAATTAAGTTTTCAAAAAACTTAATCCAGAAAATTCAAACCAAACACACTAGTAACTATGTTGCCCAAATGACTTATTATAATATAAGAAAATAATTTCGACTAAGTGGAATATAAGTAGGTGGAAAATAATTTTTATTGGGACTTACGTGTAAGTCGTAATAAGTGGACTTATTGTCTAATAGGTTCTATGATAATTAATGACATTTTTCATTAAAATTTATTAAAAAACGTCACTAATTGTTAATTTTCAACAACATGTCACTAATTGCATTTGTTTGGGATGTGAGTTGGTTTTTTGACTTTTTAGCCTACGGCTAAAAAACCTCATTTGGAATGAATTTTTTGATTTTTTTGACTTTTGTGAGAGAGAAAATAAAATGATTATGGTTTAGATGTAGTATTTTGTCTTATTAGTTTTTTTAACCTATTTTGTTTTTTTGTGGCTATTTTAGCACAGGCTTTTTATGCCAATAATTTTTTTAAAAAAATCGTCACAAAAAAATTACTAATTTACAACTTTCGACGACATTTTGAAAAATTTGTCACAGAAAAGTCACCAATTGTAAGTTTTAGCAACAGTTTATGAAAACCGTGACAAAAAAAAGTCACTAATTGTCAATTTTTAACATGCAAAAAATCGTCACAAAAAAAATATTAACGACCACTTTTCGCGCCCAATATAAAAGTTGGTAGCTAAAAGTTACCTTTTGGTGACTAAATATTAATTAGTCGCGAATGATCATTATTTTTGGCAACCAAATATGTGTTGGTCGCAGAAGGTCATATTTTAGCGACCAAAAAATGAGTTGGTCGCAGAAAGTGGTATGGTTTTGGCGACCAACTACAAATTTGGTCGCGGAAGGTCACATTTTGGCAACCAAAAAATAAGTTGGTCGCGGAAGATCAAAAATAAGTTGGTTGTGGAATTGGCGACCAAAATTTTGGTCGCCAAAAAACTTATTTTTAGCGACAAAAATATTTTAGTTGCCGTATATTGAGTTTTGGCTACTAAAACAATTTAGTCGCCGAATGAAAAATAAAAAATTATTTTTTTATCTTTGGCGACCAAAAAAAACTTATTTTTAGCGACTGAAAATATTTTAGTCACCGTATATTAAGTTTTGGCTACTAAAACTATTTAGTCGCCAAATTGAAAATAAAAATTGCTTTTACCTTTGGCGATCAAAAAGTTTTGGTCGCCAAATATTTATTTTTAGCGACTAAAACATTTTTTCGTCGCCGTATAGTTAGGTTTAGCTACCAAACTTATTTAGTCGCCAAATGAAAAACTTATTTAGAGATGAGACACTTATTAATTACAATTTTTTATTTAAAAAAAAAATATGATCAACATTAAGATAATTTTAATTTTATAGGCTAAATTTAAGCATAAGAATTATTGCAAAACATTATTAATAAAAACAAAGCAAAATTCTATAATAATGTATAATAGTTCGGTACGGGATGTTGATGTAAATTTGTAATTTTAGCACAAAAAATTATGATTCAGTTGATTCCTAATTTTAGAAAATAAAAATAAATTATTTATAGCATAAATTATTATAAAATCTATTAGAGTACTATATAACGTTGCCAAAATAAAATTTCCTAGGACCAAAATTGAAATTTGATCGGCAAAGGTTAAATATGGAAGAGCAAAAAAAAAAAAAGCAGAAAAAAAAAAAAAAAAAAAATACCGACCAAAGTAATTTGGTCGCACATAACAAAAAGATCCTGTTTTGAAAGTGAAGCACAGTGCCGACCAAACGGTTTGGCAGGGAAAAAATGCCCTATAATTTGATGCTGCTGGATTTGATGAAGCCTTGGAGATGGTCTAACAGTCAAGTTAAATTTTCAGACTCTTTTATACAGTATATACCGCTCACCACTCCTGCTCACCACTCCTCACACACACCTCATCGTCGATTCTCCTGCTCCATTGCAGTCACCAAAGTTGCTCCTCCTCCATCATCGCAGTCGCGTGTGTGGCTTCTTCGACCAAGCATCAGTGGCGCTTCGAGAAGTACTTGGGCCTCCATTGTTAGGTATGTATGTTATCTCTCTCTCTCTCTCTCTCTCTCTCTCTCTCTCTTTTGTATTACTCACATGGTTGCTCTCTATTTTCGCACCTAATAGCACCACCATCATCATTTTTCTGCTACTACTAGTTTGCCTATCTTCAAACAACCCCGATATCAAGTATGGGTCCTCTCTTTCTCTGTCGCTCAATTTCTCTATTTTCGTTTGTTTTCCCTAATTTTCAAAACCAATTTTTTTGTTTTCCCTAATTTTCAAAACCCTAATGAGTGAATGTTTGAAGGGATGGCCTCAAATCATAGTGTGTGGCTTTGGTTAGTCAATTCAATATATATAATTAAAATATTAATTTCTTGTTCGAAATCAATACTTTACGCAAAATCCATCTTCAGTCTATCAATTATTTGTTGATTCATAGTTGGGTCCATAAAAAGAGGGTTCGAATCAAACTCCATGCTTTATAAATGCCATTGCGAATAACATAAAATAAAAAAGAACATCTGAAGTCTCTGGTGGTGGGTCCTGAGCCAGTGATTGACTAAGTAGGGACCGCGGTCAGTGCTAGTGCTGGAGATGAGGGTATTTTTGGGGCTTGACAGTTGTGCATAGTGGTGAAGAATGTGAATGGCGATGGATTTGTAAGGAGCTTAGGATGTGGAAGAATATTTGTAATTGAAGAGTGACTGAAACAAAAGTTATTTCTGTTATAATGCAATTTACGGGCCTATAAGTGACTTATTTATTGCAGCTAAAGAAAGAAAAATTTTAGTTGAGGAGGATAGTTCCTACACAGATGAGGGTTCTGAGTTTAATTCTTTTGTCAGTCATGTTGGTGGTCCTAGGTGGAAATTTTGTGAGGAACCTGGTGTATCATCAAGAGGAAATATGTTGAAATCGATACCAGCATCTGGTTTGCTGCGGAAGTTACGGTGGAGTACTCTTGGACTGCAATTTGACTGGTCCAAGGTGATTGCTAATTTCATATTGTTCTTTTTCAGTTTTTATCTCAAATTGAGTACTATGGCCTTTATTTCTTTCAATACTAGCAACCCATTTGGACCATGATTGGTATTGCTTCAAGCTATAAGGTCACCACTGTGAATTTCTATATCGTTTGATGTCTATTGAACTTTCATAAGATATTTGCACCAATTATCAGTTTTGACCTGTGTCCCGTGTAAGTTTTTTCATCAATTGGCTTGAATTACAATTCTAGTACATATGTCATATTGCACATCTTTGTTTAATTAGCATGAACACCGGTCATCAATTTATTTTGAACATTGTTTCATTGTAGTTCTGTGAGATACACTCGTCAGTAATATCTGAAGTAACTTTCTTACATGCTTGTACAGCGGAATTACAATGTATCTCTTCCACACAACAAGATCCCCGATGCTCTTTGCCAATTGGCTAAAAAGATGGCAGCAACTGCAATGCCAGGTGGGGAAGAATTTCGCCCAGAAGCTGCAATAGTGAATTACTTCGGGTTAGGTACTCTTCAGTCATAGCTATCTTTTGAATGTTGTGTTTGGTTTTAAAGTAGATTATGAGAATTTGTGTATTTGTGTAGTTAATTTTTTTTCCTGAGAATTTAGTTATTGAGATGTTAGAAGGAAAGAGCTCATAAACTCAACAAGCCTAATTATTTAGTAAAAAATGTTTGTGCACTGCTCATGCCAGGTGATACACTTGGGGTCCACCTTGATGACATGGAAGCAGATTGGACTAAACCTATTGTTAGCATCAGGTATCATGCTATTCATTATACGCTCACATTGACACATATGCACACACTTCCAACAGAAGGAGCTAAAGACATTGTATTGGGCACTGAAATTTCTATTTTCTTTCAGTTTGGGCTGTAAAGCTGTTTTCCTTCTTGGAGGGAAGTCTAGGCAGGATCCGTCAGTGGTAATGTTCCTTCGAAGTGGTGATATTGTGCTAATGGCTGTTATTGTGGCAATATAGTAATATTCTACATATTTATTAATCCGAGGTGAATTGTGTCATCCTGTTATTAATGTTATCAGGGAGCTGTCTTTTCCATTTCATTCTCAGAGGATAGCCCCTTCTTGCTAGCTATAGGAGGCTCCAAGGGAAAATTGGAAGTGAGTGGATATAACTTTTTATGCTTCATGCTTTTGCAATTGTCTCTCTATTTTCCCCCCTGAAAGTTGTGTGCAACGGAACAGAAGTAACTTTTTTTAGCTCATATATGCAGGTGTGGGATACACTATCTGATGCTGGGGTCTCTCGAAGATATGGGAAATAT
Organism: Camellia lanceoleosa; assembly: GCA_025200525.1. Lineage (NCBI taxonomy): Eukaryota > Viridiplantae > Streptophyta > Magnoliopsida > Ericales > Theaceae > Camellia > Camellia lanceoleosa. Next base: position 30,874,973 of record CM045759.1, read on the forward strand.
AGTAATCGGAACATATCTTAATCTTTGGTTCTTGGTATTTTCTTTCCTTTCTTTTTTTGTTAGAAGTATACAAATACTATATTTCATTAACAAGTTTAAAAGCTTGCTTCAAGTACCAAGTTGCTTGCCTTGACCCCCTTAACTATAAGGTGGATGGCCTTCTACAAATGATTCTATATTCCAGTATTCAAATAATCAACGATTTCGTACACACGTATCCTGGAATGGTGCAGGGGTGTAGTTATGCCTTTAAGGTCTTCTAAATTATCTTGAACAAGGTCTAAGTTGAAGTGGAGTGTCAAAGGTGTAGGGAATACAGAGGCAACAAGCCAGTCTGGACATTTACTTCCTCTACTGGTCTGATGTGCTTTGTATAGAGAGTGGAAACTGGTGTCACCTGGACTTCAGATCGGACATTCAAATGTCATGATTTCCATCTTCTCCTCCTGTCAATTGTTCCTTGTTTAGTGGAGACTTTTTTCAAGCCAAATATATTGTTAGCTTTAAATGTTGATCAACTATTTGGTTTACTACAACATTCTAGTACTCCTCTAGCATCATCTGCTAGTTGGATGGAAATATAGGGGTGTGCAATATATAGAACATTCTAGGACTAGGACTCCTCGAGCATCATCTGCTAGTTGGATGGAAATAAAAAAAGTGGGGGGGAATACACGAAAACTTTCAGCAAAAAACACTCTTTGATTTGTTAGAATATCCGCACAGCTATTGGCTTCTCTGTAGATATGATGAAAAGTCACCACACCAAAACTTTAAGCAAAAAACACTCTTGATTTGCTAGAATATCTGCGCAGCTATTGGCTTCTCTGTAGATACGATGAAAAGTCACCACACCCTACCTCCTCAACAGGTACCTGCAGTCAATTATAAAATTTGTGAGGTGGTAATTTTCTGTGTTAGACCCAGAAATGAGTTGTTTTAAGAGCACTGCCTCAGTTTCCACTTCCAAATTCATTATGTTGTTGTCAAGGGCGAGCTTGAGCCCATCCCTCATGGCCCAAAACTCAGCCATGATGCTTGAGCAAATACCAATGTTTCTAGTAAAACCACAAATCCATCGGCCCGTATGATCTTGAATTAAACAACCAGCAAAGGCCTGTCCTGGATTCCCTTTAGATGCTCCGTCCGTGTTGAGCTTGAAGGAGCCCAAACTAGGGGTTGTCCAGCTAACAGTAATGGGAGGAGTTTGGGTTTTATTGGGACAGTGGTTGGCTATGAACTGCCATTCAACAGTCTGAGCTACCGCCCTAGAAGGAGTGAGTAAAGGAGGGTGGTTTGGCTCAAAAGTGCAAGTGCTTCTGTTCTTCCATATGTACCAACAAGAGATGGGGAAAAGGATAGACCAGGGTACTGTTGAAAGATTATGACAGTGGGATGAACAATTGGAATTAACCCAGCTGATAAGGTTGACCGAGAAAGAGGCTAGAACAGAACAAGGGATGTCCAAAGCCTCCCAGAATTTTTTTGCTTCCAAGCCTTCCATATGTCCTTGCTTTTATCTATTTGTTACTGGAAATAGTTTATAGATTTAACAGTGTTTTGCTGAAGACCAAAGAATCTGATGTAAATATAAATTGTGACAGGTATGAAAAATCAGGTAATGAGCAGTTTGTGACTGAACTTAGCAAATGGGTCTTCCATGAAAGGGGTCATCTGAAGGTGAGGAACAAACTTGCATGATATCTGGTTATCTTTGTATCTGATTACGACTGTATATTTTATCAACTTTGGCCAAGTTAAGACTTAAAGCTTTAAGGGATAAAAATGCTACCAGAAAAGGACGTTCTCATAAGATTTTTCAGACTTCCACATGATTAACTTGTATTCTTGATCTTCAGGCTGTTAATGTCAGACATCACAAAGTTGGGGAAACAGATGAGCCTGCAATTTATAGGATTAATGATGACCTGGTAATGCCACCTCTTATTCATTATGTCAAGATTTGGTTGCTGTGAGATTAAATTACAAATAATGGAAGTTTTGTTGCCACATTCTTACAAATATGAATATTTTGCAGGAATACTCTGTTGAGATTTTTTAGGGGTCTGGAACAAATTGGGAACCATACGTGTCTAATGATGTTCAAGTGCAGTTCTACATGATGAGCCCTTATGTGTTGAAAACCTTATCAACCAATCAGAAGGTAGTCACCAAGGCCACCACTGCATGTTATCTTAAAATCTTTTGTTTTATTAACATTTCATTTCATATACACATAAATATTCCTGATATTGCAGGGGCTGTACTATACTTCGTTTAAGGTGCCAGATGTCTATGGGGTTTTCCAGTTCAAGGTTGAGTATCACAGGCTTGGATACACTAGCTTATCTCTTGCAAAACAGGTAAGCTTACCAGGTTAATCCTTCTTCCTGCTTAAGTAGGCATTTTGGTTCAAATCGCTCAGATGGTGGTTCTTCTGGATTGATTTAAATTTGGTTTGATATGTAATTATGTGAAGCTGTCAGGTTTTTGCAGCTATTGGAAAATGCTTTTACTCATGCTCTAGTATTCTAGTGCTCATGAAGGAGTATTGGTTTTATAAATTAAAGAAACTTATTTCTTCATCTACCTATAAATAAAAGACATTTTGCATATGGTTTGCTGTGACCAACCATAGAAAAGGAAGTACATATGAGGAATGTGTAACTCTTTGGTGCTTTTTGCTGACAGAAGCATGTAGATTAGTGCTGTATATAATATGACTGCCTTGTTGAATGCTCACATTGTGAAGAGTCACTTCTGTAAAGTATTGTGAATTTTGAATTGCAGATTCCAGTACAGCCCTTCAGACACAACGAATATGAAAGATTTATAATGACTGCTTTCCCTTATTATGGAGCTTCATTTTCTACGGTATACCCTTTCTGTCTTTCTCTTCTTATTGGTGTCTGATTCTTAATGAATATGTACTTACATAAATAATTTAATGGTTCAGATGGCCTGGTTTTTCATCTTCAGCTTCATATACCTATACAGCAAGTAAAACCTTCCATTTGGAGAGAGTACTTCACTGACGTTGAGGTAGTTCTTAGGCTTGTTTTGTCATTATTTTTGGAAACAAAAGGGAGGGATTTAGACAGTTTTCCCCTCCAGAAATGTTGCTTACGATAGATGCAGTCGGTCACGTCAAAATTTAACTGTACCAGTTGTTATCTGTAGATCTTTCATATGCCCTGCATGAATTAGAATTTTTTTTTCATATGAATTGCTGGTTGTTCACAAAAAAAAAAGGTGGAAAAAAAAAACGTTGGAATATGTTGGTAGGATGTTGAGAAGGAAACAGCAGCGAGGCAACGAATGCTTGCAGCGGTCCTGGTATGACTATATTTTTAGAGTAGCCATACATGGTTAATAGCCATAACAACACGTCCCAACTCGATACTTGTAAGCGTTTTTCTTCACATTAATTTTCATATTTTCTGCGGATTCTAAAGTACCAATTTAATAAGGGAATTTAATCAAAATTCTTTCATAATAAAATTTTAATACATTAAGGATAATCACAAAAAGCTTTTATTAAAAAGTTTAACACTATTATTAAAATATAGGGAAATTTAGTCAAAATCTCTTCATAATAAAATTTTAATGCATTAAGGATAAGCATAAAAAAAATTTCTTGAAAAGTCTAATGCATATCATTATTATTAAAATATTAAATATAAATAAATATAATATTTTATGTAGATATCAGTTTTTAATAAAATTAGTATTTTTAGAATTCTCTAATCAAGACACTGTTTTAATTGGGATTGTTCTCATTGGGGGGATGATACCTTACGTGTCTGAGTCATTTGCGAAGATAATATTTCTGAGCAATTCATTGACATTCATGATGGTTAGTGTTTCTCTGTTTACAAATAAAACATTTCTAATTGATAAACCCTTTATGCATTAACTGTTTTGGAAAGCTTGTTACATTTTGCCCCATTTTACAGGTTTATGTTTGGAGCAAGCAAAATCCTTTTATCCACATGAGTTTCTTGGGTCTCTTTACTTTTACAGCAGCTTACCTTCCGTGGGTGAGTGATCTCAGTGTGTTACTAACATGGTTTTGTCAAAGTAATAGTTCAATAGATGATTGAAATTGATATGCATTTAATACATTCAATTTAACTGCTCATTTGCTCAATAAAGGTTGCCATATGGTTAATTTTTTGCTTATGAGAATACTTCATTTTGGATGTTTTTCTAGATTCTAACTTTTCTTATTTTATTTGTAGGTAGCTTCCAAAAACGATCAAGCACAAGGCTGATGCTTCAAAACCATATATATTCCTTCCTGTTTTAGAATTTTTTTTGGATTCCTTCATTAATTTTGCTTTTAATTTTTGTTCAATTACTTACTGGTTTTCAATGGATGGATGTTTAAAACTTGTTTTGAATGGAATGATTGTAAAGTTTGGGATTGAGCAGGAAAATATGATGAATTTTAATGTTATATTTAGGTTGGGTTGAATGAATTTTGTTCAATATTGGATTGAATGTTTATAAACAAAAATTGATTGTTCAAAAAAAAAAAAAAAAAAAGAGATTTGGCAACTAACTAATTAGTCGTTGATTGTTTAATGTCTTTTGGCGACAAAATATTTGGTTGAGAAAAGTTTTGGCGACTAAATAATTGGTCGCCAAATTTTACACTTTTGCGACTAAATCATTGGTCGGCAATTCTTTACCTTTTGGCGACTAAATTATTAGTTGGTGATTTCTCAACTTTTGGTGACGAAAATAGTTGGTCGCTGATTTTTTGCTTTTGGCGGCAAATATATTTGGTCGGGAAAATATTACTTTTCGCGACCAAAGTGTTTTAGCGACTAAATGAATTAGTCGCGGTAATGATATATTTAGCGACCAAGAATTTAGTCGGTAAATCTAACTTTTTCCTGTCTAACAAAAGTTTTGGTCGCCAATTACTTTTGCCAACCGTCAATTGGCGACCAAAGTGGCGACCAAAAAAATTGGTCGCTGATGACTTTTGCCGACTAAAAATAGACTTTTGCCGACCAAATTTTTGGTCGGTAAAAGTGTAATTTCTTGTAGTGCATTTTGATTGTTTTGATTACCAAAGAGGGTATGTTAGTTAAACTCATTCGTTTCCTGGTTTCAATCTCCTAATTATGATGTAGTTGGCTGGAATGGTTTTAAATGCTCTAGGAAGGACTAGAATATATTGAAACAATCTGTTGTTCGCAACTCTCATTACTTATTAGTAGTTCCTTCTTGTGAAGACAGGAGAGAGACTAGGTTTCTTCTTTTGTAAAATGTTTCTAGGGAATAAGTAAAAAAAATTATGAAAAAGTTCTCGTAAGTCCGTGCTGCCTCACTAGTTCTTCCAGAATAAAATGTATTTCCTTAACAAATCAAGAGATGTAAGGTGTTAGTTTACATTTTAGTTCATCCATTCTTTATTTCCACTGCCTGCAGTACTATTGCATCCCTGTGAGCCCTACGAGTCCTATTTTGGCCATTGTAATACGTTAACTCAATTATCATTATCATCCTAACACATTCTATTGTAAAACTCTCTCTCTATAAAAAAAAACTCCACCTCGGGCCTCACTGTTGGCCAGCCGGCCGCCGCCTTTGGCCATGGCGGTTGGCTGGCCTAGTTTCCTCTCTTTGTGTTGTTGTTTCTCTCCCAATAATCTTGAGCCCCCATTTGTATTCCGCTTTCCTCCTTTTCGGATCTAATCTCTAGATTTGTTAAGGGTTTATCACTTCGTTTTTGTATTGGTTGCTTGTGTTCGCAGGTTTTCTTTGGGGCTTTTAGCTGATTATTTCTTGGGTTTTGGTGTTTTGGAAGCTTTGTTGGGTGGTTTTGGTGGGTCCTTTTCTCGATTGAAGTTGTTCGGTGGTAGTGCTTCGGCCATGGAAGTTTCAGCCATGGGTGGGTTGGTTCAGGATCTTCATTCGGGCACTTCGCTGCGAAGAGGGAGTTTGAGGGGTGGAGGTCCCAGAGTAGTTTAGGATCTTCATTCGAGCGCTCCATATGAGTGGGAGTTTGAGGGGTGATTTCTGTTCATCCTATGGTGGTCGATGTTTGTGTTCGATTAAGCTTGAAGAGGAGAGTGAAGCAAGAAGAGGTTGTCGATGTTCAGAGGCGAAGCAAAGTAGTTTTGGTCTCGGGTGGTTCTCGGTGGTGAAGAAAGAAGAGGCTGTCGATGGTGCTAGGTGTCTGCAATGGAGGGTGTTATTCGAGTCACGGAGAAGAGGTGAAGGAAGTAAGAAGAGGTGAGTGAATGGTGCAAGAAGAGGCTATCAAGTATGGAGGTGAAGCATAAGAGGTTCAGCCATGGGTGGTCCTCGACAGGAATGGAGTCTGAGTGTCCGGCAAGTATAGAGGTTGGGTGTATCAAGTGTGTATCAGTGTATCAAGTGTGTATCAGGCGTGGGGCTCAAGAGGCGTGGGGTGTTCCAAGAGTCAGGTGCAGAGGAGTGTGGAGGAGTGTAGCAGGTGGGCTAGCAACTTAGGTGTAAACATTCAGTTTCAAAATTAGCAGCAGGGGAGCTGCAGTGGGTGTGTGTAAGAAATAAAGCGTCATATGGGCTGCAAAGAAAGGCGTGGTGGGCAGCAGCTATGGCGGTGGCGGGCATAGGGTGTTGTAGCAAGATAGGCGAGGTGGTGTGGGTCAGAGTGAGATGGGTAGCGTGAAATTTGGCGGCAGGGTGTTTAGGTGGGGGCTCAAGTGTGGTTTTTATTTTTTAGTTGTATTTTAAAATCTAAATTCGTGAGGCTTAGGGGTTGGTTGTTAGAACGCGAGTAGCAGTAATAGGAGAGTGAGTTTTTACTCTTCGAATCTCTCTCAATGCGTTTTATTTCTTTGTACCTGTAATTTCATGTTTTTAATGAAATTTTTCTTTGCCGATAAAAAAAAAAAAAAAACTCAATTATCATCCTTTGATCTTATCACCATGGTTTTGAAGTTGGCCTCAGGAAACATCATAATTGATTGGTCGATTAAGGCTGACATACAATTGATGTGCATAAATCCATCCATGGTTTACTTTCCATATAGGAGAGAGATTGCTTTCTTATTTTTTAATTGGGTTCATGTTAATATATCCAAAACAATAGATTTTGTAAGATGGTGTTGCTGTTTCTATATTCTCCTGAAATAAAATGAATCTCCTCAACAACTATCAACAGAGAAGTAAGGTTTTAGGTAATTTAGCAACCAACAATTATGTTTAAGGCTGTTTAAATAACAATAATAAGAACAAATGATGATCGGAGATAAATTGAAACCAAGTGTTTTCTACTTTTTCGCTTCCCAAAATGCCCTCGGTCACAGTGTTTCCGCACTATACAACTGCAACCAAGAGTTACAGCGTTTGTTAAGGTAAGGAATGGCCTTTTTCTGCCACCAAGGGTTGATGGAGTTTTCTACCATTATTGAATATTTACTTGTTACATTGCAACTCAATTCAAAAAGTTGCACCCAAGGTTATTAAAATCGATATCCTACATTGGATCGTTGGAGGAGTTTACTTGATCAGATCGTAGAATCAAATCGAAGATCATAAGATCCCGCTGAAATTGACAAATTATGTAATAATTTAATTTAATATTTCTTAAAAAATATACACAAATAAGCCTAAATTATACTAAAACTAGTAGAACTTCATGTAAAATGTAAATATAATATTATACGATAGAAAACTCGATGTTAAAAGTTTTGCATTTCGCTAGAAAAGGTGAAAAAGAAGAATTTTATAATAGAACACTTTGCAATTTACAATAATGCATAACAAGTGAAAGAAAAATATTTAACTTCAACCCAAGGGATTGGTCTAGTGGTAAGGCCTTTGGTCTTCGGGGTATGCTCCTTCCAAGGTTTAGGGATCGAAACTTCTTAGTTGCTAACAATTCCTTGGAGCCATTGGACTGGGAGAAAACCCTTGAATTAATGGTGGTGCACTTACGGGAAACTCCTTATCGAGGGCCTGTGCATCCCTGAGAATTAGTCGGGCTTTTGATCTGGACACTCCGGTGCCAATCAAAACAATATATATATATATATATATATATTTAGCAAAGTTGGATATGAAATTAGATTGAGAACTCAAAAGAACGGCTTGGTCAAATGATAAAGTTTGTCCTTAGCGTCCCTTGTGGAGTAGGTTTAAGTCACAAAAATAGCATTTTCGAAAACTAGGTTAAAGTTGTGTACATCTTGCCCACCTCAAACTACGCTCAGGCTAAGTTTGTTTTTCTGGCTAGTTAGTTTTCTTTTGTTTTCCTAGTTTTTTTTTCTTGATCCATTTGATTCAATATTACTTTTTTTCTTAATTCATTTGGACCGTATAAATTGTTATTTAGACAACAAATATAAATTTTACAATAAAATAGGCCAAAAATACAAAACAAGACTTACAAATTGGATCGGATAGGATCGGGATTCCACGATCCTGTAAGATCTAATTACTAGGTTTATAAGATCCTACCTATAAGGAATTTTTTACAAGATCTGAATCCTATAAAAATGATATTCAGCTTTTAAGACTTTCATGTTCCTTATTAAATCCCCAACAATTCTTGTACTGTCATAATATTTTTATTCTGCATATTTTTGAAAAGCTTTTTTTCTTTTAACAAACTTCAATATATATTACTTAGCAATTTTTTATTTTATTTTATTTTTGATGTCCTTTATTTGCTAATTTTTGTTTGGTTTCTAAGACAATTGATGAAACTAGAAAGACTTAAAGGTGCATGATTTTTCCTTTTATTTTATTTTTTTCCATTTTCATTTTTTGTTTTTAAATTTGAATTATTTTATAAAAAATGTGATATCAACATTATAAATTACCATAACTTACATATAATATACATAAAAAAAAAAGTGCATATTGTAAAAAGATCCCTTTTTACAATTATCAGATCCATTTAATTTTTTCATGAATGATATACACAGAGAGTCTTACAAAATGAATAGTTTAAATTATCAAAATAAAACTGATGATGAGCCCTCGACCTAGACAACACCTTTCAATCCAGGTATGAATTATACAGAAGCTCAATTCTTTTATTTATTTATTTATTTTATTTATTTGCATTTTGTTAAGTCTTTTTTTTATTTTCTTTTTTATTTATTTGCATTTTGGTAAGCCACTAAATCATATGAGTGATGACACAATACATATCCTTCAAAAAAGGATGTATTATATGCAGTTTCAGAACCAAATCACTTTTTGTCATTAACTTCATGAATCATAATTAAATATTATATATATTTATATATATGTAAAAATCTCTTTAATTATAATTAAAATTACAACCACAATAGGCGAAGCAAAATTCTTAAATGTCTATTGATTAGAATTTCAGACTTCATATTTTAGATACAAAGGGGAAGCAAAATGTTAAATATAATGAAATGTCACAATTGCAGACACTATAGAAAGGTAAAGGCTGCTCATAAATAATTGGTCACCGAGTCAATTCTTTAATCCAAAAAAAAAAAAAAAAATGAAAGATTTTCATTGATGACCTTAACTAAATAAATTAAATAATATTTATGTATCATATTTTATTTATCATTTCTTGGAAATAATTTAAATAGGACTTATCACTTTTGTCTACCGTCAATGTAGTATTATTCCAAATAGGGTAAATTACGCAAATAGTCCCTATAGTTTGGGACTTGTGTCACTTTAGTCCCTAACTTTTCAATTGTGACACATTTGACCCTGAATTTTGAATCTTGTTCCAAATAAGGACAATCGAATATATAATTAGATTTTTTAAGGGTAAAATTGTCAATTTGATAAAATATAAACTAATTTGACAAAAATAAATGTCAAACAAATATTTTTGAATTTTTAAAAATTATTTCTACCTACTAAAAATAAAATTATGTAAAATTGATAAATCTTTTAGACATTTATTTTTCTTTTTTACCAAATTAATTTTTATTTTGTGTTTGGATGATGATAATGTAAAATTAATTTTAAAAAATTAATCATGTAATTTTTATTAATTTTACATAATTTTATCATTGGTGAATAAAAATAATTTTAAAAAAATTAAAAATATTTTTTTGATATTTATTTTTGTCAAATTAGTTTATATTTTATCAAATTGACGATTTTACCCTTGAAAAATCTAATGATATTTTCAATTGTCCTTATTTCGAACAAAATTCAAAATTCAGGATCAAATGTGTCACAATTGAAAAGTCAGGGACCAAAGTGACACAAGTCCCAAACTATAGGGACTATTAGTGTAATTAACCCTTCCAAATAATAACACTTTGGAAATTATATTTAGGGTGAGACTTCTCTCTAGTTGGGAAAAACCAACTGGAGGATGTTGTTGGTCCTCTGTGGGCCTATTATGGAGCCCACATCGATGATTCGAACCATTCAATGTAGAGGGCTCGTCAAGTACTTCAATTGTGCAAAAATATGTTGATCGGATATCAATAGTCATTTAACCGGGATTTTTTTTTAAGGTTCCTGATATTAAGTTTTTAAAGTATAAAAGGCATGCAATATTTTCATAGTAGTTAAGGTTCCTTAATATTTTTCTAGAGAAATTTTGATCCAGAGAAATTTCAAATTTCCTTAGCTTGCTCAATTTCTTTGATTTTCTGTGTGTTTTCAAAATTTCTGTGTTATGAAATTTCTCTCATTTAAATTTTCTTTGATTTGCTCTGTGTTTCGACTAATTTTCTCTGGTTTGCTCACAATTTTCTCTATGTTTGACCGAGCCAAAGAAAATTATGTATTGACTAAGAATTGAGCATACAAATAAGAAAGAACTAGAAGATGCCATTGATATATGTGACACGCCAAAATTTGGAACCATCAAAATATATATGAACAAAAAATTATAGGGTTTTTCTATGGTTACAAGACCCAAAATATATATATATATATATGTGGGGACCGAATAAATGATGAAGTCAGAAGGCACACGCAATAAAAGGCTGATATTAATCGGCTATATCCTGCGAGAATAGGGAGGGGGCCAAATATAATTTATGGGCCGAATAAGTACGGATGACTGGAGCCGAATAAAGGAAAGGACAATAATTAGAAAGTAGGCCCTGGCCCCGAGGCCCAAAAGAGACAGGTATAAATACAGGAATAACAGATATAGTAGGTATGTAACAATCACTTTTTGCTTAACTTAGAAGATAAGCTATTTTGACTGCAAGAACTGACTTGCTCGTCGGAGTGCTAATTCCGGTACCCCCGATCGGAGTGTTTGTGTCTTTTCAGGTGGCTAGCTGAGGACCACTAGCGTCTCCCAGGATCTGAAGAGTATTTCCAAACCACTTCTCCACAATTGGCGCCGTCTGTGGGAATACTCAAATACATCCATGGCAGGCGTGACTGAAGATCCTCCGATAGCCACCGACGAGACCACATAGAGAGATGACCTCACCCCAGCAAATATGCTCGGAAAGGAAACCATCACTGCAAGACGCGCCTTGAACTTCGATTCGCCAACAACTTCAGCGCAGGAGACAATGCAAGCCATCATGGAACAAGCAAAGCAGAATGAACAAAGGTTGGAGAACATGATCGCTGAAAATGAATGTCTCCGTGAAGACTTGGCCCTGGAAGTGGCAAAATCTAGAGAAGCTGTACGCTAAGATCCCGGACATCCTTCGAAGGCAGGTGGACAACAACCTCGAGCCCGACCAAGGGATACCGATAGCGACTCCAACTCATTGTCTGTGGAGCTCAACAAGAAGGGACGATCCGAAACTTCTAGCTCCTTCGAAAAGAGTCTTCGTACAAGGAACAAGCGCAGAAGAAGCACTTCAGACGAAGACGACCAGCATGATCCCTTTATCCGACGGATCGCAAGGGTGGTCCTGCCCAAGAAATTCAAAGCTCTGTCATTCACTTTCTACGACGGAAAATTAGACCCCACTGATCATATCCGCCATTACAAGCAGGCCATGACATTGCATGTAGACAACGAGGCCTTCATGTGCCGAATATTCCCCAGCAGCCTGGGACCATTAGTTATCAGGTGGTACTACAAGCTAGAGCCGGCTTCGATCAAAAGCTTCCATCAATTGCAGAAATCCTTCAGGGCCAGGTTCATCACCAACGAGGTACAACCGAAACAGGCCGACTCTTTCTGGGCTATGCAGATCCAGTTAGGAGAAACGCTCAGACTGTACTCGGCGCGCTATTGGGAGTACTTCAATCTCGTCGACGACGCTTGCAACGACTCTATGGCCATCACCGCCTTCAAAATGGGACTACACCCTGACAGCGCTCTTCGCAGTTCCTTGACCAGAAGACCCCCCAAAACAGTCTGGGCGTTGATGAAGAAAGTTGAGGAGTATTGCAAAGTCGAAGACGATGCCTTGAGAATTAAAGCCGGACAAACGTCCAACAAAACAACACTCCCCGAAATTGCCCAACCAATAAGTTCCGTGCCACCTCCGAGCCCTGAGCCATGGCAACGCGCTAAAAGAGACAAAAGTCGAGACTCTCGCCGATCAAGCGATCAATGCTCCCACCGGACGAGTGAACAGCTACAAGTCGACAGCAGGCGCTTGAGGCGTGCCGACAAGAAGTACACCGAATTGTCTGAACTGATCACTGTGATAATGACCAAGGTCCAACACCTTCCATTTTTCAAATGGCCGTCGAAGATGGTGGGACCTCCCGACACGCGAAGAAGGGATCGGCGGTGCGAGTATCATAAAGATCACGGCCACGAGACTGAGAGTTATTACGCATTAAAGGATCACCTGGAAGAGCTAGTGCAAGACGGCCGATTGCAGCAGTACGTGAGAAACGGAAAGCCAATCAAGGCACTAGCCTTGAGGCAGAACTCACCTCCACTTGGCGTGATCCATATAATCTACAGCCTGCCAGCGCCCCCAACCGTGCACGCAATCCAATCTCATCCAATCCCCCAGAAGCAACATATTCCGACCGAATGGCCCAGAGAAACTCCGACAATCACGTTCAATGATTCCGATCTTTGCGGCGCAACAGCCTCCCACGTCGATCCATTGGTCATCAGATTACGCGTAAATCGGTTCACCATTGAACGCATTCTCATAGACCCAGGGAGTACTTCAGAGGTTATGTATCACAAGACTTTCATCAAACTCGGCTTCAACGAGTCAGATCTGTCTCCGGCTTCTCACCCATTGTTCGGCTTTAACACAAACCCTGAGTACCCGTTAGGGAAGATCAAACTACCTGTTCGAGCGGGCTCCAGAACGGTCAAAGTAGAATTCCTGGTCGTAAAGCTCCCTTCGCTGTATAACGCCATCATGAGGCGAACCTGGTTACATCTTATGAAGGCCATTCCAAGCACTTATCATTAGCTTGTACGTTTTCCGACGGCCCACAGCATTGAAGAACTCCGTGGTTCCCCACAATCGGCACAAGCAAAGATTTTATGAAAACCTTATCACCGACCCGACCTGTGGGCCTTGATACTTGTACATACTCCACCGTTGCAATACAAAATATCTCGTTTTCTTATGCTTCAGCTTCTAAGCCCTTAAAGGCTGATCAAAGACTCCGGATTCGGAGTGCCCTTCGTGGATATCACGATTGGCCGAATAAAGCCTTCGGATTCGGAGCGTCCTTCGTGGATATCACGATTGGCCGAATAAAGCCTCCGGATTCGGAGCGCCCTTCGTGGATATCACGATTGGCCGAATAAAGACTCTGGATTCGGAGCGCCCTTCGTGGATATCACGATTGGCCCAATAAAGCCTCCGGATTCGGAGCGCCCTTCGTGAATATCACGATTGGCCGAATAAAGACTTTGGATTCGGAGTGGCCTTCGTGGATATCACGATTGGCCCAATAAAATCTCCGGATTCGGAGTGCCCTTCGTGGATATCACGATTGGCCGAATAAAGACTCTGGATTCGGAACGCCCTTCGTGGATATCACGATTGGCCCAATAAAGCCTCCGGATTCAGAGCGCCCTTCGTGGATATAACGATTGGCCGAACAAAGCCTCCGGATTCGGAGCACCCTTCGTGGATATCACGATGGGTCGAATAAAGACTTCGGATTCGGAGCGCCCTTCGTGGATATCACGATTGGCCTAATAAAGCCTTCGGATTCGGAGCGCCCTTCGTGGATATCACGATCGGCCGAATAAAGCCTCTGGATTCGGAGCGCCCTTCGTGGATATCACGATCAGTCGAATAAAGCCTCTAGATTCGGAGCGCCCTTCGTGGATATCACCATTGGCCGAATAAAGACTCCGGATTCGGAGCGCCCTTTGTGGATATCACGATTGGCCCAATAAAGACTCCGGATTCGGAGCGCCCTTCGTGGATATCACGATTGGCCGAATAAAGCCTCTGGATTCGGAGCGCCCTTCGTGGATATCACGATTGGCTGAATAAAGACTCCGGATTCGGAGCGCAATTCGTGGATATCACGACCGGCCGAATAAAGCCTCCAGATTCGGAGCGCCTTTCGTGGGTATCACGATCGGCCGAATAAAGCCTCCGGATTCGGAGCGCCCTTCGTGGATATCACGATTGGCCGAATAAAGATTCCGGATTCAGAGCGCCCTTCGTGGATCTCATGATTGGCCGAATAAGATTCCGGATTCGGAGCGCCTTTCGGCACGAACAAAACGAAACAAAACATGCCAACATTCGAGATAAGGTGCTTAGCTAAAAAAGATTTTCAAAGCAAGACGCAAATGTTTGAAGTAAAACTTTTTATTTGATCAAATAGTTGTTACATAGACGCAATCCGCGTTCGAACATTACAATATCTATCTTTAACTTCTAAGGCAAAAAGGGGAATTAATCATGTTGATACAGCGGAGGCCCCGAATCAATGCACATCATTTGAAAAGCCTCCGCGGCTCAAAATGCCTTGATCCAACCGTGCCCGAATTAGCGTATCGCTGGACCTCCCTCTGACACCATCGACAATGTCAAGGCCAAGATCCAAGACAAGGAAGGTTAAGGGCAACGGTCGTTGTGTCTCCTTTCGGGGCGATCTGCTTCGACGACTTGGAGGCTGACGCTCCTCCCGTTTCCTTTTTGATGAACCACCTCCCACACCGGAGGATTCTCTGCCGCGATCCATTGCAGCATCAAGCTCGGCCAAGGTTCGAGTTTGGCTGATTAAAGAAATTCTGTTTTACATCCACATGACGAATCGTGTTAATATTAATGAGGTCACTGACTCGAAGAGTCCATTCCACTTATTTTTAAAGGCGGGTAGCGACCCCGAGGCAATTTCATTAACGCCAAGCCCCCAAGAGATGAGCGTCGATTGACATTCATCACGGCCTAGGTACCAAAACGGCTTCTTGGAATTTGCCACAGCCATTCCACGCACTGGCTTTTGACCTCTTGAAATTAGTGTTCACATTCAAGAATAAACGGCCATCACGATTGGGCCGACCCCGCCTATAAGTCGGCGCTTCTTATCACTATACGATCAATATTTGTACATTCATGCAAACATCTATGTAATAAAACAAAACACGCATATGCCGAATACAAACTACGACCAAATATTTACAGTAAAACTTTTTTTTATTTTATTTTATTCAATCCAACAATGGATTACATAGATTTTATTGCGTTTCAACCTTACAATGCATATTCTTATACGGCGTCACCCTCATCCTCACTTTTCTCGACTTCAAAAGCGGAAAACGGGAAATGTTCAGTGTAGTAGAGTGGCGATGCTGCATCAATGCTCGATGCTCGGAGCGCTTCCGCGGCTTGAGATGCCTTGATCTAACCGTGCCTAAATCCACGATTCTCACATTGCCAAACCTCTTCGGCAAGCTTCTCCTTGGTCTTTTTGATTCCAACTTTTCGGCCTCCGTGAAAACCATTTTCATAGGCCCTCCCATTCGCAGACTCCATTGTGAACATACTCGCCGTCTCACGATCGGCGAGCGCGGTACTGATGAGCCGACTGGTAACCCTTTCCTCCACAATTGGATTTCCCTGCCCAGCGGGTTGTGCCTGAGCTGCCCTGGTCTTCTTCAACTCGCGCTCAGCCGCCTCCGCGCGAGCCTTCAAACTTCGAATACGTTCCTCCTTTTTCTTCAATTCTCGACGGGCAGCGCGTAGCCGCATGCCAATTTCATAGGCAGTGTAAAGCCCCTTCACCGCCCCGTGAATGCCTTCACGAAATGCGTCATAGTCTTGTCGACTTACCATTGACTGCTGAACCTCAGGAGGAAAAATTTGTCGAGCAAATTCAACCGCTACATTTGGGTCTCGAACGATCGAGTCCGCCTCTGTCATGGGCCTATTCCCGACGAACACTGCAAAGTTTAATGGGCACGGATTCGCGTCAGATCCCCTCTCGACTCAGGGTTGCGGAGCTCTACCCTGCGACTGCTTGGCCCGCCTGGGCGACCTGCTTCGACGTCGAGGAGACTGACGCCTCTCTCGATCCCTGGAACTTCTACTTCCGTGTGCGAAGGTTCACCACCTCAGTTCATGTCTTCGCCCAGCTCAGTTAGCGTCCTCGCTTCCCCTCTGCTGTTAAAGAAGAGTTTGTTCGACATTCACATGATAAATCTTCCTCCAACAACTGGAATCAGCTGTTTTCTAAGCTCATAAAGGTTGTACCTTTGTTCATTTATCCTTTACAGAGGCAGCACCCTCGAGGCAATCTCATTAATTGAGAAAACCTCAATCGTCTAGATTCATCAATCTATTCGGCTTAATTACCCCAGCCGGCTCATGAATCTAGAAAACTGTGAAGGACATTTCATCCGGCCCCCGAATGGTCATGCACCGCCTGGGGCAAGGGCAGATTTATCAATCTATTCGGCTTAAGTACCCCAGCTGGCTCATGAATCTAGAAAACTCTGAAGGACGTTTCATTCGGCCCCCGAATGGTCATGCACCGCCTGGGGCAAGGGCAGATTCATTAATCTATTCGGGTTAAGTACCCCAGCCGGCTCATGAATCTAGAAAACTCTGAAGGACGTTTCATCCGGCCCCTGAATGGTTATGCACCACCTGGGGCAAGGGCAGATTCATCAATCTATTCGGGTTAAGTACCCCAGCCGGCTCATGAATCTAGAAAACTCTGAAGGACGTTTCATCCGGCCCCCGAATGGTCATGCATCGCTTGGGGCAAGGGCAGATTCATCAATCTATTCAGGTTAAGTACACTAGCCGGCTCATGAATCTAGAAAACTCTCAAGGATGTTTCATCCGACCCCCGAATGGTCATGCACCGCCTGGTTCAAGGGCAGATTCATCAATCTATTCGGCTTAAGTACCCCAGCCGGCTCATGAATCTAGAAAACTCTAAAGGACGTTTCATCCGGCCTCCGAATGGTCATGCACCGCTGGGGCAAGGACAGATTCATCAGTCTATTCGGCTTATGTACCCCAGCCGGCTCATGAATCTACTCTTGAAAACTCTAAAGGTCGTTTCATCTGGCGCCCGAATAATCATGCACCGCCTGGGGTAAGGGCAGATTCATCCATCTATTCGGCCTTAATACCCTAGCCGGCTCATGAATCTATTATTCAAAATTCGTAGTAAGTGCTCTTATCCAAATTAGTAAAAGGCAAAACATTCTTCATTAACATAACTTCACAAACTATGTATAAATGGTGGCGAATTACCAAGGAAATTTTCATTACTAAATTGAGCGCAAATAGTAACCAATTTATACATGAAAACTACCCTGAGCCAACAAAAGTCTACCGAACAAAAGCTTACATCAAAATCAAAAGTACTTAATAAAATTGAAGTGACTCCCAGATCAATCCTCGGGGTCAGATTCAAGTGGCTCAACGTCCACTTGCTCGTAGGGAATTGGCAAGGCCAATGTAACTCCAGCGGCAGCAAGGGCTTTGATCCACCCATGTTTGTACCCTCGATTCTCGAATTTGGGGACTTCATCTACATATTCCGTGAGGGCGGCGCATTTTCCTACCTCAAATGCCCTAGAGGCCTCAGAATCGGCTTTGTCCTTGGCCGCCTTAAGCTCCGCTAACTGAACCTCCGCCTCGGCAAGCGCCTCTTTGGCTAACTTGAGCGATTCTTCGCTCGCATTTGCCCTACTCTCAGCGTCAGAACGGAGCTGTTCAGCTGAGCGAGCCCTCTTCTTTTCCGCTTTAGCTCGCGTACTCTCTACCGCGGCTCTCATCACTTCAAACTCGGCCCTACTCTTTTGACCGTCCGCCTCCGTTTGCAAACACTCAATCCTGCCAAGGGCATCATGCAGACGGCGGCCTAAGTCCGCGATCCTGCCAACAGTCTACAAAACAAGTTGAGGTCGTCAGATACCTTAACGAAAACAAATTCAAGAGAATTCGAGATGCACTTACCAGAAGCGCCGACTGAGCAGATAGGGCTATGGCCATAACATTCGGCACGGCGTGAAAGGCTGCGTTGTCAGCCGGCAAAGAAATTGAAGTCGCCAGGCTTAACGCCATGGCTGGATCCTCAATGGCTGAAGCATCGGAAGAGATTGGCGTATCTTTGATCTTTGGCCGAACAATAAAAGGCGTAACCACGTCCTACTCCTCTAAACGAGGCCGTTTGGCAGCAAGGCTAATTTCCGAACCAGCTCTCCCTCGGCACTATGCTTTTCGCTTTGCTCCTCCGGAATCAGCCGTTCGTCAATGACTTGTTGTTCAACCCCTGCCCCCGTTTCGGCCGCAGCAACCTGAACCGTCTCTTCAATAACGGGTACAGAAGTTTTAATCAAGGTGGTCTCAGAATGGGCGGCCTCGGCCTTCTTTCGAGCAGCCATCCGCTAGGCATTTTTCTTTCGCACCATCTGCGTGAGGTTTTCCCCAGCCATACTTTCGAAAAAATTGCCGGGTAGGTCTCCCAAATTTGCAAAAATATCTCTGGAAGAAAACTCTGCCCGACCTGAAGTGGACGGTGAAATTTGGTTAAGTCAAACGACCTCGAGCAGCAGCCGGCGTATCATATAAATCAACCTCTTCGGCCTCCTCAGCGACCTCTCTGGTTGGTTCGGCAACCACCTCTACCACCGGTGTAACAACCCTCATACTGATTACCGATAAATTACTGAATTAGCTACTGGTTACTGCTAAACTGGACTGCTTATGACTCATAATTGAACTAACTGAAGTACTGGACGGACTGATTGAAATCGAAACTGAAATTGAATAAGTTTATCTATTATATTGCATTTCTATCTGTTTGATTGATTGATTATCTGTTTGAGTTTATGTGTTTAAACTGCTAATTGAAGGCCTTATCGGCGGCCGAATTAAGAACCGTTTAGTGCTTCATGATCAGTGTAATTTATGTGATTTTATGGTATATTTATCTAAATTGTGATTAGGTATGATTAAACTAGATTAAAATGAGCTAATTGCAAACTTAGGCATATCTACCAAATTGCCACCTATAGTGGACCTTTGTTTATTATTATAATAGAGCCTTATTACACTGAATATATCAATTGATCAGCTCTTCTTGTGGCCTCTAACCGACCAAAACATAGAGAGAGTGAGGAAGGAAGGAATTCATCTTGTTCATCTAGAGAATTGCTTGGAAATTGAAAGATTTGAGGCATAGATTGCATAATTGAACTTGTTCTCTTTACGTTAAGACTTAGGTAAGTGAATCCATCTTCTTCTTGTTGTCTTTGAGTTCCATCTTGCATGTATCATGGTTATAGAGAAGTTAAGTCATGAATTTGCTCATATATGTTGAATTGGAACTCCATTGTTGCATGCATGCTTGAATTGGTGCATTTTGAAGTTGAATTCATGGTAGATTGTACATGCAAGCTCATGTTTTCGTTAAAGCCCATGTTTTCATTTTGTTTTCCAAGTATTGAGCTCAATTGAGCTAGTATTGAAGCTTAAAATTGTTTAAAGTGCATGTATGTCATGGTTGCATGTTGTTCTTGAAAATTAGTTTGAAATTGAGTTTAATTGAAACACCCCTGGGCCTTGATTTCTTAAATTGAGCTTTAAAACTTGTTATTCTATGTGTTTGAAAGAGTTTTCCAGAAAATGGGCCCAAGAGGATCGAGTTGGGAGCATCAAACTTGAGTTTTGAACTTGGAACACAAACCTGGATTTTCAGTTTTCTTTGTCACTTCGGCGGGCGTAGCCTTCGGCGAAATCATGCTCCCAGCATTTTCTTCGACTTGTTTTACAGTCCGCTCGAGTGGAGTGTTTCACGCTCGAGCGGAAAAATCGAGCATCCAGTACTTTGCACTGTTCATCGGTTTCATCACGCTGGCGAGAAGTTTACGGCGGAGTATTCGGCGGGGACCTTTGTTTGCATGTCCGCTCGAGCGGGACTCTGTTTTCTGAAAAATTCTAAAACTGTTTTCTGTATACATCTTTGCATCCTCATCCCATCTTAGGCATTCTTAGGCCTAGTTTAAGACATCTTATTGAGGATATAGATGTAGAACCACACCGAGCATAATAGAGAATTAATTGTTCCACTTCCCAACTGTGAAACTTAGAGTGTGTTCAATCTGTTAAATGTATAGGGCTGGCATTTCAGGGAGACGCTCTAGCTACTGATAGCCCAGAACACTATGAGTAACAATTGTGTAAAGATATGTTCAAATGATTATCTTTCGAATACTGAACTGTTTACTGAACTGTTTTCTGAGCTGGTATTATTACTGAATGAATGTATGTCCTTTATTTCTGAACTATACTGTGGCATCCTTAGCACCTACTGTTACTGACTGTTACTGTTACAGAGATCTCTGTCGGTTCCCTCGTGGAACCACTACTGTTTACTGAATGATTGGCCATCATTACTGTTCGGTCTTTTAAGACCTACTGATACTGTTATGCTAATGGATGTACCACATATGACTGTTTACTGTACTGAACAACTGATATACTGTTTTAATCGAACTGTTTTCATTACTGTAAGGGCATTCATTCTAAACCTCTTTACGCATTAGGTTATTCACTGGGCTTTAGCTCACTGCTCATATATATATGTAGGTGTACAGGCACCGGACCAAAGCTAGAAGCGTCGGGGTATCTCCAGTTTTGTCAAGCTAGCCTAAGTGCCTCGCTGCGAGGTTCCAAGCCTATCATGCTAAGGCTTAGGGGTGTTTTAGTATTTCCCCTTTGCACTGTCGTACTGTTTTGTAATAACTGAAAGGATTGTATAGACTGAATGCTTACTGTACTGTCATCAAGGGATTAGGTCCCTGCACTGTTTGACTGTAAATGTTGTATAGACTGTACTGTTTAAATGTATAAATGCATGAAAAATCTTTTTGGCATACAGACTGTCACAGCTCAATGGACATTATTTATTTACTGTATTGGCTTCCGCCAGGCCCTGAACTCTGTTTTTACTATATTACTGTTAAGCAGGCCTTCGGTAATCTCGGATTACTGGCCGGTTACGGTGCTAAACCCATAGGGCCGGGTTTGGGTCGTGACAACCGGCTCCCCGTCTGTCCCCGAATCCGAATCTTCGAGGCCAATTTGCCTAAGGCTCTTGAAGCTGGGAAAGAGAAGAGCCGAAAGGTGTTGATCGTTGGCTGGAATCGGAATGCCTTCCGTGGCCGAGAATGTAGTATAAGTAGGTTCGTATCGAAGGAGTATGTGGACAGCTCTCCCTTGCTTTTGTACGTTTGGACGGTCGAAGTATCTGAGTGTAGACTTGATCTCCTCAAGGACTGCGTCGTCGGTTGATGGAAGGATCTTCTTCAAATTGTTACCTGCAAACAAGGGGTGATTAAAGGAAAAAAGCCGAATAAAAGGCAAGTCAACAAACACATGGCGTTACATGACAACCTGGATCACTCTTCCGTCTAGGAATAGGATCTAGGCGGTCTTCGCCTTCACCGAACTCCCAATTGCCTCGGACATTGACCATTACGTCGTCAACTCTCTTACCAGAACTAGCAAGCATGGTTATCAAGTGATGGTCAGTGTCCTTGGCCCTGAGAAAGTATCGCCCCAGCCGACTGGAAGATTTGGCCAAAGCGTAGCAGTGCCGAATCGCCGGAATGCCAAGGCTGATCCTAAGACGTCGGTTCAACTCTATCATCCCCATGATGATTCGAAAGAAATTTACGTTGGGTTGAGAAGGAATTAGACTCCAATAGCGAAGGATGGCCCTAAGCAGTGGATGTAGGGGAAAACGGACTCCGCCCTCCGTTATAGATAAGAGAGGGAAGACGATCATATTTTGATCCTCCCTCTCCATATCAAGAGTACTGTCCGTTACAAGAGACAAGTGGACATCGTCGGGAATGGAAAAATGTCGTCGGAATCCGGAAATACGACCCTCAGAAAGGAGGTCTTTCAAGTGTTTAGCCATTTTTGCAAGGATTCGAGGTTTCGCCGAAATCGAAATGATAAACAGAAAATACGATTGTAAAGAAAGAAGAAGAAGACTTACGAAGATTAAACGGAGCAGAGATAGACGGAGAAGAATTGCAGAAAATGCGAATCAGAGGAGGGATACCCGCTGGCGGTCGAAGAGTCGAATATTTGACGAATTGTGCATTCGAAAAGACTGAAGTTTCAAATCGTAATAAATGCGAGCGATGTACGAACGAGGCGGGAAAGTGTAATGATGACCGAAAAGGTGTGCGCATTCTGACATCCATATTGGGATATGCAGAGCCGTCTAACCTATTTTGACTTTCGAATTCAAAACCGAACACACCGATTAACTACCGTCAATGGAGAGTTCGGGGGGCTATTATGGGGGCTGAATAAATGACGAAGTTAGAAGGTGTGCGCAATAGAAGGCTGATATTAATCGGCTATATCTTGTGAGAATAGGAAGGGGGCCGAATATAATTTATGGGCCGAATAAGTACGGATGACTGGAGCCGAATAAAGGAAAGGACAATAATTAGAAAGTAGGCCCTGGCCCCGAGGCCCAAAAGAAACAGGTATAAATATAGGAATAACGGATATAGCAGGTATGTAACAATCACTTTTTGCTTAACTTAGAAGATAAGCTATTTTGAGTGCAAGAGCTGACTTGCCCGTCGGAGTGCTAATTCCGGCACCCCCGACCGGAGTGTTTGTGTCTTTTCAGGTGGCTAGCTGAGGACCACTAGCATCTCCCGGGATCTGAAAAGTATTTCCAAACCACTTCTCCACAATATATATACATCAGAGTCATATGTGAAATGGATAGCGTTGCCTAAAATTTTACAATTTCATAAAAAAAAAAAAAATTTGCAAAGCAAAATGAAAAAAATCCGACGTCTATCCATGCCTATCGCTGCGTCTCTAACTTTTCTCCGACATCTTGCTCGTTGGCTATTGTTTCTGAAATCTAGCATGAAATGCCGGCAGGACGAATAGCCATAAGCAATGACGCTTAGTAAAAACACACACACACTTAACTTTCTACAACTCCGAATAATAAAGCAATATGGCCGTAGCAAATAAAGACATACACGATTACAAGGTAGTGCAGCAAAAAGTACAATAATATGTAGAAGAAATTAAATACGCAAAGGCAATTAATAATTTTCAATTTTTGTAAGTGAAAACAATTGATGACAATTATGAGTGTTAGCTAACAATCAATTACATAATTCTAGGCAACTCTTCGTAGAGCGCCGTACCTACTCAACCACAACTACTAAGCAATGGCCACGGGCAATTCTGACTCCCCCTTGGTCAAATATTCAAACGTTACCGCAATAACTACCAATGATGCCCACGTACCAAGGTTACATATCCGAGTCGTGACATCACGGTCTGCCCAATGGGAACGGTATATGTTGTAACACTAGCACCACCAACCTTATATTGCCTATACCGATAAGAGCCAAAATACCTTCCCGCGCCATGTTAAGGTTCAAAACTCACTCACGCAAGGCTTAACTCAAAGGGAACACGCGCCACCATTATTTCAATACCGTAACAATGGTTACAACATCCTTCCATTATGTCATAATCTACTCATTCTGATATTCGACATGGAAACTCTAAATTTATTAAATAACAATTTTCTTGATCTCAAGAGAACATAACAACATCACACTTAAAATCATGATATCATGCAAGAATAACATTACTCGAGATTTAAGCAAGTTCCAATTTATTCAATAATGTTTCATAGGATTAATTAAAATGTGCCAACCATATACCCCAAAGTCATGAAACCCATCAACTTAGGACACTTTTCAAGTCTAGAATATGCAAATACAACTTCAACACAAAAAATTAGTTTCAAGTGTCATAAACTAACATGTATCTCATAGATTTAAATAAAATAATTTAAATCATGCTTTTCATTCCAATTCACTTAATCATGCCTTTGAACACTTAAGAAAATAACACAAGGTAATAATTATCAGTGTTTTTCTTTTAGAATAACAAGCCAAAAGAATGGATTTGTAAACCATTTAGGATTTCTTTAGGTTCTAAAATTTGAACACAACATAGAACAAGTCCACTTTCATTTCAAATTTTCTTTTATAAGTTGCATAACATAACCAGAGATTTATCTATAGACTATTTACTATGTTCTGTCTATATTCTCAACAGTGAACGGTTCTAAAGAAAAATACGAGCTCATACCAAATGAAGTCAAATGATCACGATATTTTTACTGGAGATAGTGAACAAGTTAGGAAGATATTTCAAGAACTCTAGAGCTAAAATTCACTTTATGATGGAGAACTCATTTTTGGAAGAAACTAGTATATTCAAACAGTGAGTTCAGTAGACTCTAGCACAGGTAGACTGAGTTAGAAAAATGAACAGAGGAATCAAACGATGTCCAAACTAAGTGAGGCCAGAACCATTGGAATGGTATTTGAGTTGGGGATATGTTATTAGAAGGATGAAAAGTCTAAAAATCATATCAAAGGGGGGTGAAAATACAGGTTCAAGCAGTACGGGTCTGTTCCTGTCGCGTTTTATAAAAATGATCATAATTCTCTCAATAATTAATATTTTTTAGTGATTCTTGTGTACATAGATAGGTATCTCATATATCTAACATTTGGCACAGTTTTACTCCATAAGGACGTTTTTTAGAGAAAATAGCATAGAAACAAAAGTGAGGGTTAACTGTTACTCCCAGAAATCTGTAGGATCCAACCATAAAGACAAGAGGTTTTCGGAACTCAAAACACATCCCATGATCTTACAAAAATGTGAGTATACCAATAACTCATTGATAGAGGGTATATCAAAACTTTAGAGCAAAATGATTTTTTTTTGTTTTTGTTTTGTTTTGTTTTGTTTTTTTTTTTTTTTTGTGAATTTTAGAAGATCAGCAAAGTTAATGCATATGAACAGAATCTGAGCAGACAAGGGCTAAAATTATACCAAGTGTTAAGATCTACTCCTATTCAATCAATTTTCACCATACACATACATGATACAAAAACATACAATCAAAACAGCCAAATATTAGATATAGGGTTGGAGAAGGCAAGGGTGTTCGGGTGTTCTTACATTGCTTGCTAGCTTTCAACTTCTCCTTTCTAGCTCTCTCTTCTTTCCTCTCCTCTTCTTTAGCCATGTGTGTGTGTGTGTGTGTTGAAGGGATTGCTATATAGGAAATGCGGAGGAGATATAAAAGCATATATGTCTCTTCTAAGGGTTTGAATGTCAGACAAAACCTTGCATGCTTGCAATTCTTCCTATGTCTTCCTTGGGAGTTTGGGATGTAATAGCATGCCTAGACAATTCTTGCTTGGGAAGAGCAAAGGGGAGACACAAGTTTACGGGGAAAAGAAGAGGGAACAAGTCAAAAAAATATTGATTTGTCCTCCTAAAGATTCTTCAAGACCAAATACAAATACATATACATATATATATGTACACATTTATTTATACACATTAATATACATGGTACTAGAGAATATACAAAATACAGATATACTAATACCAATGGTATAAGGAATTAATAAATTAAAGAAGAAATATAATATATGTAATCATATTTCTAGGGTTTAATGTGCATTAGAACAAAAATTCAGGGCTTAAAGTGGGCTAATAAAAAACTCAGGGTTCAGAGAATAATTATTAGAATTTGGGGCCTCTACAAATGAAATTAAAGAGTTGTATGACTAAATATAGCAATAGCAGCGAGGGAAATCTATTAAAGAAATTCGTCAAGAAAATTTATTACTGAAATATATTGCAAAATTAGGTAGCTAAAAATAATTTACTATATAAATTAATATATAAAAATTCAGGTTCTCACAACTTATCCCTCTTAAACAAATTTCATCCTCAAAATTTCCAGGTCTCTTAGTGGTTTGAAGGGTTAAGATTGGATTTGGTAGGAGTCTCTGTAGCCCTGATGCGAGGATAGCATTAGGTCACTGGTCCTTCAACATAAGATGGGTGTGTTCAACTCTTGAGATCCATAAAATTCTCAAACTTTCACTGTATAGGTAACGATGCCACTGCTTCTGTTTGAAAATCACAGTTACAACTTCATGGTGTGGTAGTAGTATAAGTCATTGGTCGAGAAAACGTACATTCTCGCCAATAATTAGACTCGCTGACTATTTGGTAGGTTGCTGATGTTCTTGTGTTCGTCGAGTTGTCATAATCAGGGAGGTTGACCTACCGGCCTTAAACAAATTGAAACGCCTTATCGAATGCATAAGTCATTTCCATCTTCGGGTAACCATCGATCACGACATGGTGTACAAACGATCAACCTGTGTCCAAGATGATGCTAGTGTCGGACACCTTCGAGCCTCGGTGTTTTCTTGGAATGAGTCTGGTTTTGATAGGTTGCCTTTTTACTTTTGTCCAGCAAATTGATTTGCTTTTGTCTAGCAGATTGACACTCGACAAGTTGACTCGTATGAGGCTTCATGAAGTTCTATGTTGATGTTGTCTTGGGAATCAAATTGTTGCATGCGAACTCTTCGAACAAGTGTGCTTTTCCCAACCTCTTCTGAATTCTATGACGCAAGGTCACAATATAAATTATAGTCTAAATCATCCTTCCCGATTGCTTTATAGTTGCGGGTGAAATGTTGTACTATAGTATAGCTTTGTTCCTGTGGTCTTCTTGCAAGATCTGCCACAGTTGGAAAGTAATTCAATAGTCGCGATATTAATCGACACTTCATATAATTGAATGAATCCTAAATAATTGATTAAGAGGCTACCTTATCGAAAGTAGATTGGAGTACATAAGTGACACAATTTTTTTTTTTTTTTTTTGGATTAATTGTCTAGAAATCGGGATCTTGGAATTGAAATAAGGGTTCATGATAAATGATCGACACTTGTCGCAAAGTAAATGTTATACAACAGAATTTCACAACTTGTTTAAAAAAATCGAGGATTATTGAATCAATGGTGGACATCAATTTAATGAGCAAGGAGAATGTGTTATTCATCCGAATGGAAAAGTTAGATTAAAGTGACATATTTATCAAAGTCAAAGAAAGAAGAAAATAAAAAGAATCGTAATATGGTAGAAGTTACCGAACAAGGGAAATTGACCTTATAGCAGTGAAGAGGATCTGAGACTTATAGAATTTGAATGGCACAATGAATAATGCTTCAATTTGGCAAGAAAATGATGTCAACTATAGAAAAGGATATTTGGAGTGAAATTAGTGTCGTCAATTTGTCACCAAGATGAGAGTGAAGAAGAGTGAGATTTCTAAACTTCTTGAGAAATATTTGCAAAACCAAACTACATAGGAGAAAGGGTTAGGTTTCCAAGAAGAGAGTGATTTTGAAATATCTCTTACAATAATCATGGTTATTGAAGCTGACCGGCAAGAAAGATAGTTACCAAAAATGGTGGTTGTAGACTCTATCAGAATTGGATTTAATAAGCTAGTCCTTGTGATTGAGTCATGAAAAGGTTTGGAAATTCAGCTAACAAGGGAACAAAATGAGCAAGAACAAGAGGCAAGTTCAAAGAAAGGTCGAAGCCATAACCACGAGGACCCACAAGGCAGAGAACTGAACTCAAGGTTGATTTAGATAAACGCTTTGAACCTCTCAAATAGTCAATCACGTGATTGATCCTAAGGAGTGGGATACCAATTCCTAACAGGGAGTTAGTTGATAGTTGAGACTCAATCGAAGTGTTCTATCTACCCTCCTAGCGAACAGTATCCATCCTCTATAGGGAGATGTACTTGGCTAAATAACTTCTTTTGTTCCATAGCTCTTGCAGCTTTGTCTTCAATTCTCTGAGTTAGCTGGTGTCATGCAATGTGTTGTCGTAAATATTGGTGTCATTTCAAGTTTCAACTCAAAAGAGGGATCTAGCTCCCATTTTGAAGGTAATCTTGGTAGCTAGTGAAAGGAAATGTTGGCGTATTTGCACACTACACGAGGAAGTCCTATATCCTTCAACTCTTTCACACATCAACATCATCGATTACTCGGCTAGTTGGTCGTGCCATTGTGACTTTCGATAAGTAGGGGACAGGGACTCATAGTTATCCCTCTTAAATTGAAAATTCATATCATCAAGTAAAAAAAAAAAGGCATTACCGATCTACGATAGCAATCTATGGTAGTTAGATTGACTGCCAACCAGTTTATTCTTAGATTTACGTTGTGAGTCGAAGACTTCTAAGCAGCAGGAATTGCACATGGGATCTACTCGGACCAACATCTTGAAGATGGTTCTATACTTATGATTAGTTCTTACTTGTTCTAACACAAATCTAGAGGTTCACAAAAATGGTGGTAGAGTGGAATGGTTTGAAATGACTATGGCAGTAGCACAATTTAAGCAAAAAATTTAAATGGAATTGACATGATGATTTTGAACTTTCATGGAGTATAAGTTATGGAGATAATGGCCAAACTAGATATCTAACCTGAAACTGTGTTGGCCATACGCATTTTAAATTGAATATCCAAGATTCGTCATCGAGAAAAAAGGAAATGCAGTTGTCAAAGTAGAACAAGGTAGAACAATCGAGGTTCAAAAGCTATCAATCGATCATCTTAAGGCAATATATCTCAACGAATTGGAAACGCTTAAGGACGCTAGAAATGTGATGATGTTTCCTTTGAATAGGTGTCGTCAATTCAAGAATTGCAAACAATGGTTAAGTTATAATGATTGCTATGCCTAGGTCTTTTCTAACCGCAAGTCGAAAAACATGGTTGAACCTAGGCTTTGATACCATGTTGTGATGCCCCAAAATTCGGGACCATCAAAATATTTATTAACGAAAAATTATAGGGTTTTTCTATGGTTACAAGACCCAATATATATATATATATATACACATCAGAGTCAAATGTGAAATGGACAGCATTACCTAAAATTTTACAATTTCATAAAAAAATAAAATTTGCAAAGCAAAATGAAAAAAATCCGACATCGATCCATGCATGTCACTGCGTCTCTAACTTTTCCCCGACACCTTGCTCATAGGCGATTGCTTCCGAAATCTAGCATGAAATGTCAGTAGGACAAGTAGCCATAAGCAATGATGCTCAGTAAAAACGCACACACACCCTAACTTTCTACAACTTCGAATAATAAAGCAATATGGCAATAACGAATAAAGATATACATGATTATATGGTAGTGCAGCAAAATGTACAATAATATGTAGAAGAAACATTAAATACGCAAAGGCAACTAATAATTTGCAATTTTTGTAAGTGAAAACAATTGATGACAATTATGAGTGTTAGCTGACAATCAATTACATAATTTTAGGCAACTCTCTGTAGAGCGCCGTACCTACTCAACCACAACCACTAAGCAATGGCCACAGGCAATTCCGACTCCCCCTTGGTCAAATATTTAAACTTTACCGCAGTAACTACCAATGATGCCCACGTATTACATACCCGAGTTGTGACATCACGGTCTGCCCTATGGGAACGGTTTATGTTGTGACACCAGCACCACCAACCTTATATCGCCTATACCAATAAGAGCCAAAATACCTTCCCGTGCCACATTAGGATTCGAAACTTACTCGCACAAGGCTTAACACAAAGGGAACACACCCCACCATTATTTCAATACCGTAACATCGGTTACATCATCCTGACATTATAAACCAAGTTTCAATACCATAACAACGGTTACAACATCCTTCCATTATGTCATAATCTACTCATTCTGATATTCGACTTGGAAACTCTAAATTTATTAAATAATCATTTTCTTGATCTCAAGAGAACATAACAACATCACACTTAAAATCATGATATCATGCAAGAATAACATTACTCGAGATTTAAGCTAGTTCCAATTTATTCAATAATGTTTCATAGGATTAATTAAAATGTGCCAACCATATACGCCAAAGTCATGAAACCCATCAACTTAGACACTTTTCAAGTCTAGAATATGCAAATACAACTTCAACACAAAAAATTAGTTTCAAGTGTCATAAACTAACATGTATCTCATAGATTTAAATAAAATAATTTAAATCATGCTTTTCATACCAATTCACTTAATCATGCCTTTGAACACTTAAGAAAATAACACAAGGTAATAATTATCAGTGTTTTTCTTTTAGAATAACAAGCCAAAAGAA
The DNA here is from genome assembly GCA_025200525.1 of Camellia lanceoleosa. NCBI lineage: Eukaryota > Viridiplantae > Streptophyta > Magnoliopsida > Ericales > Theaceae > Camellia > Camellia lanceoleosa. Next base: position 30,905,418 of record CM045759.1, read on the forward strand.
TGGATTTGTAAACCATTTAGGATTTCTTTAGGTTCTAAAATTTGAACACAACATAGAACAAGTCCACTTTCATTTCAAATTTTCTTTTATAAGTTGCATAACATAACCAGAGATTTATCTATAGACTATTTACTATGTTCTGTCTATATTCTCAACAGTGAACGGTTCTAAAGAAAAATACGAGCTCATACCAAATGAAGTCAAATGATCACGATATTTTTACTAGAGATAGTTAACAAGTTAGGAAGATATTTCAAGAGGAACTCTAGAGCTAAAATTCACTTTATGATGGAGAACTCATTTTTGGAAGAAACTGGTATATTCAAACAGCGAGTTCAACAGACTCCAGCACAGGTAGGCTGAGTTAGAAAAATGAACAGAGGCATCAAACAATGTCCAAACTAAGTGAGACCAGAACCATTGGAAAGGTATTTGAGTTGGGGATATGTTATCAGAAGGATGAAAAGTCTAAAAATAACATCAAGGGGGTGAAAATACAGGTTCTAGCAGTACTGGTCCTTTCTTGTCGCATTTTATAAAAATGATCATAACTCTCTCAATAATTAATATTTTTCAGTGATTCTTGTGTACATAGAAAGGTATCTCATATATTTAACATTTGGCACTGGTTTCACTCCATAAGGAGTTGTTTTTTTTTTTTTTTTTTATAGAGAAAATGGCATAGAAACAAAAGTGAGGGTTAACTACTACTCCCAGAAATCTGTAGGATAACCATAAGGACAAGAGGTTTTCGAAACTCAAAACACATCCCATGATCTTACAAAAATGTGAGTATACCAGTAACTCATTGATAGAGGGTATATCAAAATTTCAGAGCAAAATGATTTTTTCTTTTTTCTTTGTGAATTTTAGAAGATTAGCAAAGTTAATGCATATGAACAGAATCAGAGCAGACGGGGGCTAAAATCATACCAAGTGTTAAGCTCTACTCCTATTCAATCAATTTTCACCATACACATACATAATACAAAATACACAATCAAACAACCAAATATCAGATATAGGGGAGGAGAAGGCAAGGGTGTTCGGGTGTTCTTACATTGCTTGCTAGCTTTCAACTTCTCCTTTCTAGCTCTCTTTTCTTTCCTCTCCTATTCTTTATCCATGTGTGTGTGTGTGTGTGTTGAAGGGGCTGAAGGGATTGCTATATAGGAAATGAGTAGATATAAAAGTATATGTGTCTCTTCTAGGGGTTTGAATGTGAGACAAAACACTGCATGCTTACTAGTCTTCCTCGGTTGTCTTCCTTGAGAGTTTGGGATGTAATAGCATGCCTAGACAATTCTTGCTGGAGAAGAGCAAAGGGGAGACACAAGTGTATGGGGGAAAGAAGAGGGGACAAGTCATAAATATTGATTTGTCCTCCTAAAGATTCTTCAAGACCAAATACAAATACATATATATATATATAATACATATATTTATACACATTAATGTACATGATACTAGAGAATATACAAAATACATATATACTAATAGATATGGTATGAGGAATTAATAAATTAAAGATGAAATATAATATATGTAATCATATTTCTAGGGTTTAATATGCATTAGAACAAAAATTCTAGGCTTAAAGTGGGCTAATCAAAAACTCAGGGTTCAGAGAATAATTCTTAGAATTTGAGGCCTCTACAAATGAAATTAAAGAGTTGTAGGACTAAATATAGCAATAGCAGCGAGGGAAATCTATTAAAGAAATTTGTCATGAAAATTTATTACCGAAATATATTGCAAAAATAGCTAGCTAAAAACAATTTACCATATAAATTAATATATAAAAATTTGGGTTCTCACAATATACATACATGCATACATACATACATACATACATACATACATACATACATACATACATACATACATATTCATCTATATCTATATATGGATTCTTTGATTCATCATCTCTATCTGCTTCAATGTCAACATCTTCTTGCTTGTTCAGCCACTAGAGCTTTCTTTTCTCGCCGGCACCTTCACCGCTCGCCTCAAGAATATTCATCGGAGTACTGTTTGAATTGATACTGAATGGAATTGCAGGAGTTTGAAAACTGAGCATAAGACGTGTCTTCTTCAACCATTGGTTGGTTATGAGGTTCTCAATCTATCTGTTTAAAAAAAAAAAATACAAATATCTTATTTATTTGTTCAAATTTTTTATTTGTTAATTTTTTTTGTGTAATTTTTTTGTTCATTTTTTTCCCCCAAAAATTTATCTATTCAATTTTTTATCCCAAAATATTTTATATGTTCAATTGGTCTACCCTACCTTCTACCAGAAACGTGTTTTTGAACTAATCTTGGTCAAAGTTGCTGACTGTAAAAAAGTTTGTGAGAGATATGTTTTGTGTATGTTTTATCTATATAATTTTTAGCTGCAACAACAAACTGCATAACAAAATCACAATCAATTCCTATATGTTCAAGCCACTACCAAAAATCACATAAGCAAAAGGAATTTTCTAAGAAACATATCAAAAAAAAAAAAAAAAAAAAAATATCATTCTCAAACACACAGATGATCCACAGATGATCATCAAAAATCAAAGAAGCAAAAATCAAATGCATTTTCCCCTCTTCCCCTCTTTGTGATCTCCTTATAACTGTTTGTATGTGTTGAAATAAGAACAGATCAGTAGTAGTTCTTTGTTCGGTTGCTGAGAAAACATGCACACAAACACAACAACAAAATAAACAGATACAAAGATGAAAAATCAAAGAAGACGTGAGAACTCTCTTAACTGGAGGAAAGGCATACACATACATAGATAGCCACACTCCACACTACACTCGAAAAATGCTTTACCTCATTCACGAAGTAGAGCACAATCCTTGCAATTATGAAAAAATAAAGTTAAAATAAAAATTAAGAAATGATTTGATAATTAGCGTTTCAATAGATGAATTTGATTCACCAATCTATGAATTTTTACAAATATAATTTAGATATATATCGCGAAGCTCACATACATTAATCGAATTTACCAATCGTGTCAAATTCTAGAGAGAGAGAGAGAGAGAGAGAGAGAGAGAGAGAGAGAGAGAGAGATTTTGATTTCAACTTTGATGCTGTCAAACTTGAAGGCCATTTTCAATATGAGAAATAGAGAAGATAAAGCTTGCACGGGAAATGTCTGAAAGTTCGTCTTCCTTATCATCCGTATTTTCAAGCTCATTAAACCAGTCTTCATTTACAGACACCTCCACCTCTCCTCCGTCGTCCCCATTAGAGCTCTCTACCCCCACTCTCTCTAGCTTTACAAATCCGCCTCTGTCGCTACAAAAGCGTCACAGATGACGACAGCACCGAGATCCTCCAGATCTACTATATAGTTAAATATAGATCTTATTGAAAAGTATATAGATATATATATATAGAGAGAGAGAGAGAGAAAGATCTGGTTCTAGCGCCGCCACTGCTATCGCTTTTGTCGCTGTCGAATGGGGATAAAGTGTGTGGCGGCAAAGGAGTGAGTTGATGCCATTGCTTCCTCAAATCCATCATCGGAACTCCGATGAGTCTATCGTCCGATACAGAAACCTTAGGCTGACAATGATGGTTTTGGAGAACGATGATTAAAGAGAGGATATATACAGAGATGTCTATGACAAGGATGGACCGAGGGGAGGCTGGCAGGAGCGACCGCCACCCCAAAGTTTTGAAAAAACCCCCTAGATATAGTAATAAAATTACAAATTATAATGACCCCAAAATGCATATCATGATTATATTAATTTAATTATGTGTTTAATTTTAATTGTGATATGTGCCATGTGTGATTCGAATGCTAATTATGTGTTTTGTAAGAGTTTTGAATCCATATCTGTTCATCGTATGAAAATCTATTCTGAATCCTACTAAAATATGAAATCGAGGGTTGTAAAGGCTGATAAGGAAGTGATGCTACAGGCTGCCAAACAGAGACTGAGTGTAACATAAGTATCATGCTCCTGCAATGTACTGAAATATTTCTCTTGTAACAAGATTCCATTAGTTAGTTAGAGATGTGGTTAGATGGTTAGTAAGTAGTTAGATAGTTAGCTTTGTAACTACAACTGATATATATATATATATCAAGAAAATGACTTACGAAATCAAATATGACTAAAATCGAACAGATTGGAATGCACAAATAACCAAAATCAAAATCATTTATAAAACTTTTTAATTAGATACAGAAAATAACCTACAATTACAATCGTAACTTACAATTACAATCGTAGCAACTGCAAGGGTCTTAATCAGGTTACAAAACAAGAGGTGTTGGTTCTCACTCAGAGCTCTTCGGATTTGTTTTCTTTTTTCTCAAAAGATAGGAAAATCGAAAGATGCCTGAATGAATACATTTGATTACAATACATAGAAAAGCAATAAGCTATGCAACATGTGAATTGGTTGATTGATGAAGGCAGCTGGCAGCACATGGGGCAGAACAGATGCTGTCAGATGCTTTCGGCTGATTGACAAAAGTTGAAGCAACTTTTGACTTTAATTGAGTGAACAGTTGATTGATGAACAGTAAAAGTGAATAGTGACTTTTACTGTTCATGCCTTTCGGTGGAACATGTAAATAGGGGAATTAATATAGATACAAATTGGCAGCTTTTCTCAAAAGAGTATTGATTGAAGCTAATTTATATCTATATGGAATCCAAAGTTGATTAAGCATATGGATCCTGAACATCATGAAATTCGGGTCCATAATGATCTTGATTAGTTGAACTTTGTGAATTAGCAAGACAATAAGCAATAGATAACAACATAACTTGGTATTGCTTATTGTCTTGCTAATTCTGATTAATCTTTCTCCTTTCTTGTTTAATTACTCTGTTGTCAGTCATCTTAATCTGTCCAAAATTCTATCTGTGTCTTTCCACCTAGCTAAGTCACCCACTTTCGTCCCTGTCCAGAGTAAGTCCTTACGGTTAGGCAGTGTTGGACTTAGGGGTCAACCGAATAGGGTATGTATGGTTGCGGGTATGTGAAAACATGATAAATTTAGACAATTAAGATTTTTGTAATACAGATTAATTAACCAAAAAATGAGTAGATTATTTAGAAGTAACTCGTCAATCAGTTCTAGATCAACTACTTTGCCTTCAATACCTAATCAAGGATTAGTAATTAATGAAGAAAATGTTGAAATACAAAATGATAAAATTGATTTAATTTGGAATATACCAAAATTACCTAGTAAGGAAATTTATAAAACTACTTTTATACAGAATACTTTTCAAATTAATCTGCATGTTAAAACTATTGAACAAATTTATGCTTTAGAAAAACCCAGAGAAACCTGTCAATTATTTGATGCTAATCTAATCAAAAGACATTTAAAAAATGGTAACAATTTTATTCATTTAGGATTAATTCAAGTCGGTGTTAAACCATTAACTCAACAAGGTAAAAATGCTTCTCTTTTATTATGTTTACGAGATGTTCGTTTTCTTGATTACAATGATAGTTTAATGGGTATGATGGAAACTGGTCTTCATAAAGGTCCAGTACATTTTAATTGTTTTCCTGATTTTACATTAAGTTTACGTTATCCACATATTTTAGATGCATTAACATTAAATATTCAATTAAATGGTTCATTTACGAATATGAAAGAAAAAGTTCATAATATTGCTTTAATTTATCGTGTTCACTATAAATGCATGAAAACTAATTTAAATGTTCAAGCTTTACATAAAATTCCAAAAGATAAAACTCTGTTAATCCAAAGTAGTAATCATGAATCACATATTAATGTTCCCCAAATGATTGAATGGAAAAATATTACACTCCCTGATCAAGGGATAACTGTTAATGAAAATTACAAACATAATCAACAACAATCTTCAATCCAAGATATCCAAGACATTCAACAATATACTGATGGTTCAGTTCGTATTAAATTTAATCGTAGTCAATCTTCTAGACATAGTACTTCTGGTGTACCTACTAAAATTGAAACTGAAGATGAAATATTTAATACTCTGTTATTTAGAAAAAATAGTCAAATTCATCTTGGTCAACCATCACATAGTAAATTAAAAGGAATTGATAACTCTACAACTTCTCAAAACAGTAAACCTGTTTATTCAACTCACACACAATTACATGAAGAACATGAAGAATCTCAAAATTCTCCTACTCAAACTGATTTTGAAGTTATACCTCCAATAAATTCTCAATTAATGACAATCAAAAAAGAATTTACTCCTGATCTTTATAAATTACTTATTAATTTTAGATCTAAAGAAAATAGAACTAAAAGACATGCTTATCGTGCTAAATATGATTCTGCTCAACAATCTAAAATAACACGAAACTGGTATGATTTTATGGTTGAATATGGTTTTGAATTATCTTTCTTTGAATATTTCGATAAATATTACAAAAATATTAATACAATCACTAAACATAAATGGAAAACTTCTCCCAATACATCTGTTAACTCTAGTCATCCACCTCTGGCTATCATAATTATTGATCATCAAGGTTCTGAAGTCCCAGCCTCTCCTTTTAAGTTGCCTGGTACTAACCCTGAAATTAAAAAAGTTATTGAACAAAATAATTATACTAATCAATGTTTAAAAACAATTGGTAAACAATTAGATAAAATAGAAACTAATTTAAAAGAATATTCTGCTAATTTTACATCTACTAAGCAATCCTTAGATCAACCTTTAATCAATCTCTCTAGTGATCGTTCCAAACGAAAAAGTTCAGTCACGCAGGATCAATCTACAGTCAAAGTCATTGAACAATTATTTACAAAATTAGCCTCCTCTGAACAAGCTTCACCTTCTAAAGGCCTTACTGTATTAAACCAACCAATAGAACCTGTTTCTACTCACTCAGAATCTGATTCAACTGATAATGAACTTAATCTATTAGTCCAACAGTTCCAATCTTCTACAAATCTCAATAAACTTCATTATCCTAAACCTAATCCTACTTCTCTTACTAAAAATTGGTATTCTCGACCTACTCCTCCTAATCTCCAATATGAAGAAAATAATCTTGCCAATCAATTTTCTGTTTCTGCTAAAAATTTATACGAATGGAATATTGATGGTCTTAGTGAAGATCAAATCCTTCAAAAATTAAATCATTTATTTATGGTTGCAAATAGTTATTTAACTAATTAACCTGATTACTCTCAACCTGAAATTACCTCCTTAATCACCTCTGGTTTTACTGGTATGCTCAAATCTTGGTGGGAAAAATATCTCACTGACGACCAACGTGAATCAATCTTACATGCTAATCAAAAAGATGCTAATGATCTCCCAATCTTTGATGATAATATTGGTTATTATGTCCCTGATGGTGTTAATACATTAATCTATACAATTGTTAAACATTTCATAAGTACTCCTAGTAATATATATTCTCGCATACATGATCAACTTAGTAACCTTACTTGTCCAACCTTAAGTGATTTTAGATGGTATAAAGATGTTTTTACCTCTAGAGTAATGTTAAGAGAAGACTGTACTACATCATTTTGGAAAGAAAAATTTATCAATGGCTTACCTAGTTTATTTGCTCACAAAATTAGAGATGTTCTTAGTCAACCTACTGGTGTTATTGAATATGATAATTTAACTTATGGTGATATAATTAGCACTATTCAAAAAGAAGGATTAAGAATGTGTATTGATCTTAAACTTAGTCAAAAAGCTCAAAAAGATAAACACAAGGCTAAATATGAATTAGGAAATTTCTATGAACAATATGGATTACCTCCTGTAGCACCCTCTTGTAGGAAATCACATAAATATTCAAAACATAAATCATCATATAAATATTCTAACAAATACAAAAAGAATTATTCACCTGCCAAATCCAATGATAAATTTTATACTAAACCCAAAAGGAAACATTATAAGAAATCACATCCAAAATCCAAATCTACTAAAGATATTAATTGTTATAACTGTGGTAAAAAAGGTCATTATTCTAATAAATGTAAAGAAAAACAAAAATTAAAAGATAAAGTTAATCAACTTCAAATTGATGATAAATCCAAAAATCAATTATTTGAAATCTTTCAATTAAATCAATCTGATACTAATTCTTCTTCTAATAATCCAAATACTTCATCTAATTCTGATTCTCCATCACTTAGTGATGATTCTGATAATAATATTACATTAGGATGTAATGATGTTTGTTGTAAACCTGTATCCATTTACTACATCTAGTGAAGGAATAACTACTCATGTTTTAGGTCAACCTGTTACATTCAAATTTTTGTCTCCACCTGAAATGCTAGAATTAAATCAATTAAAAGAATGTTCTATTTCTCACACTATTAATCGATTAACTCAACATTTAAGATTCTTAAAAGAAGAAATAAATTATAAAAGAATTGATCAACAATTACAAGATCCAATTATTATTTCTCAAATTAATGATTTTAAATTAAAACTTGAATCAACTGTTTGTTCTACTTTACCGACTACATTCTGGCATAGGAAAAAGAATGTAGTTACTTTACCATATATTAAAAATTTTAATGAAAAACAAATTCCTACTAAATCTAGACCTATTCAAATGAATTATGAACTACTTGAAATGTGTAAAAAAGAAATTAATGAATTATTAAAAAATCGAATAGTTAGCCCCAGTAAATCTCCATGGTCATGTCCGGCTTTTTATGTTAACAAAAATGCTGAATTAGAGCGAGGTGTTCCTCGACTAGTTATTAATTATAAACCATTAAATACTGTTTTAGAATGGATTCGGTATCCTATTCCTAATAAAAAAAGATTTAATTAAAAGACTTAATCAAGCTTTCATTTTTAGTAAATTTGATTTAAAAAGTGGTTTTTGGCAAATTCAAATTCATCCTAAGGATAGATATAAAACTGCATTCATTACACCCTTTGGTCACTATGAATGGAATGTCATGCCATTTGGCTTAAAAAATGCTCCTAGTGAATTTCAAAATATATGAATGATATATTTAACCCATTTAGTCATTTTTCTATTGTTTACACTGATGACATATTAATTTTTTCAAAATCCATTAATGAACATTGGAAACATTTAAATGCTTTCTTTTATACTATTAAAAGTCATGGTCTTGTTATCTCTGCCCCTAAAATTAAATTGTTTCAAACTAAAGTTAGGTTTTTAGGTTATGATATTTACCAAAACACAATCCTACCTATTAGTCGCTCCATTGAGTTTGCGTCTAAGTTCCCTGATGAAATATTGGATAAAACCCAATTACGAAGGTTCTTAGGATCCCTTAATTACATTGCTGAGTTTTACAAAGATCTTAGGAAAACTTGTCCAACCCTTGTTTGATAGGTTAAAGGATAATCCTCCTCCTTGGTCTTCTATTCATACTTCTATTGTTAAACAAGTCAAACAATATGTTCAGTCTCTTCCTTGTCTTGGTATTCCTACTGAGAAATCATTCAAACTGATGCTTTTGATATTGGTTATGGTGGCATTCTTCTTCAGAAAGCTACTCCTCAATCATCTAAACAACTTGTTCGTTATCATTCTGGTGGCTGGAATAAAGCACAATTAAATTATAGTACTATTAAAAAAAAATTATCTACTGTTTTATGTATTAGTAAATTTCAAGATGATATTTTAAATCAAAAGTTTTTACTTCATGTTGATTGCAAATCTGCTAAATATGTTTTGGAAAAAGATGTTCAAAATCTTGCTAGTAAGCAAATTTTGCCCGCTGACAATCTATTTTAAGTATTTTTGATTTTGATATTGCTTATATTCCTGGTTGTCAAAATTCCATTCCTGATTTTCTTACTCGGAAATTTTTACAGGGAGGTAAGGGATGAGTGCTACTCCACATATTGCCTACCTTAAAACCCAAATTACCCATTACAAAACCCTGATTCACCAATTACACCATCGCATTTCTCGCCTCACATTAGCCAAGAAAACTACTAGTCGTGCTCAATACATCAATTACCACCAAATCCAAGCTCGTGGCAACTTGCTTGCTGATTACCTTAACTGTTTAGATTACTACCAGAATTATCTAGATCTTCTTTCTGGTTGCTAATCAATTGCTAACCTTTCTTTTCTTTCTACAGATGTCTCGCCCAAGGCCTCCTTCTAAGGCTTTGGTTCCCACTAGTAACCCTAATCAACAAATTGTTCCTCCTCCGTTGGAGTTAGTTACCCAATACCATCCTATTGAAATGATTAACCGTTATCAAGTCCTTGGTAACATTCCTAAACCTAGTTGCACTTCTGCTCTTGCTTCTGATCCATTTGCTTCTTCTAGTGGAGCAGTTACTCCATTTCCTGCTAATCCAATCAGGTCTGCTCGATCTGATTATGTTAAATCAACTACTAAAAATCTCTTTTATAAAGAGCCTAGTCACCCCAAGAGTCAAACTGTTTCTGATCTTGCTAAATCATTCTTTGGCCCTGGATGGCACTTTGCTCCAGTGCATCCTGATAAATCAATTACCTTCTATAAAGACATTCTGATTCATCACCAATCAATCTTGATTAAACCTATCTATGATCGCACTTATGCTAGTAAAATTCTGTACCATTCCCTGTATATACATAACATTGTCTCCTTAGCTGAATGGGGTCCTACTTATCAGCTTCGTGAATTACCAGGTCACTCTATTCCATACAATTACCATGATTACATTGATGCTTGGTTCAAGGTCTTCTTGTACCAAAATGAAACCTTCAGTCACTCCTGGTTCATTCAATTTGATCAAAAGTTTAAATCAGAACTACCCTCTTGGTTTCTAAGATAGTGGACTCATTATGGTGCCATTTCAGATATCTTTCCAACAATTCTGATTGAACAAATCAATTATTTTGCTACTATTTTCCCATTTACTCCTCATCAAAGAACATTTCCATTACTGTTAATTTTTATATCCAAGTATAAGATTCCATGGATACTTAAATGGCATTATGGAATTATTGATAATATTGTTATTCGTCAACACTCTGTTAAATGGTGGGATAAGTTCACAGTGCATTGCATTGTTGAAATTGTCCAAGCTGAATTCCCCATTGATCATCTTGTACCTACTCCTGCAACTGTTAAAGCTCAGCAGAACCCAACTGCTTCAATCACTCAAGGAAACCAACTTCCTACAATCAACCTTGGAAGCCCCTCATTTAGTGGTTCCAAGCCCAAATCAAAAGATAAATCAAAGTCCAAAGTTGTTGCTGCTCAATCAGTCCAATCAAAGCCCAAGTTAGATAAATCAACGGCAGTCCAGCCCAAGCCCAAGGTTAAACCTGGATCCGCCAGTGATCAACTACTTCAGATGGCCCGTCTCCTGATGAATCAGGCCCAGGCCCAATTAAAAGAAGAAAAATCAGATGATGAGTCCCTTGCACCAGCCCAAAAGTCCAGTTCAACAGAAGACTCAGATGGTTCACAAAGTTCAACTAATCAAGATCATTATGGACCCAAATTTCATGATGCTCCGGATCCATATGCTTAATCAACTTTGGATTCCATATAGCTATAAATTAGCTTCAATCAATACTCTTTTGAGAAAAGCTGCCAATTTGTATCTATATTGATTCCCCTAATCACATGTTCCACCGAAAGGCATGAATAGTAAAAGTCACTATTCACTTTTACTGTTCATCAATCAACTGTTCACTCAATTAAAGTCAAAAGCTGCTTCAACTTTTGTCAATTAGCCGAAAGCATTTGACAGCATCTGTTCTGCCCCATGTGCTGCCAGCTGCCTTCATCAATCAACCAATTCACATGTTGCATAGCTTATTGCTTTTCTATATATTGTAAACAAATGTATTCATTCAGGCATCTTTCGATTTTCCTATCTTTTGAGAAAAAAGAAAACAAATCCGGAGAGCTCTGAGTGAGAACCAACACCTCTTGTTTTGTAACCTGATTAAGACCCTTGCAGTTGCTACAATTGTAATTGTAAGTTACGATTGTAATTGTAGGTTATTTTCTATATCTAATTAAAAAGTTTTATAAATGATTTTGACTTTGGTTATCTGTGCATTCCAATTTGTTCAATTTTAGTCATATTTGATTTCGTAAGTCATTTTCTTCATTATATATATATATATATATATATCAGTAGCTATGTATAGATGGGTTAATTGAATGAAGATTTCTCTCTGATTCTGCTTTTCATCATGGTATCAGAGTATGATTATGCTCTAACGAGCGATCTGATATGGTCTCTACAACAATGGAGGCTTCATCCTTTTCATCAACCTTCATTCCTGCAAACTTGACCATATTGATCTCCAATCTTAACTCATTTGTTACAGCCAAACTTGACTGTACAAACTTCATAATCTGGAAAAATCAACTCCAAAACATTCTTCATGTTACTGATCTACTGAAATTTCTTGATGGATCATATGTGTGTCCTAGCCCTATGATACAAAGTTCAGCAGGTATTCAAGTTTCAAATCCAGAATCGATTCTTTGGAAAACAATCGATGCTCATCTGTTGAGTTGCCTCACAGCAACACTGTCTCCTGCACTTTTCACCTTAGTTCTTCATCTCAAAACCAGTTTAGAGGTATGGAATTCCTTGGATAAGAGATTTACATCCCCATCTAGGTCTCACATTCATCAATTGAAGATTAAGCTGAATTCAATTTCCAAGAAATCTGAATCCATGGAAACATATCTTAGTCGAATCAAAGATTTGGTTGATCAACTGCGTATAGCATCATCCACTATTAATGATGAAGATGTTGTGCTCATTACTTTAAATGGACTTCCTGATGAGTATAATCCTCTCAAGACAGCTATTAGAGCTAGACCTGAGCCTATTTCTATGGAGTCTCTTTCTTCTTTATTGTGCTCAGAAGCCATTCATGTTGAAAGCAAGCTTCAACAGTCTACTAATTTAACAGTTGCATATACTGCTATGAAGGATTCAACTTCATCCTCTTCTAAAGGATTTACTGCATATCAATCTGGCAGAGCTTTCTCTAGATATGATTCTAGAGGTTCTTACAGAGGCAATAGATCCTCTCATGGCAGATCTTCTTCCAATTCTCGCGGCAGATCTTACTCCCACAAGTCCAATTTTGGCATTATTTGTCAAATATGTGACAAGCCTAATCACTCTGCATCTGACTGTTGGCATAGGCTTGATACAAATTTTCATCCTACTTCTTAATCCACTTCCAATCCATCTTCTTCTTCAATGCCTTATCAGTCTAAGGCCTATGTTGCTTCAGTTTTAGAAGACAACTCCTCTCAGGTTTCAGCCCCATGGTTCTTGGATTCTGCATCCACTGATCACATTACACATGATCTTTATCAATTGAACTCTTATCAGCCTTATACTGGTACTGATCAGGTAACCATTGGTAATGGTTCTTCTCTTCCTATCCAGCATACCGGTAAAGGTATCTTGCCCACTCCTAATCACTCTTTTCACTTACCGCGTGTCTTACATGTCCCATCTATTTCTTCTAATCTTCTTTCTGTTCAGAAATTGGCTAAAGATAATAATTGTTCTGTAACATTTGATGGTACTTCCTTTTTTATTTAGGACAATCACACCAAGGCTATTCTACATAGAGGTGATCATGCTCATGGTCTTTATCATTTTTTGCATCCTTCATCATCTCCTTCTTATGCCTATCATCACTCTACTACTACTGACTCTGCTTCTCTTTGGCACAATAGACTTGGCCATCCATCATCCCATAAAATTCATATTCTAAGAAAACATTTCCATGTTTCCATAGATAAAGATTTCAATTCTTGTAATGATTGTTCTGTTGCCAAATGTCATAGGTTACAATTTCATCTTTCTAATTCTACTGTAAATGCTCCTTTAGCTTTAATCCACACTGATGTTTGGGGTCCCTTTTCTCATTCTAATTCTGCTTACAAGTTTTATGTGTTGTTTGTGGATGATTTTAGTTGTTTTACATGGCTTTATCCTCTGGCTTATAAAAGTGAAGTTTGTTATAAATTTCAAGAATTCAAACTGTTTACTGAAAGACAATTTGGTTTCCCTCTAAAAATTTTAAGGTCTAATGGTGGTGGTGAGTTTATTAACAATTCTATGCAGTCTTTTATGCAAACTACTGGTATTCTTCATCAATTCTCATGTCCCTATACTCCTTCCCAAAATGGAGTTGCCGAGGGAAAGCACTTGCATATTGTTGAGACTGCTATTTCTCTTTTGCATCATTCTTCTCTTCCTTTGTCTTATTGGTTTGAAGCCATTGCTATGGCTACCTATCTCATCAATCGTATGCCTAGTGCCTCTTTGTCCAATTCTTCTCCTTATGAAGTTCTTTATCATCATCCCCTCCTTATACTCATCTTAAAGTTTTTGGTTGCCTTTGTTTTCCGTGGCTCCAACCTCATGCTCCTCACAAGTTAGCTCCCAAATCTACTTGTGTTTTTCTTGGGTATCACCCATCCGCCAAAGGTTACAGGTGTTTGAATCTTCTTACTAGAAAAATTATTCTCTCCAGACATGTTAAGTTCCAAGAAACTGTCTTTTCTTTTTCTTCTTCTTCTTTGCAACCACTGGCTACTTCTCTTTCACAGATTAAATCTTTCCTTTGGTCTCCCTCCCCACAGTCTTCTTCTTCTGTTATGCCTCCGCAGTCTGGGCCACAGTCTAGGCCTTTCTCCAAGCCTCCTTCGTCCAGGTCCCAGCTTGGGTCTCTTCTCTCTGCCTTACTGCCCCCACAAACTTTTGGGCCACCGCAACAGCCTGCCTCACTATCACAATTTCAGTCTGCGCCACCCTCTACATCACTACCACAACCACAGTCTGAGCTTCTCTTTGCATCACTGCCCCAGCCAGATCAGTCTGTCTCTCCCATCAATCCTCCTGTGCCTGGGTCAATCCCTATTGATTCTCTTTCTGTTGTCTTGCCTTTGCCTCCTGCCACCACTAATGTTTATCCTATGCAGACACGGTCTAAAACCAGGTCTGTTTCTTTGATTGCCACACTTGCTTGTGATGATAAGTCTGAGCCTCTCTCATATAAGAGTGCTTTAACTTCTCCAGTTTGGTTTCAAGCTATGCTTGATGAATACACTGCTCTTCAGCAGCAAGGGACTTGGTCCTTGGTCTCTCTCCCTCCATCCAAACAGGCCATTGGTTGTAAATGGGTTTTTAAGCTTAAAAGAGCTTTTGATGGGACTATTGCTCGGCCTAAGGCTTGTTTGGTTGCACAAGGTTTTCTCCAACAGCATGGCATTGATTTCCACAAAACGTTTAGTCTGGTTGCCAAGCAGCCCACTATTCGTATTTTCTTATGTATTGCCTTACATCACCATTGGCCCATTAAACAACTAGACATCTCTAATGCCTTTCTTCATGGCAAGTTTACAGAAGAGGTTTATATGGTACAAGCCCCTCGCTTTGTTGATCCTTCCCAACCTTCCCTAGTTTGCAAATTACACAAAGCTCTTTATGGTCTCAAGCAAGCTCCAAGGGCTTGGTATTCTACTTTTAGTGCTTTTCTTTTCTCTCAAGGCTTCACTCAAAGGCCCCGTTTGTTTTCAGAGGTAGAATGGAGGGGATTGATAGTGAGGGGATTAATTGTGAGGGGATTGTTAGTGAGGGGATTAAGTAAAATTGTGTTTGTTTTGATGATAGTTGTTAGTGTAGGGATTATTAAATTATTTTTATATAAAATAAATATAAAATAATAAAACAAATAAAAAAAATACAAAAACATTAAACATTAATGTTTTAAAAAAAATGCCCAATATGTAAAAAAAAATTTAAAAAATAAAAATAAAATAAAAAAATTTCAGAAAAAAATAAAATAATGATTTTTACTTAACAAAAAATACAAAAAATTAAACATTAATGTTCACAAAAAAATGCCCGACATGTAAAAAATAAAATAATAAATAAATAAAAATAAAAAATTTCTAGTCCACCGGACTATTTTTCTAATACGAAGTCCTGGAGGCCCATTCGAATCCCATCTGCAAGGCCTATCCTAAGCCCTTCGGCTTAACAGTCCCTTCCTCAACTCTGTAAACAAACAACACATTAAATGGGGCCCACAGCTATCCTAATCCCAATCCCAATCCCAATCCCCCTCTCATACCCCAAAACAAACGGGGCCAAAGTCTTTGTGATTCTTCTCTTTTTCTTCATAAAACCTCCTCTTCCACTACATACCTTCTTATTTACGTTGACGATATTCTTCTCACCAGTTCTGATTCTACCTATATTCAACACCTTCTCTCTCATATGCATCTCACCTTCTCTATGAAAGAGCTTGGTCCCATTTCCTATTTTCTTGGAATCTCGGTCCAACCCACTTCGACTGGTTTCTTTCTTTCCCAGCACAAGTATGCTGCTGATTTGCTTGCCAAATCAGGGATGCTTGATTGCAAACCTTATGCTACTCCTGTTTCCATTAAACCTTCCTCATCTCCTGTTGAGTCTCTTCTATGTACCAATCCTTTTCTCTATCGGAGTATTGTTGGTGCCCTTCAATACCTTACCATTACCAGACTTGAGCTTTCCTTTACTATCAACCAAGCTTGCCAATACATGCATTCTCCCACCATGGGTCATTTCGTTGTTATTAAACGCATCTTGTGCTATGTTAAAGGCACATTCACTAATGGTCTTACTTTCACCTCCAGTTCTTTTAATATTCATGCCTACACTGATTCCAACTGGGCTGGTGATCCTACTGATCGCCGTTCTACCTCTGGTTATTGTACTTACTTGGGTTCTAATCTCATCTCTTGGTCCTCCAAGAAGCAGTCCACTATTAGCAGCTCCTCCACCGAAGCTGAATATCGCTCTCTGGCTCACACAGCTGCTGAGGTTACTTGGTTACAAATGTTGCTCACTGATTTTTCTCTCCCTCAGCTTTCACCTTCTATTATTTGGTGTGACAATCAGTTTGCCCTCTCTTTAGCTGCTAACCCAGTCTTCCACAGTCGCTCCAAGCATATTGAGGTAGATTGCCATTTCGTTCGGGAGAAGTTTGCTGCCAAACACATCCAGCTCAAATATATTCCCACTCTCGATCAATTGGCCGATATATTCACTAAGCCTCTTTCCAGTTCCAGATTTTCTTTCCTTGCTTCCAAGCTCATGGTTTGTTCTCCGCCCCTTCGCTTGAGAGGGGATGATAAGGAAGTGATGCTACAAGCTGCCAAACAGGGACTAAGTGTAACATAAGTATCATGCTCCTGCAATGTACTGAAATATTTCTCTTGTAATAAGATTCCATTAATTAGTTAGAGATGTGATTAGATGGTTAGTAAGTAGTTAGATAGTTAGCTTTGTAACTACGACTCATATATATATATATATATCAGTAGCTATGTGTAGATGGGTTAATTGAATGAAGATTTCTCTCTGATTCTATTTTTCATCAAAGGCAACGGAAACCGAAATTGATTAATTTGTTGTGATCAGCGTAATTTTTAAAGTGTATTGTGAAATTTATTCACTAAGCTCTAGCTCACTGTTTAATATATGTATGTAGGTGATCAAGCACTGGAACAAACTTAGCGGCGTCAACCCGAACCCTGTTTTTGTCAAGCCAACTACCGTGCCTCACTGCAATGTTCCAAACTGTCATGTGTCAAGGCTTTTGGGTGGTTCAAGATTCGACCATCTATAAATGTGAACTAGTGATATGAAGTTTTTGTTCTATGACTTTTGATAACGAGATTTAATTCCCTAAGTTATGTTTTGTACATATGTAATGCCTTGAACTTGATATAAAGGTTTGTTTTGTTCATTTAAGTCTGCACAACTCATTGGACATTTTATTTTATTATTTATTGGCTTTCGCTAGCCCTGTTTATTGTCAACTGTTAAGCAGGCCTTTGGTAATCATGGATTACTGGCCGATTATGACACTAAACCTATAGGGACGGGTTTGGGTTGTGACACAAATATTTTTAAATTATATAGGTTCGCCATCCCAAAGTTTTTGCAAAAAATTTAAGAATCGCCACCCCTTAAATTTTATACTTTAAAATTTATATATTTTTTTTGATAAATACTAAAAAATAATAATAATAATTTATTTTTTAAGTTTGATTACTTTTTTTTTATTTTAAATTTAGTAATGTTAAAATAATTGAGAATTTATTTGTTAATTGTTTGATTAGGGCCCAAATTTTTTAGTTGTTTGCTTATAACTAAATAATTTTTTTTTATTTTAAATTTAGTAATGTTAAAATAATTGAGAATTTATGTGTTAATTGTCTGATTAGGGCCCAAATTTTTTAGTTGTTTGCTTATAACTAAATAAATTTCTTTTTAAAAAAAATTGATTACTCAAGAAGATACAAGTCTCAATCATATGTAGGTAGCAGTAGCCTACCTAGAGTAGTCATCACATATTGAAAACAAAGAAGTTTCTCTTCTCTCTCATATTTCACAACTAGTGAACCCAAATCATCAAAACCACTGACCCAAAACACAATCTCGCTCTCGTGCGTCACGAGTCTTTCGGCGTTCAAGATCGTGATTCCTCCGGCAATACTCCAGTACTCTCTCTCTTCTCTCTCTCTCTCTCTCTCAGAAGAAGAAGAAGAAGAAGAAGAAGAAGAAGAAGAAGAGTTAAGGTTTATTATTTGGGGAAAAAAGATTGGACTATGAATTTGGTAATGCTGGTAATGGAACCATTTGTGTAATTCTCAGTCAACTATTTATACTTTTGTATTATATTTCTATTGACTTGTTGCTTGTTATGTTAATTTTTTTATTGTTTACTCATTGAAAATGACATGTCCTTTGTCAGATTAGATTATATTGTTAGTGTGCTTCTTACCTAGTGAGTAACAAATTTTTTTTAATATTTTTTAGGTTCTTAAATCAAATTGAGATGAATGTTAGGTGAATTATGGTGAACAAAAAAATTGATTCTTTCTTTAAGAAAAGAGGCTCTCAAGATATAGAAGTTAATGCAACTACAAAACCTCCATTGATAATGTTGAAGCTTCAATTTCTGAACAACATCCTTGTAAAGTGCCTAGAATAGAATCCAAAGAAGTTGATACATCTTCTTTGGTGAGGGATCCAGGACTACGACCACAAATTTGGGATTATTTGATATCTCAACGTGATGAGATTCGACAAGCTTACATCAAATTTGGACCGTACCAACCTGATAACCAACCTTTTGAAGAGAAGAATGGGCATCATTTTCTAGTTTCTTGGTACAAGTTATTTCCAGATTGGCTAGAATATTCTCCAACCAAACATTATGCCTTTTTGTCTTCCTTGCTATCTTTTTACAAAATCGAATGGACACACTACTTCTAGCGCTTTCATTTTTGATGGATTTTCATCGTGGAAGAAAGTCAATAGTGGAAAGAATTGTGCTTCCTTAACTAATATGGGAAAGGTTCCTAATTCATCACACAGAATTGATGTTAAATCTTGCCATGATTTGACAAATCAATCACAACACATTGAGAATATAGTTGAGAAACAAACTTCTTAACAAGTTGCCAAAAAACCATTTGCGGTTGAAGACTACGATAGATGCTATCAAATGGCTTACATTGCAAGCTTGTGCATTTAGGGGTCGTGATGAAAGTCATGATTCGAATAATCAAGGGAATGTTATTGAATTGATAAAGCTCTTGGCATCTTATAATGCGGATGTGGCAGAAGTTGCGTTACACAAAGCTCCTCAAAATGCTTCATACTACTCACATCGAATTCAAAAAGAGATTCTTAGTATTTTCTTTGACAAAATACAAAGATTCATTCGTGAGGAGCTTGATGAAGCAAAAATTTGCATTATAGTGGATGAAGATTGAGATGAATCAAAGAGGGAGCAAATGGCCATTGTTCTAAGATTTGTTGATAAAGATGGTTTTATAAAGGAGCCTTTTTTTGACATAGTTCATGTATCGGATACAACATCAGCAACTTTGAAAGAAGAAATATGTATTATCCTATCTCGTCATAATCTCAGTGTACAAAATATTCGTGATCAAGGGTATGATGGTGCTAGTAATATGCGTGGAGAATGGACTGGGTTGTAGGCCTTATTTTTTCATGACTGTCATTTTGCGTCTTATGTTCATTGCTTTGCTCATTGACTCCAATTAGCATTGGTAGCGACAACAAGAGAGGTTATACCCGTTGCCCAATTTTTTTCTTATTTGGCTCACATTTAATCTATGTGGCTCTTCTTGTAAAGCATAATCAGTTGAAAGTTGCTCAAGCTGAAGAAATTACAGCAAAACTTGCCATTGATGAAGTTGAAATTGGTAAAGGCAAAAATCAAGTTGGGACATTGAAACAGGCTGGAGATACTCGATGGGGTTCTCACTTGGGATCTATTTCCAATTTGATAAATCTGTTTAGTGCAACTTGTTCAGTCTTAAGTAATGCCATCAATGATGGAGCCACCTCTACTCAACGTGTAGATGCAGATGGAGTTTATGATAAGATTACATCTTTTGAGTTTGTGTTTATCTTACATCTTACGAGTTTATGATATATTGAATGCAATGCATCTAGTGTCAACTACAAAAGCACTTGTTGAAAAATATAGAGAAGATGGATGGATTCCTTTCTTGGAGAATGTTTAACTATATTGTGAAAAATATGACATAGATATTCCTAATATGAGTGCTCGTTACACATATGATAGAGGTCATGCTTGTCACCAAAGAGATCACATTACTATTGAGCATCAATTTCGGGTTGATATTTTTACAATTATATGTGATTCTCAATTGCAAGAATTGAACAACAGATTTAAAGAAGATGTGATGGAGTTGTTTATTCTTAGCTTTGCTTTAGATCCTAGGGATGATTACTGTTCATTCAAAATTGAAGATATATGCAAGCTTGCAAATCAATTTTATCCTAATGACTTTACAGAGCAAGAAAAAATACATTTGAAATTCCAATTGCAAAACTACGAGATTGACATCCTTAAACATCCTGAGTTTTAACAGCTGTTGACAATTGCTGACTTGTGCCAAATGTTGGTAAAAACAAGGAATTTATCCTCTTATCGATAGATTAATTCGTCTTGTTCTAACTTTACCAGTTTGTACGGCGACAACAGAATGTGCATTTTCAGCCATGAAAATTGTAAAGATTAGATCGCGCAATAGGATGGAGGATGATTTTCTTTCAAGCTACTTGTTAACATATGTTGAGAAAGACATTGCTCGAGATTTTGATGTAGATTCTATCATAGATGCTTTTTATATTATGAAAGAACGTCGAGCACTTTAGATGCCTAAGTAGATAGGTAGAGCAAATAGTTACTTTTTTGAAAATTAATATGGATTTACTAGAACATATCCAATTGTATTTTGATAATATTTTGTAATTATATACGATGAATGGAAACATCTAATTATATATTTTTGTGATATTTGGGTAGAAATTGATATTGTATATCACATGCTCATTACAAATTTTTTGATTGCATGTACACTCGCCCCCTCGACATTAGAATCATGCGTCTGTCCTTGTGTGTATGGATGCGCAAAGGAAGTAGAAGAAGAAGAAAAGAGAGAGAGAGAGAGAGAGAGAGAAAGCCTGATATTTGTTTGTTGCATTAGGGTTTGAACGGTAGAGTATATGTATATATATATAGGTAGTTTGGTCTTTTTGCAAAAGTATGTCCTTATTGGGAAAGTAATTTGACACATGGACTTTTAGACAGAAGAAATCTAAAATTGGATTTATAAACTGAAAGCCTTTTAAAAAATTAAATTGATTTGATAATCGTAATTTATTTAATTATTAAGTTAATTATTAAAAAAATGGTGATAATTATATTTAAAAAAAAAACAAACTATTTCTTTTTATAAAACAATATGATAAATTAAATTTATTACAATTATCAGATTGATCAATTTTTTTATGAATAAAATATATAAAATATCTAACAAAATAAAAAGTTTTAATCACTAAAACAAGACTCATGATAAATTTAATATACCCAAACAACACCCTCTGATCTACATTATGGACAATAAGGAATCTGGAGTCCTACAATTTATTATACAAATATTTGTTTATTTTATTTATTTTTATGAATAATTTATATTTATATGATTCCAATAGTAAACCTAAGCACAGGTGGCTCGAAACAAATCAGGATTCGTTTCTTGATCTCTCTCTTTGTCTCTCTATTTACTGGGCCATTGGACACACTTTTGGGCTTAATTTCAATGATCCGAACCGTTTACATTTTAAGATTTGTTAAATATATCATACCTGTAAAAAATCAAGTTGATCGGATATCAAAAACTATGTGTTCGAATCATTGAACTAAAAATCATTTTTTTTAAATTTAATAAATAGTTTTTCGAACACATGCTTTTTGATATCTGATCAACTTGATATTTTATAGGTATGATATACTCAACAAATCTTAAAATGTGAACGGTTCGGATTATCGAAATTAAGCCCAAAAAATGAGCCCATTGGCCAAATAAGTCAGGAGACAATGAGAGAGATCAATGAGCAGCTATTGATTATGCTTGAAACAAGCAAGTAGTAGCCTTTAAATTAATGCCAGCCAAGCTTATCATCGGCTGTACTTGGTCAGAACATTCATTAGCTACTGAATTAATTGGCTATCTCTCATTTCCGACTCCCAATTCGCCTCCGACCACACTCGCCAAAATCACCATTCCTCCATCTCAACCTTATATTTCTACTCAAACCGTTGGTCTCCCGATGAACAACTCCAGTCTGTATCAATTGCTGGACGCCAAACTCTTCTTCCCATACTCTCATTTCTCGATGGTGTCGTTTTATCAACTTCTGCACCTACGATTGAACGCTCTTGCAATGGTTTAATCTTGTGCTCTAATGGTTTCAGAAAACCCCCATATATTGTTTGTAATCTCACGAGCAAGAAATTCTCACTAATTCCTGATATTGGTAACACTTCATCTGAATCGTTTCGTAAAAATGCTACTGCTTTCTTGGCTTTTGATCCTGCAAAATCGACTCACTATAAAGTTTTATTGTTTAGTTACAGTTATGTTAATAATGGACACTGGGTTGAAATTGAAATTTACAGTTCACAGACTTCATCTTGGAAACACGTTTCTCTGCCTGAACTACGAGGTGTGTGATTCATGTTGAGCGTATTTTGGAACAGAGCAATTCATGATATAATCTATGCGAATGTTCATGCTCAATTTGAGGTTGAGGAAGAGAAATTGATACAAACCCTAATGCCTCGAAACCCTAAAATCCTTTCTCATGATAAGATTAGGTATTTTGGAGAATGTGGTGACGACTTGCTTCTTATTCAAACTTCTCAGCCTTATGCTATGGGATTCAGAATCCTTCAGATGCACAAGGATTACTGCGAGTGGATTGTGAAGTACCGAGTCCATCTTAGACCCATTTTATCTGTATTTCCTAATACATAACGCAAAACTATAATCACATGCTCTGAATTTAATGTGCTCTGGGTCGTGAAGGGAGCAAATGAAAAAGATTTTACACTGGTGTTAGCTATCCGAGCAAAGTAATTTCTTATAATGTCAAGTCCAAGACATTGAAGGAGCTTCATGATTTATCAACAGATGATCTTGTTTATTGGGGAGCAAGTTGGTGTAATACTACTTATCAATTCATTAAAAGCCTATCACCAGTTTGATCATTGTCCTACATGTTTCTACTTCTTTCTTTAGCAGATGGTATGTCCCTCAATAAACTTTTCTATGTTTCTATCTGTTTAAGTATTTGTTATTGTTAGTTTCTTGGTCTGTGATGCTATGCTACTATAATCTTTTGATGTTTAGATTTTGTTTTATCTTGCATTACAAACAGATTCGTCATTCATCAATTAAGGTTGAAATACAACTGATGTACATAGCATTGCTCCTGTAGTAATAAAGCATCACTGTGATTATCAATTTTGTTGCTTTATATGTGAGCCCTGTTTTGACCACAGTAATTCATTCACTCAAGTATCATTTAGATTGTTTTGATTACCAAAGAGGGTATGTTGAACTCATTCACTTCCTGGTTTTAATCTCCTAGTTGTGATGTAGTTCGGTGGAATGGTTTTAAATGCTCAGGGAAGGAGTAGAATATATTGAAATAAAATGTTTTGAAAAATTGTTGGAATTTCATAATTGTCATCAACTCAAAGAAATCAATCCGCTGTTTGCAACTGCCATTAATTATTAGTAGTTCCTTTTCATGAGTTTCTTCTTTTGTAAAATGCTTCTAGTAAGACCATGCTGCTTCACTAGTTCTTCCAGAATAAAATGAATTTCCTTAATAAATCAAGAGATTTAAGGTGTTAGTCTACATAGGAACCAATAATTGTGTTCAGAACTGTGCAAATAACAATTAAAAAATTTATAAAATAAAAGAATATAAAAAGAGAGAGAAGAAATAGAGAAGCACAAATACTACGTTGGTATAGTTTGATTTAACATGCAATTGCGATATAAAAACCGTGTTCAAGTTCGAAAGGCTCAACTTGGTCTCTCTACTCAGTGAGGGTTGGATTGAGTCTATTAATTTGGGCTACGTTTGTGTTGTTTGAGTTTTCAGAAAGTTCCAAAAAAGTAGGTTGTAGTCATTGAAATAGCTTCTTACAGTAGGAGCTAAGTTCGATTGCCAACTTCTACTAGCTGTAGGTCTTGGTACGTTTAGGGTCGTACTGTTATCGAAATCTCATTTTGATCTCTTAACATTCAATTATGACAGTCGGCATCTTACATTTTCACATTTCGTCAATCCTGTTATTGTAGCCTTTTCATTTAATAACTTTTGCTTCAAAAAAAAAAAAAAAAACTAGATGATTAATTTTAAAAAACACATTTTTTTCACACTTTTGTTTAGACAAACATGATAAAATGAAAATATTACAATTATCAGATCCACTTATTTTTTTGATAAATGATATAAACGAAAGACCTTACAAAATGAATAGGTTAAATTATCAAAATAAAACTGATGATGAGCCCCCTACTCAGACAACGCCTGTCAATCCAGGTATGAATTGTGTAGAAGCTCAATTCTTTTTTTTTTTCTTTTCTTTTTTATTTATTTGCATTTTGGTTAGTCTTTTTTTTCTTTTCTTTTTTATTTATTTGCATTTTGGTAAGCCAATAAATCATATGAGTGATGATACAATGCACATCCTTCAAAAAAAAAGATGTACAATATGCAAGTTTTATAACCAAATCACTTTTTAACATTAACTTCATAAATTATAATTAAATATTTTTCATACATATCTAAAATCCTTTTCAATTATAATTAAAAGGGTAAATTATAATTTAACCCCCTATGGTTTGCCTAAAAAACACAGAGCCCCCCTATAATTTCATTTGTAACACTTAAATCCCCTATACTTCATACCAATGTGCAATTTTCGATGGAACTATTTGTTTAAATAGAACGTGTGTTACACGGCCATAAGTGGTGAGTGGAGCAATTTTTTCCGCCCAAAAACATATAACAAATGACCAAAACACCCATATTGGCATATATATACACAGAATGGTGTAGTGCAACAAAGCATGGGTTACACTCTTGGACCATCACACAGGTTCTCTCTCCTTCATTATATAAATATACAACACCATCACCTTCCATGCAACACCATCACCTTCCTTGCAAAACCACCACCATCACCTTTTATTTCTCCTCTCATCTCACTACCATCACCTTCCATGCAAAATCACAACCAACCAACATCACCACCATTATTCCATGCAAAACCACAACCAACTTCTTATTCCATGCAAAACCACTACTCAAAATCACCACCACAACTTCTCTCTCTAAAAATTATCCAAACCCACTTTTCTTCTTATAATTCAAATTAGTAACAAACTCAGCCCATGAAATCAAACAATTAATATGTGTAAACATTTAGATTTTTGAAATAGCATTAATGGGATTCATACTAACAAATCCACTTTTTCTTCCCGTTTTCGACATTTCTTCGGCCCATCTTTCGGACTCCATAATTTTCTCGTTTCCTAACGATTTTATCATGTTCTTTCACCAATCTCCTCACCTTGCTTTATACTTCATCATGCGTTACCTCGTTTTCTCACTTCTTCCTGAAATGGGTGGTTTTGGCATACCGAAAGTTGTCTGAAAACTAACTTCACACATTTCAAAGAAACATCTCCAAATCAATTTCTTTCTTTTTCATCATCCACCCTCTTCCATTGCTTCATCTATAGCACTTTGTAAAGGGTGGTTCTTGGTTTTGACGGAGCTGGGCAAAGGTGGTAATGATGGTGGTCACAGTAAGAGAGAAGATATATATATATATATATAGAGAGAGAGAGCAAGAAAGAAAGAAAGAAAGAAAGAAAAAGAGAGAGAGAGATATGAAGTAATACAAGATCACTTTTCCTTATACAAGATAAGTGTTGAAATATGTACTATATATCAGTTAATATGTATGTATAAATATCATATATGTATAATTGAAACTACCCATCAATTCTTCCATATGTATCATATATGTATTATGTATATCAGTCACTATGTATATCATGTATGTATAATTTAAATTCTAGAGAGGGGAAGATGAGTATTTGTTTGGGTCTAAATTCTAGAGAGAGAGATATGTATTTGATGATGGTATTAGAGGTGTGTGGTTTTCCATGGGATGAGAAAGAAGAAGAAGAAAAGGAATACAAAAAATTTAAAGAAAAATCAAAGAATATTTTGGTTTGTAATGGCATTAAGAAGAAAATTAGGAAAATAAATAAGGGTAATTTAGACTTTTTACAATTTCAGTTATGTCTGTCCAAAATTGCACTTTGGTATGAAGTATAGGGGGTTTAAGTGTTACAAATGAAACTATAGGGAGCTCCGTATTTTTTGGATAAACCATAGAGGATTAAGTTATGATTTACCCTAATTAAAATTACTAACACAAGAGGGGAAGCGAAATTGTTAAATGTCTATTGATCTGAATTTCAAACTACAAATTTTAGATACAAAAGGGAAGCAAAATGTTAAATATTATGAAATGTCGTAATTGCAGATACTGTAGAAAGGTAAATGTTTCTCATAAATAATTGATCACCCGAGTCAATTCTTCAAAAAAAAAAAAAAAATCATTGATTACCTTAACTAAATAAATTACGTAATACTGTTATAAAAATTATATTTATGTTATAAAAATTATATTCATGTATTATATTTTATTTATTATTTCTTGGAAATAATTTAAATAGGACTTATCACTCATGTCTACCATCAATGCAGTATTATTCCAAATAATAATACTATGGAAATTATATTTAGGGAGAGACATCTCTCCAGTTGGAAAAAACCAATTAGAGGATGTTGTTGAGTCTCAGCAGGTTTATTACGGAGCCTACGTCAATGATTCTAATCATTCAATGTGGAAGGTTCGTCAAGTACTTTATTTATGCAAAAATATGTTAATCGGATATCAATAGTCACTTAATCAGATCACATTTATATCAATAATTTAATCTTAAAATTATACTTACCGTTAATACAAATGTGAAAACATAACATAATTAAGAGATTCAAGTGGATTTTTTTTTCCTTCTAATGATCAAATTGAAAAGTAATCCATACTTTGAAGGGGAAAAATTGTAAACTATCCTATTTATTAACGTGGCCAATTCCTTAGGAATAATGTTATATGTATCAATCAGTGTGCTAATGGATGATGTGATATAATTTTAAAGGTTTTGGGTATTTGTAATTTGGTGGTGCTACATGCACTGATTAGTGTACTAACTAGTGTACCAACACTAGTTATAACATTATTATTGATCCCACTCATTAATCACATTACAAATACCAAAAACCTCTTAAATTATGTCACATCATCAATTGGTATACTAGTTAGTATACTAATTGGTGCATATAGTATTATTCTTTGTAATTTATATAATTGGTGGGGTCAGTAATAATGTCATAACACTAGTTAGTTGTCACGCCCTCAAAATAATAAAATTAAACCCACATTATTGACATGCATTGATATATCAAAGATCAACATCCTTCTATTCATCAGAGTAGTTCATTACGAAAAGTATTACATGTTAATAACAAATAAATGCCCTACGGGCTTACAACTTTCCAAGTTAACACTTGGTTACAAAAAAGAGTACTAACTCAATTACACATTAAGCCCATGGCTTGAATCCACATGTAATACATCAAAAGAAAGAAAGACAATAAAGTCTGCCCGCCTTAAGCCTCCCAAGCTATACCCTTGGAGGTGGCATGCTACCTGTACCTGAAAATGATATTCCCGTATAGGGTGAGCTAACAGCCCAGTAGAAATACACTAAACCAGCTATGAACAGTGACTAAAAGATTAACAGTTTGATAGATGGTTAACACTTTTACATTCTTTCATAACACATTACAGTTTCATTTTTCATTCCTTTTCAATTCTCAATTCATAACCATGGTTCAAAACCTGACCAAATAACCGATATGAGACAGTAACTCATATTAAACATTTTCTCATTTCACAATAGATAGGCATACTAGCTATATCAACACATCAACAGATAAGCATATGGGCTATATCAACACTTCCACTGATAAGTATAAGAACTATATCACACTTCCCAAGATAAGCATATGAGCTGTATCTACGGAGTCCATCCCCTATCTCCTCCCAAACAATATCCGGTTTAGAGGTCCATCCCCTATCTTCCCCTAAACCGCCGGTTTAGAGGTCCATCCCCTATCTTCCCCTAAATCGTGGAGTATATCCCCTATCTCCTCCAACACAACACAATGCATATAAACAATTATTATACACATCATCATTCAATACATAAAGTTAGTGTATTCTTTCAATCGTCATACTCAATGACACATTCCAGTGATTAGTTTTAATTTGCCTAATCATCATGCATTGTCTACAACAATCAAGACTATCCTCCACCGATAGCCCAAAGCAGTTATTTCTAAACAGAAAATAAATGCACAAAATGGATAATATATCAACATTTCAATTAGGTGAGCGATAAATAAATTCAACTACACCCTTTAATCCCATACATTCACAATCTCAACATTTCCAATTCAATTCCTCATTTCTCACAATTAATTATACCAATTAATTAACCAATGTAATTAGGGCATTTTCCATAATTAACATTATAACCCTAAGGTTCCATTTTCATCAATGTTTCAATATTAATTCTATTTCTTCATGCTAAACATGCATATAGGTTTTATATATTTAAAACCCCAACTTTTGTAAAATTACACAAAAGCCTAAACTTTCAAAATTACCCAACAACCCCCAACATATCAAAATGCTAAAATTTAAAGACAAAGCTCATAAAGAGGAGTAGGTTATCCCTACCTCAAATTCGAAGCTCAAACGGAGAAGATGAAAAGAGTTGAAACTCGATCTCCACCACACACCACAAAGCCTTCGAGAAATAACACAACTATGGCGAAGGAACTATGGCCGAAATCCCAATGGAATTATGGCCAAAATCCAGCTCGGCGCAACTAAAATTTATAACTCAAGCTCGGTTCGTAATGGCTTATCAAACCAAGAAAGAACCATAGAAGTTGATAAGCTAACCTTATGCATTTGCACCTATATATAGGAGTTTGTCCACCTTAAAATGTGTCTTGTAACCGATGTGGGACTTCCAACAAACACACCAAAGGTTCCCAACCGATGTGGGACTTCCAAATACATTTACCAAAAGCCTTAAAAATGCACAAGTGCTACAACCTTCCCACCTTAGGAAATTTCGTCCCCGAAATTAAAGACAAGTTTTTAAAAAATAAGTTTTTCTCCGTTTTTAAACAATGTTAAATTTCAACGTTTAATAACTCGACCCATTACCAGTCATTCCATCTCTTATTAAGAGGCATAACAAATACATTTCATCATGCATTTCCTTTCCTTCTCAACCATTTTCAACATACATGGTTCACAATTTCCATATCATAAATAATTTTCATGATACCTCTCCAGTTCTATAATATGGTCAACATATGCAATATTACAATCAACTCCCATATCAAGGCAGTTCTACAATATTTCCATAAACCAAAACATTTACAATGTTTTACAACTTAAGACATACTTAATGATCTTAAAGTCCAACAATACAACAATACATATATAACATACGTTCAAACGTCCACAAATAGGTCCGGATACTTCTCTCGGACCTCCAACTTACGTTCCCAAGTGGCCTCCTCCACTCCGTGATGTTTCCACAAAACCTTTACCAAAGGAATGGTCTTGCCACGCAGGACTTGATCCCGTCTATCCAAGACTCGAACCGGTCTCTCCTCATACGAGGCATCCTCATCTACCTCTAAGTCGGTCCAATCCAATACATGTGATGGATCCGGCTCATACTTCCGAAGCATACTCACATGAAACACGTCATGAACTCCGGACAACTGCGGCGGCAAAGCCAAACGATAGGCAACCTCACCAATTCTCTCAAGGATCTCAAAAGGGCCAATAAATCGAGGGGACAACTTCCCACTCTTCCCAAACCTCATCAATCCCCGCCTAGGTGATATCTTTAGAAAGACATGATCACCCATCTCAAACACCAAAGGTCTCCTCCTACGGTCCGCATATGACTTCTGATGACTCTGGGCTGTAACAAGCCTCCTACGGATAATCTCAACCTTCTCCGTTGTTTCCCTCACCAACTCTGGACCCAACAAAGGTGCATCACCCACCTCAGCCCAACAAACTGGAGACCTACACGGTTGGCCATACAAGGCCTCAAACGGTGCCATACCGATACTAGACTGGAAATTGTTGTTGTAGGCAAACTCCACCAATGACAAGTGCCTCTCCCACGTCCCACTAAAGTCAAGGACACAACCCCGAAGCATATCCTCAAGGATCTGAATAGTACGCTCGGACTGCCCGTCAGTCTGAGGATGATAAGCTGTACTAAAGGTCAACTTAGTGCCCAAGGCACTCTGCAAACTCTGCCACAACCTAGCAGTAAAACGAGGATCTCTATCTGAGACGATCGTCACTGGGACTCCGTGTAACCTCACTATGTCCTGAATATACAAGTCGGCAAGATGATCTACCGAATCTCTCACGCGCATAGGAATGAAGTGCGCCGACTTAGTCAACCGGTCTACAACCACCCAAATAGCATCACTACCCCGCTGAGTCCTCGGAAGACCTACAACGAAGTCCATAGTGACATGCTCCCACTTCCACTTGGCAATAGGCAAGGGTTGCAACAAACCATTGGCCTCGATGCTCGGCCTTCACTTGCGACAAGTAAGACACTTAGACACAAAAGCGCCACATCTCTCTTCATATCCGCCACCAAAGCTGGCGACCCAAATCCGATACATCTTGGTGCCTCCGGATGCACCGCAAAGCGCGAATGGTGAAACTCTCGAGTACCTCCTCTCGGCAAGACTCGCACAAAGCAGACGGTCTCGGTATCTCACACTTAGGTCGGGATACACCGTCAAACCCTTCTCAACTTTCCCCTTGGAGATCTTCTCTCGGAGGATTCTACCTCAAGGTC
Source organism: Camellia lanceoleosa (assembly GCA_025200525.1). Lineage (NCBI taxonomy): Eukaryota > Viridiplantae > Streptophyta > Magnoliopsida > Ericales > Theaceae > Camellia > Camellia lanceoleosa. The sequence goes on from CM045759.1 coordinate 30,936,908, forward strand.
ACCTCTCTGCCTCCAACACTCGAGTCACAAGTGTAGGTGCGCAACAACGTAAAAACAAGGCAGAACCTCAACAGATTCGCCCAGATGCAAATCAAACTCGCCAAGTGCCCCAACATCTCCCACTCCGGATGGCTACACAAGCTACATCACTAATGGATTTTTACGCTAAGGCATCGGCCACAACATTGGCCTTTCCTGATGATAATGCAACTCGAAGTCATAGTCCTCAATAAACTCCATCCACCTCCTCGCCTCAAGTTCAAGTCTTTACGTAAACAGATATTTGGACTCTTATGATCCGAGAACACCTCGAATCTCTCCCCATAAAGGTAGTGCCTCCAGATTTTCAAGGCAAAGATCACAGCTGCTAACTCTAGGTCATGTGTAGGGTAATTCTTCTCGTGTATTTTCAACTGACGTGAGCCATAAGCTACCACTTTCCCTTCCTGCATCAACACACAACCCAAACCCTCTCGTGAGGCATCACAATAAACCGCATAACTCAACCCTCTCTCCGGAATAATCAAAATCGGAGCGGTGGTCAATCTAACCTTCAACTCTTGGAACGACTTTTCACAAGTCTCACTCCATACAAATTGGACTCCCTTCCGAGTCAGTCTAGTCAACGGTGAAGCTAATCTGGAGAAATCCTTCACAAACCGGCGGTAATACCCAGCTAATCCCAGAAAACTGCGGATCTCAAACACACTCTTAGGCTGTGCCCAATCCTGCACTGCCTCAGTCTTGGATGTATCCACATGGCCTAAGAACTTGACTTCCCCAAGCCAGAACTCACATTTCCCAAACTTGGCATACAGCCTATGGGCTCTAAGTAACTTAAGCACCACTCTCAAGTGTTCCTCGTGCTCCTCCTCTGAAGGTGAATAGATCAGAATATCGTCCACGAAAACGACCACAAAACGGTCTAAGAATTCCCGGAAGATCCGGTTCATCAAGTCCATAAAGACTGCCGGTGCATTGGTGTAACAAGCCCGCGGGGGACCTCGCTACAGTTCGGACTCCCCTTTTTTGTTTGTTGCGGTTCTCAATCTGAACCAAAGAGTCCAACTCTGGCAAATCGTTTGAGAAAACAGATTTTTTGAAAAGTAGTGCCAAACATGGATCTTTGCGGTCTGAAGTCGCCACCTAAATATTTAAAATGGGAAATTTAGGAAACCCTGACTCAGTGCCGAAGGCCACATGTCCGTCATTACCAAAGTGGTCTTGGCTCGGGAGCTTGGGTACGATCGGGGAAGGTCAGCTATGAGCACCCCCTTTCGCCCGGTCCGAAGACCGGCCTCTACTAACCGTGATATCCGATTTTGAAAACGCTATGTTTTCTTATTCCAGTTATTAGCCTAGAATTACTATGTTATGCGCACAGCAAACAAGTATAGACTAGATTGCCTAATTTGGAAATAAACGTTGCGTATCCGTTTGTTTTGAAAATAGTTTGAAATTGCTACTCGCAAGTAGGCTAAAATACGGATTTCAACGAATTTTTCCGACTCAAGCAATCTAACCTCCACCCACAGGCATTCAGGCAGTTTATCTCATATAAGCATTTAGCCACATGGTAAGCCTACTGTCATGTCAACATTCACACGCATGCGATATGCTAAAGCATAAATACTTACATTGTACTCCGTGCCAAAACAATAAACTAGTTAGCAAAATATGCATGACCTAGCTCATGTTAAGATGACTAATGCGACACATACAGAGTGCAATTAGATAGGCTCGGCTATCCTAAACATGGCATGTGAAATACACGAGTAACACGTATTCAAGTTAGATTTGAAATACAATGCAGTTTGTATGATGTACCGAGCCCGATGCATGTCAACAAATGCATGGATGCACGCATGCATTGCATAAGGTATGCTAATTTTAAATATGCCCTAATCTACCATCATAAGCAGGTAAATAAAAGGGAGAAAGAAATGGGGATTGGAAGACATACACACACCCACACACACTTATTACAAATACGCCCTCGCACAGAGGGACGCAAAAGAATAATACAGTCCCAAAATAATACAGTCCAAATACAAAATAAATTAATTATTACAAAATTTCTATTTATCAAATTGAATGCAAAAAAAGGAAAGGTGGCCCCAGCCCCTGCCTCGGGATGTGTGAATGATGTATGCTCGAATCCGACTCGCCCGGAAACCCGCATCATGACACTGCTGCCTCTGTTTTCACTGTCCTGTCTTTCTGAAAACTGCCAAAGTCTCAGAACACCTTCTACATACACTGAAGATCACCACCGGCTGAAGGGGAACACCACCGGCTAAAGGGTGTGGCCACCGGCTGCATTTGGAGTTATCGGCTGTTCATAAAGTGCCGGTCGGCACTCTATACTGCCGGTCGGCACAAAATTCCTGCAGAGGACAGTTTGACAGCAACAGCAGGCAAACAGTGCATGATATGGATTTTAGAGCAAATTTATGCATGGCCAATGTTTCCTATCATGCGTGGGACTCAAGGAAGCATGACCCTTGGTTCTTGGGCCATCAATTATGCATCTTAGTGCACGATAGCCTAAGGAACTAAGTTTGCATTTTAATGTAAAAATGCATGCAAACACACAAATGAAACCAAAGCCTTATCATGTGTTGGTCAAGGGCCTTGGTGACCAAGAATTGAAATAAGTTGCACCACTTGTAGTGTGAACTTCTCTCAACCCTTACACTTGGTTTGACACCCCAAACCAAGACATGGAATGCATGTATGCAACAAGGCTCAACAATGCAACAATGATGCAAAAATGCAAGGCATACCAAATGCAATGCAACTTGATATTAAGTGTGCAATACTAGGCATGCAAAATGCAAGTTGTAATACACTCATGGACACTTAAGGCAATGGGAATGACATGTAGTAACACTTAATGAATCAATTAAGCAACCGCCATGAGGCAAGCATACAATGGTGGATTTAACTACAATGGGGCAGCCCTCAAATCTCCCCAAAACAGTGGCGAAACATGCCCAAAATGGTGACCAAAATGCTATACAAGCATGTAAGTAAATAGGCCCAAAACCAAGAGCACCAAAGAAGGCATCTAACTATCATTAACATGGCCACTCATGGCACATGTTGGACAACCAAAAACAGTTTCTTAGCATGCAAAAATACACCCAAATCCCCTTATATGGCAGCCCCAAAATGTCCGAACAAAACAAACATGCATTAAGCCTATTCCTAAGCATAGAAAGGCGCACCTTTAAAGCATGAATGAGGAAATGAATGCAAGCATGAGGGCATGGATTAGAGATTGAAATGTGATCTAAAATGATGCCAAATCATAAGATTAAGGTAGACTAATCATGCTAAGGACTCACACACCAAAAGCTTACAAGCCAACAAGCAAGACAACAATACCAAACATGCCAATCATGGCAAAAACAATGGCTAACAGCCCCTTTTCATGGCAAATCAAGATCAAATGCTATAACATGCAAGGCTAAAACATGAGGATATGGTAGGCTAATGGCATGGCACACTTCCAAGCAAAGTAAAGCATTACAAAGCAAGTATGAGAGGCATGTTAGGGGCCATAAATCCAACCTAAAACAGAGGTATAACATATCATATTAACCACAAATATGCTTTGAAATGAAGCCCAAAACAACCATGCACACATGCTATTTTTTGGCCAAAAACAAAGGCAAGCAAGGGACAAAGGGGAGAGGGGTGTCTCTCCCCTATATGAGACTTCAAAACACCCTCCTCACCACTGAAAACCCACTGGTTTTCAGTGGTGAGAAGACCAAAAACACCAAGTAAACAAAGCCTTACCAAAAGAACACCAAAATGGCCAAACAAAGCCTAAAAGGGTGAGCCTTTACTCAAACCACAAAATGACCTTAATGAAGGTTCAAGAGCAAGTAAAAACAAGAGTTTTTTCAGTTATAGGCAAAGCTCAAAACACAAAGCAAGAGGGGTAGAAACTAGTTGCAAGAATGGGGAAACTAAAGTAAAGAGTTTACCCTTGAAGATCCCTTGAAGAGCAGGTGGTCCAGCCACTCTCTAGTGGTCAAAGTTGGTCCAAAATCACCACAAACAACCCTCCAAGTCCCTCAATCTCGGAGCTAGGTGTAATAGTGTGTGTAATGGTGTAAAAGTAAGGTAAAACACACTATTTAGGTCTAAAATACACACACAAGGATGAGAGAGATGGAAAATATAGAGAGAGATATATGAGCTCTGGTTTTTTTGATCTCTCAAATGGCCAACCCCTCAATCAAGAAGACAAGGTCTCCTCTTATAGAGGAGACAACTTTGTAAGCTTAGCCACTAAGCAAACAAGAGGCTCATCCCTCCATACACGTGTATGGAGGGGAAGGAAATGCAATACAGTTGCCTAAAAATATCTCATAAAGCAACTGCACAGTAGTCGGCAGGGCAAAATTGTCATTTTGACAAAATTGACTGCCGACCGGCACAAAAGAGTGCCGACCGGCACAATATAGTGCCGATGGCAACACCAGCCAGCCGGTGGCCTCTAGCCACTGCCGGTGGTGTGTGGGGATGCCTCACAAAGCATTCCCTGCCCTTCCTAGGCAAAGCACAAGTGTTTGGTGCAAAACCAGACACAAAACAGTCAAGTTCGGAGGTCCTGAGGCAAGGCGCGTGGCCGAGAACTCCGGGAACTCCAAACGAACACGAACATGGATAATCACCGAGTGTTCAAGCGATGACGTCCAAGTCTTGAGGACGGTCAAAAATGGGGTGTCTACAATTGGTAAGTCCAAATGGCATCACCAGAAACTCATAATGGCCATACCGCGTACGGAATGCCGTCTTCGGAATATCCTCCTCCCTGACCCTCAACTGGTGGTAACCCGATCTCAAGTCTATCTTAGAGAAACAACGGGAACCCTTCAACTGATCAAACAAATCATCTATACGGGGCATAGGATACTTATTCTTAATCGTAGCCCGATTCAACTTCCGGTAGTCGATATACAATCTCAAGGCACCATCTTTCTTTTTAGCAAAGAGGGCCAGTGCTCCCCATGGTGAAACACTAGGGCGAATGAAGCCCTTATCTAACATTTCCTAGAGCTGAACTTTCAACTCACCCAACTCTGCTGGGGCAAAACGGTAAGGTGCCATAGAAATCGGCGCCGTGCCGGGCACTAGATCAATAGAGAACTCAATCTCTCGATGTGGTGGCAAATCAACAAGATCCTCGGGAAAGACGTCCGAGTACTCACAAACTACCCTCGGCAATACAATCTGGGTCTCATCACACTCGCCACTCGCAAAGCTAGCAAGTAGACCACTAAGCTCACTCCGCCCTCGCGGATCATACCCCGGTGGCAAAACACTACCAACCCGGTCCCCCAAGAAATGGAAACACTCCCCGCTCACGGTACAACAAGTGACCCTCTGGCGGTAGCAATCAATAACTGTCCGGTATGACGATAACCAGTCCATACCTAAAATAACATCAAAGCCCTTCATGGGCATCACCACAAAAGGAAACGGAAGTCTATGATCAGCGACCTCTATATCTGTCACGACCCCAACCCGCCCCTAGTAGGATGGTGCCATGATGGCCAGTAATCCGAGATTACCAAAGGCCACTTACAAGATCACACACACAAATCAGAGTAAACATATGGGGCTTACAAATGCGGAAGCAATAAATAAAAGCTAAGTAGTCCATAAGAGTAGTGCTTAAGTTAAATGAAATGACATACATCTTAATTAAAGTCTTACAACTTGCACACAAAAAAACAAAATACGTATTACATCTTAACAAAAGGCTTCTCAAGCCGACATAAATAAAATGCATAAAATACAAGTCAAGAACATGATCTTCATGGTTGCCGACATCCTCAATGCCGGCCTAACATGCATACAAAACATCGGGCACAAAACACACATCTCGGCGAAGCCGACTTCTTGCTTGAAATCTACATATATATATAGAGAGGGTGAGCTCGGAAACTCAGTGAATGGTACAAGTAATAAAGGTTTTTAAATGAATGATTTCCCGAGGTTCTTGTCAAAACTATACATATATCATAGCTCGTTCAAAACTTGTACTTAGTATAACGTATACAAAACATACTTGGCATAACTTGTGTCAAAACATACTTGAGCTTTCAAAACTTGTTTACCTACTTATCAAAACATAGGATGAACTGTATTCATCAATCTTGATCTTACAAAACTTGCAAACTTGTGTGACTTAGGCCCGTAGCCCTTTTTCACCGTATTGTGTGACTTAGGCCCGTAGCCCTTTTTCACCGTATTGTGTGACTTAGGCCCGTAGCCCTTTTTCACCTTGAGACTTGTGTGACTTAGGCCCGTAGCCCTTTTTCACCTTGAGACTTGACTTGAATGTGCCACAAAAGCTTATAGTCCTCTGGCACGTAAGGACTTAACATGACGACATCAAAACAAAGCTTATACTTGATGCATAAAACTTAAACTTGACATACAAAATAGGGATAATCATTCATGCTTGATCAAATACTTTTCTAAAACAAAGTAAAGCTTTAACAAATCTTTATAACATAACTTTATTAAAAATACCACTCACATAGTTCTTGGGACGTCGAGATCAAGGCAAAGGTCCAAGTCCTACAAACACATGGCAAAGTCTACTGAACATACTTCTTAAAACAAGTCTTACATACATGCAAATGATCTCGGGAAAACATGCTAGAAATCAAAACACTGTTTTACATGTCAGGAAGACATGCTGGGTACCAACCAGGTCTTTGCCGAGGTCCCACACCACCTAGCCGAGGTGTGGTTACCTAAGCTTCGGCATGCGGCTGCATACCGAGGTTCTTGCAAGACAACTAGAGGTGTAAGTGATCATGCAGGGTAGGCCAAGGTGAGATGCGATGCTTGGCCTAAGTGTAAGGTCTAGGTAAGAGTGATCTCGGCGACTCACTTCAGGAAGTGAAGTCTGGAAATCTGGGTTTCCACCCGTGAAGAACATGAAGAACATGAATGAGATGAATGCCAAAATCATAACTCCTTTATTCAAAATCTGGGTTTTCATGCTATGAGTTCGAAAACATGGACCTGGGTACCCATACTTAAAGATCATATGAAAACAAACATGAAAACATGGATCTTGGTGCAAACTCTTGGATCAAAACATGACTTTCCTTGAAGAACACATGAATACCACTTTCTCTTTCTAAAACCGAACTTTAAATCAATGCATGGCTTACAAATCGTATTCAATCATGCAATGCAATAACATGATCATAAAGAACAACATGAGCAGATCAAGAATCTAACCTTAGAACACGGATCTAACGGTTCGATCTCTAGGAATCAAGCTTAGAAATCTACTCTCCCTCAAGAACTCCTTCTCCCTCTTCTAGAGCTTCTCTCTCTCCTTCAAAACAAGGATATAACAAATGATAGGTTTCTCTCTCTGCCGGCTGATTTAACACTCAGCTTGGACACGTGGCTCTACCGGATTGGTTCTCCTAAAAAAGGTGATAGATTGACAAGACTAGACTATGACAAAGCGTACTCAACAAGCTAGATGACATGGGAACTCCGGCAAGTGATGACATCGGCTAAAGACAAGGCTTCGGCAACTAGGATGACAATGACCTCGGCTAGGAGGACAACACTTGACTAAGCTGTGCCACACCTTGGCCTAGATGTGCCACACCTCGGTCTAGGTCATACCACTCCAGGACAAGATCACTTCGGTTCAGAGATAACATCTCGGCCTAGATAATACACATCTCGGCCTTGGCGATGAACACCTCGGCCCAGATAGTGACATCTCGGCCTATATGCCTTGGTGAAAGGTGGAGGTCAAACAAAGTGGTTCCAAAGTAGTTCTAGGCCTAAGATGACCTCGGCTTGGAATGATCTAGGCTTATCTTATCTTAGGTTTAACATGACCTAGGCTTGGCATAGCAAGGAAGGAACAAAGCATACATATAACACTTAGACAAATCATATACGTACAAAACAAGGCAAGATTCATAAATGTTAACTTAACAAGGACACATGATGTGAATGCACATGAACATGACTAAGCCAAAAATGTGGGTTGTTACAATATCACAACCTCTACATCCGTGTTTCAAAATCAACTCACCCCCGATAGGTGACACAACACAAATAGGAGATGCCAAAAGTGCTAACTCCAACTCCAACACAGATGCAAATGCAGCAGATACAAATGAATGAGATGCACCCGTATCAATCAACACACTAGCAACCGAATTGCAAAAGCAAAAGTACCTCTCTGGCAACCGACGGAGCGGTACTAGATCCTGTGATAACGATACACGCGCCCTGCAGTCCCCTGATCCACTTGCTCACCTCTAGGAGCATAAGACTGCTGCACAGACTAAGACAATGAAGCCCCCTGATTGGCCGTCGAGGCCTGAACTGACTGGGCTGGCTGATGACTCTGAGTCTGCCTCAAACCAGATGCACCAGATGTGCCACTCAATTGCGGGCAAAACCTCTTCATGTGCCCTGCCTGACCACACTGATAACACGAGAACTGCTGGTCTCTACCCTGACTCTGGCTCTGAGATCGAGCCGAAGATGACGCTGCTCTCTGTCCTCCGCCCTTCTGTGGGCAAACCGAAGCCTTGTGACCCAGCTGGCCACATGCAAAACAAGTCAAGCCTCCCTGACTACCTCTCCCGGAGCCTGCACTTGGTACCGGAAAAGTCGATCGAGACTGATGTGGTTGGGATTGGGATGAAAAGTTACCCCTGCTCTTCTTATTCTGTCTATAGTCTCCTTGAGATTCTTGGCCCCTAGACCTCGAACTCCGAAGCCTCTCCTCCTCAGCTTGCACAGACACCTCTACGTATGCCGCCGACTCTACAAGGCGGTCATAGTTTCGAATCATGTTCCCAACAATTTTAAAGAAAATTTTATTTTTCAATCTGTTCTCAAATTCAATGCAACGGCGCTCTTCCGTTGCCACCAACTCCGGTGCAAATCTAGATAAACTAGAGAAAACTGCCTCGAACTCGGCCACCGTCATGTCGAGCTGTTTGAGGTCTTTGAACTCTTGCCTCAATCTCTCCCTAGCAGCGGGAGGTAAATACTTATCTTGGAAAGCAACGACAAAGGCTTCCCACGTTGGCTCCACTCTACTTTTGGCATACTTCCACCACTGACCCGCATCCCCTTTTAGGTATTAACTAGCTAGGGTCACTCTTAGTTCACTATCCTCGATGTGAAGCATCTCGAATGTCTTCACTGTTTGCTCGAGCCACTCATCTGGTTTCTTGGGCTCGGGGCCACCATGGAATTCGTCTGGTTTGGCCTGCAAAAATTCCCGAGTAAGAAAACTAGACCTTGACTCCACGGTGTTCTCTCGGGCTTGATTCTCCGCCCTCAACAAATTCATAGACTCCCTCAAAGCCCCTGCCATTTCTCGAGCTAAAGCGCCCATAGCCTGCTGACTCGCTGGTTCGGCCACATTGGCCTGGCCAACTCCCTCCTGTACTGCCGGAATCTCATCCGGTATAGGCACCTCCTGCCTCCCAGGTCTACCACGCCTACCATGTCCTCGTCCCCATCCTGACATCCTAATAAAGGAAACGAAGAACATTAGCATATTCATAAACGTGTCGAAACTAAACACTCACGTCCTAATGCACGGACAACTTTAATTCACTCCATGTAAGCATATAAACACATAAACACTCACGAATTTCCTTTCCGGATAATGATAGTCCCGAGACGTTACTAGAGTTCTGGTTAGAAACAGCATTGATCAAGTGCTTTTCTAACAAAACTCACAGAAACCCAAGGATCCAATCAACATCCTAGAAATTAAATTCCATACCCACATAATCACATAAGCATGTTATCATGTAAGCATATATGATGCAGCTAAGTCTCTATCAAACGAGACGAACCCATTGTGATACTAATCACTTCCCACGTACCCAAAGTATTCAAACCCGGTACGCTCTGATACCAAGTTGTCACGCCCTCAAAATAATAACATTAAACCCACATTATTGACATGCATTGATATATAAAAGATCAACATCCTTCTATTCATCAGAGTAGTTCATTACGAAAAGTGTTACATGTTAACAACAAATAAATGCCCTACGGGCTTACAACTTTCCAAGTTAACACTTGGTTACAAAAAGAGAGTACTAACTCAATTACACATTAAGCCCATTGCTTGAATCCACATGTAATACATCAAAAGAAAGAAAGACAATAAAGTCTCCGCCTCATTAAGCCTCCCAAGCTATACCCTTGGAGGTGGCATGCTACATGCACGAAAATGATATTCCCGTATAGGGTGAGCTAATAGTCCAGTAGAAATACACTAAACCAGCTATGAACAGTGACTAAAAGATTAACAGTTTGATAGATGGTTAACACTTTTACATTCTTTCATAACACATTACAGTTTCATTTTTCATTCCTTTTCAATTCTCAATTCATAACCATGGTTCAGAACCTGACCAAATAATCGATATGAGACAGTAACTCATATTAAACATTTCCTCATTTCACAATAGATAGGCATACTAGCTATATCAACACATCAACAGATAAGCATATGGGCTATATCAACACTTCCACTGATAAGTATAAGAACTATATCACACTTCCCAAGATAAGCATATGAGCTATATCTACGGAGTCCATCCCCTATCTCCTCCCAAACAATATCCGGTTTAGAGGTCCATCCCCTATCTTCCCCTAAACCGTGGAGTACATCCCCTATCTCCTCCAACACAACACAATGCATATAAACAATTATTATACACATCATCATTCAATACATAAAGTTAATGTATTCTTTCAATCGTCATACTCAATGACACATTCCAGTGATTAGTTTTAATTTGCCTAATCATCATGCATTGTCTACAACAATCAAGACTATCCTCCACCGATAGCCCAAAGCAGTTATTTCTAAACAGAAAATAAATGCACAAAATGGATAATATATCAACATTTCAATTAGGTGAGCGATAAATAAATTCAACTACACCCTTTAATTCCATACATTCACAATCTCAACATTTCCAATTCAATTCCTCATTTCTCACAATTAATTATACCAATTAATTAACCAATGTAATTAGGGCATTTTCCATAATTAACATTATAACCCTAAGGTTCCATTTTCATCAATGTTTCAACATTAATTCCATTTCTTCATGCTAAACATGCATATAGGTTTTATATATTTAAAACTCCAACTTTTGTAAAATTACACAAAAGCCTAAACTTTCAAAATTACCCAACAACCCCCAACATATCAAAATGCTAAAATTTAAAGACAAAGCTCATAAAGAGGAGTAGGTTATCCTACCTCAAATTCGAAGCTCAAACGGAGAAGATGAAAAGAGTTGAAACTCGATCTCCACCACACACCACAAAGCCTTCGAGAAATAACACAACTATGGCGAATGAACTATGGCCGAAATCCCAATGAAATTATGGCCAAAATCCAGCTCGGCGCAACTAAAATTTATAACTCAAGCTCGGTTCGTAATGGCTTATCAAACCAAGAAAGAACCATAGAAGTTGATAAGCTAACCCTATGCACTTGCACCTATATATAGGAGTTTGTCTACCTTAAAATGTGTCTTGTAACCGATGTGGGACTTCCAACAAACACACCAAAGGTTCCCAACCGATGTGGGACTTCCAAATACATTTACCAAAAGCCTTAAAAATGCACAAGTGCTACATTAATACACTAATTGGTAGATGTAACACCACCAATTCCTTAATAATTGTGCTTTGGGTTGCGGGTTCGTTTGTAAGAGGCAACCACACTGCCATTTTGAGTGGCAGTAGGAGCATCCCCCTTCCCTCAAAAGGGATATACATTAGTAATAGAACACTATTGTTGTTGATTTAAAAAAAAATTAAATCAATTGATAAGGGATTTTTATTGATAAATCTCATTTAAGAGTGTTCTAACCCGAGAAGTCTATGAAGGAAATTTATAACCCACTTAGTCTCATGTATTTATATTTTTATTCCATAAGGTCCTCTTTCTTGATTTACACTATTTTTTTAGACTCTTATACCCTTATATTTAATGTTGATATATATTACACACACAAAAAATAAACATGGATATTGATTTTCATTCTGTTTTGGTAGTTCCTATGCATCAAGATGTTGAATGTCATTATATTCACATTAATTTGAAATGAAAATTTGCCATTGTGCTGTTAGTTGGTATTCATATCATTCACACATCCATATATTATTGAATGGTGAATATGTTTTCACTATGTTCATTACCATAATGTGAATCTTCACACTTTTGTTAGAAAACAACCATACTCCAAAAAATGAATAGAATACAATTCATATTCCAAAATATCAACACCAAATAGACCTCAAAACGTATATATATATATGTGTGTGTGTGTGTGTGTGTGTGTGTGTGTGTGTGTGATGAATCAAAGTTAGCAATACAAGAAATTATATAGTGTTGATTTACAAGCAAGCTAATTTGTTCCAATATGTCAAAACCATTTGTACTAAACTGTCTTAAATGTGAGTACATCCAACAATTGCCAAAATGTGGTTTGTCTCAGGAAGCCAAACTACGATTCTGTAAACTTTATGCTTTTCATTAATTTCACCAAGCCTGTCATGTTGGATCTACAATTAACACGCTACATGTTAACATTTATGCGGTTAGCTACAAGTGGGCTTTCATCTTTGACATGATATTCGTCCCTTTTTCGTTTGTGTGCAACATCTGTTACATGAGGCATACACATTAACACAATATTTATGCAATACAAAAAATCAACTGAGTCTTCTATTTCCTACAATGAAGACACTGAAGCGAACATTTGAAATATTGATGTGAACATTCACATATCTGAGCACAAGTGTGAAAATTCACATCTTTGGGCACTGATGTGAATGTTCGCATCTATGGACAATGATGTAAACATTCACATCTGATAAAGGATTGAATGGAATGTGGATGGATTATGCATTTGTGTTGGCATTAGCACAAATTTATTTGGCATGTATGTTCACATTCAGACCACAAGAGTGGAGAATTGCATTTTTTTGTGTGACAACAATAGTGTTGAGAACATCCACACCATTGATGTGAACATTCACAGAGTTGTGAACATCAACATTGAAATATAACTTACAATATTAATGTTAACATCAACAGTAAAGATGTGAATATTTACATGAATATGGATTTGAAAACAAAACTAATAGTGGAATCAATCAAGGTGTGCACCAACATATGTTGATTTCTCATATTGACAAGAACAAAATTTCACAACATAAAGGAAACATTTGCATAGTATCTCAGCATCAATATTCACATAACCACATTGATCAAACCCATGTGACCATTCTTTTAGCAATAAGTATAATGTGAATGTTCACACTAATATTTACATGAGTCATATTGTGAATAATGTCATAACTTCAGAAAGGATAAGTTACTCTTTGCACCCCTGCGCTTTACACAAAATCTCACTTTAGTCCCTATACATCAAATTGTGACACTTAACCCCCTGCACTTTTGGTCAAGTCTCACATTGGCCCTTCTGTTAATAGTGAGGCTAATAGAAGTTATCCTTTAGGGAGCTAAGTGTCACAATTTTGATGTGTAAGGGCTAAAGTGGGATTTTGTGTAAAGTGCAGGGGTGCAAAGTGTAATTTATCCTCACATGTTTTTCATGTGACTGACCTCTGTTAACAATGAGGCTAACAGAAGGGCCAAAGTGACACTTGACCAAAAGTGCAGGGGGTTAAGTGTCACAACTTGATGTGTAAGGGCCAAAGTGGGATTTAATGTAAAGTGTAGGGGTGCAAAGTGTAATTTACCCCTTTTGAAAATTCTAACTGAGCCACAATTACATCAAGACAAGACCATTATATTAAAGTCAAGTTGGTTTGCATAGTGTCAACATGCATAGAAACATACTGAGCAATGTGAATATTCACACAAACATTTAAGACTACGAAACTGAGAATAAAGCTAATAATCAACAAACAACACAACAAACACCATAATGTAAATTTATAAAATGGCTAGCCTTAGAATGTGAATGTTCACATTGGTTGTTACTCAATAACAAGGGAAACAATAAGATATTATTATTTACAACATGCCTACAAGAATTCACATTGAACTAAAACAGGGTTGGCAACCATCCAAAATTGGGGCTGTAATTATTTGATCACCACGAATAACCAACAACACCAACAAGTCCCACATTGACATAAGGGGGGAGATAGGGAGTGTATTACAAAACAATAACACATGACAAGATAAAACCAACAACAGTAATAGAGGGTGTAAACGTTTACATTGGTTCCTAACCATGATGTCAATGTTGACATCTGTTTTCACTCAATAACAACAGTTGCCAAAATGATGTAAATATTTACATCGTCTTAAATCATCTTGTAGAGACAATTTACCTTTAATAGTCAAAAGACAGTCGAAAATTTGGGGTTCTATTCTAATTATTAAATGACCATCAACCAATGATGGATCTGAGGGAGGGGCGGCCGGCCTCACCTCCAAAAATTTGAAAAATATCATATATAATATTAAAAATTTTAAAGTAACTTAAAATTATAGGAGTTCGCACCCCCAAATTTTTTGTAGACAATTTCAAAATTACATAGAGTAGCCCCCCAATTTTTTAAACTATAGAGTAGCCCCCCTCCCCCCCCCCAAAGACATAATCCCGGATCCGTCCCTGCCATCAACAATCAACAACTCCTACATTGAGGGGGAAAATAGGGAGTTCATTACCAAATCACAACCACAAACATTAATAACAAGTTAATGTAAATGTATACATTGGTTTATTTGATTCCTATTGAACAAAAAATCAATAACACCAACATTGACAGATAGTGAAAATAGAGAGTTCATTACAAAATCAAATCCAAAAATAAATATAATAAGTCAATGTAGATGTATACATCAATGATTATATTAACATGTGAAAAACAGAGGGTGGAAGGATGATGCTTAAGTTTTCTCCTCATTGTTGAGGGAGGGGGTCTGGAAATACCCAGAACTAAGGAAAAACAGTCGGACGACAGCAACCATAAAAGAACCAACCACCCTTCTTTCGATGTAAACCTTCACAATGGTGAGACGAAGTGGAATAGCAGTGGCTAGCAACGGTGGGCGGCAGAGGATGATAGTAGGATGGTGGTGAAGCGATGTGAAACCTAGGATTACGATTTGGGAGTTTTGGGGGGCAACGATGACAGTTTTGCTTGTTTTGGGAATGGAATAGGCATGTTCAAAAGGGATGGTATTTTGGTCTTAAAACAATGAATGGGACCTAATGGGATAATCAAAAATAGTTTGGATTTTATGGTGTGAAAGTCTTAGAAAAGGGATTTATCAAAAAAAGCTCATATCGTTAATTATTAAAAAACCTAGGTATTTTATCATATCTTTGGATAATAAACCTAGGTATTTTATTTAATTTATTACGTTAATTATTAAAAAAAATAGTGATAATTGTATTTTTAAAAATAAATTATTTATTTTTTATGAAAAACATGATAAATTAAATTTACTACAATTATCGGATTGATCAATTTTTTTTTATGAAAGAAACATATAAAATATTTGACAAAATGAACAGCTTTAATCACTAAAACGAAACTCATGATAAATTCTACGGGCTCAAACAACACCTTTTAATCTAGATTATGGGCAAGAGCGAATCTTGCGTCCTACAACTTATTATACCAATGTATGCTAGTTTTGGTTTCGTTTGAGAAGTGGGTTGACTTTTTGATTATTTTAGTTTGGACTAAAAATTTTCGTTTGAATTGGATTTTTTGACTCTTTTTTTTTTAATTTTTATAAGAAAAAAAGTAAAATGATTATGATTTAGATATGACATTTTATCTTATTAATTTTTTTAACTTATTTTATATTTTTATGACTATTTTAATCTTTTAACCTCCCAACCCAATCCAACCTACCAAAGGAATTTTCATGAATAATTTATATTTGGGTGAATTATACTAATTGTCCCTATAGTTTGGGGCTCATGTCATTTTAGTCACTGACTTTTCAATTGTGATACATTTGACCCTGAATTTTCAATCTTGTTTCAAATAAGGACAATGGAGGATACCATTACTTAATTTCAAGGGCAAAATCATCAATTTGATAAAATATAAACTAATTTGACAAATATAAATGACAAAAAAATATTTTAAAATTTTTAAAAATTATTGTTATCCACCAAAGATAAAATTATATAAAATTCATAAATCTTTTAGACATTTATTTATTTATTTTACCAAATTAATTTTTGTTATATGTTTGGATGATGATCATGTAATGGATAGTTGCTAAGTTTTTAATATGTGATTGATTTATTTAATATATGAAATGTTTTTAGTTTTTGATTTTTTTGATTTAATGGATTGGTTTAAAAATGATATCAAAGTTGTCGCCATATTTGACTTTTGGAAAAAAAAATAGAAAAATATTTTAATGAAAACAAAAACAACCACCCATTACATAATTATCATCCAAACAAATAATAAAAATTAATTTCGTAAAAAAACAAATAAATGCCTAAAAGATTTATCAATTTTACATAATTTTATCTTTAGTGGGTAAAAATAATTTTAAAAATTTAAAAATATTTTTTTGACATTAATTTTTGTCGAATTAATTTATATTTTATCAAATTGACGATTTTGTCATTGAAAAATCCAATGATATCTTCAATTGTCCTTCTTTGAAATAAGATTCAAAATTCAAGGTCAAATATATCACAATTGAAAAGTTAGAGCTCAAATAATACAAATACCAAAATATAAAGTCCGTTAGTGTAATTCACCGTATATATTTGTCGGTGATGATTTTCGACCACGCAACCAAATAGAGAACTAAACTGGAGAGCACGTGACATAATAGATTAAGCAACCTGTCAACAAGAAGATGAGAATACCGCGGTGGTTCGTGTAGCGATTCTGGTTTCGATCATTCTTTCACGTTTTGCCACTTCGACTGGGCCGATCGGGGATTGAATTGCCCGGTCAGCTCGTGGGGGTTAAGAGGGCAGCGCCCCTTGGCGGGTTCGAGGGGCAGCACCCTCGAAGCAAAAATGCAAAATGCATTCGAAGTTGCTTGTTCGCTCGAGAAGCCATTTATGCACCAGAGCGAAGAATGTTTGGTTTCAGAAGTTTGACCTATCTGCAAAAGTACTAGGTTAGTGTATTTGATGCTCGATCGGGGCATTCCACGCTCGAGCGGACCATGTTATATTAGTTCGTGAATCTGATATTTCAGATCACTTTTTCAATCCTCTCTCTCTCTAAAACTCTCCAGAATTCCAGATCGGGAGCTTCTCTCTCTAGAAGTCATCTTCTCTCTTTGATTTCTCAAAATCCATTGGGATTTAGACCTAAGTTCTTCACCAAAGTTGGTTATCATCTCGGGGGCTTCGTTGTGTGTGGTGAAGATCGAGTTTCGACAACATTGATTTTGGGGGTTTCATCTCATTTCTTCTTCAAAACTTGAGGTAGGGATTTTCTTAGAGTTATATATATATTTTTCCAAGATCTACATGATTTTCGAAATCATCTTTCGATAGCTTTGAAAATTGATTGTTGATTGAAGAAGTTGAGCGATTTTGAAAATGGATTTGTCTCTTGTTCTTTTAAAATGATCTTATGGGTTTTGATCTTTGATAATTGAAGAAAATATGATTTCAGAAAGTTTTCTTTCAAAAGATTTGAGTTGTATAGTTTTAGTGAGAAAACCTAGAATTTGGGGATTTTTTTTAAAAGAGACTGAAAATCCATGAATAATATTGTTGTATTTATTTTGTGTGTCAAAATAAATGGATGTTTGGAAAATTTCTTATTGATATTTATATAAATGATGAATTTCAGGGAATATGAGAATTGTTGTTCATTTTGGAAATTATTGTTCAAAACGTTGAAATAGTCTTGAAATGACTAATTGTTAAGGATATTTGAGAAGAGGGAATTATGTTATTCCTTGGATGATGAATTGGAATAAAAGTATTTATATTCATCTTGTGTTATTGGCATAACAATTCATTTGATTACATTAGACTTTGAAAGTTGATTTGAAAACTTGCATTGAGAAAAGAATGTTGAGAAATAAGTTTTCATGAAATGGTTTTGGGGTAAATACATTGGTAAGTCTTGATAGGTGGTGTAGATGATATTGAATAAGTTGGCCTGAGAGTCCGGGGTGAAAGGCCGAAAACTCGCACGGATAGGTGTCGAGCCTTCCGGTTAATACCGGTAAAAATGACAATTTGGTAGTACTTGTATAGTCTACTGGTAGACACCGATCTAGGGATTACCAAAGTCGTATTTACTGCCCTTGAAATAAATTGTTAAGTTTTGAACAATTGAAATTGCATGACATCATTGAGCATGATGGTTTTCAAAAGATAAAAATGTGATTTATCTTCAAAAAGGGGCATAACATGACATGTGCATTTCATCTCTTGAGACTTGTATAAAATGTATATACTTTGTTAAGGAATTCCTACTACGCTTTATGCTCATCCTACGGGATTTTTGTGCAGGAAAAGATGTGGTGATGCCGCCTAACTAAAGGCGAGGAAATGTGTGTTGAGAGTACGAGACTCTCATTTTACTATGACTCTATGTGTAAGCCAAGGGCTGTATGTGTGTGGGTTTGAATAATCATTTTGTGTAACCAGGCTCAAGCCTTGGAAACTTGTAAACCCTTGGAGGTATTTATTTGTTTATTTACTTGTTGTTGGATTAATGTATTGTTGTATGAAGAACTATTGTATCCTGTAATGTAAGTTTGGAGATTTATATTCGGTTTTCCTTGAAAGAGCCATGATTGTTATATTATCATTTGGGCTGGAAATTTGGGGCGTTATAGTTCATCCACTCGTGGATACTCCGACGATCAAGTCAGTCAACTTATCTCTCAGAGATATCAAACAAGTACTCAATACATAAGTCAGAGCATACCTTAGACCCACAAGGTGCCTCACTTTTACAATGATTAGTGTCCAATTTTCCCTAGAAGTCTTATTTTATGAGACTCTATCCTTTATATGGATAACATCTATCTGGTGACACTATTAAGATTAATTTGAACTTCCTCAAGAGTCGCATCTCTATCAAAATAGATAGCTTGATACCACTCTTGTCCTTTATTCGAATTCCGACATTACTGCATCATATCTCGACAATGACAAAATAATCTCGATAGCATGGCTCACCCACGTGATACCTCAACTAACACCTCAACCATGTGATACGACTGTAAAAATATGTCCCCACAATATTTGTATGATTCCAATAGCGAACCTAAGCAGAGGTGGCTGGAAACAAACAAGTAGTAGCCTTTAAACTAACGCCAGCCAAAAAATTAAAGCCAGCCAAGGTATAAATTGGTAGTCCTAACCAAAATAGGTCCTTTAAATTAACGCCATCCCCAACAAAGATTGTTTATAAAAGTTGTTCCTCATAGGGCATTCTTTATTCTTGCAAGGTCAAAATTGAACCATGAAAGTATGCAGCAAAACAAGAAGAAGCAGAAGAAAGCTTATCATCGGCTTCGGCTGTACTTCCTCGGAACATTCATTCGCTGCTGAATTAATTGCCAACAATTCAAATCTCCAAACAATGATCCTAATCCGAGTCCCAGCAAAATCCCTAATCAGATTCAAGTCGGTCTCAAAGCAATGGCTCTCTCTCATCTCCGACTCCCAATTTGCCCCCGACCACGCTCGCCGAAATCACCATTCCTCCGTCTCAGCCTTATATTTCTACTCAAAACGTTGGTCTCCTGCAGAACAACTCGAGTCCATATCAATTGCTGGACACCGAACTCTTCTTCCCACACTCTCTTTTCTCGATGGTGTCGTTGTATCAAGTTTTGCAACTACGATTGAACACTCTTGCAATGGTTTAATCTTGTGCTCTAATGGTTTCAGAAAACCCCCATATATTGTTTGTAATCTCACCACAAAGAAATCCTCACTTCTTCCTGATATTAGTCCCACTTCATCTGAATCGTGTCGTAAAAATCTTTGGTGCTTTCTTGGCTTTTGATCTGCGAAATCGCCTCACTATAAAGTTTTATTGTTTAGTTACGATTATGTTAATAATGAAGACCGGGTTGAAATTGAAATTCTGAGTTCAGACTTCGTCTTGAACACATTTACGTACTGAAGCTGCGAGGTGTGCGATTCATGTTCAGTGTTTTGGAATGGGGCAATTCATGGTATAAGCTATGTGAATGTTCATGCTCGATTTGAGGTTGAGGAAGAGAAATTGATACAAACCCCAATGCCTTGAAACCTAAAATCCTTTCTTATGATAAGATTAGGTATTTTGGAGAATGTGGTGGCGATTTGCTTCTTATTGAGACTCTTGACCTTGTGCTATGGGATTGACATCCTTCAAATCTTGCGAGGACTCTCATGAGTGGATTGTGAAATCGGTTCAATCTTAGACCCATTTTATATGTATTTCCTAAGACGAGCATAAAACCATAGTCACATGCTCTGAGTTTAATGTGCTCTGTGTCGTGAAGGGAGTGAATGAAAAAGATTTTACACTGGTGTTAGCTATCCGAGGCAAAGTTATTTCTTATAATGTCAAGTCCAAGACATTAAAAGAGCTTCATGATTTATCAACAGATGATCTTGATGATTGGGGAGCAAGTTGGTGTAATACTACTTATCAATTCATTGAAAGCCTATCACCTATTTGATCATTGTCCTACATGTTTCTACTTCTTTCTTCATCAGATGGTATGTCCCTCAATACGCTTTTCTATATTTATATCTGTTTAAGTATTTGCTGTTGTTAGTTGCTTGGTCTATGATGCTATGCTACTATCATCTTTTGCTGTTTAGATTTTGTTTTAAGCTTGCATTACAAATAGATTCCTCATTCATCAATTGAGGTTAAAATACAACTTGTGTACATAGCATTGCTCCTACAGTAATAGAGCATCACTATGATTATCAATTTTGTTGCTTTATATATGAGCCCTGTTTTGACCATAGTAATTCATTCACTCAAGTATCATTTAGATTGTTCTGATTACCAAAGAGGGCATGTTAAACTCATTCACTTCCTGGTTTTAATCTCCTAGTTGTGATGTAGTTCGGTGGAATAGTTTAAATGCTCTGGGAAGGAGTAGAATATATTGAAACAAAATGTTTTGAAAAATTGTTGGAATTTCATAATTGTCATCAACTCAAAGAAATCAATCCGCTGTTTGCAACTGCTATTAATTATTAGTAGTTCCTTTTCATGAGTTTCTTCTTTTGTAAAATGCTTCTAGTAAGACCATGCTGCTTCACTAGTTCTTCCAGAATAAAATGAATTTCCTTAACAAATCAAGAGATTTAAGGTGTTAGTTTACATTGGAACCAATAATTGTGTTCAGCACTGTGTAAATAAAAATTATTTAAAAAAAAAAAGGATATAAAAAGAGAGAAGAAATAGAGAAGCACAAATACTACGGTGGTATAATTTGATTTAACATGCAATTGCGATTTAAAAACCGTGTTCAAGTTTGGAAGGCTTAACTTGGTCTCTTCACATAGTGAGGGTTGGATTGTGTCTATTAATTTGGTCTACGTTTGTGTTGTTTGATTTTTCAGTTTGTTTTTTATTGGAAAATTTCAAAGATCAATTGGACGATAGTTGGCTCCAGAAATTGAATATGGTCGGTCCAATTTGAGAAACCTAAATATTGAATCTTATTTTGAGAACTGCAAATTGATTATAAAAAAAAAAGTTTCAGAAAAGTAGGTTGTAGTCCTTGAAATAGCATCTCACAGTAGGAGCTAAGTTCGATTGCCAAATTCTACTAGCTGTAAGTTTTGGTAAGTTTAGGGTCGTAATTTGATTGAAATCTCATTTTAGTCTGTTAACATTCAATTATGACAGTCAGCATCTTACATTTTCACATTTGGTCGATCCTATTATTGTGGCCTTTTCATGTAATAGCTTTTGCTTCAACAACAAAAACAAAAACAAAAAAACAAAACAAAAGAAAAAGGGATGATTAATTTTAAAAAATACACATTTTTTGCACACTTCTCTTTAGACAAACATGATAAAATGAAAATATTACAATTATTAGATCCACTTAATTTTTTGATAAATGATATACACGGAGGACCTTACAAAATGAATAGTTTAAATTATCAAAATAAAATCGATGATGGGCCCCCGACTCGGACAACACCTTTCAATCCAGGTATGAATTGTATAGAAGCTCAATTCTTTTTTTTTCTTTTCTTTTTTATTTATTTGCATTTTGGTAAGCCACTAAATCATATGAGTGATGATACAATACACACCCTTTAAAAAAAGATGTACCATATGCAAGTTTTATAACCAAATCACTTTTTAACATTAACTTCATAAATTATAATTAAATATTTTTCATACATATCTGAAAACCTTTTCAATTATAATTAAAATTACAACCACAAGAGGGGAAGCAAAATTGTTAAATGTCTATTGATCTGAATTTCAGCCTTCATATTTTAGATACAAAAGGGAAGCAAAATGTTAAATATGATGAAATGTCATAATTGCAGGTACTATGCAAAGGTAAAAAGCTCATAAATAATTGATCACCCGAGTCCCAAAAAAAAAAAAAATCATTGATTACCTTAACTAAATAAATTAAGTAATACTGTTATAAAAATTATATTTATGTATTAAATTTTATTTATTATTTCTTGGAAATAATTTAAATAGGATTTATCACTCATGTCTACCATCAATATAGTATTATTCCAAATAATAATAGTATGGAAATTATATTTAGGGAGAGACATCTCTCCGGTTGGAAAAAACCAATTAGAGGATGTTGTTGAGTCTCAGTAGGTTGACCTACCCTCCTTAAACAAATTGAAACACCTCATCGAATGCATAAGTCATTTCCGTCTTCGGGTAACCATCGATCACAGCATGCTGTACGGACGATCAACCTATGTCTAAGATGATGCTGGTGTCGGACACCTTCATGCCTCGGTGTTTTCTTAGAATGAGTCTGATTTTGATTGGTTGCCTTCTTACTTTTGTCCAGCAAATCGATTTGCTTTTGTCTAGCAGATTGATACTTGCCAAGTTCACTCGTACGAGGCTTCACAAAGTTCTATGTTGATGTTGTCTTGGCAATCAAATTGTTGTATACAAACTCTTCGAACAACAAGTGTGCTCTTCCCAACCTCTTTTGAATTCTATGATGCAAGCTCACAACATAAATTCTAGTCTAAATCTTTCTTCCCGATTGCTTTATAGTTGAGGGTGAAATGTTGTACTACAGCATAGCTTTGTTCCTGTGGTCTTCTTGCAAGATCTGCCACAGTTGGAAAGTAATTCAATAGTCGCGATATTAATCGACACTTCGTATAATTGAATGAATCCTAAATAATTGATTAAGAGGCTACCTTATCAAAAGTAGATTGGAGTACATAAGTGACACAAATTTTTTTTTTTTTTTTTTGATTAATTGTCTAGAAATCGGGATCTTGGGATTGAAATAAGGGTTCATGATAAATGATCGACACTTGTCGCAAAGTAAAGATTATACAACAGGATTTCACAATTATCCAATCAAAGGCGGACATCACTTTAATGAGAGAGGAGAATGTGTTATTCATTCGAATGGAAAAGTTAAATTAAAGTGACATATTTTATCAAAGTCGAAGAAAGAAGAAAATAAAAAGAATTGTAATATGGTAGAAGTTACCGAATAAGGGGAATTGACCTTATAGCAATGAAGAGGATCTGAGACTTACAGAATTTGAATGGCACAATGAAGAATGCTTCAATTTGGCAAGAAAATGATGCCATCTATAGAACAGGATATTTGGAGTGAAATTAGTGTCATCAATTTCTCACCAGCATGAGAGTGAAGAAGAGTGAGATTTCTAAACTTCTTGCAAAATATTTGCAGAACCAAACTACATAGGAGAAAGGGTTAAGTTTCCAAGAAGAGAGTGATTTTGAAATATCTCTTACAATAATCATGGTTATTGAAGCTGACCGGCAAGAAAGAGAATTTGCGTTATAGAAGTACAAAAGCAATCAAACGTAGTTACCAAAAATGGTGGTTGTAGACTCTATCAGAATTGGATTTAATAAGCTAGTCCTTGTGATTGTGTCATGAAAAGGTTTGGAAATTCAGCTAACAAGGGAACAAAATGAGCAAGATCAAGAGGCAAGTTCAAAGAAAGGTCGAAGCCATAACCACGAGGACCCACAAGGCAGAGAACTGAACTCAAGGTTGATTTAGATAAACACTTTGAACCTCTCAAATAGTCGATCACGTGGTTGATCCTAAGGAGTGGGATACCAATTCCTAACAGGGAGTTAGTTGATAGTTGAGACTCAATCGAAGTGTTCTATCTACCCTCCTAGCGAACAGTATCCATGCTCTGTAGGGAGATGTACTTGGCTAAATAACTTCTTTTGTTCCATAGCTCTTGCAGCTTTGTTTTCAATTCTCTGAGTTAGCTGGTGTCATGCAATGTGTTGTCGTAAATATTGGCGACATTTCGAGTTTCAACTCAAAAAGGGGATCTAGCTCCCGTTTTGAAGGTAATCTTGGTAGCTAGTGAAAGGAAATGTTGGCGTATTTGCACGCTACACGAGGAAGTCCTATATCCTTCAACTCTTTCACACATCAATGCCATCGATTACTCGATTAGTTGGTCGTGCCATTGTGACTTTCCATAAGTAGCGGACAGGGACTCATATTTATCCCTCTTAAATTGAAAATTCATATCATCAAGTAAAAAAAAAAAACATCACCGATCTACGATAGCAATCTATGGTAGTTAGATTGACCGCCAACCAGTTTATTCTTATGTTTACGTTGTGAGTCGAAGACTTCTAAGCAGTAGGACTTACACATGGGATCTACTCATACTGACATCTTGAAGATGGTTCTTTACTTATGATTAGTTCTTACTTGTTCTAACACAAATCTAAAGGTTCACAAAAATGGTGGTAGAGTGGAAAGGTTTGAAGTGACTATAGCAGTAGCACAATTTAAGCAAAAATTTTAAATGGAATTGACATGATGATTTTGGACTTTCATGGATTATAAGTTATGGAGATAATGACCAAACTAGATATCTAACCTGAAACTGCATTGGCCATACACATTTCAAACTAAATATCCAAGATTCGTTATCGAGAAAAAAGGAAATGTAGTTGTCAAAGTAGAACAAGGTAGAACAATCGAGGTTCAAAAGTTGTCAATCGATCATCTTAAGGCAATATATCTCAACGAATTGGAAACGCTCAAGGACGCTAGAAAGGTGATGATGTTTCCTTTGAATAGGTGTCATCAATTCAAGAATTGCAAACAAAGGTTAAGTTATAATGATTGCTACGCCTAGGTCGTTTCTAACTGCAAGTCGAAAAACATAGCTAAGGGTTGAACCTAGGCTCTGATACCATGTTGTGATGCCTCAAAATTCTGGACCATCAAAATATATATTAACGAAAAATTATGGGGTTTTTCTATGGTTACAAGACCCAAAATATATATATACACATCAGGGTCAAATGTGAAATATCAGTGTTGCCTAAAATTTTACAATTTCATAAAAAAATAAAATTTGCAAAGCAAAATGAAAAAAATATAACGTCGATCCATGCTTGCCGAAATCTGGCATGAAATGCCGGCAGGACAAATAACCATAAGCAATGACGCTCCGAAAAAACACAGCCACACCCTAACTTTCTATAACTTCGAATAATAAAGCAATATGGCAATAACAAATAAAGATATACATAATTACAAGGTAGTGCAGCAAAATGTACAATGATATGTAGAAGAAACATTAAATACGCAAAGGCAATTAATAATTTTGAATTTTTGTGAGCCAAAACAATTTATGACAATTATGAGTGTTAGCTGACAATCAATTACATAATTCTAGGCAACTCTCCGTAGAGTGCCGTACATACTCAACCACAACCACTAAGCAATGGCCATGGGCAATTCTGACTCCCCATTGATCAAATATTTAAACGTTACCACAATAACTACCAATGATGCCCACGTACCAGGGTTATATACGTGAGTCGTGACATCACGATCTACCCCATGAGAACGGTCTATGTTGTGACACCAGCACCACCAACCTTATATCGCCTGTACCGACAAGAGCCAAAACGCCTTGCCATGCCACATTAAGGTTCGAAACTCACTCACGTTAGGCTTAACACAAAGGGAACACACCCCACCATTATTTCAATACCGTAACAAGGTTTACATCATCCTTCCATTATAAACCAAGTTTCAATATCACAACAACAGTTACAACATCCTTCCATTATGTCATAGTCTACTCATTCTGATATTCGACATGGAAACTCTAAATTTATTAAATAATCATTTTCTTGATCTCAAGAGAACATAGCAACATCACACTTAAAAATCATGATATCATGCAAGAATAACATTACTTGAGATTTAAGGAAGTTCCAATTTATTCAATAATGTTTCATAGGATTAATTAAAATGTGGCAACCATATACTCCAAAGTCATGAAACCCATCAACTTAGGACACTTTTCAAGTCTAGAATATGCAAATACAACTTCAACACAAAAAATTAGTTTCTAGTGTCATAAACTAACATGTATCCCATAGATTTAAATAAAATAATTTAAATCATGATTTTCATACCAATTCACTTAATCTTGCCTTTGAACACTTAAGAATAAATAACACAAAGGTAATAATTTTCAGCATTTTTCTTTTAGAATAACAGGCCAAAAGAATGGATTTGTAAACCATTTAGGATTTCTTTAGGTTCTAAAATTTGAACACAACATAGAACAAGTCCACTTTCATTTCAAATTTGCTTTTATAAGTTGCATAACATAACCAGGGATTTATCTATAGGCCATTTACTATGTTCTGTCCATATTCTCAACAGTGAACAGTTCTAAAGAAAAATACGAGTTCATACCAAATGAAGTCAAATGATCACGATATTTTTACTGGAGATTGTTCAATAAGTTACAAAGATATTTCAAGAAGAACTCTAGAGCTAAAAATCACTTTATGATGGAGAACTCATTTTTGGAAGAAACTGGTATATTCAAACAGTGAGTTCAACAGACTCCAGCACAGGGAGGCTGAGTTAGAAAAATGAACAGAGGCATCAAACGATGTCCAAACTAAGTGAGACTAGAACCATTGGAAAGGTATTTGAGTTAGGGATATGTTATCAGAAGGATGAAAATTATAAAAATCACATCAAAGGGGTGAAAATACTGGTTCAAGCAGTACTGGTCTGTTCCTGTTGCATTTTATAAAAATGATCATAACTCTGTCAATAATTAATATTTTTCAGTGATTCTGTGTACATGGAAAGGTATCTCATATATCTAACATTTGGCACTGGTTTCACTCCATAAGGAGTTTTTTTTTTTAATAAAGAAAATGGTATAGAAACAAAAGTGAGGGTTAACTGCTACTCCCAGAAATCTGTAGGATCCAATCGTAAAGACAAGAGGTTTTCAAAACTCAAAACGCATCCCATGATCTTACAAAAATGTGAGTCTACCAATGACTCATTGATAGATGGTATATCAAAATTTCAAAGCAAAATGATTTTTTTTTTTTTTTTTTTTTGAATTTTGGAACTTCAGCAAAGTTAATGCATATGAACAGAATCAGAGTAGACAAGGGCTAAAATCATACCATGTGTTAAGCTCTACTCCTATTCAATCAATTTTCACCATACACGTACATGATACAAAAACATACAATCAAAACAACCAAATATCAGATATAGGGGAGGAGAAGGCAAGGGTGTTTGGATGTTCTTACATTGCTTGCTAGCTTTCAACTTCTCCTTTCGAGCTCTCTTTTCTTTCCTAATTTCTTCTTTAGCCATGTGTGTGTGTGTGTGTGTTGAAGGGATGGAAGGGATTTCTATATAGGAAATGAGGAGGAGATATAAAAGTATATGTCTCTTCTATGGATTTGAATGTGAGACAAAACCTTGCATGCTTGCAAGTCTTCCTAGGTTGTCTTCCTTGGGAGTTTGGGATGTAATAGCATGCCTAGACAATTCTTGCTTGGGAAGAGCAAAGGGGAGACACAAGTGTATGGGGGAAAGAAGAGGGGACAAGTCATAAATATTGATTTGTCCTCCTAGAGATTCTTCAAGACCAAATACAAATACACACACACACACACATATATAATACATGTATTTATAAACATTAATGTACATGGTACTAGAGAATATAAAAAATACATATATCCTAATAGATATGGTATAAGGAATTAATAAATTAAAGAAGAAATATAATACATGTAATCATATGTCTAGGGTTTAATAAGCATTAGAACAAAAATTCAGGCTTAAAGTGGGCTAATAAAAAACACAGGGTTTGGAGAATAATTATTAGAATTTGAGGCCTCTACAAATGAAATTAAAGAGTTGTATGACTAAATATAGCAATAGTAGCGAGGGAAATCTATTAAAGAAATTCGTCATGAAAATTTATTACCAAAATATATTGCAAAAATAGGTAGCTAAAAATAGTTTACCATATAAATTAATATGTAAAAATTTGGGTTCTCACAATATACATACATACATACATATATACATACATACAAATTCATCTATATCTATATATGGATTCTCTGATTCATCACCTCTATCTACTTCAATGTCAACATCTTCTCTCTCTTCATCTCTGTTCTTGCATTGCTTGTTCAGCCACCAGAGCTTTCTTCTCTCGTCAGCACCTTCACCGCTTGCCTCAAGAATATTCACAGAGAGATCTCAGAGAAATTTCTTTTGTGAAGAGAAATTTAAAAAAATAAATAAATAAAATCTAGAGAAATTTGTCCAGTCATTCCTTTCCATTCTCAACTTGAAACAAAGAGCTAAAAGGATAACCAATCAATGGTTGAAGAAGACAAGTCTTATGCTCAATTTTCAAACTCCTGCAATTCCATTCAGTATCAATTCAAACAATACTCCGATGAGATGCCATTAACTATTCTTGTGTTATGTATATGTATGTGGATATTGTAATTTCTTTTCAGTATTCTACTATTTGAAAAAGACACATGAGGCAGCTTGAGCGTTTGCTTGTGGGTGCTAGGACATCAAAAACAAGAGATAAAGGAATCAATAGCATCTCTGTTTCCTTTCCTACACGGTTTTGGAGATTGTAGACTGCTCCGATGATTCAAATTCGACTTTGATCGGTGTCAAAAGGAAAGAATGGGAGAAAATGCGTGAGAACAGAAAAGAAAAATGAGAGAGAGAGAGAGAGAGAGAGAGAGAGAGAGAGAGAGAGAGAGAGAGAGAGAGAGGGACCTTAAGTTTAAAAAAAAAATATTGTGGACCTCTTCCACTATCAAAATTGAAGAGGGATGTTAGACTAAATATCCCAATTTAACCAGATCACATTTGTGTCAATAATATAATCTTAAAATTATACTCACCGTTAATACAGATGTGAAAACATAATATAATTAAGAGATTAAAGTGGAAATTTTGTTCTGCAATGATCCAATTGAAAAACAATCCATACTTTAAAGGGGAAAATTGTAAATTATCCTATTTATTAACGTGGCCAATTCCTTAATAATTGTGCTTTGGGCAGAGGGTTCGTTCGTAAGAGGCAAACACATTGCCATTTTGTGTGGCAGCCGTAGCATCCCCCTTCCCTCAAAAGAGATATACATTAGTAATAGAACACTATATTATCACTATTGCCGGTGATTTTTTTTTTTTTAAAGAGTAAATTGGTGATAAATCCAATTTAAGTAGGGTATAGGGTATTAGGTACAGCAAATTTTTTTTTATTGATAAAAGGTATATCTTTTGTGAAATAGTTTGGTGAGAAGTCCTTTTGTTAGTTTTGAGTTATATTTTATTTTCAATTTTACCTCTTAATTTATCTCAATTTTTTTATTTGTGGACTTTTTTTTGACTATCTATTCAAATTTATATTTATCCGTTTAAATTTATATCTATATGTTCAAATTATTTTCTATTTGTTCAATTTTTTTCCTATCGGTTCAAATTTATATCTATCTATTGAATTTTTTCCCTATCTGTTCAACTTTTTCCCTAGCTGTTCAAAATCTACGAGTTTCTCTATTTATCTGTTTAAAATCTGTGAGGTTCTCTATCTATCTTTTTTTTTTAAAAAAAAATTATCTTATTTATTTGTTCAAATTTTTTATTTGTTAATTTTTTTTATCTGTGTAATTTTTTTGTCAAATTTTTTTTTTCAAAAATTTATCTATTTAATTTTTTATTCCAAAATATTTTATGTGTTCAATTGGTCTACCCTATCTTTCTACCAGAAACATGTTTTGAACTAATCTTGGTCAAAGCTGCTGATTGTAAAAAAGTTTGTAAGAGATATGTTTTGTGTATGTTTTATCTGTATAATTTTTAGCTGCAACAACAAACTGCATAACAAAATCACAATCAATTACTATATGTTCAAACCACTACCAAAAATCACATAAGCAAAAGGAATTTTCTAAGAAACATATCAAAAAAAAAAAAATACTCTCAAACACACAGATGATCATCAAAAATCAAAGAAGCAAAAATCAAATCCATTTTCCCCTCTTCCTCTCTTTGTGATCTCTCTTTCCCCTCTTCGTGATCTCCTTATAACTGTTTGTATCTGTTGAAATAAGAACAGATCAGTAGTAGTTCTTTGTTTGATTGTTAAGAAAACACGCACACAAACACAACAGCAAAATAAATAGGTACAAAAATGAAAAATCAAAGAAGACGTGAGAGCACTCTTAACCGGAGGAAAGACATACACATACATAGATAGCCACACTCCACACTACACTCGAAAAATGCTTTACCTCATTCACAAAGTAGAGCACAATCCTTGCAATTATGGAAAAATAAAGTTAAAATAAAAATTAAGAAATGATTTGATAACTAGCGTTTTAATAGATGAATTCGATTCACCAATTTATGAATTTTGACAAATATAATTTAGATATATATATCGCGAAACTCACATACATTAATTGAAGTTACCAATCATGTCAAATTCTAGAGAGAGAGAGATTTTGATTTCAACTTCGATGCTGTCAAACTTGGTGGCCATTTTCGATATGAGAAATAGAGAAGATAAAGCTTGCGCATGAAATGTCTGAAAGTTCGGCCTTCCTCATCATTTGCGTTTTCAATCTCGTCAAACCAGTTTCCATTTACAAAGACCTCCACCTCTTCTCTATCGTCTCCATTAGAGCTCTCTACTCTCACTCTCTCTAGCTCTTCGAATCCACCTCTGCCGCTGCAAGAGCGTCACTGATGACGACAGCACCGAGATCCTCCAGATCTACTATATAGTTAAATATAGATATATATAGAGAGAGATAGAGAGAAAGATCTGGTTCTAGCACCGCCACCGTTGTCACTTCTGTCACTGTCGAAGGGAGATAAAGTGTGTGGCAGCGAAGGAGTGTGCTGGTGCCCTAGCTTTCCCAAATCCATCATCGGAACTCTGATGAGTCTATCGTCCGATACAGAAACCCTAGGCTAACAGTGATGGTTTCGGAGAATGATGATTGAAGAGATGATATATACAGAGATATATATGACAAGGATGGACCGATGGGGGCTTGGTAGGGGCGATCTGTCACGACCCCAACCCGCCCCTAGTAGGATAGTGCCGTGATGGCCAGTAATCCGTGATTACCGAAGGCCAACTTATCAAAAACCACACACAACAGAGTACACATAGGGGGCTCACAAATGCGGAAGCAATAACTTAAAGTACAAGTGGTCCATAAGAGCTGTGCGTAGATCGAATGAGATGATATGTACAATATGGTTTTACATCCAGTCTATAAATAGCAAAATACAATTTACATCTTGATCAAAAGGCTTCTAAGCCGACATGTACAAAATACAAGAAATACAAGCCAAGAAGCATGATTTTCAAGATTTGCCGATGTAAATACAAAAGCCGACATAAACACAAAATGCCGGTGTAAAGCAGCATCGCCGACAAGAATGCAAAACAAGGCCGACGTAAATCAGGAATCCAAAACAAGCTTGCAAACATATCTAGGCGTCGCCGCCGTCCTGCTCATCACCTACATATATATATATAGAGGGTGAGTATGGAAACTCAGTGAATGGTACTAATAATAAAGGTTTTGCATGAATATAGCCGGAGTCCTTACGAAACAAAACATGTCAAAACCATACAATATTTGCCGAGATCTTCCAAAGCAAAACACAACAAAGCTTTACCAAATCAAGGGATGAACCGTATTCATCTATCAAGTCTCACGAGTTTCAAGGGATGCTCACTAACATCGGCAAAGCATGGCCCAAAAGCTTTCCAAACAATAGTCCGTATAGTAATCCATTAGTGGCAAAACAAAGGAATTTGCGATCGTGTCGGTTTAGACAAAAATGGTGCTGCGAAAGTTTATAGTCCTCCCGCCAGGGGACTTGTGTTACTTAGGCCCGTAGCCCTTTTTAACACAATGGCTTTTCCAAGAAAGGACGGTATCCTTTTAATACAAGAGACTGGTGTCACTTAGGCCCGTAGCCCTTTTTGACAAATGGTGCTGCGAAAGTTTATAGTCCTCCAGCACGAGGGACTTGTGTTCCAAGAAAGGACCGTATCCTTTTATACTTAGTGCTGCGAAAGTTTAGAGTCCTCCAGCCAAGGGACTTTTACGCTTAGTGCTGCGAAAGTTTAGAGTCCTCCAGCCAAGGGACTTTTCAAGATAACATCAAAACAAGGCTTATACTTGATACATCGAAATAGGCTAATCATTCATGCTTAACAAATACTTTCATCAAAACAAAGCAAGACAAGATTTATCAAAACAGTATAACATAGCTTTATTAAAAGCACCACTCACCTAGCTCTTCAGGTGCAGGCTCAAAGCAAAGATCAAAGCCCTGACAAATCACATGGCAAATCACATTCTCAAACAAGCTTTACATACACGTAATGATCTCGGCACTCCCACCGAATCCAAATCAATAACAAAGCGAAACATGCTGAGTCAAAACAACATTTTCCATTTCATGGAAACATATCTTGTAATCTTATCCGAGGTCATGCCGAGGTCCCACACCTCTTAGCCGAGATGCGATCCTGCTGACCACATACAAAACGAAATCGGGAAAACCTGGGTTTCCCTTTGAAGAATGCAAGGGACAAGATCATCAAGAACATCAAAACATGCATGCTAAAATAATAACTTGCTTATATAAAATCTGAGATTTCATGTCAAGAGTTCGAAAAACATGGACCTGGGTACCCGTACAAGAAGACCATGCAAGAACAAACACGAAAACATGATTCTTGCCTCAAGCTTTTGGATCAAAACAAGGTTTTTTCTTCAAGAACACATAAACATCATTTTCTCTTTCAAAACCAACTTCAAGTCAATGCATGACATGCAAAACAGATTCAATCATGCAATGCAGCTAGATGATCGATAAGAACAATCGGTAGAGCAAGAATCTAACCTCAAAACTCAAATCCAACAGTTCGATCCTCAAAGATCAAGCTCGAAACTCTACTTCTCTCTCTAAAATTCTTACCCCTTCCTCTAGAGCTTCTCTCTCTAAAAACAAAGATTTGAGACAAAATGATTTGTTTCTAAGTCTGCCGGCTGTCTTAACACTCAGCTCGAACACGTGGCATTACCGGGTTGGTTCAACTCAAAAAGGTGACTGATTGATTAGACAAATCCCTGACAAAGCGTATTCAACAAGCTTGGTAGCAAGACACATCGGCAAGCAATGACATCGGCTAAACTCAAAGCTTCGGCGATAGGATAACAAAGACATCGGCTAGGGAGGACGACACCTGACTAAGCTGTGCCACACCTTGGCCTGGGTGTGCCACACCTCGGTCTAGGCCATACTTGCCCAAGGACAAGGGATCACTTAGTACAAAACATCTCGGCCTTGGCTCTAAGCACATTGGCCCAAAGAGTGACATCTCGGCAAACATGCCGAGGTGAAGATGGAGGTCAACCAAGTGGTTCCAACACGGTTCTAAGTGCAAAGGTTCAAAGGCGAACTAGGCTAAGCCAACCTCGGCTACACACCAAGCAAGGTACAAGATCAAGCAAGTAACACATAACAAAGCAAGGCAAAGCAAGATAACAAGATTTATAAACATGGCAAGACAAGATCATACATGAATGTATGCAAGTATGACTAAATCAAAGTGAGGGTTGTTACATGATCGCCACCCCAAAGTTTTGAGAAAACCCCCCCAGATATAGTAATAAAATTACAAATTGTAATGACCCCAAAATTCATATCATGATTATATTAATTTAATTATGTGTTTAATTTTAATTGTGATATGTGCCATGTGTGATTCGAATGCTAATTATGTGTTTTGTAAGAGCTTTGAATCCATATCTATTCATCGTAGGAAAATCTATTCTGAATCCTACTAAAATCTGAAATTGAGGGCTATAAAGGCGACAGAAATCGAAATTGATTACTTTATTGTGATCAGCGTAATTTTTAGAGTCTATTGTGAAATTTATTCACTGGGCTCTAACTCACTAGTTAATATATGTATGTAGGTGATCAAGCACAAGAACAAACTTAGCGACAGCATCCCGAACCTTATTTTTGTCAAGTCAACTACCGTGCCTCACTGCAAGGTTTCAAATTGTCATGTGTCAAGGCTTTTGGGTGGTTCAAGATTCGCCCATCTATAAATGTGAACTAATGATATGAAGTTTTTGTTCTATGACTTTTGATAACAAGATTTAATTCCGTAAGTTATGTTATGTTTTGTACATATGTAATGCCTTGAACTTGATATAAAGGTTTGTTTTGTTCATTTAAGTCCGCACAGCTCATTGGACGTTTTATTTTATTATTTATTGGCTTTCGCTAGCCTAGTTTATTGTCAACTCTTAAGCAGGCCTTTGGTAATTATGGATTATTAACCGGTTACAACACTAACCTATAGGGACGGGTTTGGGTCGTGACACAAATATTTTTAAATTATATAGGTTTGCCACCCCAAAGTTTTTGCAAAAAATTTAAGAACTGCCACCCCCTAAATTTTGTACTTTAAAAATTAAATTTTTTTTGATAAATACTAAAAAATAATAATAATAATAATAATTTATTTTTTAAGTATGATTACTTTTTTTATTTTAAATTTAGTAATGTTAAAATAATTGAGAATTTATTTGTTAATATGTTAAAGTCCTTTTTGTCTGATTAGGGCTCAAATTTTTTAGTTGTTTGCTTATAAGTAAATAAAAAAAATATTAAAAAATGATTACTCAAGAAGATACAAGTCTCAATCATATGTAGGCAGTAGTAGCCTACCTAGAGCAGTTATCACATATTCAAAACAAAGAAGCTTCTCTTCTCTTTCTTATTTCACAACCAGTGAACCCAAATCATCAAAACCAATGACCGAAAACACAATTTCGCTCTCGTGCGTCATGAGTCTTCCGGCGTTCAAGATCGTGATTCCTCTGGTAGTACTCTGCACTCTCTCTCTCTCTCTCTCTCAAAAGAAGAAGAAGAAGAAGAGTTAGAATCAAAAAGATTGGACTACGAACTTTGTAATACTGGTAATGGAACCATTTATGTAATTCTCAGTCAACTATTTATACTTTTGTATTACATTTCTATTAACATGTTGGTTGTTATGTTAATTTTTTTTATTGTTTACCCATTGAAAATGATATGTCCTTTGTTAGATTAGATTATATTGTTAGTGTGCTTCTTACCTAGTGACTAACAAAAATTGTTTAATAATTTTCAGGTTCTTAAATCAAATTGAGATGAATGTTAGGTGAATTATGGTGAACAAAAAAATTGATTCTTTCTTTAAGAAAAGAGGCTCTCAAGATATAGAAGTTAATGTAACTACAAAAACTCCACTGATAATGTTGAAGCTTCTATTCCTAAACAATGTCCTTGCAAAGTGCCTAGATTAGAATCCAAAGAAGTTGATACATCTTCTTTGGTAAGGGATCCAGGACTACGACCACAAATTTTGGATTATTTGATATCTCAACGTGATGAGATTCGACAAGCTTACATCAAATTTGGACCATACCAACCTGACAACCAACCTTTTGAAGAGAAGAATGGGCGTCATTTTCTAGCTTCTTGGTACAAGTTATTTCCAAATTGGCTAGAATATTCTCCAACCAAACATTATGCCTTTTGTCTTCCTTGCTATCTTTTTACAAAACCGAATGGACGCACTACTTCTAGCGCTTTCATTTTTGATGGATTTTCTTCATGGAAGAAAGTCAATAATGGGAAGAATTGTGCTTTCTTAACTTATATGGAAGAGAGTCCTAATTCATCACACAGAATTGATGTTAAATCTTGCCATGATTTGACAAATCAATCACAACACATTGAGAATACAGTTGAGAAACAAACTTCTCAACAAGTTGCAAAAAAACCATTTGCAGTTGAAGACTACGATAGATGCTGTCAAATGGCTTACATTTCAAGCTTGTGCATTTAGAGGTCGTGATGAAAGTCATTATTCTAATAATCGAGGGAATGTTATTGAATTAATAATGCTCTTGGCATCTTATAATGCGGATGTGGCAGACGTTATGTTACACAAAGCTCCTCAAAATGCTCCATACTACTCGTATCAAATTCAAAAAGAGATTCTTAGTATTTTCTTTGACAAAATACAAAGATTCATTCGTGAGGAGATTGATGAAGCAAAAATTTGCATTATAGTGGATGAAGATCGAGATGAATCAATGAGGGAGCAAATGGCCATTGTTCTAAGATTTGTTAATAAAGATGGTTTTATAAAGGAGCATTTTTTTGACATAGTTCATGTATCGGATACAACATCAGCAACTTTGAAAGAAGAAATATGTATTGTCCTATCTTGTCATAATCTCAGTGTACAAAATATTCGTGATCAAGGGTATGATGGTGCTAGTAATATGCGTGGAGAATGGACTGTGTTGCAGGCCTTATTTCTTCATGATGGTCATTTTGCGTATTATGTTCATTGCTTTGCCTAATCGACTCCAATTAGCAATGGTAGTGACAACAAGAGAGGTTATACCCGTTGCCCAATTTTTTTCTTATCTGGCTCTCACAGTTAATCTATGTGGCTCTTCTTGTAAAAGCATGATCAGTTAAAAGTTGCTTAAGTTAAAGAAATTGCAGCAAAACTTGCCATTGATAAAGTTGAAACTGGTAAAGGCAAAAATCAAGTTGGGACATTGAAACGGGCTTGAGATACTCGATGGGGTTCTCACTTCGGATCTATTTCCAATTTGATAAATATGTTTAGTGCAACTTGTTTAGTCTTAAGTAATGTCATCAATGATGGAGCCATCTCTCCTCAACGTGCAAATGTAGACGGAGTTTAAGATAAGATTACATCTTTTGAGTTTGTGTTTATCTTACATCTTATGAGAGATATTATGGGGGAAAATAATGATATTTGCCAAGCTTCGCAATGTAAATCCCACGATATATTGAATGCAATGCATCTAGTGTCAACTACAAAAGCACTTGTTCTAAAATATAGAGAAGATGGATGGATTCCTTTGTTGGAGAATGTTCAACTATTTTGTGGAAAATATGACATAGATATTCCTGATATGAGTACTCGTTACACATCTAATAGAGGTCGTGTTTGTCACCAAAGAGATCACGTTACTATTGAGCATCATTTTCGGGTTGATATTTTTACAATTATATATGATTCTCACTTGTAATAATTGAACAACTGATTTAAAGAAGATGTGATGGAGTTGCTTATTCTTAGCTTTGCTTTAGAGCCTAGGGATGATTATAGTTTGTTCAAAATTGAAGATATATGCAAGCTTGCAAATCAATTTTATCCTAATGACTTTACAAAGTAAGAAAAAATACATTTGAAATTCCAATTGCAAAACTGCGAGATTGACATCCTTAAACATCTTGAGTTTTAGCAGTTGTAGACAATTTCTGACTTGTGCCAAATGTTGGTAAAAACAAGGAAGTCAACAATTTATCCTCTTGTCAATAGATTAATTCGTCTTGTTCTAACTTTACCAGTTTCTACGGCGATAACAAAACGTGCATTTTTTGCCATGAAAATTGTAAATAATAGATTGCGCAACAGGATAGAGGATGATTTTGTTTCAAGCTACTTGTTAACATATGTTGTGGAAGACATTGCTCGAGATTTCGATGTAGATTCAATCATAGATGCTTTTTATATTATAAAAGAACGTCGAGCACAACTTTAGATGCCTAAGTAGATATGTAGAGCAAATAGTTGTTTTTTTGAAAATTAATATGGATTTACTAGAACATATCCAATTGTATTTTGATAATATTTTGTAATTATATACGATGAATGGAAACATCTAATTATATATTTTTGTGATATTTGGGTAGAAATTGATATTGTATATCACATGCTCATTAGAAATTTTTTGACTGCATATACAGTCACCCCCCGACATTAGAATCCTACGTCCGTCCTTGTGTATAAGGATGCATAGAGGAAGTAGAAGAAGATAGAGAGAGAGAGAGAGAGAAGAGAGAGAGATATTTGTTTGTTGCATTAGGGTTTGAACGGTAGAGTATATATGTATAGGTAGTTTGGTCTTTTTTGCAAAAGTATGTCCTTATTGGGAAAGTAATTTGACACATGGACTTTTAGACAAAAGAAATCTAAAATTTGATTTATGAATCGAAAGCCTTTTAAAAAATTAAATCGATTTGATAATCGTAATTTATTTAATTATTAAGTTAATTATTTAAAAATGGTGATAATTATATTTTTAAAAAAAACAATTTTTTTAATAAAAAAATATGACAAATTAAATTTATTACAATTATCAAATTGATCAATTTTTTTATGGATAAAATATATAAAATATCTGACAAAATAAAAAGTTTTAATCACTAAAACAAGACTCATGATAAATTTTAGATACCCAAACAACACCCTCTGATCTATATTATGGACAATAGGGAATCTGGCATCCTACAACTTATTATACCAATATTTTTTTATTTTATTTATTTTTATGAATAATTTATATTTATATAATTCCAATAGTAAACCTAAGCACAAGCGGCTCGAAACGAATCAGAATCCTCTCCTTGATCTCTCTCTTTGTCTCTCTATTTACTGGCCTATTGGACCCATTTTTTGGTTCAATTTCAATGATCCGAACCGTTTAAATTTTAAGATTTGTTAAGTATATCATACCTTTAAAAAATCAGGTTGATCGGATATCAGAAACTATGTGTTCGGATCATCGAACTAAAAATCATTTTTTTAAAAAAATTTAATAAACGTCTTTCAAACACATACTTTCTAATATCCGATTCATTTGATTTTTTAGAAGTATGATATACTCAACAAATCTTAAATTGTGAACGGTTTGAATTATCGAAATTAAGTCCAAAAGTGAGCCCAATAGCCTAATAAATAGAGAGAAAATGAGAGAAATTAAGGAGAGGATGCTGACTCGGCTGGAAACAAGCAAGTAGTAGCCTTTAAATTAACGGCAGCCAAGGTATAAATTGGTAGTACCAAAGAGGTCCTTTAAATTAATGCCATCCCCAACAAGGAAGATTCTTTACAAAAGTCGTTCCCTATTGGGCATTCTCTATTCTTGCAAAGTCAAAATTGAACCATGAAAGCATATAGGAAAACAAGAAGAAGCAGAAGAAAGCTTATCATCGGCTGTATTTCCTCAGAACATTCATTCGCTGCTGAATTAATTGCCAACAATTCAGATCTCCTAACAATAATCCTGATCTGAGTCCCAGCAAAATCCCTAATCATATTCAAATCGGTCTCAAAGCGGCTCTCTCTCATCTCCAACTCCCAATTCGCCTCCGACCACGATCGCCGAAATCACCATTCCTCCGTCTCAGCCTTATATTTCTACTCGGGTTTGTATCCTGATGAACAACTCCAGTCTGTATCAATTGCTGGACACCAAACTCTTCTTCCCACACTCTCCTTTCTCGATGGTGTCGTTGTATCAAGTTCTGCAACTACGATTGAACGCTCTTGCAATGGTTTAATCTTGTGCTCTAATGGTTTTAGAAAACCCCCATATATTGTTTGTAATCTCACCACAAAGAAATTCTCACTTTTTCCTAATATTGGTCCCACTTCATCTGGATCGTATCGTACAAAATTTCTTGGCCTTTGATCCTTCGAAATCGCCTCACTACAAAGTTTTATTGTTTAGTTACAGTTATGCTAATAATGGAAGCTGGGTTGAAATTGAAATCTACAGTTCCCAGACTTCGTCTTGGAAACACATATCTGTGCCTAATCCGCGAGGTGTGCCACTCACGTTCAGCGTGTTTTGGAACGGAGCAATTCATTGTTTAAGCTATGCGAATTTTCATGTTCGATTTGAGGTTGAGGAAGAGAAATTGATACAAACCCCAATGCCTCGAAACCCTAAAATCCTTTCTCATGGTAAGATTAGGTATTTTGGAGAACGTGGTGGCGATTTGTTCTTATTCAGACTCCTCAGACTTGTGCTATGGGATTCAACATCCTTCAGATGCACGCGGATTACTGCAGGTGGATTGTGAAGTACCGGGTCAATCTTAGACCCATTTTATCTGTATTTCCTAAGACAAAACACAAAACCATAGTTACATACTCTGAATTTAATGTGCTCTATGTCGTGAAGGGAGCGAATAAAAAAGATTTTACACTGGTGTTAGCTATCTGGGGCAAAGTTATTTCTTATAATGTCAAGTCCAAGACATTGAAGGAGCTTCATGATTTATCAACAGAAGATCTTGATGATTGGGGAGCAAGTTGGTGTAATACTTATCAATTCATTGAAAGCCTATCACCTGTTTGATCTGTAACACCACAAATTTCGATCCCAAATGATAATACAACAATCACGGCTCTTTCAAGGAAAACTGAATATAAATCTCCAAACTTACATTACATGATACAATAGTTCTTCATGCAACAATACATTAATCCAACAACAAGTAAATAAATAAATAAATACCCCCAAGGGTTTACAAGTTTTCAAGGCTTGAGCCTGGTTACACAAAATGGTTATTCAAACCCACACAAACACAGCCCTTGGCTTACACACAGAGTCATAGCAAAATGAGAGCATTGTACTCCCAACACACATACTTCCACGCCCCTAGTTGGGTGGGATCACCACATCTTTTCTTGCACAAAAATCACGTAGGGTGAGCATAAAGCCCAGTAGGAAATTCTTAACAAGGTATATACGTTTCATACAACTCTCAAGAGATGAAATGCACGTGTCATACTATGCCTTTTTTGAAGTTAAATCACATTTTTATCTTTTGAAACCCATCATGCTCAATAATATCATGCAATTTCAATTGTTCAAAACTTGACAATTTATTTCAAGGGCGGTAAATACGACTCTGGTAATCCCTCGGTCGGTGTCTGCAAGTAGACTATACAAGTACTACCAAATTGTCATGTTTACTGGTATTAACCAGAAGGCTCGACACCTATCCGCGTGGGTTTTCGGTCTTTCACCTCGGACTCTCAAGCCAACTTATTCAATATCATCTACACCACCTATCAAGACTTACCAACATATTTACCCCAAAACCATTCCATGAAAACTTGTTTCTCAACATTCTTTTCTCAATGCAAGTTTTCAAATCAATTTTCAATGTTTAATATAATCAAATGAATTGATATGACAATTTCACAAGACGAATATAAATACTTTTATTCCAATTCATCATCCAAGGAATAACACAATTCCCTTTTTCTCAAGTATCCCCAACAATTAGTTATTTCAAGACTATTTCAACGTTTTGAACAATAATTTCCAAAATTAACAACAATCCTCATATTCCCTGAAATTCATCATTTATACAAATATAAATAAGAAATTTTCCAAACATCCATTTATTTTGACACATAAAATAAATATAGCAATCTCATTCATGGATTTTCAATCTCTTTTAAAAAAATTCCCAAATTCTAGGTTTTCTCACCAAAACTATACAACTCAAATCTTTTGAAAGAAAACTTTCCAAAATCATCTTTTCTTCAATCAACGAAGATCAAAACCCATAAGATCATTTTAAAAGAACAAGAGACAAACCCACTTTCAAAATCGCTCAACTTCTCGAATCAACAATCAATTTTCAAAGCTATCAAAAGATGATTTCGAAAATCATCTAGATCTTGCAAAAATATATATATAACTCTAAGAAAAATCCCGACCTCAAGTTTTGAAGAAGAAATAAGATGAAACCCCCAAAATCAACGGTGTCGAAACTCGATCTTCACCGCACACAATGATGCCCTCGAGAAGTTAACCAACTTTGATCAAGAACCTATGGCAGAACTCTAATGGATCTTGAGAAATCAAGGTTTTGATCCAATTTGGCGTAGGGAAATGTAGAGAGAAGGGAGAGGAAAGGGTTTTTAGAGAGAGAGAGAGATATGCAAAAGTGATCTGAAATATCAGATTCACGAACTGATATAACATGGTCCGCTCGAGCTTGGAAAGCCTCGCTTGAGCATCAAATACACTTTCCCAGTACTTTTGCAGACAGGTCAAACTTCTGGAACCAAACATTCTCTGCTCAAGCGCATAAACGGCCGCTCGAGCAGACAAGCAACTTCCAATGCATTTTGCATTTTTGCTTCGGAGGCGCTGCCCCTCAACCTCGCCAGGGCGTTGGGCAGCTCGATCCCCGACATACTCAGCGAAGTGGTAAAATTGGGATCGCTATATGATCATTGTCCTACATGTTTCTACTTCTTTCTTCAGCAGATGGTATGTCTCTCAATAAAATTTTCTATATTTCTATCTGTTTAAGTATTTGTTATTGTTAGTTTCTTGGTCTGTGATGCCATGCTACAATCATCTTTTGATATTTAGATTCTTCATTCATCAACTAAGGCTGAATTATCAATTTTGTTGCTTTATATGTGAGCCCTGTTTTGACCACAGTAATTCATTCACTCAAGTGTCATTTAGATTGTTCTGATTACCAAAGAGGATATGTTAAATTCATTCGCTTCTTGGTTTTAATCTCCTAGTTATGATGTAGTTGGGTGGAATGGTTTTAAATGCTCAGGTGGAAGGAGTAGAATATATTGAAACAAAATGTTTTGAAAAATTGTTGGAATTTCATAATTGTCATCAACTCAAAGAAATCAATCCGCTGTTTGCAACTGCCATTAATTATTAGTAGTTCCTTTTCATGAGTTTCTTCTTTTGTAAAATGCTTCTAGTAAGACCATGCTGCTTCACTAGTTCTTCCAGAATAAAATGAATTTCCTTAACAAATCAAGAGATTTAAGGTGTTAGTTTACATAGGAACTAATAATTTTGTTCAGAACTGTGTAAATATCAATTAAAAAAGGATATAAAAAGAGAGAAGAAATAGAGAAGCACAAATACTACGTTGGCATAATTTGATTTAACATGCAATTGCGATTTAAAAACCGTGTTCAAGTTTGGAAGGCTCAACTCGGTCTCTTCACATAGTGAGGGTTGGATTGTGTCTATTAATTTGGTCTACGTTTGTGTTGTTTGATTTTTCAGTTTGTTTTTTATTGGAAAATTTCAAAGATCAATTGGACGATAGTTGGCTCCAGAAATTGAATATGGTCGGTCCAATTTGAGAAACCTAAATATTGAATCTTATTTTGAGAACTGCAAATTGATTATAAAAAAAAAAAAGTTCCAGAAAAGTAGGTTGTAGTCCTTGAAATAGCATCTTACAGTAGGAGCTAAGTTCGATTGCCAAATTCTGCTAGCTGTAAGTTTTGGTAAGTTTAGGGTCGTACTTTGATTGAAATCGTATTATTGTAGCCTTTTCATTTAATAGCTATTGCTTCAACAACAACAACAACAACAACAACAAAAGATGATTAATTTTAAAAAAAACACACATTTTTTGCACACTTTTGTTTAGACAAACATGATAAAATGAAAATATTACAATTATTAGATCTACTTAATTTTTTGATGAATGATATACAAGGAGGACCTTACAAAATGAATAGTTTAAATTATCAAAATAAAACCGATGATGAGCCCCCAACTCGGACAGCACCTTTCAATCCAGGTATGAATTGTACAAAAGCTCAATTCTTTTTTTTTTCTTTTCTTTTTTATTTATTTTCATTTTGGTAAGCCACTAAATCATATGAGTGATAATACGATACACACCCTTCAAAAAAAGATGTACCATAGGCAAGTTTTATAACCAAATCACTTTTTAACATTAACTTCATAAATTATAATTAAATATTTTTCATACATATCTAAAAACCTTTTCAATTATAATTAAAATTACAACCACAAGAGGGGAAGCAAAATTGTTAAATGTCTATTGATCTGAATTTCAGCCTTCATATTTTAGATACAAAAGGGAAGCAAAATGTTAAATATGATGAAATGTCATAATTGCAAATACTATAGAAAGTTAAAGGTTGCTCATAAATAATTGATCACCCAAGTCCATTCTTCAAAAAGAAAAAAGAAAAATCATTGATTACCTTAACAAAATAAATTAAGTAATACTGTTATAAAAATTATATTTATGTATTAAATTTTATTTATTATTTCTTGGAAATAATTTAAATAGGATTTATCACTCATGTCTACCATCAATACAGTATTATTCCAAATAATAATAGTATGGAAATTATATTTAGGGAGAGATATCTCTCCTGTTGGAAA
Source organism: Camellia lanceoleosa (assembly GCA_025200525.1). Classification (NCBI taxonomy): domain Eukaryota; kingdom Viridiplantae; phylum Streptophyta; class Magnoliopsida; order Ericales; family Theaceae; genus Camellia; species Camellia lanceoleosa. Next base: position 30,981,662 of record CM045759.1, read on the forward strand.
AAACCAATTAGAGGATGTTGTTGAGTCTCAGTAGGATGACCTCCTTAAACAAATTGAAACGCCTCATCGAATGCATAAGTCATTTCCGTCGTCGGGTAACCATCGATCACAGCATGGTGTACGAACGATCAACCAGTGTACAAGATAATGCTGGTGTCGGACACCTTCATGCCTCGGTGTTTTCTTGGAATGAGTCTGATTTTGATAGGTTGCCTTCTTACTTTTGTCTAGCAAATCGATTTGCTTTTGTCTTGCAGATTGACACTCGATAAGTTCACTCGTACGAGGCTTCACAAAGTTCTATGTTGATGTTGTCTTGGGAATTAAATTGTCGTATGCAAACTCTTCAAACAACAAGTGTGCTTTTCCCAACCTCTTCTGAATTCTATGACGCAAGCTCGCAATATAAATTCTAGCCTAAATCATCCTTCCCGATTGCTTTATAGTTGAGGGTGAAATGTTGTACTACAGTATAGCTTTGTTCCTGTGGTCTTCTTGCAAGATCTACCACAGTTGGAAAGTAATTCAATAGTCGCGATATTAATCGACACTCCGTATAATTGAATGAATCCTAAATAATTGATTAAGAGGCTACCTTATCGAAAGTAGATTGGAGTACATAAGTAACACAATTATCTTTTTATTTTTTATTTTTTTGGATTAATTGTCTAGAAGTCGAGATCTTGGAAGTGAAATAAGGGTTCATGATAGATGATCGACACTTGTCGCAAAGTAAAGATTATACAACAGGATTTCACAACTTGTTTAAGAAAATCGAGGATTATTGAATTAATGGCAGACATCACTTTAATGAGCGAGCAGAATGTGTTATTCATTCGAATGGAAAAGTTAGATTAAAGTGACATATTTTATCAAAGTTGAAGAAAGAAGAAAATAAAAAGAATCGCAATATGGTAGAAGTTACCGAATAAGGGGAATTGACCTTATAGCAATGAAGAGGATCTGAGACTTACAGAATTTGAATGGCACGATGAAGAATGCTTCAATTTGGCAAGAAAATGATGTCAACATTAGAAAAGGATATTTGGAGTGAAATTAGTGTCATCAATTTGTCACCGAGATGAGAGTGAAGAAGAGTGAGATTTCTAAACTTCTTACGAAATATTTGCAGAACCAAACTACATAGGAGAAAGGGTTAAGTTTCCAAGAAGAGAGTGATTTTGAAATATCTCTTACAATAATCATGGTTATTGAAGCTAACCGGGAAGAAAGATAATTTGCGTTATAGAAGTACAAAAACAATGAAATGTACTTAGCAAAAATGGTGGTTGTAGACTCTATTATCATAATTGGATTTAGTAAGCTAGTCCTTGTGATTGAGTCATGGAAAGGTTTGGAAATTCAGCTAACAAGGGAACAAAATGAGCAACAACAAGAGGCAAGTTCAAAGAAAGGTCGAAGCCATAACCACGAGGACCCACAAGGCAGAGAACTGAACTCAAGGTTGATTTAGATAAACACTTTGAACCTCTCAAATAGTCGATCACGTGGTTGATCCTAAGGAGTGGGATACCAATTCCTAACAAGGAGTTAGTTGATAGTTAAGACTCAATCGAAGTGTTCTATCTACCTTCCTAGCGAACAGTATCCATGCTCTGCAGGGAGATGTACTTGGCTAAATAACTTCTTTTGTTCCATAGCTCTTGCAGCTTTGTTTTCAATTCTCTGAGTTAGCTGGTGTCATGTAATGTGTTGTCGTAAATATTGGCGACATTTCGAGTTTCAACTCAAAAAGGGGATCTAGCTCCTGTTTTGAAGGTAATCTTGGTAGCTAGTGAAAGGAAATGTTGGCGTATTTGCACGCTAGGAGGAAGTCCTATATCCTTCAACTCTTTCACACATCAATGCCATCGATTACTCGATTAGTTGGTCGTGCCATTGTGACTTTCCATAAGTAGCGGACAGGGACTCATATTTATCCCTCTTAAATTGAAAATTCATATCATCAAGTAAAAAAAAAAAAACATCACCGATCTACGATAGCAATCTATGGTAGTTAGATTGACTGCCAACCAGTTTATTCTTATGTTTACGTTGTGACTTGAAGACTTCTAAGCAGCAAGACTTACACATGGGATCTACTCGGACCGACATCTTGAAGATGGCTCTATACTTATGATTAGTTCTTACTTGTTCTAACACAAATCTAAAGGTTCACAGAATTGGTGGTAGAGTGGAAAGGTTTGAAATGACTATAGCAATAGCACAATTTAAGCAAAAAAATTTAATGGAATTGACATGATGATTTTGGACTTTCATGGAGTATAAGTTATGGAGATAATGACCAAACTAGATATCTAACCTGAAACTGCGTTGGCCATACGCATTTCAAACTAAATATCCAAGATTCGTTATCGAGAAAAAAGGAAATGCAGTTGTCAAAGTAGAACAAGGTAGAACAATCGAGGTTCAAAAGTTGTCAATCGATCATCTTAAGGCACTATATCTCAACGAATTGAAAATGCTCAAGGACACTAGAAAGGTGATGATGTTTCCTTTGAATAGGTGTCATGAATTCAAGAATTGCAAAAAAAAAGGTTAAGTTATAATGATTGCTACGCCTAGGTTGTTTCTAATTGCAAGTCGAAAAACATGGATGAGGGTTGAACCTAGGCTCTAATACCATGTTGTGACGCCTTAAAATTTGGGACCATCAAAATATATATTAACGAAAAATTATAGGGCTTTTCTTTGGTTACAAGACCCAAAATATATATATATATATATATATCAGAGTCAAATGTGAAATGGACAACGTTGCCTAAAATTTTACGATTTCATAAAAAAATAAAATTTGCAAAGCAAAATGAAAAAAATCTGACGACGATCCATGCTTGTCGAAATCTGGCATGAAATGCCAGCAAGACAAATAGCCATAAGCAATGACGCTCAGTAAAAACACACCCACACCCTAACTTTCTACAACTTCGAATAATAAAGCAATATGGAAGTAACAAATAAAGATATACACGATTACAAGGTAGTGCAGTAAAACGTACAATAATATGTAGTAGAAACATTAAATACGGAAAGGCAATTAATAATTTTCAATTTTTGTGAGGGAAAACAATTGATGACAATTATGAGTGTTAGCTGACAATCAATTACATAATTCTAGGCAACTCTCCGTAAAGCGCCGTACATACTCAACCACAACCACTAAGCAATAGCCACGGGCAATTCTGACTCCCCCTTGATCAAATATTTAAACGTTACTGCAGTAACTACCAATGATGCCCACGTACCAGGGTTACATACCTGAGTCATGACATCACGATCTGCCCCATGGGAACGGTCTATGTTGTGACACTAACACCACAAACCTTATATCGCCTATACCGATAAGAGCCAAAATACCTCTCTCGCGCAAGGCTTAACACAAAGGGAACACGCCCCACCATTATTTCAATACCGTAACAACGATTACATCATCCTTCCATTATAAACCAAGTTTCAGTACCGTAACAACAGTTACAACATCCTTCCATTATGTCATAATCTACTCATTCTGATATTTGACATGGAAACTCTAAATTTATTAAATAATCATTTTCTTGATCTCAGGAGAACATAACAACATCACACTTAAAATCATGATATCATGCAGGAATAACATTACTTGAGATTTAAGCAAGTTCCAATTTATTCAATAATGTTTCATTGAATTAAATTAAAGGGTAAACTACCAGTAGGTCCTAATAGTTAGACTTAATTCTCATCAAGTCCTATTGAAAATAAGTCTTGGCAAAATTGTCGCTCAAAATAATATTTTTGTGGCAATTTTTTACATACATCACTAAAAATTGACAATTAGTGACTTGTTTTTTATTATGATTTTTATAAATTGTCGCTAAAACTTATAATTAGTGACTTTTTTTATGACAAAATTTTCCCATAGGACCTATTAGACAATAAGTCCACTTATTAGGATCTACATTTAAGTACCCCTTAATTAAAATGTGGCAACCATATACTCTAAAGTCATGAAACCCATCAACTTAGGTATAGACGCCCCATTTTTAACCGTCCTCAAGACTCGGACGTCATCATTTGAATACTCGATGATTATCCTTGTTTGTGTTCGTTTTGAGTTTCTGAAGGTCTCGGCCGTGTGCCTGGCCTTGGAGCCTCTTAACTTGTCTGTTTTGTGCTTGGTTGTGAACCCAGGGCTTGTGTCTTTGCTTCTGGGGGGAAGAGGGTGGCCTGTCGGCCAGCCATACAACCCATCGGCCAGGGCTTGTGTCCATCGGCCATCAGTGGTGGCCGGTCGGCTACACTGATGGCCAGTCGACCTCCTTAATGGCCGGTCAGCCACTTGTGTTGGCCGAAAGCCCTTTTTCTGCTTTTTCAGATATTTGGTGTGCCAACTGTGCCAGCTGTGGGACACTAAAGCCATCCTATGGAGGGATGGAAACAAGCTTCTAGCTTCTCAAGAAAGCTTTGGCTTGCTTTTCTCTATATAAGGGGAGTTGCCTCCCCCATTGCAGGGGTTGAGAATTTAGGAGAAGCCAAAAATATATACTCTCTCTATATTTCTCTCTCTCTCTATATTGTTGTGCCTTATAGTGCTTAGAATTGCATTTTCTTCACACTTTTGCACACAACCTCTTAGCCACACACTCCTACTTTGTTGCTGAGGTGCTGGAGGGTCTTAAGGGAGCTTCAAAAAGCTGGTTTTTGCCTCAGAAGCTGCTAGTTTTGCTGTTCTTCAAGGGTGAGGCCTATATCCTCTTCAAAGCTTTATTTTAATTGCTTGTTTGGCCATTCTTGCATGCTCTTTTAGGCCTTACTCTACACTGCAAAAACTCTTGTTTCTAAGTGTTTAAGATGTTTGTTTGAGGCCTTGTTTGAGTTAGGGGTTGTCTACCCCCTTTTGTGCCTTATTTTGCTTTGCTTTATGCCATCTCTTTAGGCCTTTAAGATCACCTTTGTTTGGCCTCTTCACCACTGAATTCCAGAGGAATTTTAGTGGTGAAAAGTGTGTTTTGGGACCCAAAATAGGTGGGGGTGGTCCCCCCATTTTGTATCTTGTTTGCATGTGTTATTGGCTTATCAAGTTAGCATGTTTTTCTTCCTTCTTGGGGCCCTATCTTAGCATGTTTCAGACCTTGTTTTGCCATGACATAGCTCTGTTTGGGGTTGGTTTGGTTACCTCTTGCACACTCCTTGCACTTGTAGTGCAATTCCACTCACTAGCCTAGCATGCTTGCTACTTTGGCCTATGGTTCTAGCTGGTTTTGGCTCCATTCTAGCAGACTTTTACTCATATTTTGGCATGCCTTAGCTCTGTTTTGGGTGGTCTTGATCATGTATGCTTTGCTTTGTATAGCCATAGTGTAAAGCCCCTCTACTAGCTTTGTATTTTGGGTCCACCAGCATGCATTACTTGGGCTATTTACATGATATAGCATCATTTGATCTATGATTTTAGAGCATGTTTCAATGTCATACCCTCGTGTATATCACTCTTTCAATGCTTTGGAGGGTTATGCTTTATGCCTTAATCATGAGCCAATATGTATGCATGCTTGCCTAAGCTTTTGGGCTACCATCTCAACATGTTTTAGATCTTATGTTGCCATGATACAACTCTGTTTTTGGTTGGTTAGAGCATCCCTCATTGCTTCTTACACTTGTAGTGTAATCATGCTCATTGGCCTAGCTTACTTGGTGTTTTGGCCTTTTATTCTAGCATATGTTGGCTATGTTCAAGCATGTTTTTGGCATTGTTTTGACTTGCCTTGGGACTGTTTTGAGTCATCTTGGCCCTTTGGGGCTTGCTTGATATGGCTCTGGTGTAAGTGCCTTGGCTAGTCTTGACTTTTGAACCTTCTAGCATGCCTTGTTTGTGGTGTTTATGTGATATGGCATCCTTTGACATGTTATTTCAGAGCATATAGCCTTGTTATACTCTCATGTTTATCACTCTTTAATTGTGTTTGAGAGTTAAGCATTGTGCCTTGTTTGTGGCTCAACATGTATGCATGTTTGTCTAGTCCTTTGAGCTTCAATTCCAACATGTTTAGGCCTTTGTTTTGGCATGCATGGGATCTGTTTGGTGTTGGTTTAGTCCATCGAGTACTGCTTTGCATGATTCTAGTGTTGTGTCCTTCACTAGCTTTTAATGTTTAAGTATTCTAGCATGTTGTGCATGAGTGTATTGCATGTTAGAGTCTTGCATTTCATGCCAAGATTAGCATGTTGTTTGCATATGTGTTGCATTGCATTGTATTTGGATTGGATGTTAGTCCAAACATGAGAAAGGAGGAGCGTTTCATACTTGAAGTGATGAAACGCGCCTTATTTCTTGGTTGCCGTCCCCCTTGATCGTGCATGATAGGGTGGAGGCCTCTTGAGTCTTAGGTGTTGTTTGTGCATTCATTAACATTGTGCAAACTCGACTCTTTGGCCATTATGCATCGAGATACGCGATTGATGGCTGGAGAGTCGAGTACTACGCTCCTTTGAGCTTGAGATATGATAAGGAGTGTAGTTGCACACACATTTCCTTGCAAATACACTGCCATGCCTCTGTTTGTGCTCAGTTGCAGCAAAAGGAGAAATTGCAGGAAGTAGTGGCCGACCGGCCATGAGAGCCAGTCGATGGCCACCATCTCTAGCCGATGATCCCTCAGCATGTTCCTAAGGTGGGCCAGAAGCATTCTGGGAGTTGGCATAATTTTCAGAGACCCAAAAGTGTGCAAACAGAGGCATCTTGAGGCAAGGTGGTGGATTTCCGGGAGGACGGGATCGAGCATGCATGTCCCCTTTGCCCTCGAGGCCATTTATTTACTTGCTTTATTTCAATTACTTAGCTAACTAGTTCATTAGCTTAGTCTTTTGTAATTAATTAATTGAGTGTTTAATTAATTCATTTGGTTTGTAATATTTTAATTAGCTTAGATTAGCTAGTTATTCAATTTGTGTTGTAATATTTAATTAACTAGAATAGTTAATTAGTTTATCTGTAATAAGTAGCTTAGCTTAGCATAGCTTAGCCTATTTATTTCGGACCCTCCATCGAGAGGGCAAATTTTGTAATAAGTGTGCGTGTGTGTGTGCATGTCTTCCAACCCCCATTTCTTTCTCCCTTTTACTTAACGCTTTCGATGGTTAGTTTAGGGCATATTTCAGTTAGTATACTTATGTTTGCATGTGTGCATCATTCATCTGTCTTGCATGCATCGGGCTCGGCGCATCATACAAACTGCATTGTACTTTAATACACTTTCTTGAATACGTGTTTCAAACCATGTTATCCAGTGTTGCATTCATATGCCATTCTAGATAGCCGAGCCTATTTTAGTTGCATTTTTGCATGTGTTGCATTAGGCATCTTAACATAGCTAGGATCATGCATTGATTACTAACTAGCTTCTATTTTGACTCGGAGTACACTGTGAGTATTTATGCTTTAGCATCCTTGCATGTATGTAAGTGACTGCCATGATAGCATGCTTGCCATGAGGCTATTTGCTTAACTGCTATAACTGCATGAATGCCTGTGGGTGAAGGTTTGATTGCTTGAATTGGAACAATTCATCAAAATGTGCATTTTAAGCCCACTTGAGAGTGGCAAATCATGTTTCTAAGCCCACTTGAGGGTGGCAAATCCACGCCTTAGCCTACTTGAGGGTAGCATCTTTCATACCATTTTCGACAAAACAAACATGAGATGTTTTGTTCCAATTCTTGCGATTGAGTCTATACTTTTGTGCTGTGCGCATCACGTAGTAATGTTAGCTAATAACCGGAATAAGAACACATGTGCTTTCAAAAACAACATATCATGATTAGTAGAGGCCGATCCTTTGATCGAGCGAGCGGGGGTGCTCATTTCATGACCTTCCCCCCGTACCCAAGTTCCCGAGTCGAGGCAACTTTGGTGATGACGGACACGTGGCCTTAGGCACGAGTCAAGGTTTCCTAGATTTTCCAAAATAAAATATTTAGGTGGCGACTCAGAAATCTGGCAAAGCAGTCCATGTTTGGCAGTTCTTGATTAAAATCGATTTTCCAAAACAATTTGCCGGATTTGGACTCTTTGGTGATTTATCAGTCTTACATTACACTTTGTGAAATTAGATTCAGAACCGTGATAGGAGTCTGAACTGTAGTAGCTAGAACCCAATTTGCGCCCTCGCGCGCAGAGCGGAGTTTCAAGCGGTCTACATTAGGACACTTTTCAAGTCTAGAATATGCAAATACAACTTCAACACAAAAAATTAGTTTCAAGTGTCATAAACTAACACGTATCTCATAGATTTAAATAAAATAATTTAAATCATGCTTTTCATGCCAATTCACTTAATCATGCCTTTGAACACTTAAGAATAAATAACACAAAGGTAATAATTTTCAGCGTTTTTCTTTTAGAATAACAAGCCAAAAGAATGGATTTGTAAACCATTTAGGATTTCTTTAGGTTCTAAAATTTGAACACAACATAGAACAAGTCCACTTTCATTTAAATTTGCTTTTATAAGTTGCATAACATAACCAGTAATTTATCTATAGGCTATTTACTATGTTTTGTCTATATTCTCAACAGTAAACGGTTCTAAAGAAAAATACGAGCTCATACCAAATGAAGTCAAATGATCACGATATTTTTACTAGATATAGTTCAATAAGTTAGGAAGATATTTCAAGAACTCTAGAGCTAAAAATCACTTTATGATGGAGAACTTATTTTTGGAAGAAACTGGTATCTTCTAACAAAGGAGTTCAAGCAGACTCCGTGATGTAGGCTTAGTTAGAAAAATGAACAGAGGCATCAAATGATGTCCAAACTATGTGAGACAAGAACCATTAGAAAGGTATTTGAGTTAGGGATATGTTATCAGAAGGATGAAAATTCTAAAAATTACATCAAGGGGGTGAAAATACAGGTTCAAGCTGTACTGGTCTGTTCCTGTCGCATTTTATAAAAATGATCATAACTTTGTCAATAATTAATATTTTTCAGTGATTCTTGTGTACATAGAAAGGTATCTCATATATCTAACATTTGGCACTGGTTTCACTCCATAAGGAGTTTTTCTTAGAGAAAATGGCAAAGAAACAAAAGTGAGGGTTAACTGCTACTCCCAGAAGTCTGTAGGATCCAACCGTAAAGACAAGAGGTTTTCGAGACTCAAAATGCATCACATGATCTTACAAAAATGTGAGTATAACAAAAATGTGAGTATAGCGATAACTCATTGATAGAGGGTATATCAAAATTTCAGAGCAAAATGATTTTTTTTTTTTTTTTGTGAATTGTAGAATATCAACAAAGTTAATGCATATGAACAGAATCAGAGCAGACAGGGGCTAAAATCATACCATGTGTGAAGCTCTACTCCTATTCAATCAATTTTCACCATACATGTACATGATAACAAAACATACAATTAGAACAACCAAATATCAGATATAGTGGAGGAGAAGGCAAGGGTGTTCCGATGTTCTTACATTGCTTGCTAGCTTTCAACTTCTCCTTTTGAGCTCTCTTTTCTTTCCTCTCCTCTTCTTTAGCCGTGTGTGCGTGTGTGTGTGTGTGTGTGTGTGTGTGTGTGTGTGTGTGTGTGTGTGTGTGTGTTGAAGGCACTAAAGGGATTGCTATATAGGAATGAGGAGGAGATATAAAAGTACATGTGTTTCTTCTATGAATTTGAATGTGAGACAAAACTTTGCATGCTTGCAAGTCTTCCTAGGTTGTCTTCCTTGGGAGTTTGGGATGTAATAGCATGCCTAGACAATTCTTGCTTGGGAAGAGCAAAGGGGAGACACAAGTGTATGGGGGAAAGAAGAGGGGACAAGTCATAATTATTGATTTGTCCTCCTAAAGATTCTTCAAGACCAAATACAAATACATATATATATATATATATAATACATGTATTTATATACATTAATGTACATGGTACTACAGAATATACAAAATACATATATACTAATAGATATGGTATAAGGAATTAGCAAATTAAAGAAGAAATATAATATATATGTAATCATATTTCTAGGGTTTAATATGCATTAGAACAAAAATTCAGGGCTTAAAGTGGGCTAATCAAAACGCAGGGTTCGGAGAATAATTATTAGAATTTGAGGCCTCTACAAATGAAATTAAAGAGTTGTATGACTAAATATAGCAATAGTAGCGAGGGAAATCTATTAAAGAAATTCGTCATGAAAATTTATTACCGAAATATATTGCAAAAATAGGTAGCTAAAAATAATTTACCATATAACTTAATATGTAAAAATTCAGGTTCTCACAATATACATACATACATACATACATACATACATACATATTCAACTATATCTATATATGGATTCTCTGATTCATCACCTCTATCTACTTCAATGTCAACATCTTCTCTCTCTTCATCTCTGTTCTTGCATTGCTCGTTCAGTCACCAAAGCTTTCTTCTCTCACCGGCACCTTCACTGCTCGCCTCAAGAATATTCACAGAGAGATCTCAGAGAAATTTCTATTGTGAAGAGAAATTAAAAAAAAAATCTAGAGAAATTTGTCCAATCATTCCTTTCCATTCTCAACTTGAAACAAAGAGCTAAAAGGATAACCAATCAATGGTTGAAGAAGACAAGTCTTATGCTCAATTTTCAGACTCCTGCAATTCCATTCAGTATCAATTCAAACAATACTCCGATGAGATGCCATTAACTATTCTTGTGTTATGTATATGTGTGTGGATATTGTAATTTCTTTTCAGTATTCTACTATTTGAAAAAGACATATGAGGCAGCTTGAAGGTTTGCTTATAGGTGCTAGGACATCAAAAACAAGAGATAAAGGAATCAATGGCATCTATATTTCCTTTCCTACGCCCGTTTTGGAGATTGTACACTACTCCGATGATGCAAATTCGACTTTGATTGGTGTCAAAAGGAAAGAATGAGAGAGAATGCATGAGAACAGAAAAGAAAAATGAGAGAGAGAGAGAGAGAGAGAGAGGTGGATGTGGGTGAGGGAACTTAAGTTACAACAAAAAAAAAATATTGTGGACATCTTCCACTATCAAAATTGAAGAGGGATGTTGGACTAAATATCCCAATTTAACCAGATCACATTTGTGTCAATAATATAATCTTAAAATTATACTCGCCATTAATACAAATGTGAAAACATAATATAATTAAGAGATTAAAATGGAAATTTTGTTCTGCAATGATCAAATTGAAAAACAATCCATACTTTAAAGGGGAAAATTGTAAATTATCCTATTTATTAACGTGGCCAATTCCTTAATAATTGTGCTTTGGGCAGAGGGTTCATTTGTAAGAGGCAAACATACTACCATTTTGAGTGGCAGCAGTAGCATCCGCCTTCTCTCAAAAGAGATATACATTAGTAATAGAACACTATATTGTCACTATCGCCGGTGATTTTTTTTTTTTTAAAGAGTAAATCGGTGATAAATCCAATTTAAGTAGGGTATAAAGCATTAGGTACAGTGAATATTTTTTTTATTGATAAAAGGTATATCTTTTGTGAAATAGTTTGGTGAGAAGTCCTTTTGTTAGTTTTGAATTATATTTTTATTTTCAATTTTACCTCTTAATTTATCTCTTGACTTTTTTTATTTGTGGACTTTTTTTTGACTATCTATTTAAATTTATATTTATCCATTTAAATTTATATCTATCTGTTCAAATTATTTTCTATTTATTCAATTTTTTTCCCATCGGTTCAAATTTATATCTATCTATTGAATTTTTTCCCTATCTGTTCAATTTTTTCCCTAGCTGTTCAAAATCTATGAGTTTCTCTATTTATTTGTTTAAAATCTGTGAGGTTCTCTATCTATCTGTTTAAAAAAAAAAATACAAATATCTTATTTATTTGTTCAAATTTTTTATTTGTTAATTTTTTTTTATCTGTGTAACTTTTTTGTTCAATTTTTCTTTTCCAAAAATTTATCTATGCAGTTTTTTATCCCAAAATATTTTATTTGTTCAATTGGTCTACCCTACCTTTTACCAGAAACATGTTTTTAACTAACCTTGGTCAAAGCTGCTGATTGTAAAAAGTTTGTAAGAGATATGTTTTATCTCAGATAATTTTTAGTCAAGCAACAACAAAATGCATAACAAAATCACAATCAATTACTATATGTTCAAACTACTACCAAAAATCACATAAGCAAAAGGAATTTTCTAAGAAACATATCAAAAAAAAAAAAAAAATCATTCTCAAACACACAGATGATCATCAAAAATCAAAGAAGCAAAAATCAAATGCATTTTCCCCTCTTCCTCTCTTTGTGATCTCTCTTTCCCGTTTTCTCTTCCCCTCTTTGTGATCTCCTTTTAACTGTTTGTATCTGTTGAAATAAGAAGAGATCAGTAGTAGTTCTTTGTTTGATTGTTGAGAAAACACGCACACAAACACAACAGCAAAATAAATAAATACAAAGATGAAAAATCAAAGAAAACGTGAGAGCTCTCTTAACTGGTGGAAAGGCCCACACATACATAGATGGCCACACTCCACACTACACTCGAAAATGCTTTACCTCATTCACAAAGTAGAGCACAATCCTTGCAATTAAGGAAAAATAAAGTTAAAATAAAAATTAAGAAATGATTTGATAATTAGCGTTTCAATAGATGAATTCGATTCACGAATTTATGAATTTTGACAAATATAATATATATATATATCGCGAAACTCACATACATTAATTGAAGTTACCAACGTGTCAAATTCTAGAGAGAGAGAAAGAGAGAGATTTTGATTTCAACTTCGATGCTGTCAAACTTGGATTCGATATGAGAAATAGAGAAGATAAAGCTTGCGAGGGAAATGTCTGAAAATTTGTCTTCCTCATCATCCGCGTTTTCAAGAACGTGTAACGAGTTGAATCAAATTGAATTTATATTTTAATCTCAGTTGGGGATTTATTTTAAATTATTAAACTCCATTCATTTTGGACCCAATTGATTGAATCGTGATCCGTTAGTAACCATGTAATATTGTTGTGGTTTTATTATTATTATTTAATTACCATAAAAGAGTTGTGAATATTTATGGTGTGTACCATTAAACGAAATATATTTTGTGATGAGAAAATATTATATTTACTTTTGTCATTAAAGATGTTCAAATGTACTTTTAGTTGATATATAGATATATATATATAGGTGTATATGTATAGGTAGATATTTGTTTGAAACCAAAAAATAAATTAAAAAAAAAAAGAAGAAAAACAGCACAGCAGCAGCCACATGGGCTTTTTCCCTCCTCATCAATTGCCTTACATTCTCGTTTTCTTTATTATTGAGCATCTCTCGGTTATCTCTCTCTCTCCCTCTGAAATTTTTTTTCTTTGGTTATTTTTATTATATAAAATCCTTCATTTATCAAATCCTGTTAGGTTTTAGACCCTAGTTCCATAGATCAAATTGTAAAGGGTTCCGAAGGCTTCGACTTAATCTAAACGAATTGAATTTTTGTCGTCGGAAATTTTTATTTTCTTGGAAGCTCTTGGATTGAGGTAGGGATTTTTCTTACACTTCTTTATGTACTTTTACTTGATTATATGGAGCTTAGAGTTGTATATAACTTAATTAGAATTTTTGAAAAAATTCATGATTTATTTGCTTAAAAGAGAAATTTAGAGAAAAATAAAGAGTTGATACCCAAATTGCGAAAGTGTAAACTTAGAATATGTTTGTAAAGTTATGAAAGAGCTATGTTTTAAATTTGAACAAAAACGGACTCGATTCGATCAGTTTTGAAATTTTTACCAGTTTGTGACCAAAAGAGCATTTTTAAAGAAAATAAAGGAATTACGTTTAAATTATGGGGCTTTTGATCAAAATAGGATGTCATAGGTGAATAATGCTTGGAGAATGAGTTTGGAAAGAAAATGATGCTTTCTTAGTTATTAACGGTATTATTTTGCTTAATGTGTCTGTTGGAATAAAATCGACACAGTTAGAAATGGACCTTGAGAGGTTATCGAACGTGATTGTGATATGAAAACTAGTATAGCTGTTTATATTTAATGAGATGTGGAATAGATTGTACTTATTGAAATTTTTGGAATTTAATTGTTTAAATATCTGTTTAGAAATATCTATTTTGGGCTATCGGTGGAGGATATCCATGATTGTTGTAGAAATGCATGGGACTTAGGTAAATTGAACCACATTCCTCATTTGTTTCATTGGACATTGTATTACAGTCATTTCATTGGAAATGTATATGTTTTTGAGAAATGTTTGGAAATGTATCTATTTGCGAAAAGATTAATACTTGGTGAATCTAGGTAGGGGGTGTAGAACGTGTAGTTAGGTGTTGAACCTTCCAATTTACCGGTAAAAATGACAGTGGTAGTACATTAGGGCCTACTTGCAAACACTCACCTAGAGATTCACAGTGCCTGTATTCATGTAACAGATATGGTTTAAAATAGAAATGGCTTTATATCTGTTGTTGCATCTCAGCATTGCATGCTTTATAAAAAGAGAGATAAACTATTTTATCATAAGCATGGCATGAGCATACTCCTCTTTAGTCTTGTCATGGTCCATATGCTGTGTAGTAAATCTCTACTGGGCCGTGACTCACCCTATAAGGGAAACCATTTCAGGTACAGATGATATGCCTCTGCCAAGGCATTGACTTGGGAGGACTCGGAGCTGAGGTTTCATTTTTCTTTTATTGTTACTTGTTGAATGTAAGCCCAGGGCTATATTTGCGTTGAGTTGAAACTCCATTTTGTGTAACCAAGAATGTTCTTGGATAAATTTGTAAGCCTGTAGGGCACTTATTATCTGTTTGGTTTCCATTTCATACTTGTTGTAAAATGCATGCTTAGGATTGGAACTGGGGCATTGAGATGTGAACAGCATGTATTTGGCATTTGGGATTAAATGGAAATGGATGTATGAAATAGTTAGCTATATATATGTGTTTGTCTATCAAGTGGGTTTGTTGTATAAATAGATATACCCTGTCCAATTTTTGCGGCGTTACAACTTGGTATCAGAACGTACCGGGTTCGAATACTTTTGATACGTGGAGAGTGGTTAGTACCACAGTGGGTTTATCTCGCTTGATAGAGATATATGTATGATGAGATGCTAGGTAATAACATGCTTATGTGATTATATGGGTATGGGGTTTGATTTCTGAGATGTTGATTGGGTCTGTGAGTTCCTGGAAGTCTAGTCCAAAGAACACTTGATCACTGCTATTTCTGATTAGAACTCTAGCAATGTGATGGGATAATCATTATTTAGAAAGAAAATCTGTATGTGCTTATGTGACTATGTGCTTATGTGGAATGAATTAACTGTTATCCATTGCCTTGGGATGTAAGTGAGTTAGCTTCAGCACAATTGTGACTGTGCCAATCTTGAGTGTTACCTTTATTAGGATGTTAGGACGCGGAAGGGGCAGTGGTAGGTGTCACGCCCCAAATTTTTAATTACTCGAAATTGTTACCAAAGCCTTTAATTTAAGTCCATTTTTTTTTGTTTTATACATACAAATATCTATTACACTCGAGTAATAGAAATACAATGTTACATGTTCTCTCTTCTCTCAATGAATACAACAATAACATTAATACATATCAATCTCCTACTGAGAAGCTACGAATAAATAAAAATACAAATACAAGATCCATTACATCTACCATGAAATTACATATAAACGACACTTGTACTTCTTACCACTTCAATCACAGATCCCACACTTTCTTCCTGTAAAAAGATAAAAACAACAGGAGTGAGCACTAATGCTCAGTAGGAGTCTCATAGTTCTAAGTCAATAGCCAACATACAGATAGAAATGATCATGCATGCAGGGTGATACCATATAGTAGGGTGGCATTTTCTAATTTCAAAATATCATATATAGAGAATATCTTTTTCTCAAAATTCATGTAAACATTTATGGAAAAACCTTCAACCATCAAAACTATTCCTTTTCATTAGAAAACCATAAATTCTTTTTAAAACACTAATATTCAAGGAATCACATCATTTTGCATCTATTAACTCATTCCAAAACATTTCTCATTTAATTTCCCATATTTAATATTCCTCTTTTCCTTTCATTCTTCTTTCCTTCTCATTATATTTAATTAAATTCGATCACTTCAAATTCAGGTTTCTTTTTTTTTTTTTAATTTATTAACGATTCTCCTAAACTTAATTTACGCCGTTAATTACACTCTAAAATTTCATTTCAAGATAACACAAGGTGAACAAACCCCTTTCAATTCAGTCTCTTATTTATTTTACAGAACAATACCCATAATTTACCTTTATTGTCGCAACTAATTCATTAAGTTTACCATCACTAATCCATAATCCAATTACCACTTCAATTTCTATTCTTTCAATTCATTTCATATCAAATACAGGATCCAATCACAAGTCATCTCCATGAGTCACACGCTTTACCAGTCACAAGCCGGAAGGAACGCGGAACCTCACGCTTTACCGGTCACAAGTCGGAAGGAACGCGGAACCTCAACATATCACACACTTTACCGGGCGCTACTCCAGAAGGAAGGCGGAACCTATCTCAAGCGCCACGCTTTGTCGGCTCAAATACGGCAGGAAACGGACCCCAAGATAACATCACAATCCATCATTACAATTAGTGAACAATGCTAACACATCTTCCATTATTTCCATAACACATTAATTCAATATACATCCACCATATATTAAAATTACACTCACATAACCTGTAAAAATATGCTCCACGACCTTCTTCATTATCCATTAAATCATTCATTGATTTGTCACACAAAAATATAACAACACGTCCATAAAGGGAAAGATTCATCTTATCACAAGTTCCGTATCATCTTTCAACTCCCCCCGCGATTACCAACACAACACCACCCAACACAACTCAAACACAACACCACTCAACACAACTCAACTCAACGCAATTCAACATGATTCAAACACAATTCATCATAGTCCAACACAATTCGGTTCAACATTATTTAACACAATTCAACATAATCAACACTATTGAACATAATCAAGGTGGACTCTTAAACCTCTATTTCATCATTTCACCCCAAGGCTTATGTCATCCATATCATTAATAAATCATTTCCCCAATCTTGATTTCATATTATAGCATAATTTACAATATCCATAACAAAGGTTCAATCGCTAATTTTTAACATAATTTTGAAACATCTCCAAAATCCAATTAAACTTGTACATATAGAATTCAGCCTACCAATTTCATGATTCTACTTTCAATTTGGGCAAAATCATTATTTATCATCATGAATCAACCTAGGGTTTCAAGAAAATCAAGAACTTCAAGAAAAACTCAAACTTCTTAAACCACTACTTTTTATTCCAATTTTTCCATTGATTAAACACCTAAGATTCATAACCCACCACATTAACCCAACAATTGAACCCACCAACACTTCAAACCCTAAACCCCCAAATCTCAAGATGTGCACTATATGCTCGAAAATGTGGGTTTTATATGTATATAATCAAAATACCACAAATCTATCTATTTATGGAAGTATTGAAGAAGAACTAGGACCCCTACCTCAAGAATCAAGCAAAAGAACAAAGCTTTGATGAGAATCCTTCGCAAATCCGAGTTCCAATCAGTTCAAAAAGTTGAGCTTCAAGCCTTCTTCACTTTTTGATGGAAGATCTTGATCAATCCAAAGGGAAATGGGAGGCATTTGAGGTCAAAGTCCTAGGGTTTTCGGACCTAGGGTGAGAGGGATGAAGAAGGAAGAGGAAAGTGTGAAGAATGATCTAGAAAAGCCCCTTTAAACTTGCTGAATTCGCGCAGTTCGCTCAGGCGTCGCTTTCCACGCTCGAGCGTACCTGCTTCTAGCACAAATTCCAAAACTTTAAACAGGTATAACTCTCCCATCCAGACTCCATTCTAGGTCGTTCTTGTGTCCAAATTGAAGCCCCGAAAACAAGCTTTCCAATGGTTCTAGCCTCACACCCAAATTCAAAGTGTGGAAAAAGAAAAGGGCAAATGAGTGACGACTAATCGTAGAATGAGTATCTGAATTAAAGTTTTTGGTCCAATCTTACTTTACCATTATATTACCACCTCAATCAATACCCCAAAATAAAATAAGAAGGTTCCAAATACACTAATAAAAATGTCAAGGGCAATCTCACTTTCCACGCTCGAGCGTCGCTTCCCACGCTCGAGCGCGCACAGGCCAACAAAGTCGTCCGCTCGAGTGTCAACTCCCTCGCTCGAGCGGAGATTCACAACTCTCAAAATCTCAGGCCGTTTGTAAAATTGCTAGAAACCCCACAAGTCTGCTCGAGCGTCAACTCCCCCGCTCGAGCGAAGGGAAAAATTTTAGATTCTTACAGTAGGTGTGGTAGGCCCATGAGGCACGAGATGCCAATACCGGATGAGATTCCAGCGCAGAAGGAGGGGACAGGGCAGGCAAATGTGGCTGAGCCAGCTAGGCAACAAGCAATGAGTGCTTTGGCACGAGAGATAGAGAGATAGCAGGGGTACTGAACATACTGAGGACTGAGAACCTAGCACAGGCCCCAACTGCCCCAATTGTAGAGACAGGACCACTCCTGCTAAAAAGGGAGTTCTTCCGGACTAATCCAAATATTTTTGTGGGAGATCCTAGGAGCCACTAAAGGCTGATGAATTGCTAGAGCATATGGTTAAGACGTTCGAGATGCTAGACATTGAGGACGACACTCTGAGAGTGACCTTGGCATTCTTTCAGCTTAAGAGAGAAGCGAGTCAGTGGTGGAAATACACACGAGGACGTATTGGGGTGACCTGGGAGGCCTTTGTCAACGCCTGTCAGGGGAAGTATCTACCTACTACTGTCAAATAGAGGTTGAGGGAACAGTTCAAGAACCTCAAACAACAACTTGGCACACCAGTAGCGGAGTTCGAGGCCACTTTTGCTAGTTTATCCAGATTTTCTCCTGAGCTTGTGGCGACAGAAGAGCGCCGTTGTATTGAGTTTGAGACTCGACTGAGAGATGAGCTTGCCTACTGTGTGGACGGGTCTATGATAAGGGAGTATAGCTATCTTGTCAAGGCAGCGGCACATATGAAAACCCGGTTAGGAGCTGAAGAGAAGGAGATGAGGGGTTTCAGGTAGAGAGGCCAAGAGATGCAGGATAAGGCCCAAGATAGCAAGAGATAGAGGGGTTTTACACCACAGTAGTCTCATAGGGCACAGTCTAGGTCCACTTTTCCAATGCCGAGTCCAGGGGCAAGGGGAGGTGGCCAGGGAGGATTTTCTTGTTTCAAGTGTGGCCAGTTGGGTCACAAGTTCTTTTCTTGCCCACAGAAAGGGAGAGGACAACGGTCTGCTCCGTCTTCAATCCGCCCACTGAGCCAGAGTCATGGGAGGGGGCAGTCTTTGACTTGCTTTCAGTGTGGACAGGCACGACACATGAAGAGGTACTGTCCAGAGTTAGATGGCATACATGGTGCTTCTAGATCAAGGCAGACTCAGAATCACCAACCAGCACAATCAGCACAAGCCTCGAAGGCCACTCGGACAACCTCTTCGGCTCAGTCTGTACATCCGGCTTATGCTCCGAGAGGGGAGTAGGTGGATTAGAGACCTACTGGGCGTGTGTATGCTGTTACCATGCCAGAGTTAGTGCCAACACCTTTGGTATTCTATTGCCAATGTATTGATTTACACGGTTTTTTCTTTCGTTAATAACAGTCAGTGTATATAAATGTGTTTGGATTGTTTTGCTTCGTTTTTCTATTGCTAAGCCATGATTTGATTCGGGTCAGTATAGAATCAATGTCCAGCTCAGAGTTCAAAATTCAATCATTCTCAAATTTAGTCAAACAAAATTGTTTTCAAGCTCAAAGTGTTATGCCAGTTATGCCATTGATGTGCAAAAAAAAAAAAAAAAAATGAAACTGATTTTATTGAAGTCAAGGGATGACATCCCCGATTGCAGAGACAACAATAATAACAACAACAACAACAACAACAAAAGAGAAAAAGAAAAAAAGAGGGATCTTATTTTTTTTATGACGGCCACATGCCGACTTCGTTTACTCCACTCTCCCGCCGAGCTCTTTCTTTTTTTGTCATCTTGGGAGACCCTTGAAGGCCCTACCTCAGTACGTACAAGACCACCGAGAGAGTTGACTCCTTGCTGGTTGTCAAAGGCGAAGTACGAAGGTGCTCCGAATCAAGCCATGACGGTGGTCTTCTGTTTCAGCTCTTTATTCTCCGCCTTCAGTGCGCAAATCTCTGCTCGCGCATCCTTGTACATGCGTTGGAGAAAAAAAAGTTAGGCATTTAACTGATGTACCTCACCGGTCCTATTCTGTAGCCGGTGAGACAATTTGGTAACCGCAGTCACTGCCTCCATGCAGGATCTCAGTGTGAAGTGGTTGACTTCAATGTCAGATTGAGCGGCCATGATTTGCTCAATTGACATCATGGGAAAGTTAAGAAGAGTAGGAGCAAGGGCACTTTGTTCAGGAAGGTTAAGAAGAGTAGGAGTAGGGGCACTCAGTCTAGAAGAGCTTGGATCATTGAGGTCCGGAAAGAAAGTGAGGGGACGAGATGAGGCCATGTGTGGTGAGAGGTGTAAAAAGAAAGAAATGAGAGTCAGAGAAATAGCAGAGAACAGACTGAGTTTTGGGGCAGCTTTTCTTATCCGCTCAATCTCGATGTTCTGTCTCTCTTAAGGGAAATGAGGAAGAAGAAAGCGAGGAGAGTGATTAAGTAGACGAAAGAAAACGATGAAGAAGAAGAAGACGGAAGAGAAGAAGACAAAGAGGGAGAGAGAGTCGAGGCAAAAAAAAGCAGAAAATGAGATGGAAGAGAATCGAGGAGGGTAGCTTTTGTCGGCCAGCTGACGAAAATAAAGACGGCAGAGAAGAAGACGAAGAGGGAGAGAAAGCCGAGGCGAGCTTACAAATCGAGAATGTCTGCTTTTGTCGGCCAACTGACGCAAAAGCAAGGCCGCGTGAGTTTACAAATCAAGGAGGTCTGCTTTTGTCGGCTAGCTAACGCAAAAGCAAGGTCACGTGTCAAACGCAGTTTTTGAAGGAAGAAAGAGAAGCGGGAAAGTTGTATACATATATGTATATATATTGTATATTTATGTATTATATACATTTATTCGACTATTTTTATCACAAGAGTGACTTGGTTAAGTAGTCTGGTTCGGCATCTAATGATGGAGAGGCTGAGCCCAAGGTCAGGGGTTCGAAACCCCGTATTCCTGCATTCGTGTTTTATTTCCTTTTTGTGTGTTTTGCTTACGCGCGATGACATCAGCTAACGGAATATTCCGTCGTAGTAATGGCATATGCTCGTTGACGTCCATAAACAAAATATTCCTTTTCAATAACGGCATATTCCCTAAATGTGTCTATGTATCTTTCGTTCATATTTGTCCCTTGGTGAAAATGTTGTGGAGACACCATGGGGTTGAGGAGGCGACTTGGGAAGGTGAGGCTGAAGTCCGCGAGAAGTATCCGGACCTTTTTATCGATGTTTGAGAGTTGTAATAGAAATGTTATTTTGATATTAGGATGTACATTGTATATGTTACGAAATAGGGTAAATTTCTTAGGTTTAATTAGGAGGTTATGTTATCATGCCATGATTGCGTTTCTATGGTTGTAATTGATTTTGATTAAGCGAGGTTATATAGTTTAAATTTCGGGGACAAAATTCCTTAAGGGAGGAAGGTTGTAACGAGTTAAATCAAATTGAATTTATATTTTAATCTCAGTTGGGGATTTATTTTAAATTATTAAACTCCATTCATTTTGGACCCAATTGATTGAATCGTGACCCGTTAGTAACCATTTAATATTATTATGGTTTTATTATCATTATTTAATTACCATACAAGAGTTGTGAATATTTATGGTATATACCATTAAACGAAATATATATTGTGGTGAAAAAATATTATATTTACTTTTGTCATTAAAGATGTTCAAATGTACTTTTAGTTGATATATGTATATAGGTATATATGTATAGGTAGATATTTGTTTGAAACCAAAAAAAAAAAAAAAAACAAGAAGAAGAAGAAGAAAAAGAGCACAGCAGCAGCCACATGGGCTTTTTCCCTCCTTATTAATTGCCTTACATTCTCGTTTTCTTTATTATTGAGCATCTCTCGGTTATCTCTATCTCTCCCTTTGAATTTTTTTTTCTTTGGTTATTTTTATTATATAAAATCCTTGATTTATCAAAACCTGTTAGGTTTTAGACCCTAGTTCCATAGGTCAAATTGTAGAGGGTTCCGAAGGCTTCGACTTAATCTGAACGAATCAAATTTTTGTCGTCGGAAATTTTTATTTTCTTGGAAGCTCTTGGATTGAGCTAGGGATTTTTCCTACATTTCTTTATGTACTTTTACTTGATTATATGGAGCTTAGAGTTGTATATAATTTAATTAGAATTTATGAAAATTTTTTGATTTATTTGCTTAAAAGAGAAATTTAGAGAAAAATAAAGAGTTGATACCCAAATTGCGAAAGTGTAAACTTGGAATATGTTTGTAAAGTTATGAAAGAGCTATGTTTTAAATTTGAACAAAAACGGACTTCGATTCGATCAGTTTTGAAATTTTTACCGATTTGTGACCAAAAGAGTATTTTTAAAGAAAATAAAGGAATTACGTTTAAATTATAGGGCTTTTGATCAAAATAGGATGTCATAGTTGAATAATGCTTGGAGAATGAGTTTGGAAAGAAAATGATGTTTTCTTGGTCTTTAACGGTATTATTTTGCTTAATGTATTTGTTGGAATAAAACCGACAAGGTTAGAAATAGACCTTGAGAGGTTACCAGACGTGATTGTGATATGAAAACTAGTATAGTTGTTTATATTTAATGACATGTAGAATAGATTGTATTTATCAAAATTTTTGGAATTTAATTGTTTAAATATCTGTTTAGAAATATCTATTTTGGGCTATCGGTGGAGGATAGCCATGATTGTTGTAGAAATGCATGGAACTTAGGTAAATTGAACCACATTCCTCATTTGTTGCATTGGACATTGTATTATATTCATTTCATTGGAAATGCATATATTTTTAAGAAATGTTTTGAAATGTATCTGTTTGCAAAAAGATCAATACTTGGTGAATCTGGGTAGGAGGTGTAGAACCGCTTGGTTAGGTGTTGAGCCTTCCAGTTTACCTTTAAAAATGATAATGGTAGTGCATTAGGGCCTACTTGCAAATACTCACCTAGAGATTCACAGAGCTTGTATTCATGTAACAGATGTGGTTTAAAATAGAAATGGCTTTATATCTGTTGTTGCATCTCAGCATTGCATGCTTTATAAAAAGAGAGATAAATTGTTTTATCATAAGCATGGCATGAGCATACTCCTCTTTAGTCTTGTCATGGTCCATATGCTGTGTAGTATATCTCTACTGGGCCGTGACTCACCCTATAAGGGAAACCATTTCAGGTACAGATGATATACCTCCGCCGAGGCACTAACTTGGGAGGACTCAAAGCTAAGGCTTCATTTTTGTTTTATTGTTACTTGTTGAATGTAAGCCCAGGGTAGTATTTGCGTTGAGTTGAAACTCCATTTTGTGTAACCAAGAATGTTCTTGGATAAATTTGTAAGTCTGTAGGGCACTTATTATCTATTTGGTTTCCATTTCATACTTGTTGTAAAATGCATGCTTGCGATTGGAACTAGGGCATTGAGATATGAACACCATATATTTGGCATTTGGGATTTAATTGAAATGAATGTATAGAATAGTTAGCTATATATATATAGAAAAATGATGCAGACAACTAATTAGTGGTGCCACATGTGTTTTGTGTCTTAGTTTTTTTTTTTTTGGCTTGCCACATCATTAGTGGTGATGTTAGTGGTGATGTTTCAGTGGTCTGTATCATTATTGATATATATATATATGTGTGTGTGTGTGTTTGTCTATCAGGTAGGTTTATTGTATAAATAGATATACCCTGTCCAATTTTCAGGGCGTTACAGCTCGTCAAACCAGTCTCCATTTACAGAGGTGTAGACACCCCATTTTCGACCGACCTTAAGACTCAGACGTCATCAATTCAGCGCTCGGTGATGGTGCATGTTGTGCTTGTCCTGAGGTTTCAGAGTTCTTGGTTAAGAGCCTTGCCTCCGGGCTTTGGAGCTTTTTGTGCTTTGCCTCAGTTTGCAAACCAGGTTCTGTTTTCTCTTCCCGAAGGAAGGGATAGGTCTCGTAGACCATCTCTTAGTGGCCGTAGGCTACTTTTCGTGGTCGTAGACCACTGTTCCCGTTTGGAGACCAGTTTCCGGTTTTCGGAGCTGTCGGCTGTGCACCTTGGTTCGGGACCGCTTAACTTTCTCCGTTTGCTCCGGTTTTTGGCACACACCTTGTTTCCTCTCTCTAGAGGCACGCACCTTTGTGGTCGTACGCCACTTTCGATGCTTAACAGTCAGTTTTCGGGGCACCTGGCTGCGCGTTTTGGCCCCCGAACCCTCGTTTTGTATCCGTCTTGGTTCATTTTTGGCATGGACCCTATTTTCATTGTTTGGAAGGTGGTGCAAGGGTGGGAGACCACCTTTTCTCCTTGGAGACCACTTTTTCCCCGCCGGCCGGTTTTCTTGTCAGGAAACTGGTCTCCCTCATTTTTGGCCATAATTGCTGGTCTCCCACCATACCACTTGCTTGCATTTCATATAGAGACCACCCTGGGAGGCTGCCGACCACTCGAACCTTTTGACCTTGGTCAGCCGACCAGGGCAAGTGGTCGGCCGACCACTTGAACTGGTCGGCCAGCTCCCATCAGTTCTGTCTCAGTGAGTTGATTCCAGCTGGGAGGCACAGACTGCATCCTCCATACACGTGTATGGAGGATGTTTGCCCTTGGTTTGAAGCTTCTAGGAGAAGCTTTAGTCCCTCTTGTCTATAAAGGAAGGGCTCCCCTTCCTTGTAGAGGGTTCACAAGTTGGTTTAAGGCATACAAGATATCTCTCTCTATGTCTCCATGTTTTGAGTTCAAAAGGGTTTTGTTCTTGCACCTTTGCATACCATCTCCCAACCGAACCCCTTCACCATCACTCTAACCATCTTGGAGGCCATTTTCAGAGGTTGAGAGGCTGTCTTTGTGGTCCAGAGGTTGCTGGTCCTTTTGTGCTACAAGGGTAACACACTTTCTCCTTTTTTAGGCTTTATTTTGTTTCATCTTTTAGCTATACTTGAAAGCATATTTGAGCTTTGGTGTAAACTGAAAAAAGTCCTATTTTGAGGCCCTTAACATGTTTGTTTAAGATCATTTTTCCGTTGGGGGTCATATACCCCCTTGCATGCTTCATTTTACCTTGTTTTGAGCCATACCTTAGAGCATTTGTGTTGGCCTTTGGTTGGCCTTTTAGCCACTGAAATTCAGCAGATTTTCAGTGGCTAGTATGCTATTTTGAGTGCCAAAATCAGAGAGGGGTGACCCTTTCTCTCCTTGTTTTGTTTTCTAGCATTTTTGGCCTTACAAATGAGCCCTTATTTGCATGCTTCCAAGCCATGTTTCAGGCCATTTTTGATGAGTTTTAGGACCTGCATAGGCTCTGCCCAGTGCTTGTTTTTTCATATTGGATGTCCATCTTGCATGTGTAGAATAACCCTCTTCATAGCATATCAAGGGAGCATCTCATTCTTGCGTGCATTAACCATGTTTCAGTGGGTTTTGGGGCTTTATTTGACATGTCATACCTCTGACTTTTGCTGGTTTAGTGGCCTCTTGATTGCCTCACATGCTTGTAGTGCAAATCCTCTTTACTAGCTTACACTGCATGCTATTTTGGCCTTTGATTCTAGCACTTTTTGGCCATGCCTTAAATTGATTTTGTGCATGTTTTGGACTGCCTTAGCTCTGTTTTTGGGCCTCATGGTCGAATGATGTTTTCTATGCATGGTTGTAGTTCAATACCCTTGCCTAGCTTTGAGTTTTGAAGCCTATTGCATGCGTATTTTGAGGTGTTTCCATGTTTTGGCATCATTGTGAATCATATTTTAGAGCTTATATGTATGCCATATTCCCATGTTTTCCACTCTTTAAATGTGTTTGAGAGTTATGCATGAATACCTCATTTTTGGACCATTGCATGAGCTTCATTTCCATGCTTTGCGAGCCATCATTTTAGTCCATATTTGCTACTGTTTTGCCCTGCATAGGGACTATTTGGGGCTGGTTTAGCCATTTGAGTATTGCTTTGTATGCCTATAGTGTAATCCACTTCACTAGTTTCGGTATTTTGGCCATCTAACATGCATTGTGTGAGGTGTTTGCATGATTCAGGACCATCTTGCATGTCATTTCAGAGCTGGAAAATATGTGCCTTAGGTTTGGTGGAGTTGCACTTTGTGCCTTAGGTTTGGTCCCTTGCATTTGTGCATTTGTGCATGTTTGCATGTGTGTTGTTGCTTCATTTTCATCATGTATGGCCACTGATTTGAGTGTGGCTGAGGCCCATTCATTTTAGTTTAAGTCCATCTTGCATTATGTATGCCATATCCATGTTGTCGCATGCTTGATCGTCGCATTGTGTATGCCTTGTTCATGTCTTCGTGCATGTCCACCTTCGTATGTGCATTGCGTATGCCATATAGTTCATGTGCATTGAGTATGCCATTCTTAGTTCATAGCATTGTGTATGCTAGTTGCATGTTTGCATATCATCCCTCGCATGCTAGCATGATTAGGTTGAATTGCGTTTAGGGTTGCATGCTAGTCGTGTTGTGTATGTCATGTATATTGCATTGTGTTTGGAATAGGGTTTAGTCCAAACACGGGAAACGAGGGACGTTTCGTACTCCAAGTGACGAAACGTGCCTCGATTCTCGGTCGCCGACACTCCGGATTACCCATGATGGAGTTTAGGCCTTGTTGTATTTATATGTGCATTCATTTTACATCAAGTCGTGCAATCCGACTCCTCGGCCATCATGCATTGAGATGCGTGATTGGTGGCATGAGGATTGAGGACTACACTCCCTGGAGCTTATGCAATGATGGGGAGAGTGGTCATGCACACGTATGTTGAAAATACTTTGCCATGCCCCTTTCTCACTCTCTGTTACAGCAAACCAGAAACCCACAGCAAAAAACTGGTCAGCAGCCTTCTAGAGCTTTGTACAGTGTTTTGGGACCAATTGCAAACAGAGGCAAATCGGGGCATCGCGATGGATTTCCCGACAAGGCGACTTGAGCATGCATGCATCCATTGTCATCCAAAACAGAGCCGATGCAGCCTATTTCATTTAGTTTACATACTTACTTAGCTAATTTGTTAATTAGTGGTTGTGTAATAATTAGCTGTAGTTTGTTATTCATTTTGTTGTGTAATAACTAGTTAATTAGATTAGCTAATTGGTTCTGTACTATTTATTCGGACCCTCCAAAAGAGGGCCAACTGTTGTAATAAGTGTGCGTGTGTGTGTTGTATGTCTTCCAACCCCACGTCTTTCTCCCTTTTATTTACCAGCTTATGATAGTTAGTTTTAGGGCATGTTTCAATTAGCATCTATATATTCGCATGTTTGCATTCATTCATCTGTATTGCATGCACCGGGCTCAGTGTATCATGCTAACTGCATTGTATTTCAATTCCAAGTTGAATACATGTATTGATTGTTACATCTCATATGCCGTCTTAAAATAGCCGAGCCTATTGTAGTGGCATTTTTGCATGTGTTGCATTAGGCATTCTTAGCATAGTTAGGATTCATGCATGATTTCTAATTAGCTTCTTTCTTTGGTTCGGAGTACTCGGTAAGTGTTTATGCTTTAGCATCCTTGCATGTGTGTGAGTAACTGCCATGATAGCATGCTTACCATGAGGCTATGTGTTTATGTGATATAACTACCTGAATGCCTGTGGGTGGAGGTTGGATTATCTAAATTGGAACAATTCATCGAAATGCGAGTTTTAAGCCCACTTGCGAGTGGCAAAATCATGTTTTCTAAGCCCACCTGAGGGTGGCAAAATCACGTCTTAGCCTACTTGCGAGGAGCACCTTCGAACCATTTTCAAAAACAAACATGAGATGATTTGTTCCAACTTAGGCGATCTAGTCTATACTTGTATGCTGTGCGCATCACATAGTAATTCTAGGCTAATAACAGGAATAAGAACAGATGTATTTTCAAAAACA
Source organism: Camellia lanceoleosa (assembly GCA_025200525.1). Classification (NCBI taxonomy): domain Eukaryota; kingdom Viridiplantae; phylum Streptophyta; class Magnoliopsida; order Ericales; family Theaceae; genus Camellia; species Camellia lanceoleosa. The sequence continues at coordinate 31,009,842 of CM045759.1, forward strand.
AGATATCATGTTAGTAAAGGCCAATCTTTGATCGGGCGAGCGGGGGTGCTCATTGCATGACCTTCCCCAATCGTACCCAAGTTCCCGAGCTGAGGCAACTTTGGTGATGATGGACACGTGGCCTTAGGCACGAGTTAGGGTTTCCTAAATTCCCCCAAAATAAAATATTTAGGTTGCGACTCTGTATCTGGCAAAGCAGTCCATGTTTGGCAATTCTTTCTAAAAATCAGTTTTCCAAAATGATTTGCCGGATTTGGACTCTTTGGTGATTTATCGGTCTCGCATTGCACTTTGCAGGACTAGATTCAGAACCGTGACACACATTGAGTCCGAGCTGTAGCACGGAAGCCCACGGGCGCGTCTACAAGAGGCCTCCACCTTTTCTCCGTCGTCCCCATTAAAGCTTTCTACTCTCACTCTCTCTAGCTCTCCAAATATGCCTCCGCCGTTGCAAGAGCGTCACTGATGACGATAGCGCCGAGATCCTCCAGATCTACTATATAGTTAAACATAGATCTTATTGAAATATATATATATATAGAGAGAGAGAAAGAGAGAAAGATCTGGTTCTAGCACCGCTAGCGTTGTCACTTCTGTCGCTATTGAAGGGGGATAAAGTGTGTGGCGGCGAAGGAGTGTGTTGGTGCCCTAGCTTTCTTAAATCCATCATTGAAACTCCGTTGAGTTTATCGTCCGATACAGAAACCCTAGGCTGACAATCATGGTTTCAGAGAACGATGATTGGAGAGATGATATATATAGAGATATATATGACAAGGATGGACCGAATGGGGGCTGGCAGGGGCAACCGCCACCCCAAAGTTTTGAAAAAAAAACCCCTAGATATAGTAATAAAATTACAAATTGTAATGACCCCAAAATGCATATCATGATTATATCAATTTAATTATGTGTTTAATTTTAATTGTGATATGTGCCATGTGTGATTCGAATGCTAATTATGTGTTTTGTAAGAGTTTTGAATCCGTATCTGTTCATCGTAGGAAAAAATCTATTCTGAATCCTACTAAAATCTGAAATTGAGGGCTATAAAGGCGACAGAAACCAAAATTGATTACTTTATTGTCATCAACATAATTTTTGGAGTTTATTGTGAAATTTATTCACTGGGCTCTAATTCACTAGTTAATATATGTATGTAGGTGATCAAACATAGGAACAAACTTAGCGGCATCGACTCAAATCCTATTTTTGTCAAGCCAACTACCGTGTCTCACTGCAAGGTTCCAAACTGTCATGTGTCAAGGCTTTTGGGTGGTTCAAGATTCGCCCATCTATAAATGTGAACTAATGATATGAAGTTTTTGTTCTATGACTTTTGATAACAAGATTTAATTCCGTAAGTTATGTTATGTTTTGTACATATGTAATGCCTTGAACTTGATATAAATGTTTGTTTTGTTCATTTAAGTCCGCATAGCTCATTAGACGTTTTATTTTATTATTTATTGGCTTTCGTTAGCCCCGTTTATTGTCAACTATTAAGCAGGCCTTTGGTAATCATGGATTATTAACCGGTTGCAACACTAACCTATAAGGATGAGTTTGGATCGTGACACAAATATTTTTAAATTATATAGGTTCGCCACCCCAAAGCTTTGCAAAAAATTTTAGAACTGCCACTCCCTAAATTTTGTACTTTAAAATTTAATTTTTTTTTATAAATACTTAAAAATAATAATAATAATAATTTATTTTTTAAGTATGATTATTTTTTTATTTTAAATTTAGTAATGTTAAAATAATTGAAAATTTATTTGTTAATATGTTAAAATCCTTTTTGTCTGATTAGGGCTCAAAATTTTTAATTGTTTGCTTATAGCTAAATAAAAAAATTTTAAAAAAAAATGATTACTCAAGAAGATACAAGTCTCAATCATATGTAGGCAGCAGTAGCCTACCTAGAGCAGTAGCCTACCTAGAGCAGTCATCACATATTCAAAACAAAGAAGCTTCTCTTCTCTTTCTTAATTCACAACCAGTGAACCCAAATCATCACAACCAGTGACTGAAAACACAATTTCGCTCTCGTGCATTGCGAGTCTTCCGGCGTTCAAGATCGTGATTCCTCCAGTAGTACTACGGCTCTCTCTCTCTCTCTCTCAGAAGAAGAAGAAGAAGAAGAGTTAGGGTTTATTATTTGGGGAAAAAAGATTGGACTATGAACTTGGTAATGCTGGTAATGGAACCATTTGTGTAATTCTCAATCAACTATTTATACTTTTGTATTACATTTCTATTGACATATTGCTCGTTGTGTTAATTTTTTTATTGTTTACCATTGAAAATGACATGTCCTTTGTTAGAGTAGATTATATTGTTAGTGTGCTTCTTACCTAGTGAGTAACAAAAATTGTTTAATAATTTTCAGGTTCTTAAATCAAATTGAGATGAATGTTAGGTGAATTATGGTGAACAAAAAAATTGATTCTTTCTTTAAGAAAATGGGCTCTCAAGATAAAGAAGCTAATGCAACTACAAAACCTCCATTGATAATGTTGAAGCTTCTATTCCTGAACAATGTCCTTGTAAAGTGCCTAGAATAGAATCCAAAGAAGTTGATCCATCTTCTTTGGTAAGGGATCTAGGACTATGACCACAAATTTTGGATTATTTGATATCTCAACGTGATGAGATTCGACAAGCTTACATCAAATTTGGACCATACCAACCTGACAATCAACCTTTTGAAGAGAAGAATGGGCGCCATTTTCTAGCTTCTTGGTACAAGTTATTTCCAGATTGGCTAGAATATTCTCCAACCAAACATTATGCCTTTTGTCTTCCTTGCTATCTTTTTACAAAACCGAATGGACGCACTACTTCTAGCGCTTTCATTTTTGATGGATTTTCTTCATGGAAGAGAGTCAATAGTGGGAAGAATTGTGCTTTCTTAACTTATATGGGAGAGAGTCCTAATTCATCGCACAGTATTGATGTTAAATCTTGCCATGATTTAACAAATCAATCACAACACATTGAGAATATCGTTGAGAAACAAACTTCTCAACAAGTTGCAAAAAAACCATTTGCGGTTAAAGACTATGATAAATGCTGTCAAATGGCTTACATTTCAAGCTTGTGCATTTAGAGGTTTGTGATGAAAGTCATGATTCTAATAATCGAGGGAATGTTATTGAATTAATAAAGCTCTTGGCATCTTATAATGCAAAGCTCCTCAAAATGCTTCATACTAGCATCGAATTCAAAAAGAGATTCTTAGTATTTTCTTTGGCAAAATACAAAGATTCATTCGTGAGGAGATTGATGAAGCAAAAATTTGTATTATAGTGGATGAAGATCGAGATGAATCAAAGAGGGAGCAAATGACCATTGTTCTAAGATTTGTTGATAAAGATGGTTTTATAAAGGAGCATTTTTTTGACATAGTTCATACATCAGATACAACATCAGCAACTTTGAAAGAAGAAATATGTATTGTCCTATCTCGTCATAATCTCAGTGTACAAAATATTCGTGATCAAGGGTATGCTGGTGCTAGTAATATGCGTGGAGAATGGACTGGGTTGCAGGTCTTATTTCTTCATGACTGTCATTTTGCGTATTATGTCCATTGCTATGCTTATCGACTCCAATTAGCATTGGTAGCGACAACAAGAGAGGTTATACCCGTTGCCCAATTTTTTTTCTTATCTGGCTCTCACAGTTAATCTATGTGGCTCTTCTTGTAAAAGCATGATCCGTTAAAAGTTGCTCAAGTTGAAGAAATTGCAGCAAAACTTGCCATTGATAAAGTTGAAACTGGTAAAGGCAAAAATCAAGTTGGGACATTGAAACGGGCTTGAGATACTCGATGGGGTTCTCACTTGGGATCTATTTCCAATTTGATAAATATGTTTAGTGCAACTTGTTCAGTCTTAAGTAATGTCATCAATGATGGAGCCATCTCTACTCATGATGGAGTTTATAATAATATTACATCTTTTGAGTTTGTGTTTATCTTACATCTTATAAGAGATATTATGGAGGCAAATGATGATATTTGCCAAGCTTCGCAATGTAACTCCCACGATATATTGAATGCAATGCATCTAGTGTCAACTACAAAAGCACTTATTCAAAATATAGAGAAGATGGATGGATTCCTTTGTTGGAGAATGTTCAACTATTTTGTGGAAAATATGACATAGATATTCTTGATATGAGTGCTCGTTACACATCTAATAGAGGTCGTGCTTGTCACCAAAGAGATCACATTACTATTGAGCATCATTTTCGAGTTGATATTTTTACAATTATATATGATTCTCAATTGCAAGAATTGAACAACAGATTTAAAGAAGATGTGATGGAGTTGCTTATTCTTAGCTTTGCTTTAGATCCTAGGAATGATTATTGTTCATTCAAAATTGAAGATATATGCAAGCTTGCAAATCAATTTTATCCTAATGAATTTACAGAGCAAGAAAAAATATATTTGAAATTCCAATTGCAAAACTGTGAGATTGACATCCTTAAACATCTTGAGTTTTAGCAGTTGTTGACAATTTATGACTTGTGTCAAATGTTGGTAAAAATAAGGAAGTCAACAATTTATCCTCTTGTTGATAGATTAATTCGTCTTGTTCTAACTTTACCAGTTTCTATGGCGACGACAGAATGTGCATTTTCGACCATGAAAATTGTAAAGAATAGATTGCGTAGCAGGATAGAGGATGATTTTCTTTCAAGCTACTTGTTAACATATGTTGAGGAAGACATTGCTCGAAATTTTGATGTACATTCCATCATAGATGCTTTTTATATTATGAAAGAACGTCGAGTACAACTTTAGATGCCTAAGTAGATATATAGAGCAAATAGTTGCTTTTTTGAAAATTAATATGGATTTACTAGAACATATCCAATTGTATTTTGATAATATTTTGTAATTATATACGATAAATGGAAACATCTAATTATATATTTTTGTGATATTTGGGTAGAAATTAATATTGTATATGACATGCTTATTACAAAATTTTTTACGACATTAGAATCCTGCGTCCGTCCTTGTGTATAAGGATGCACAGAGGAGAGAGAGAGAGAGAGAGAGAGAGAGAGAGAGAGAGAGAAAGAGATTTGTATGTTGCATTAGGGTTTGAACGGTAGAGTATATATATATATATAGGTAATTTGGTCTTTTTGCAAAAGTATGTCCTTATTGGATTGATGAATCGAAAGCCTTTTAAAAAATCAAATTGATTTGATAATCGTAATTTATTTAATTATTAAAAAAATGGTGATAATTATATTCGAAAAAAAATTATTTTTTTAATAAAAAAAATATGATAAATTAAATTTATTACAATTATCAGATTAATCAATTTTTTTGTGAATAAAATATATAAAATATCTAACAAAATAAAAAGTTTTAATCACTAAAACAAGACTCATGATAAATTTTACATACCCAAACAACACCCTTTGATCTATATTATGGACAATAGGAAATCTGGCGTCCTACAACTTATTATACCAATATTTGTTTATTTTATTTATTTTTATGAATAATTTATATTTATATGATTCCAATAGTAAACCTAAGCACAGGTGGCTCAAAACGAATCAAAATCCTCTCATTGATCTCTCTCGTTGTCTCTTTATTTACTGGGCCATTGAACTCATTTTTAGGCTCAATTTCAATGATCCGAACCATTTACATTTTAAGATTTGTTAAGTATATATCATACCTGTAAAAAAATCAGTTTGATCGGATATCAAAAACTATGTGTTCGGATCATCGAACTAAAAATCATTCTTTTAAAAAATTTAACAAATAATTTTTTAAACACATACTTTCTGATATTCGATTCACTTGACTTTTTAAAAATATGATACACTCAATAAATTTTAAAATATGAACAACTTGAATTATTAAAATTAAACCCAAAAATAACCCAATTACCCAATAAATAAGGAGAGAATGAGAGAAATTAAGGGGAGGATGCTGACTCGGCTGGAAACAAGCAAGTAGTAGCCTTTAAATTTACGCCAGCCAAGGTATAAATTGGTAGTACCAAAGAGAATTCGGATCCTCGGCCGCCATACCCGGCTGACCATCCTGAAGCGTCGTTTTGGGGGGTTTTTTGTTTTTTTGTTTTTTTCTTTTCTTCTTCTTCGTTCGTTCGTTCTCTCTCTTCTCTTCGGCCGACGAACAGGAACCAGAGGGGAGGGGAGGGAGGGGGGAGCTCGCCGTCGCCTCGCCGTCGCACCTCGTCGCCTCGCCGCCCGTCGTCGCACCTCGTCGCGAGCTCGCCGTCGCAGCTCCAGCCCATGGTCGCAGCTCGTCGCGAGCTCGCCGTCCGGCCCCGCCTCCGCCTCCTCCTCCCCCGGTGGTTATGGCCCCCTCCAGTCCGGCCCTTCCCTTCCTCCTCCTCCTTCCTCCCTCTTCCTCTCCTTCCTCCCTCTTCTCCCTCTCCCCTCCCCTCTGGTTCGAAGAGAACAGAAGCGAAGAAAAAAAAAAAAAACCCCCAAAAGCAGCGTCATTTTGGGGGGCCGAAATTTCTTAGGGTTAGGCGAGAATCCGGACTCGTACCAAAGAGGTCCTTTAAAAATTAACGCCATCCCAACAAGGAAGATTCTTTACAAAAGTCGTTCCCTCTAGGGCATTCTCTATTCTTGCAGAGTCAAAATTGAACCATGAAAGCATACAGCAAAACAAGAAGAAGCAGAAGAAAGCTTATCATCGGCTGTACTTCCTCAGAACATTCATTCGCTGCTGAATTAATTGCCAACAATTCAGATCTCCTAACAGAGATTCTAATCCGAGTCCCAGCAAAATCCCTAATCAGATTCAAGTCGGTCTCAAAGCAATGGTTCTCTCTCATCTCCGACTCCCAATTCGCCTCCGACCACGCTCGCCGAAATCACCATTCCTCCGTCTCAGCCTTATATTTCTACTCAAACCGTAGGTGTCCCGAAGAACAGCTCGAGTTCGTATCAATTGCTGGACACCGAACTCTTCTTCCCACACTCTCCTTTCTTGATGGTGTTGTTGTATCAAGTTCTACAACTACGATTGAACGCTCTTGCAATGGTTTAATCTTGTGCTCTAATGGTTTCAGAAATCCCCCATATATTGTTTGTAATCTCACCACAAAGAAATTCTCACTTCTTCCTGATATTGGTCCCACTTCATCTGGATCGCATCGTGGAAATTTCTTGGCTTTTGATCCTTTGAAATCGCCTCACTACAAAGTTTTATTGTTTTGTTACAGTTATGCTAATAATGGACGCCGGGTTGAAATTGAAATTTACAGTTCCCAGACTTCGTCTTGGAAACACATTTCTGTGCCTGATCCGTGAGGTGTGCCATTTATGTTCAGCGTGTTTTGGAACGGAGCAATTCATGGTATAACCTATGCGAATGTTCATGTTCGATTTGAGGTTGAGGAAGAGAAATTGATACAAACCCCAATGCCTCGAAACGCTGAAATCATTTCTCCTAATAAGATTAGGTATTTTGGAGGATGTGGTGGCGATTTGCTTCTTATTCAGACTTCTCCGCCTTGTGCTATGGGATTCAGCATCCTTCAGATGCACAGGATTATCATGGTGGATTGTGAAGTACCGGGTCAATCTTAGACCCATTTTATCTGTATTTCCTAAGACAGAACGCAAAACCATAGTCACATGCTCTGAATTTAATGTGCTCTGTGTCGTGAAGGGAGCGAATGAAAAAGATTTTACACTGGTGTTAGCTATCCGGGGCAAAGTTATTTGTTATAATGTCAAGTCCAAGACATTGAAGGAGGTGCATGATTTATCAACATATGATCTTGATGATTTATCAACAGATGATCTTGATGATTGGGAAGCAAGTTGGTGTAATACTACTTATCAATTCATTGAAAGCCTATCACCTGTTTGATCATTGTCCTACATGTTTCTACTTCTTTCTTCAGCAGATGGTATGTCCCTCAATAAACTTTTCTATACTTCTATCTATTTAAGTATTTGTTATTGTTAGTTTCTTGGTCTGTGATGCCATGCTACTATCATCTTTTGATATTTAGATTCTTCATTCATCGATTAAGGCTGAATTATCAATTTTGTTGCTTTATATGTGAGCCCTGTTTTGACCACAGTAATTCATTCACTCAAGTATCATTTAGATTGTTCTGATTACCAAAGAGGGTATGTTAAAGTCGTGCACTTCCTGGTTTTAATCTCCTAGTTATGATGTAGTTGGGTGGAATGGTTTTAAATGCTCTAGGAAGGAGTAGAATATATTGAAACAATCCGTTGTTTGCAACTGTCATTTATTATTAGTAGTTCCTTCTTGTGAGGACAGGAGAGAGACTAGGTTTCTTCTTTTGTAAAATGTTTCTAGCAAATAAATAAAAAATTATGAAAAAGATCTTGTACATCCATGCTACGTCACTAGTTCTTCGAGAATAAAATGAATTTCCTCAACAAATCAAGAGATGTGAGGTGTTTGTTTACATAGGAACCAATAATTGTGTTCACAACTGTGTAAATAACAATTATAAAAAAATAAAATAAAATTAAAAGAATATAAAAAGAGAGAAGCCCAAAAACTACGCTGGTATAATTTGATTTAGCATGCAATTGTGATTTAAAAACCGTGTTCAAGTTTGGAAGGCTCAACTTGGTCTCTTCGCTTAGTGAGGTTTGGAATCTAGTAAACCTGATGCATTCACATGGGGACGTATATGATTGAGTCTATTAATTTGATCTACGTTTGTGCTGTTTGAGTTTTCAGTTTGTTTTTTATTGGAAAATTTCAAAGATCAATTGAATGATATTTGGCTCTAGAAATTGAATATGGTCGACCCAGTTTGAGAAACCTGAATATTGAATCTTAGTTTTTAGTGCTGCAAATTGATTATAAAAAAAAAAAAAGAAAAAAAAAAGGTCTAGAAAAGTAGGTTGTAGTCCTTGAAATAGCATCTTACAGTATGAGCTAAAGTTCAATTGCCAACTTCTGCTAGCGGTAAGTTCTGGTGCGTTTATGGTCGTACTTTGATTGAAATCTCATTTTAGTCTCTTAACTTTTCAATTATGATAGTCAGCATCTTACATTTTCACATTTTAGTTCATCCATTGTTTATTTCCACGGCCTGCAGTACTATTGCATCCCTGTGAGCCCTACGAGTCCTATTTTGGCCATTGTAATATGTTAACTCAATTATCATCCTTTGATCTGATCACCGAAGAGGTCTTGGTTTACTCGTTTCACTTCACGGTTTTTATGTTGGCCTCAGGAAACTTCATAATTCATTATGTTTTGATTGGTTGATTAAGGCTGACATACAATTGATGTCCATAAATCCATCCATGGTTTACTTCCCATATAGGAGAGAGATTGCTTTCTTATTTTGTAATTGGGTTCATGTTAATATATCCAAAACAATAGATTTTGTAAGATGGTGTTGCTGTTTCTATAGTTCTCCTGAAATAAAATGAATCTCCTCAACAACTCTCAACAGAGAAGTAAGGTTTCAGGTAACCTAGCAACCAACAATTATGTTTAAGGTTGTTTAAATAACAATAATAAGAACAAATGATGATTGGAGATAAATTGAAACCAAGTGTTTTCTACTTTTTCACTTCCCAAAATGCCCTCAGTCACGGTGTTTCTGCACTGTACAACTGCAACCAAGAGTTACAGCGTTTGGTAAGCTAAGGAATGGCCTTTTTCTGCCACCAAGGGTTCAGGGCATTTTCTAATGTTATTGAATATTTACTTGTTACATTGCAACTCAATTCAAAAAGTTGCACCCGAGGTTATTAAAATCGGTATCCTATATTGGATCGTTGGAGTTTACTTGATCGGATCATAGAATCAAATCGAAGATCATAAGATCTTGTTGAAATTGACATATTACGTAATAATTTAATTTAAATAAATATTTCTTAAAAAATATACACAAATAAGCCTAAATTATACTAAGGGCTTGTTTGAAATGTTCTAAATGAGTGTACTTTTTGACTTTTTATAAAAAGATGTGTAGAAAAGTAGAGAGGAGACATTGATTGATGTGACCCAAAAAAGATAAAAAGATAAAAAGATAAAAAGTGTGGACTTATTTAGTCTTCCCAAACAAGGCCTAACACTAGTAGAACTCCATGTAAAATGTAAATATAATATTATATGATGGAAAACTCAATATTAAAAGTTTTGCAATTCATCAAAAATAGTGAAAAAGAAGAATTTTATAATAGAACACTTTGCAATTTACAATAATGCATAAAAAGTGAAAGAAAAATATTTAACTTTAACCCCAAGAGGTTGGCCTAGTGGTAAGGCCTTGGGTCTTGGGAGTGTGCTCCCTCTAAGGTTCAAGGATCGAAATCTCTTAGGTGCTAACAATTCCTTGGAGCTATCGGACTAGGAGAAAACCCTTGAATTAATGGTGGTGCACTTGCGGGAAACTCCTTATCGATGGCCTTTGCATCCTTGGGGATTAGTCGGACTTTTGATCTGGACACTTAGGTGCCAATAAATATATATATATATATATATATTTAGCAAAGTTGGATATGAAATTAGATTGAGAACTCAAAGAACGGCTTGGTCAAATGATAAAGTTTGTCCTTAGCTTTGTGGAGCGGGTTTGAGTCACAAAAATGGCAGTTTCGAAAACTGGGTTAAAGTTGCGTACATCTTGCCCTCCTCAAACTACGCTAAGGCTAAGTTTGTCTTTTTTGCTAGTTAGTTTTCTTTTGTTTTCCAAGTTTGTTTTTCTTAATCCATTTGATTCAATATTACTTTTTTCTTTATTCATTTAGACTACATAAATTGGTATTTACACAACAAATATAAAATTTACAATAAAATAGACCAAAAATACAAAATGAGACTTACAAATTAGATCGGATAGGATTAGATTTGGATCGGGATTCCACGATCCTATAAGATCCAATTACTAGGTTTGTAAGATCCTACCTATAAGGGATTTTTTACAAGATCTAAATCCTATAAAAATGATGTTCAACTTTTAAGACTTTCATGTTCCTTATTAAATCCACAACATTTCTTGTAAGGTCATTATATTTTTATCCTGCAAATCTTTGAAAAGCTTTTTTCTTTTAACAAACTTCAATGAATTACCTTGTCAATTTTTTATTTTATTTTATTTTTTTTGATGTCCTTTTTCTGCTAATTTTTGTTTGGTTTCTAAGATAATTGATGAAACTAGAAAGACTTAAAGGTGCAAGATTTTTCCTCTTTCTTTTTGTTTTGTTTTGTTTTTTAAGTTTGAATTATTTTATAAAAAAATTGTCAAGTAGTTTTATGCGCCACTTTTTCACTAGTTTCTGTATCTATGATCCTACACATATATGTTAATACATATCATTTAATAAACACTTTATTGGCCGTGTATATATTTTCACATTAAACGCACTTTAATGTTCATATTTATATTTTCACATTAGACACTCTCACTCTCGCACCATCTCAAATAATTAGGTACTTATCGACCCAGTAGGCCCGTAGAGAGTAGTGCTGGACTCTCTCTCTCTCTATAAATTCCCTATGCACAATCCAATGACTTTTCGGCAGTCTAGTGAAGAGAGGTGTGAGACTTTCTCGCTCTAGAGATTCTTGCACCCCCTCAACAACTTTTCGACGCTTTTTCAATAAGCACCAATTCCATTTCTATCGTGTAGATCTAGGTTTTTTATGCATACATAGAAGAGTTTAAGAGCTTCTCTCTAATTTGACATAGAGACTGCTTTCTCCCTCTATCGTTAATAGATTTTTGGTTATTAGCACCCACAATAGTACTCATTACTATTGTGGGTGTTCTTGAGCTTTGGTTACCCTTGGTTATTCGTGATCGAGACGGCAACGGTGGAGTTTGATCAACAGCAACAACGACGACGATGGGTTTGATTTTAAGTTTGATAAAAATCTTATTTCTTCACACTACATTTGTAAAAAGGTTGGCAGTGTTCGAAGTCGTTGCTTTTTTAATTATTTTCTTTGGCGGCTTTTTGTAGTTCGAGTAGGTTCTTTATTTGGGTTTGTGGCCTTTGTGGTATTTTTCTTTTTCATTATCTTGTAAGTTGCTTGGTTTTTATATAAACTGCATTTCTTCATCCTCAAAAACTAATTATCTAGAATGTTCTCATTAAACTATTTGCCAATTAATAGTATTGTCCATTATTTTTTGGTAATTAATTTCATTATTACATTCATCCAATTTTTATGGCAAGTAATCAACCACATATTAAGTAATTTAACTATGACATTTGTGATATCAACACTATAAATTATCATAACTGTACGGGGGGAAAATATTCTTAACTCTCCGTACGCCTTGAACGTCAAGCTTCCGTCAACGGCGTCGGTCGCTGCAACACAAAAACGGTGAGCTGCCCGGCGGTGGTGTGCCGGAAAAACCCTCCGACGCTCAAGTCAGTTTACTCAGGAAGAAGAGAATGAAGAGAGAAGGTTTGTGAGGATGAGTTCGCATACCAGTAACGCTCGCCCGTTCTCTCTATATCTAGGCTGCCCACGCAGCTCCGAGATTATGCGCGCACTACCTCTGCTGTCCTTTCCTGGACAGGTGGCAGTGCTCGCCTCTCATCACCTTACACGTGTAAAGGTTTTGTCCTCCTTCCAGTACATGCAGAACTGCCTAACGGTATTGAGGCGTACGTGGAGCAGATGTCCTCTCCTTCACACCATTGGCCCAGGTGGCACCCTCGACCGAGGTACCATGACCGGCCAAACACTCGTGGAAAATTGCCATCACACAACCATGCCACATACCGCCGGTTTCTCACTTGGAACCAGGTGAGAACTTAACAGCAAACGCCGAGCTACCCTCGACCGGTTCATCGCGATTGACCGGTTGTGAGGCATGCCGGCCTCCAACCGTTTCATCTCCAATCTCGGTCGCGCGCATAAGCGCTTTTGGCCGGCGGCTAGCGGCATACCGGCGAGCCGCATCCTCGGCGTGGCCAACAATCCTTAAGCTCGGTTGCAATTTCCACCGCGATCCACGCCTACGCGGGCGGCCTCCAGCTCGGCCCTCAGGAGGTTACCGGTTGAACTCGTTAACCGATCAATACGGACCGCTCGATCGCAACAGCCTCCCATATTGCTCGGTGACGTGTAGTCTGTAACGCCGAACGTCACTTTTGCTTGGCCGTACTAAGAGATGGAAATCTCCCCTCTCAATTGCCCCTTAAACCCATCCGAGCTATCGTGATTGGGTTTACCTTGTCCGAGCAAAGGTTGGGTCACGACCCTGCAAGCCCGAGCTTAGTCGGGGAGCTTTCGTTGCCGAGCGACAGCCAAATCGAAGACATCCCCGTCGCCGAACTATCTCAATCTGGAATGCGTCAGTCGCCGAGTTGTCTCAAGCAAGGACACATCAGTCACCGAGTTGTCTCAATAAGGGACACATCATTCGCCGAGCTGCTGCAATTGCCCGGCGGTCACCTTCACAGTCACATCAAAGGTCGTACGGCCGTACTGCAGCCGCATTCTTAGTGCCACGCGTCATTACCTTATTGGGTCGTGCAGACAGCTGTCTGGCACGCGCGAAGTTCAAACGGCTGCACTATTTGGGGCTTCCCCCCATCAATAAACCCTACTCCAAGGGTTTAGACCCTTCACCTTTTATTCCTCCCATTCGAGCTTCCAAAAACCCTGCCTCTTCTGCCATTGCCGCCACTGCATCCTTCCTGCCATTGCCATTTTCGAGCTCGAGCCTTTGTTCCTGTTGCTCCAGTTGGGTTCTACAGTGCCCCTCTTCATCATCTGGTAAGCCTTTCCTTCTTCCCTTTGCATTTTCAGTTTTCTATTCGGTTTGTGTTCTTCATTTTCGTGCCCCTGTGTTTGTGCTTGGTATTTTTTTGTTGTTCCTTGCTTGGGTCCTTCACGCCCTAGGAAAACTGAAATGGGGGGAAGAGGGGGCCCTCGTGCCCCCGTTTTTCAATGGGTAGACTGAATAGGCCAAGAACTTAGGAAGAACACAATGAACACGATGAGTACTGGGCAAAACCGAGCAAAACGCTCATTTAGATCCTTATTTAGGGCTGTAACCGAGCAAAAAGCTGTTTGTGGCTTTGCACTGAGGCTACAACCGAGCTATATACACCTTAGATCGGCAGATAGGTTAACCGGGCTAAAGACCTGGGATCATAAGCCAATATTTATCTGGCTTGACCGAGCAAAAACCTCCATTAGAACCCAACCGGTCAAAATTCCTAGACCGAGTAGAAACCAGCAACAAAAAAAGGGAGGGCTAAATCAGCCATCCTGATGGGCCGAGGTAGGTGGAGGCTGGCCAAACACTTTCTGAGCTATTCCAGTAGGAGCCACGCAATATCTGCCGTGCTAACCCTTGGCCTTATTTTTAATATGCAGAACAACTAGGACCGACCATTCCAGCATCATCATTCGTGGAGCTCAAAGTCTGAGCAACCACTAAACAATTTTGACCGAGATACCATAGAGTAAATAAAGCCGAGATAGATGGGCAAATACCGCTTTAGGGTTAGCTCGCCCGGGGCAATGGCAGAGTTTCGCGAGGAGTACCAAATTCCTGACGACGTCATCTTAGAGCTCGGCAAGAAGGGAGAAACTCCATGGGGCGATCTAGAACGGTGCCTCTTCACCGTGGTATCGATCATAGAGGGCGGACTTCGCTTCCCGGTCCAACCCCTGATCTGCGAATTTTTGAGGCGCAGGCTTTGCCCAACCTGTGTTACCAACAACACACATAAAATAATAAATGGCGTAGCCGAGCTAAACCGAAGGCTCGGTCTCAATCTCGGCCTCGCAGAGATTTTTCACCAATACAGCCTTAGTTCAAATAAGGGTGGGTTTTGCTACTACCTCAAAGTAAAGAAGGGCCGAGCAAAACTCATTGAAGGCAACCCGGACAAAGAGTCCAATGATGATGATTTTCTGTGGGTGTCTGGTCGCTATGAAGACCTAGAGGCACCCATACCGGGCTGGCGAATTAAGAAAAACTTCGGTAGTGCTGGTAAGGAGCCCGGCTGACCGTACTACTATCTTTCTTCTCTTCACTATTATTCATTGCACCGGTCTAACACTTGTCTCTTTTTGCAGATAAGAATTTGGTCAAGCTTATTACCGTGCTAACCAGAAGCAATCGAGTCTTGTCGCAAGATTCCTGCAGAAGATAGGGAGTCCTCAACCTTGCTCGGTTTTGAGCAAACGTACAACTACCAAGCACCGTGCAAAGGCAGAGTCACCGACTTTTTGCGCGAGCCAACCCCCGAACCAGATCCAACTTTGCCACCGGTCAGACTTGTCCCAACTACCGCCGAGCAAGAAATGGCTAAAATCCGAGCCATTAAGTCCATGATCACTGGGGATGAAGGAGACTCCCAACCCCTGTATAAACCGGAACCTCTTCTACCTCACGGACAGAAAAGAAGGGCGGTGCTCACCTGCCAATAACAACCGGCTGGTCGGCCGAAGAAGAAGCAAAGGAGGGAGGCCGGGCAAGGCCTCGTGGACGAAGACTCCATTGAGGTCGCCTCTGCCGAGCTCGGCGACCAGACCGAGCAACCTCTTGCCCGAAAATCCAAGGGCAAGGGACCTGCTGCCCCACCGGTCTGGGCGCCCGAGTTCGTCTACAAGGGCCGACCAGTCTCCGCCTCCGATTCTGTCGCCGAGGACCAGGATTATTCGCTCGGTTTCAACTTGACTAGGGGATTGATCCTGCCCGGCGACATGAAGAAGCACGACGAGCTAACCGACCTCAAGGTCCTCCGCTCGGCTGCAGAATCAATTGTGCTGGTAAGTTCAGCATTTTTTCTTCAACTGTGTGCTCGGTTTTCTGCTCGGCTTGTATATACTAATAATCTTTCGTGTTTGCAGGCCGCACAAAAGAACTACCTCGCCCACGAGCGGATGGTTGCAGTTCGGAAGAGTCTCCAAGACGCCATCACCGAGAACAAAGTGCTCCAGGCCGAGATAGACATCTTTGAAGGCGGAAAGGTGGTCGCAAAGACGAGGGACGAATCGCCGTAAGCTTGACCGGGCTGACGAGGACAAAAAGAAGGCCGAGAAGAAGGCTAAAGCTCGGTACCTCGCCGAGCTTCGAAAGTTGAGGGACGCCAACAAGGACGCCATGGACAAGGCGGTAGACGAGGCGGAGGACCGTGGATATAAGCAGGGGGAAAAAACTTACGAGCGCCAGGTCCGGGCTACCAAGGACATCTTTTTCCAGTGCGGCTGGAAAGCTGCCGTGGAAAAAGTTGGCCTTGGCCAGGATTCAGAGATGTTCATCAACCCACCCCCTGCCTATATCCCGGTCTACATGCTAGCCTACTCCCAGGCCGAGCAAAATCGTCTTATTGCCGAGGCACGGAAGGAGGCTGAGGAAGAGGCCGCCGCCGAGAAAGCAGCCGACCAAACTCCACCTGAAGCATCCCAAAATGCTGAAGATGAAGTTATTGATCGGGATGTCGTCTCGGTGGAAGGCTCTGACGACAAGGCCGAGGAAATCCTGCCCGAGCAGACTGTCCCCAGCGCCGAGCCTACGGTGGAGGGAGCCGAGCAAAACCTCGACCTGGACTGATGACTTTGCTTTCTATGTACTTTTTTTTTTTTTTTTGCTATGTAACCGGGCAATGCCCCTCCTCTGTAATGGATTTCCTTTATCAATGAAATTGCAAACTTTTTGCTCGTACATCTATTGTTTCTGTTCGGCTCCTGTATATTTGAATTTCTTGTTCCAAATTTTGTTTGGACTGTTTGGCCGACAGAACCGCGCAAACAATAGGTCTTCAAGTAACCGTGCAATCCCTTGCATTTCCAAGTAGGGTGACATTTAAGGTTTGGCCGAGCAAAATTCGCTCGGCCTCGTTCGGCTGGCAATGATTAGCTGGCCGAGCAAAAATTTGCACGCCATTTTAAAGTTTGTTCAATTTGCCAGTATTTCCTTTCGGCCGAGCAAACTCAGCTCGGCCTCACAATTGCTGGGCAAAACGCCAACATTGCTAATTCCTCCGAGCAAAATCAGCTCGTTTACCATATTGGGCAATTCACCAATATGTTTAATGGGCTGAGCAAAATCAGCTCGGCTCCTACATTGGACGATTCACCAATGTGCTAAATGGGCCGAGCAAAATCAGCTCGGCTCGTGCATTGGGCAATTCACCAATGCTTCAGTCAGGTTGGTCATGCCACCAACACTCCCACCGGGCGAGCAAAACCAGCTCGGCCTGAATGCGCATCGTTCCATGCGCAACTGTTTGCGCGGTCTGCTCCCGTCCCGAGGAAAACAGTCCGGTTCTCTTTAGGTCGATTCTTGCCCCTGGCATGCCTTGTGATCGTGCAGTGCCATTGTACAAAGATTGTAATAAAAAACAAGAATGTAATATAGCAACAACAATACAGCTAGCTTTCATTACATAAACATTGTAAAGGCAATGCTATTCTTTTACATGTAGTGCCAGACGGCTAAGGGTCTAAGAAAACAAAAGCAAATTACACCTTAAAAGTAAAAGACCTTAAGGTTTGCCGCGTTCCACGGTCTGGGGACGGCCTTGCCATCTAAATCTTCCAGATGGTATGCCCCCTTGCCTGCAAGACCAACCACCTTGTATGGTCCTTCCCAATTTGCACCGAGTTTGCCTTCGCCTGGGACCACTGTGTTGCCAAGCACCTTCCTTAGGACCCAATCCCCAATCTTGAATAGCCTGGGATGCACTACCTTGTTGTATTTTTTAGAGAGTTCCTGCTGATAGGCCGCTATATGGATCAATGCGCGCTCTCGTCTTTCCTCAGCAAGGTCCAACTCTAGTGCCATAGCTTCATTGTTCAGATCTGGCTGGAAGTTTTCTGAGCGGATGGTTGGCATGCCAATCTCTAGTGGGATGATGGCCTCCATACCGTAGGCCAAAGCGAACGGTGTTTCCCCGGTCGATCGTCTTGGTGTAGTGCGGTATGCCCATAGCACACTAGGAAGCTCTTCAACCCACTTTCCCTTTGCCTTCTCGAGCCGCTTCTTCAACCCGTCCAAAATGGTCTTGTTTGAGGCCTCTGCTTGGCCATTAGACTGAGGATAAGCCGGCGTTGAATTGTAGAATTCAATCTTCAACTCTTCGCAAAATCCGCGGAAGAGTTTCCCGTCGAATTGAGTGCCATTATCTGAGATGAGCGCCCTGGGTATACCGAAGCGAGTGATCACATTTTGCCAGACAAATTTCTTCACATCCTTCTCCTTTATAGTTGCTAGCGGCTCTGCTTCCACCCACTTGGTGAAATAGTCGGTGGCGGCAATGAAAAACTTGCAATTGCCCGGTGCAACTGGGAGTGGTCCAACAATATCCAATCCCCAAAGTGCAAACGGCCAAGGACTTGTGAGGGAGAGCAACTCTCTTGCTGGCTGGTGGATTTGGTGAGCGAATTTCTGACATTTCTCGCATTTGCGAACATATTTCTACGCGTCCGCCTGCATGCATGGCCACCAATAGCCCTGCGAGATTGCTCGGTATGCTAGAGATCTGCCCCCAGTATGGCTGCCGCAGATGCCTTCATGAATTTCATAGAGGAAGGCTTCTACCTTAGAGGGGTGGACACACTTTAAATATGGCCCCGTGAAAGATTTCTTGTACAAGGCTCCGGAAGGTGAGAGCCAAAACCGCTCTGACTTTGCCCGGATCTTGTGGGCCGCCTTCTTTTCTTCTGGTAAAGTTCGATCTTTCAAAAAGGCGATGATGGGGTCCATCCAGGAAGGTCCCAAGTCGGTGCAGAGTACCTCAGCTGCCTCTACTTCCTCAATGCTTGGCCGAGGTAAAAATTCAATCATCAAGGGATTGGGAAAGGTTGTCTGAGTGGAAGCGAGACCAGCCAATTCATCGGCCGTGCTATTTCCTTCGCGGTTGATCTGTTCGACCCTTATCGCAGAGAACTTCTTGATCTCTTCTCGGACCAACGCTTGATACTTGGCCATTCTTTCATCCTTGGCCTCATACTCCCCCGAGACCTGATTGACCACTAGCTTGGAGTCGCTGAACACCATAAGAGCTGTGACCTTCATTCTCAATGCACTTCTCAGCCCGGCAAGGAGGGCCTCATACTCCGCTTCATTGTTGGAAGCCGAGTGTAATTGCTTGCTCTATGATGAGCCCATCTGGTGAAGTTAGCACAACTCCTAGCCCGGCCCCATGTCTGTTGGAGGCCCCATCAACGAAGAGCTTCCACATTTCGCCAATGAACAGCTTCTAGCAATCGGAGGGATTCTGAGAACTTCTTAAATCAATGTCCCTGGTTGGTTCAATCCGGTCTCCTTTCTTATCCTGGTTGGTCTCGTCTGCCATCGAACCGTCGACCTTAGGTTGACCGGTTGTATTTTGCTCTGCTTCCTGTGGCGAGCTAACACTTGTTGCCAAAACCACGGGTTGTGCTAAATCCGCATCAACCAAATCAATCGGGCAAACAGGGTGTGTTCTCGGGGAAAATTCCGCCACAAAATCTGCAAGTGCTTGTGCCTTAATCGCGATCGCTGTGATGCGAACTTGATGTCATACTGCCCCAATTCCACGGCCCACTTTAGGATTCTCCCCGTGAAGTCTGCCTTCTCAAAAAGCACCTTGAGTGGAAACTCAGTCAACACAACTATCATATGGGCATGGAAATAATGTGCCAGCTTTCTTGACGCCATCATCAGGGCCGACGCCAACTTCTCTAAGGGGAGGTACCTCGTCTCAGCTGGAAGCAGGGTCTTGCTAACATAAAAGATCGGTAGGTGCTGGATGCCCTCAGCACGAACCAATACCGGCCACCGCGTCGAGAAACGGCCAAATAAAGGAACAACTCTTCGCCGAGGAGTGACTAATAGGCGCCGAGGAAAGATAAACCTTCAATTCGCCAGCCATGTCGCACTCATCATCCCGTAAGAATTTGGACTTCAAGGTCTTAAAGAAGGGCTCAGAACGATCCAAGACCCGATGAATCTATTCACATACGCCATCCCGGTCAGATGTTGCACGTCCTTCGTGGAGTTAGGGCGCTCCAATTCTTGTATGGCTTTGATCTGTGATGGGTCGGCCTCAATTCCCCGGTTTGTGACCAGAAAGCCCAGGAATTTCCCAGTGCCAACCCCAAAGGCGCACTTAGAGGCATTCAGGCGAAGCTTGTGGCGCTTGAGTATGGCGAACATCTCTGCTAGGTCGGCAAGGTGCTGCGACTTCTCTTTACTCTTCACCACCATGTCGTCTATGTAGGCTTCCATGGTGCGGCCCAAGAGAGGAGCGAACATTTTTGTCACCATCTGCTGGAAGGTTGCCCCGGCGTTCTTCAGTCCGAACGGCATGACCTTGTAGCAGTATAAGCCTCTGGGGGTGGTGAAGGACGTGGTCTCCCTGTCCGGCTTGTACATGGCTATTTGATGATAGCCGCGATATGCATCCAAGAAGCTAAACCTCTGATGGCCAGCGGTTAAGTCCACCAACTGGTCAATTCGAGGGAGAGGGAAGCTATCTTTTGGGCATGCGCGGTTGACAGTCTTGTAGTCCACGCAGACTCGCCATTTGCCGTTCTTCTTAGGAACCACCACCGTGTTAGATATCCACCGAGGGTACTGCACTTCCTCAATCGCACCGGCTTCCAACAAGTTCCTCACTTCTTCGGCCACCACTTCTGCATGGTGCAAGGCTGAACGGCACGTCCTTTGTATAACTGGGCGCGCATTGGGGAAGACATTCAATTGGTGGCAGATGAAGCTTGGGTCGACGCCAGGCATATCGTAAGGCGTCCACGCGAAAGCCTCCAAGTTGGCAACCAAGAAATTGACATAGTTCGATCGGTCGGCGCTGGACAAAGACGAACCCAAGAGGAAGAACTTAGTCGGATCCTTTTCGTCGACGCGAACTTCCACCAAGTCTTCGACTGACTTTTCCTCGGCCTTTCTGCCTACGTCTTCCAGGACTTCCTTCCCCTCAGGCCCCTCGATCATCTGAACGAACCCTTTGGCCGCCATTTATTTACAACGAAGCATTGTTTGGCCATCACCGTCTCCTGACTTCCTCTATTTGTCTGCTACCGGAAAGCGCATGACTTGATGGAAAGTTGAAGCAACTGCTTGTATGGCGTGCAGCCAACCTCTGCCCAGAATCAAATTGTAAGTCGATGGCACTTTGAGCACCCAGAATTCCACTTGCTTCACAACCGACCCCGCCTTGACCGGCAAGATAATCTTTCCAATTGGCCATTCTAGTTGCGAGTTGAAGCCGACCAAAGGAGATGTTGCAGGAGCCAAATCCTTGTCCTCCAACTTCATTTGTTTGAACGCGTCATAGTACATTATCTCGACCGAACTCCCCTGGTCGATTAATATCCTCTTGATATCGAAATCCTTGACGCGAAGGGTCACCACCAAAGCGTCATTGTGCGGCATCTGCACCCTTTCCAGGTCCTTGGTAGAGAATGAAAGGACGTCTTTCTCCTCGGTCTTGCCTCTCTTCACCGCGGGCTGGACCGAGAGCACTTCCCTCATGTGCACGGCCTTCTTGATCATCCCTCTCAGCTCGCAGACCCTAGTTGGTTCAATGATGCCGTGGATGACGTTGATCACGCCCTGTGGGGGCGCTTCTAGGGCGGCCATTCCGTTTGGCTCGGTTTGCCCAGTTGGTGCGGCCTTGACTCCCCCATCAATATATTGATCAAGATGCCCCGCCGCCACCAACTCCTCCAAAATGCTGTTTGAGTGGCAGGCAATCTTCTGTCCGGTGCCCCCGTTCTTCATGGAAGGTGCATCGATACTTTGGATTGAAGCCCCGCTGCGCGCTCCCCAACTTGGCCGGCCAACGGACAAAAGGCTCCCCTCTGATCTCGCTCAAAATGCGGTAGATGGGAATTTTGAAGACCGTGGTAATCCCCGTCCGTGCCTTCAGTTTTCTCTTGGCATCTTCTGCTGCATCGCGAGGTGCATCAGCCCGGTCATTTCTGCGACCTTTGCTTCCGTCATTTTGGCCGGTTCCTCGACGTTGATCTTTTGGTCGGTCACTGGGGCGGTTTTCCTCCTGCCCGACCAAGTGAACTTTCCCCACTACCCTTCTGTCCACCGCGACCGGATTATCCTTCTCGGTAGTAGAGGCAGCGTCATCTTCCACACGAATGTGTTCGTTGATCCGCTGCATCAGAGATTCCATGGTGGTCGGCTGGTGCATCGTGAGTGAGTCTCGCAGCCTATGTCCGACTGGGAGGCCTCTCTTGTATTGAGTGATCGCCAGATTGGTAGGGCAGTCGAGGATCTCATTGTAAGTCTCCCAGTACTTCGCATTGTATGCCTTCAGCGAACCCCCAGACTCCATCTTGACGCCCAGGAGGTGATCGACCTCCTTCGGCGTTCGAGTGTTGGTCTTGAATCTGGTGACGAAGGCTTCCGCTAGTTGCTGCCACCCCTCTATACTCCCCTCCGGGAGCCTTTCGAACCATTTCAAGCCCAGTTCTCCCAAGCTTGCTGGGAATATGAGGCACATCAAGGCATCGTTCCGACGGTGGCCAGCCATTACTTGCCGGTAATGGCTCACATGCATGTATGGATCCGTCTTGCCGTCGTACAAAGTAAATTTTGGCTGGTGGAATCCGGCTGGGAGTGGGGTGCCCTCAATCTCTGGGGACAACGGCGTGGATGTAAGCCTCGCCAACTCTTTGTCCTCCAGTACTGGAGCTACGCCTCTGGGTGCCGGCATCATCACCTCTTCACTGCAACGGACTGGGGCACTTAGCCTCTGGAGCGCCGGCACCCTCTGAGCCTCCCGACGGCGCGCTCTCTCCTCCAGCACGTCCCTGAGGTCCCTGGAACGGGAGGAGGCAGAGTATCGCGTCGTTGATGACGGGCGCGAGGGGCGATAGGTGGTGTCGCGAGTGATGGACCTGCCCTCTCGCTGGTCAGAGTCTCCAACCCCATAGTTCCTGGTGATGGAGATTGAATGAGTCCTCCTCTGGCGACGACTGCTAGACTGAGGGGAGGGGGTGCGCTCACTGAGGTTGCCCTCTCCAGCAACACCCTTCCCCTTCACTTGGCGTTTCAGAAGCTCCATCTCCACCGCCATCTTATGAATGAGGGCCTCCTGATCCTTAAGTTTGTGCTCCAGGCGCTTCTCACGGGACTCCCCCCGGTGCCGGCGGCCCTCAGGACTCTGTGAGCGATCTGAACTCCTCCCACTCTTGTCGCGCGTTCCCCGTGAAGAGGTTCCTAGGCCCGCCATGGTTGGGACATTAGGGGGGCCTTCTCTCCTTCGGACATACTCCGGAGTAACACCATCGACGACGGACAGCGGGACTTCTTCGTTGTTGGCCATGGAAATGGCTGAAAAAGCTCGAAGAACAAGGGTTGATTATCAAAGATTCCCACAGACGGCGCCAATTGTACGGGGGGAAAATATTCTTAACTCTCCGTACGCCTTGAACGTCAAGCTTCCGTCAACGGCGTCGGTCGCTGCAACACAAAAACGGTGAGCTGCCCGGCGGTGGTGTGCCGGAAAAACCCTCCGACGCTCAAGTCAGTTTACTCAGGACGAAGAGAATGAAGAGAGAAGGTTTGTGAGGATGAGTTCGCATACCAGTAACGCTCGCCTGTTCTCTCTATATCTAGGCTGCCCACGCAGCTCCGAGATTATGCGCGCACTACCTCTACTGTCCTTCCCTGGACAGGTGGCAGTGCTCGCCTCTCATCACCTTACACGTGTAAAGGTTTTGTCCTCCTTCCAGTACATGCAGAACTGCCTAACGGTATTGAGGCGTTCGTGGAGCAGATGTCATCTCCTTCACACCATTGGCCCAGGTGGCACCCTCGACCGAGGTACCATGACCGGCCAAACACTCGTGGAAAATTGCCATCACACAACCATGCCACATACCGCCGGTTTCTCACTTGGAACCAGGTGAGAACTTAACAGCAAACGCCGAGCTACCCTCGACCGGTTCATCGCGATTGACCGGTTGTGAGGCATGCCGGCCTCCAACCGTTTCATCTCCAATCTCGGTCGCGCGCAAGCGCTTTGCCTTGGCTGGACGGCTAGCGGCATACCGGCCAGGCCGCATCCTCGGCGTAGCCGGTCAATCCTTAAGCTCGGTTGCAATTTCCACCGCGATCCACGCCTACGCGGGCGGCCTCCAGCTCGGCCCTCAGGAGGTTACCGGTTGAACTCGTTAACCGATCAATACGGACCGCTCGATCGCAACAGCCTCCCATATTGCTCGGTGACGTGTAGTCTGTAACGCCGAACGTCACTTTTGCTTGGCCGTACTAAGAGATGGAAATCTCCCCTCTCAATAACTTACATATAATATACATTAAAAAAAAAGAGTGTATATTGTAAAAAGATCCCTTTTCAAAATGTATATTTGTGTTGACATAAGACTGTGTTTAGCTTTTAAGACTTTCATGTTCCTGATTAAATCCACAACAATTCTTGTAAGGTCATTATATTTTTATTTTGCAAATATTTGAAAAGCTTTTTTCCATTAACAAACTTCAATATGTTACCATGTCAATTTAAAAAAAAAAAAAATTTTTCCATGTTTTTTTGCTAATTTTTGTTTAGTTTTTGTGACAATTGATGAAACTAGAAAGACTTGAAGGTGTAAGATTTTTCTTTCATTTTTTTTTATTAACTTTGAATTGTTTTATAAAAGAAATTGTCAAGTAGCCTTACATGCCACGTGCACGTGCTTTTTCACTAGTTTATTTATACATGATCCCACACATATATGTTAATATATATTATTTAATACGCACTTTAGTGGTGGTGTATATATTTTCACATTGCACATACTTGAATGGTCGTATATATGTATTTTTACATTTGATACTCTCACTTTCACTTCTCTCAACTAATTAGTTACTTATCTCGTGGAGGGGTGCGCGACTTTCTATCTCAAGAGATTCCCAATACCCCCTCCAATGACTTTCTGACAATCCCGTGAAGAGGGGTGCGGGGCTTTCTCTCTCTAGAGATTCTTGACGCTCATTCAACGACTTTTCGACGTGTTTTCGATAAACTGCAAATACACTTCTATTGTGTAGCAGATATGGGTGTTTGTGCATATAGAGAAGAGTTTGAAAGCTTCTTTGTAATTCTGACACAGAGAGTGCTTTCTCCTTTCATGGTTCTTAAATTTTGGGATTATCAGCACCCATAATGGTTACTGTTACAGGGTCAATTTTTGTTTCAAAATTCTAGCCTGCAATGGCACTAAGTTGGACACTTAGTCTCAGCCAAGTATGAATACACACACACAAAGTGCTATAAACAAGTAAGAGAATAGGCAACAAGTGTTTACAGGAAATAACTCCCAACCTTTATTAATTGCACCAACAATACAAAGGATGCCTATGGAACTCTTACCAACACTTAGTTAATTTTCGAGTTCCATGGCTGATGCCTAAATAGGCTTACAATCAGTTTCCAAATTACAACCAGCATTACAAGGAAAGCATGCCAAGTGGCATGGCAGTTGACACCCCCAACTGCCTAGGGACTTAGGATCATTTTTGGGACATAACTGCCAGCAACTGCTGCTATTTTTCAGCCATGCTTCCTGAAGTCCTGCCTTGTCTTGTTTCTGCCCACATGAGTAACTGCTGCCAGCAGACCTACATAACTGCTATTAACTGCCCATGTTGTTTGTCTTCTCAAGTCAGCCACGAAATTGGTTGTCTTAGCCCCCAGACCAAGTTTTGCCTACTGATTGCTTTGAACCCCCAAGCATGCTGCAGCCCACATTCGGGTCATGTTAATGCCTTGCATCTGTGCAACAGCTGCACATACTTTGGCCAAGGGTTGTGCTGCTGCCTCAGCACTAGGACAATATTTCACCTTGCTGTCTTGGCATGCCACCATCATGCCTTGGTCTTGGTTGGACATGGGCGCAAGGTGCTGCCAATGTCAACCAATGCAGCCTTCAAGTAGAAGGTGCTAACAGACTACCCCCACCAGAAGAAGCCAACGTCCTCATTGGTAGAGTCTTCAAGTATTCCTGAACTTGTTTTTCAAATTGCCACAATGTCACATCTTTTTCCCAACTAGCATCTGATTCTGAGAAACCCTTCCACTTTACCAAGTAATGGGTTCTTCGATTCTTTTTGCTTTGACCCTCGGTCTTGTGATCAAGAATCTGTTCCACCTCTTTGTCAAACTGCTTTCTAATCACCGGGGGAGCTCTCTGAGCTTGTTTCCTTGTCAAGTTTGTTTGATCCTCATGAAATGGTTTCAAAAAACTGACATGGAAAGTTGGGTGGATTTTCAACCGATCAGGCAGCATTAGCCTGTATGCAACATTGCCCACGCGTTTTAAGAGTTCAAAGGGTCCATCATACTTTGGAATTAAGCCACGGTGCACTGTCTTACTGCTTATCTTCTTCCAAATCTGTGGAGTAAGTTTCAGTAGCACTTTGTCACCCACTTTCAACTCTAAGGGTCTTCGCCCTTTGTCAGCATACTTCTTCATTCGTTTCCTTGCTTTGGCCAAACTGTCTTGTGCTTCCTCCAACAGTTCCTGTTTGGTCCTTGCAAAGCGGTATGTTGCTGGACATCTACCACCGGAGCCTGTTTTAGCCACTTCGTGAGGAGTTAGGGGTTGCTGCCCCATGGCTAATTCGAACGGGCTCATCCCAGTTGCAGATGATCTATGCAGATTGTAGCAAAACTGTGCGCTGTCCAACAATTCGACCCAATTCTTTTGACTTGCGGTCACATAATGTCGGAGATACTCCTCTAGCAATCCATTCATCCTCTCGGTCTGACCATCCGCCTGAGGGTGATTTGCTGTGGAGAACTTCAATTCGGAACCCAACAAATTGAAGAGCACAGTCCAAAACCTTCCCGTAAACCGGGTATCCCTGTCGCTTATTATGTCCTCAGGTAAACCAAAGTATTTTACAACATACTTATGAAATAAATCGGCAGCAACATCTGCGGGATAAGCGTGAGGAGCAGGGATAAAAACAGCATACTTAGAGAAACGGTCAACAATTACCATGATGGAGCGCATCCCATTGACTTTGGGAAATTCGGAGATAAAGTCCATGGATATGGAAACCCAAGGCTTCTCAGGGACAGGTAGCGGTTGTAGTAATCCAGCTGCCTTCTTTCTTTCAGTCTTGTCCAATTGGCACACCATGCATGTTTTGACATAAGCCTCTATGTCTTCTTCCATTTTTGGCCAAACATATGAACATGACAAAAGAGCCATCATGCGCTGTTGCCCCGGATGACCAGCCCACTGCAAGTCATGTGTTTCTCTAAGAAGTTCCATTCGTAGTCCCCCAACACTTGGGACATATAGCCTATCTCCTTTGCCATGGAGAAGACCATCTTCAAGCCAATACCAATGAGCAATTCCATCCTTTACTTGCTGAACCAACCGTTGATATTCTGAGTCAATGGCAGCACTATCCCTGATCTTTTCCAGCAACTGTGATTCAATGTTGGAGATAGCAGCCACATATTCAATTATCTCTTTCCGGCTTAAGGCATCAGCGACTAGGTTATGTCATCCAGGCTTGTGTCGCCACTCAAAGTCATACTCTTCAAGGAATTCCTGCCAACGGGCCTTCCTTGGAGACAACTTTTTCTGAGTTTTGAAGAATGTATTAGCCACATTATCAGTAAGAACCAAAAACTTCGATCCCAACAGATAAACCCTCCAGGTGAGTAGGCAATGCACTACTGCTGTCATTTCCTTCTCATGGGCTGAATAATTCTTCTCAGCAGCGTTTAGTTTCCTGCTTTCAAAGGCCACCGGGTGTCCTTCTTGCACCAATACTCCTCCGAGTGCTTTGTCTGAGGCATCCGTGTGTACTTCGAAAGGCAACTCGAAACTAGGCAGTCGCAAGACCGGTTCACTTGCCACTGCACTTTTTAGTTTATCAAAGGCCTCTTGACAATTAATGGACCAATTCCATTTTTGATCTTTCTTCAACAAATCAGTGAGGGGAGCAGCCTTCTTTGAATATCCCTCAATGAATTTCCGGTAGTAATTTGCCAAGCCCAAGAAGGATCGTAACTCCGCAACATTTTTGGGTGAAGTCCATTCCATAATAGCCAGCACCTTCCTTCCATCCATTTTAACATGGCCTTGGCAAATGATATGCCCAAGAAACTTAATCTCCCGCTGGGCAAACTCACATTTTTCCTTCTTGACATACAACTGGTGTTCCTTTAACCGAGTGAACACCATCCGAAGATGGGACAAGTGATCCTCTAGGGACTCACTATATATTACAATATCATCCAAATAAACAACAACAAACTGATCGACATAATCATTGAACACATCATTCATAAGATTACAGAATGTAGCCGGGGCATTTGTTAACCCAAACGGCATTACTAGGAACTCAAAAGACCCATACCTTGTAACACAGGTTGTCTTTGACTCATCTCCTTCAGCCACTCGAACTTGCCAATAGCCAGCACGTAAGTCCAATTTTGTGAAGTAAGTGGCTTTGCACAATCGATCGAATAGGTCTGCCACCAAAGGGACTGGATATTTGTTCTTTATAGTCACTTTGTTGAGAGCCCGATAATCCACACACATGCGCATACTTCCATCTTGCTTCTTTTGAAAAGCACTGGGGCACCGTAAGGGGCTTTGGATGGCTGAACCAGTCCAGCATCCAATAAGTCCGTCAATTGCGTTCGCAACTCCGTGAGTTCCATTGGGGACATTCTGTAGGGTGCCTTTGCTGGAGGCTTAGTACCCGGAACCAACTCTATTTTGTGATCAGTTGCACGCCGAGGAGGAAGGGACTTTGGTAACTTCGGAGGCATCACATCCTCAAATTCCCTCAATACTTCTACCACTTCATCCAGCACTTCTACTAGTAGATCAGGTTTGATTTCCACCAAGGCAGCAAGATATGTTTCTGCGCCCTTTTTCAAACCGTTGTGCACTTGAATGGCTGAGAGGGTCTCCGTCTTCCTCTTTGCGCCCTTGCCTTTGTCTGATTTACTGCAACCAGCGACAAAGCAAGGCTTGTCTTCATCCGAAATCAGTATCCCACCCAAATATGGCATCAAAGCCACTTTTGCAGTCACAAAGAAATCATTTCCTAGGATGACATCGAAATCATCCAAAGGAACCACCATCAAGTTAACCCGTCCAGTCCAATCTCCAACTGTGATCGATACTTTGGAAGCCATTCCTTGTACTGATTGAGCCACTGAGTTTACTGCCTTGATTCGACTGGTGCTTTGGGTAACTTGTAATCCGAGGGTCTGCACAACTTTTTTTGACAGAAAGTTATGCGTGGAACCGGTGTCTACCATCGCCGAAATGTTGGTACCCGCCAATGCCACTTTGATGTACATTAGACCAGTGGTAGGGGCTTTGTCCACATGAATAGCATTGAGCAATTGTAAAGGGTTTACCCTAGTCGGCCCCTCAGAATCCGACTCCCCTTTGCCATCTTCCGCGACCATAGCGTTGAGTTTCTCACGCTTGGGATAGTCTTTCGCTCTATGGGATCCATCACAAATGAACACCCTTTGTTAGATTTCCCACCGTTGGTCTGAGAAGAATCCCCCTTCTGTTTATACTTGGAACCCTCCTTCCCCTTCTTGAAACCAAACTTCTTCTCTCCCGTCTTCTCCTTTCCTTTCTTCTTGGGTTTGTTGGTTTCTGTAGTGGGTTCCTTACTTAACCTGTAGTCAAGCAAACCATCTGCCGCAGCCATGGCAGAGGACAAATCTTTGACACTGAGTCGTCGAAGTTCTAACTGGGCCCAATTCTGCAACCTAGACATGAAATTGAAGAGTTTATCTTCCTCCGACATGTTCTTGATGTCCAACATCAAAGAACTGAATTCCTTCACGTAGTCCCTCACCGATCCAGCATGCTTCAACCGTTTTAAGGCGTCCCTTGCAACCCAAGACGTGTTGCACAGAAGGAATTGTTCCTTCATTTCCTTCTTAAGAGCATCCCAAGTTGAGATCTCTGCCCAAGCATCATCCCCGACACGAGTACGCCACCAAAGTTTAGCATCACCAGTAAGATACATGCTTGTGATTGTAACCTTTTCTCCTTCAGGCACATGAGCAGCCTTGAAGTACTGCTCCATGTCCCACAGAAAATTCTCAAGTTCCTTCGCACTCCGATTTCCGCCAAAAGCTTTAGGGTCTGGAACTTTGATTTTCGAAGGAGTCTTTTCAGAATTCGTATGCCCACAGATGGCCTTCTTCAGAAGGGACAGTTCATCCACAACTTCCTGAAACTTGTCTTTCCAAGAATCTGAAATGGCTAGCACATCCGTCAGCATTTCCTTGAACCGATCTGCTGTCGAGGTCTCAAGGGCAAGAAACCTTGAGGCCACAGCATCCAATCGATCCGACAGTGAGATATTCTCATCAGCAGGGTCACCAACAAGAGTTTCCAACCGCGTCACTCTATCTCGTATGGCATCCATGCCAGAAACCATTAGAGCAAAACCGTGCTCTGATACCAATTGTTACAGGGTCAATTTTTGTTTCAAAATTCTAGCCTGCAATGGCACTAAGTTGGACACTTAGTCTCAGCCAAGTATGAATACACACACACACAAAGTGCTATAAACAAGTAAGAGAATAGGCAACAAGTGTTTACAGGAAATAACTCCCAACCTTTATTAATTGCACCAACAATACAAAGGATGCCTATGGAACTCTTACCAACACTTAGTTAATTTTCGAGTTCCATTGCTGATGCCTAAATAGGCTTACAATCAGTTTCCAAATTACAACCAGCATTACAAGGAAAGCATGCCAAGTGGCATGGCAGTTGACACCCCCAACTGCCTAGGGACTTAGGATCATTTTTGGGACATAAGCGCCAAATCGCCGCTATTTTTCACCATGCTTCTGAAGTCTGCCTTGTCTTGTTTACGCCCACATGATGCTTCTTTGCCAGTGAGACCTACATAACTGCTATTAACTGCCCATGTTGTTTGTCTTCTCAAGTCAGCCACGAAATTGGTTGTCTTAGCCCCCAGACCAAGTTTTGCCTACTGATTGCTTTGAACCCCAAGCATCTGCGGCCCACATTGGTCATGTTAATGCCTTGCATCTGCTTGTTGCACATACTTTAGCCAAGGGTTGTCTTCTTTGCCTCAGCACTAGGACAATATTTCACCTTGCTGTCTTGGCATGCCACCATCATGCCTTGGTCTTGGTTGGACATGGGCGCAAGGTGCTGCCAATGTCAACCAATGCAGCCTTCAAGTAGAAGGTGCTAACAGTTACCCATTACTGTTGTGTGTGTTCATGAGCTTTCGCTATCCATGGTTACTAGCTTTATTTTTTTGGGCCTTTTTTATAGTTTGTATAGGTTTCTTTATTTGGGCTTATGGGATTTGCTCTATTTTTCTTTATTTTTTAAGTTTATTGGTTTTTATCAAAAAAAAAAATTAAATTGAAAATTGACCCATTTAACCCAATAAAAATAAATATATATTCTTTTCTTATATATTTTATTATTTTTCTAGTTAATTTTATAATTAAATAATTTAAAATTAATATTAATATTTTATAAATAAGCGACTCACGCAGGTATAAGCTAAAGTTTATCATCCTAAATCCAACTTAAAAATTAAATGAATTTAAAATTGTAATTCAATCCGATCTTATAGAGTAGACTTCTTTTTTTTTTTTCCTTTTTAAATCTTACAAATATTGAGCTTAATTGGGCAGGTGATGGGCCCATGAGCACCCCTATCCCCAACATTTAAAGCAAATGACACAACAAAAGAATCTCTGGAAGTTTCACTTTTCTTCGACCAAGTGGCGAAAACTGCCCTCAATTTTCTTCAGAGAAGGAAATTGCCACTGTAAGAATCTGTATCAAATTCGGTGGAGACGCGGTAAGCGTGGTGTTTGTATCATTACGCTTATTTTATCGTATTTGAAATTAGGAATTTGTTTCGATTGATAAGTGAAAGTGATAGATTTTTAACTATTTGCGTGGTGTTTGTTGAATTGCCTAAATGGATATGCCGCTTAATGGATAGATTAACTAGAAAAATAAACTATGACTAAATTGGAGTTTGGCAACATTGAAAAGCAATGACTAATTAATCAACGGTGCGAGAAAGCAAAAAGCCAAGACTTGTGGGTCTTTTTCGGTTTGGGAAGATAACAAATAAGAAAAATGTGAATTTACCGAAATACTCTCATTTATTTCCATTGTTTAGGGCAGACCTCTTCCCTTTCACACCTCTTCACTTATGCCTCTCTTGAAGTGTTTGGGTAAATTGTGGTCTGCTGTCAACAGAAAACAAACAACGCTGATCTGCGTTGGCTATTGTTGTCACCAACCTTCGTTGCCCATCTGCGTGGGCTATCTTCCTCACCGGTCTTTGTCGGCTGTCTTCCCACCGCGGTAAGCCTTTTCCCTTCCACTCTATACACGAATACATGGATTCTGGTAGGCTGCCATGTTTCGTAGATGGTTAACAATCTGGCCCAAATAATAATGGGTTTTGTTTGAATCTGATACTAATTGCTCGATCCGTTAGTTTTTAAGATATGTTCGCATCAACTCTGTGATACGTGAATTTTAGGGTCAGATCTTTTGGGTTAAATGAAACCAAGACTGTGGGTGATCTTTTGCTTTTTGTACATGTTCACTCATCATCTCATGTACATTAGAGAAGTTCATTTTCTGCAATCCTGATTTCATCACTTCTAGATTAGAGAAGTTCCATTGAGATATCTCGTATTGATGGTATTTTTGGGCATTTTTCTTTGGTTGTGATAAGGATAATGGTTTTGCTAATTTCTGAGTTAAGTTTAAAAAGGGTGTATCTTACCAACTTGCGATCAGTTCATTGGATACTTTACCAAATTTAACATTTGTGAAGCCACTTTGATTTTTGTGGAAATACCATACCAAATTAACATTTCCCTACTAATTTTGGTGAAGTCAATCTTTGGTTGTTCTAATTTTTTGGGAGATCTTTACCAAATGATCTTACCACAGCCATTGCCAAGAAAAAAAGAAAAGGTACACTCTACAGCATTTGCCAGCGGGGGGGAACTAGGAATTTTTTCTCAGAGAGGCCAATGTATATGCATATTGTGAGAATATATTATATATATATAGATTGTGTATATATGGCATAAGTGTGTAAATAGGAATTCATTTGTATTTCCTCTTTCAGTCATAGATTTAGGGCTATATAAAATGATGAACTCTTTGTAAATTGAAACAATCGAATATACAGAAAAGCTTTCAGGAATCTTACATGGTATCAGAGCTATCATCGAACCCTATAAGTTGCTCGTCTCTTTGCATCGTAGGTCGTGGTCTTCTCCCTTGATCGCGATTGACTGCTTGTTTGGTTCTTCTATTCGGAGGTCACTCTCTTTCTCTTTCTTAATCGATTGGTCTGTCTAGGTTGATTTGTTCATCAGTTGTCTGGGTTCAACTCGCAACTCCTCTCAACCTCAACGAGTCACGAAACCCTTTGAAATCATCTGGGTTCTCTCTCTGGTTCAGCTAGTCGACCACACATCATGGGTCGTTTGGGCTGTTTGATCAACAGTCCTCTGTTTTTGGTTTGATACATCATCACGAATCTCTCCCTTGGTTCGTCTGCTGCTCTGTTTATCTCTCTCTCTCTCTCTTTCTCTCTCTCTCTCTCTCAGTGAAGCCCTCTGTTTCGTTGTTGGTATTGACGAAGTTCCTTCTCTCTTCGTCTTTGGTCTCGTCTTTGTTCTCTGATAAGAAAGCTCCCTTTCTTTGTATTGGTTCTCTGACCTTAGTCCACCAGGTTTTGTCCTTATTGCACTTTGACCACATCAGTATTAGTACCAGTGTGTATCATATTGGGGTGATTTGGTTCTGGTTGTTTGGGATTATTATATGTTTTGACTCATCAGTTGTTGGTTTATTATACTCAAATCCTTCACCTTTCTATTTATTACAACGTTTTTGGCTTTTGATGAGTGTGCCTTCTGCCATCAGAGGGGTCATTAGAAGTATCATTGTCCCAAGAAGGGATGTTTGTCTGCCTTGTCTTCTCAGCAGTTTCCCATCCAGTTCTGTGCCCCTTTTTTGAATATTTTTTAGCCTCCTGCCGGTTCTACTGCATTTGCTCTGGTTCTTGATCCTGACTTTGCTTCCTTGAGTGCTCAGATTAATCAGTTTCAGCATATACTGTCTACTTCCCAGCCATCCCTGTCTACCTCCATTGTTTCCTCTCTTCATTCAGGTTTGCTTGGGTCTTCGTCAAGTGTTTCTTCGTCTGTCTGGATTTTTGACTCTAGTGCCTCTCATCATATGACTCCCCATTTCCCCTTACTTCAAAATTGTACTCCTCATCCCTTTCCTATTATTGTTAATGTTGCTAATAGGTCTAGTATATCTGTTATATCTGTTGGGTCTGTCCTACCAACTGTTATGTCTGCTGTCTCTATTCCATCTGTCTTTTATGTTCCTTAGTTATCTATCAGTTTATTATCTATCAGTCAGCTTGATGCCTCTGGTTTTGATGTTATCTTTTCTTCTTCTATCTATTTTGTGCAGGATCGGATGTCTAAGCAGCAGATTGGGACCCGACCGTAGAGTTGGAAACCTTTATGTGGTGGAGAGCTTGCATCTGCCTATGGCAACCTCTCAGACTGCCTTTTCCTCTTTTCAGTTAGATTTTTTATCTAGTCCTTTCTACTTGTGGCATTCTAGATTAGGGTATGTGTCTGTTGATTGCTTACGGTATGTGTCTGTTGATTGCTTACGGTCTTTAGTTTAGTCGGGTTATTGGGTAAAGTTTCTCTTAGTGAACTTACTGAATGTCGGGGGTGTAAACTTGCCAAAATGACGGCCTTACCTTTTCACAAAAGTACTTATATATCTGATACACCATTTTCTTTAGTTCATACTGATGTTTGGGGCCCCTCTCTTATTCTCACCAAAAGGGGTTTTGCATACTATGTGTCTTTTGTTGATGATTACACCCGTTACACTTGGGTCTATCTTATGACTCATAAGTCTGACTTGTACCAGATATACCGTACCTTCCAGCCTATGGTCACTGCACAGTTTGGGTCTACTATTAAATTGTTGCGGTCTAACTTGGGCAGGGAATACTTTAAAACTAAATTCTGTGAATACTTGGCCAAATTGGGTATCATTCACCAAACTTGTACTGATACACCTGTCCAAAATGGTCGAGTTGAGCGTAAACACCGTCATCTTCTTGAGACAGTTAGGTCTCTCCTTCTCTCTGCCTCTGTTCCGGCTCCGTTTTGGGGTAAGGCAGTTCTTATTGCTGCTGTTCTTCTCAGCTATATGCCTAGCCCCTTTCTTTTTGGTTGGTCTCCTTATGAGGCTCTGTTTTCTCAACTTCCTTATTACTCCCTCCTTCGTGTGTTTGGGTCTGCTTGTTTTGTCCTTTTATCCCCGTAAAGATAGGACCAAACGTAGTGTCCGGTCTGTCCTCTGTGTCTTTTTTGGTTATAGTCTCACTCAGAAAGGATATCGCTGTTATGACCCCTGTTTCTCGTCGCTTTTAGGTCTCCCGCTATGTTGCCTTTTTTGAACGTCTACCTTACTTTAGCTTCCTCCTCTCACCGCCCCAGTTTCCAAAGAAGATTTGGTTCATATTGATCCATTTCCTTCTGAGATCCCGTCTGATGAGTACATCTCCACTGTTCCTCCCAAGCTTGTTCCATCTTCTCCTCCTACTTCACCTTTGGTTACTTCTCCTTCTTCGGCTTCTTCTCCTCCTCCTCCGTTGTTAATTTATTCTCATCGCAAGGCTCCTCCTCCACTAGTTGTCTCTACCCCTGTTGCTGATCCTCCTGCTTTTGACGACTCTGATCCTGCTGTACACCGATATCCTACTCGTGAACGTCGTCCTTCAAACAGGTTGGGTTGATCTAATACATATTTTTCTGTTTCTTATCGTACTTTTTTGTCTGCTATTCATTCTTTTTGAAAACCTCAGTCTTACACGGAGGCCTGTCAGGATCTTAATTGGGTTCAAGTTATGGAGGATGAGTTGTTTGCCTTGTAGAAGACTAACACTTGGGAGTTGGTTCCTTTGCCTGTTGGCAAGAATCTGGTTGGTTGCAAATGGGTCTATAAATTCAAGACTCATTCTGATGGTTCTCTCGAGCGATACGAAGCTTGCTTGGTTGCCAAGGTTTCTCGCAAGAGTATGGCATTGATTATGAGGAGACATTTGCCCCTGTTGTCAAGATGACTACTGTCTGTACTTTGATTTCTATTACTCTTGTTAGACATTGGCCTCTCTATCGGATGGGCGTTAAGAATGCTTTTCTTAGCGGTTCTCTCCGAGGAGGTCTACATGTGTCCTTCCAGGCCTTCTCCACTCCTCTGGGCAGGTTTGTCATCTTCGGTGTGCTCGATATGGTTTGAAGCATCTCCTCGTGCTTGGTATGATTGCTTTCAGACTGTTGTTACCGAGATTAGGTTTCATCCTTTTGCTTCCGACTCCGCTTTGTTTTTGAGACATACCTCGGCTGGTTTTGTTGCTCTCTTACTCTATGTGGATGATATGATCATCACTGGTTCTGACTCTTCTGCTATCTCTGAGGTCAAGCAACATCTCTTCCGCACCTTCGAAATGAAGGATCTGGGTCTCTTGCGGTATTTTCTTGGTATTAAGGTTGCCTCTTCTCCAAAGGGCTACTTTCTGTCTCAAGCCAAGTATGCTAATGAAGTTATTCACTGTGCCGGTCTTACCGATACTAAGGTTTCTGATACACCTATTGAGTTTAATGTGAAGCTCAACTGTACTGATGGTGTCCCTTTGGATGATCCCACTTTCTATCGCGAGTTTGTGGGTTGTTTAGTTTATTTGACTGTCACTTGTCCTGATCTTGCTTATGCTGTTCATGTGGTTAGTCAGTTCGTTTCTGCTCATCGCTCTATCCATTGGGCTATTTTGGTTCGCATTCTTCGCCATCTCCGAGGTACCATCTTTCAGGGCCTACTGTTGTCCTCTACTTCCTCTTTAGACTTGGTGGCCTACGCTGACTCTAATTGGCCTAGTGATGTTAATGATCGTAAGTCCACCTCTGGTTTCTGTATGTTTCTTGGCGATTCTTGGATCTTTTGAAAAAGCAAGAAATAAACTGTTGTTGCTCGCTCTACTATCGAAGCTGAGTATCGTGCTATGACTCATGCTACTGCTGAACTTGTTTGACTTTGTTGTCTTCTCACTGATTTGGGTGTACCTCAGTCTTCTCCGACTTCTCTCTATTGTGACAACTGCAGTGCTATTCAGATTGCCCACAATACTGTTTTCCATGAACGGACGAAACACATTGAGCTTGATTGTCACTTTGTCCGACAGCATCTGCAGTTTGGCTTTCTCTCGCTTCTTTTTGTCTCCTCGGCTTTACAACTTCTGGACTACTTCACCGAGACTCATATTACCGCTCAGTTTTAGTTTTTTCTTAACAAACTCTCAGTGTTTTCTACTAAAACACCTTGAGTTTGGGCGAGGTTGTGAGAATATATTGTATATATATAGATTGTGTATATATGGCATGAGTGTGTAAATAGGAATTCGTTTGTATTTCATTTTTCAGTCATAGATTTAGGGCTATATAAACTGATGAACTCTCTGTAAATTGAAACAATCGAATATACAGAAAAGCTTTCAGGAATCTTACACATATAACATACATAATTAGTTTGATTCATTACTAATTAACATTATTTCTTGTATAAGCATTGCGAAAGAAGTATTTTACAAGAAAACTAATAAATCTCACAAATAATTTTTTTCAAGTTTTAAAAGTTTTGAACTATTGATTAGATCTCACTATACAATGAGTTCATTCTTTTATTTATTTATTTATTTAATCAAATTTGGGTAAAAAATTAGCTTTAAGTTTGATTTGATATGGGATGCTCATGCTCCAATGGCTTTTCATCAAATTTAACTACAAGCTTGATTTGGTGAAAAAATTTTAATGCTCCAATCCTCACTTAAGAAATTCGTCAAATCCTTTTTACGAATTGGGTTTGGCTTCTCAAGTTCAAATCTCGGCTTGAGAGAACTAGAGAGGAGAACTTGAGTGGCTCGTGGGGTCCGCTCAAGTTTTGTTTCGATGATCCAAACCGTTCATGTAGGGGGCCTTTGTGTATATCATCCATGAAAAAAATTATCACAGTCGAATAATGGTAAAATTTTTATTTCATCATCTTTGTTTCCAAAAAAATGGACAATGAGTATGTTTTGAAAATAGACCATATTTTTTTGCGACAAACATGGTAAACACAGATATTACGATTATTGGATTGAGCTACTTTTTTTCATAGATGATATATACAAAAGATCTTATGAAATGAATGGTTCGGATCATCGAAACAGGATATGTGGTGTGTCCCATGAGCCCTCAAGTGAAGCTTAACTCTTAAAAATTCCATGCTTATCCCCAAAAGTTTGTTTCATCAAATCTAGTGAAAAACTTATTTTGCCTTGATTTGATGAAAATTTTGATTTGATACAAATTTGATGAAATGATTGGAGTCATTTTCTTGAAATTCAAATTTGACAGAAGATTTTGTGAAGGATGGGAGAATGCTGTAATGAATTATAATAGTAACTAGATTACATCATAGTTATAAGGAAAATGCTTGACCAAAAGGAATTCTAGTAGTGGGATTAGTTAAAATAGAAAAAGTAGTTTTTAACTAAAATTTGGCTGACGTTTAAAAGTTTGATGGAGATGCGTATTCTCTGTTCTTGTTCTGGGTTATGCACAGGGAAAAATGACCAACAACAAAAGAAAGCTAATTATTGGCTACAATTCATCGGAACATACACCGGCTGCGGAATTGATTGGCAGCAATGCAGATATCCTAACAGAGATCCTTACCTGTGTGCCGGCAAAGTTCCTTATCAGATTCAAGTGCGTGTCTAAGGATTGGCTCTCTTTAATCTCCGATTCACAATTTTCTTGCAACCACTCTCACCGAGATCCCAATGCCTTGTTCTCAGGATTATTCATCAACCCTTGTACATCAGACAATGCACAAGTCAAGTCTGTCTTACTTAATGGCCA
The DNA here is from genome assembly GCA_025200525.1 of Camellia lanceoleosa. Taxonomy (NCBI): domain Eukaryota; kingdom Viridiplantae; phylum Streptophyta; class Magnoliopsida; order Ericales; family Theaceae; genus Camellia; species Camellia lanceoleosa. The sequence continues at coordinate 31,048,854 of CM045759.1, forward strand.
CCACCGAAGTCTTCCGACTCTGTCTTTCCTAAATGGTGTTGGAGATGGGTCTGGTACATGTAGGATTGAACTCTTGCAAAGGCTTACTGTTATGCTTGAATGGCACATGTTTCATTGTTTGTAACCTAACCACCCAGAAATACACCGTACTTCCCTATCCGTATCATGGTGGCACTACATCTTCTGTACAATTTCGTCTCAAGTTTGGTGTTTTCTGGAGTTCATCTGGATCATTTGGTAATATGTTTGGTGGTTATTTGGTTTTTGATCCTTCAAAATCACCTAACTACAAAGTTTTATTGATAAGTTACATTAGGAATAGTGATGGATGCTTTTACTTAATTGACATATACTCTCAGAGAGTGCCTCTTGGACATACATGTGTGCCGCTGCACCACCAGGTTACTCTTTCACAAAAAGCATATTTTGGAATGGGGCTGTAATAACCCGACCCTCTTATATGCGTTACATTTCTAGTTATATGAATAGTTACTTATTTACTGTGAAATTCCATGTGGAGTTGTGCTTACCTATATGAATTATTTAATTATGTTATTCTATCTGTTGGTTATTGGAGAACATCTATTAAAATTAGGACGCTTAATCTTGAAATTGGAAGCCTTAGAGTTAGAGGCGCGATAACCCAAAATTGACTTTACATTTATGTTTAGCATGATTTTAGGGGCATAATATCAAGTTTTGTAAAAATTTGATTCGTAATGAATTAAAGTGATTTAATTGGGCTAGCCTTATATAAGCCTTAGATATAAGAGATTCAAGGCAACACTTAGCATTAAAAGCAAATATAAATTATCTCGTGGAGGAGACTTAAAGAAGAGAAAGAAGAGAGGAAGGAAAGAGCAATTAGGGCTTGGAAATTGAAGGGTTTTGCTAGAAGATTCAAAGAATAGAGAACAAGGTACGTGTAATCTAACTCAAATACCCTAAATCTCACTCCAATTGTTTTGTATCAAGCTTGAGGATGATGTTCTCCACTTATTTAACTTGGGGTTTTTGAGCTACCCACTTTGATTGGTAAATATCCATGGAAGACATCAAGAGCCATTGTTTTGATCTAGTTGAGGGTTGATTCTTGTGTTAAATAATTTTTAGTCTTTGTACATATGTTTGTATCTACTTTGTTTAATCATGAAAAGATGAAAAGAAATATGATTATAAAATTGTATAAATAGTTTAAAGTGAATTATGATCTATTTATGTATGAATTGTTGTTTATTATGTTCACAAGATATGATATTGAGAAGGTGTTGCTCATATTTGCCCTTAGAAATGCCCTTGGAAAGTTTGTTTTTGATGGAGCTTGATTTGCCCAAAAAGCGGGTATCTGTTGCGTCTTGGGGCTCATGGCGCCGTCTTGGAGCTCAACCGCGTCTTGAGGCTCACAGTACGCGTCACGGAAAACAGGGGAGAAAGGTTGGGCTACACTGCAATAAAAGCACGTACGGCCCGCACGTGCGGTGCACCTGCCTGCATGTGCGGTGGGGACTTCCGCACGTGCGGCATAAGCTGAAAAATTCTGTGATTTTCTTTTGCTCTTTTCGACCCTCTAAATGTGTTATTATGTCCATTCAATGTTCCTATAATGCATTTTAATTACATGAAACTTAACGAATCGAATAATTGAGAAATAAAAGAAAACTAAGGAAAGGTGATGTACTAAGGAAAGGTGATGTACTTACGAGTTGTGTGCTATGTGTAGGGCACATACAGGAGGAGACCATCGTTCACACGCATCATCAGTGAGTGATAGTAGTGTAATGCTATGTTTCATTCACGTATCGTGTTTATATATGTTGTTCGATACCTTATTCACTCCTTTAGTAAATAACTTATGTTATATGAGATGTGTTTGATATATGTTTGAACTTTGGCACATGAGATATGGACCCGAGGTCGTTCTGTTTACTATTATGGTGGGCCCAAGGCCGTTTTGCTAATATGATGGGCCTGAGATCGTTTTGTATTTCGTTGGGCCCGAGGCCGTTTTGCTATTATAATGGCCCTAAGGCCGTTTTGTATTACGATGGGCCCTAGGACGTTCTGTATTACGTTGGGCCTAAGGCCATTTTGTCTTATGTGGGCCTGAGGCCGTTCAGAAAAGGAAATATGAATAAGACCAACTTATGATTTAAGAAAATGCATTGTTAAATTATGCTCGTACTCCTAATCTGTTTGTATTACTATCATTCACTGAGCCTTGCTCACTCCACTTTTTATGGATGTTTTGTAGGTAATCAGCTTGCGGGGCAACTGTAGGTCAGCCCAGGAGTCTTTTACTGAACCGTTTTGTTGAGTCACCCGAAGTGACTCTTTTGTTTAATTTTGGGAAACCTGTATGTTGGCATGTTTTGTTGGAATTAGGAGGAATAGACATATGTATATATGCTTTGGCATTACCTAACTTTTGGGTTGTTACCTTTTCCACAAACCGTAATGTAATTGGTGTATGAAATGTTACGTACTTATGTATGGTAATGCATTAAGATGCTGGCATGTAGTCATAGCTCAATGAATGTTTTATTCTATTATTTTGCTTCCGTTCTGGCCCTAATACTAAGTAAAATTTATTATAGCAAAGTTGAGGCCTTAAGTTAGGCCGGTCATGTCCAAACTTTTAGGGGCATGTTTGGGTCGTGACAGGAGTAATTCATTGGATGAGTTATGATAACATTTACATTCGGTTGGATGTTGATGCTTAGAAGCTAATAGGAACTCCAATGCCTTCATACCCTAAAATTCTTTCCGAAGAGAAGATTTGGTATTTTGGAGAATGCTGTGGCCATTTACTTCTTGTTCAGCTTTGTCAGTGCTGTGCTATGGGATTCAAAATTCTTGAGATGGAGAGGGACTGCTGTCATTGGATGTAGAAGTACCAGGTGAGTCTTGGACCCATAATATCTCTTTTTCCCGAGATAGATGATAGACGCAGACTCATGCTCGAAACGCCCTTGACTTGATAAAATTTACGTACTATGTCTTTGTGAAGGGAGCAAATGAAAAAGATTTTATGTTGGTGTTATCTATTCCTTGCAAAATTGTTTCCTATAATCTGAAGTGCAAGACAGTGAAGGTGCTTTGTGATTACCAAACTAGCTTTTATGAATGTCCTGGTTATAAGGATGCTTCTTGTGCATCTTATGCTTTTAAATATGTCTATGAGTTCCATGAAAGCCTGGCCACTGTTTGAGCTTGTTCTACATGTTGGAGCAGATGTGCCTTTTGTAACCTTATTGTTCTAAAGCTTTTGTTTAGTACTGTTTTTTTTTTTTTTTTTTAAGAATTCTGTAATGTTTAAGCTATGTTTTTCAGGTACTTCTCCCATGTGAAAGTAAGTCATGCCCTCTCATTTGGGGATCTATGGTGTCAAATAATTATATTTGTTTTTGTTGTTTTTGGTTTTTGGTTTTTGGTTTTTCAGATTGTTCTTTATATGAAAATTTCTATGACCATTGGAAAGATAAGGTAGTTGTGCGAATTGACAACGAACCATATCAAAGAGTTTGAGTCAATAAAATATTTCATAATGAAGAAATAGGGGAAGAACAATCTGAAAATCCTACAATTCACCTCAAAATATTGCACATATATCATAATGTTCACATGCTTATTAGTTAATATGATAAGCAGATTGTTCCATCTATTGCCGTATTTAGTGCTTTTTTTGTTGCTAAATACTAGTAAGGTTCAGAGCCTTCTCTGAATTTTCTTTCCTTTCCACTTCATCTTGTTGACCAGTGAATGACAAAGTTGAAGAATAATCAAAAAGCTATCTTTCTGTTTTTATATTGTTCTCTCATTTTTTTTTCTTCTCATTCTATATCTGTAAATCTTGATGCATCTCTGCTCAGTTGGTCTGAATCCCTTCAAGTCTTGCAACAGGGTAAAGCTTTCTCTCGCTCAAGGTTATAGATTCTGATGTGTCAAAAAAGTGACAACGTCTTCATTCTCTTATACTGTGTTTGGTTGGGGGATTTGGAAAAGGATTTGGAAAGGAAAGGGGAAAAGGTGTGTGAAATTATGTGAAATATAAGCATGTTTTATTCACATTTTACCTACCTTTTTCATTTCTCTTTCCAAATCTCTCTCCAAATTTTCCAACCAAACACAGCATTAAGGAGATTTCGGATGCAACGGTGATATTAGATGACATTGTCACGTAATGTCGTGGATCAATGAAAGATTTCAATGAGGTTGGATGAGGACCACTTGGTTGATTAAGACTGAGCATAAAAATCAAAATTCGTAGACCAGTCTAGTCCCGGCCAAATTGCATGGTTTGGTATAATTTTCTCAATGTACGGTTCGGTTGTAGTTTTTGAAATAGGCAAACCGTGCTTCACGATTCAGTCTGTGGTTTTATAGTTATGAATCCAATTGGAACAGAAACGGACTGTTTAGATTATATATAACTTTTTACTGATAGTAAATACTAAAATATTTTTAATATCAAATATTATAACTCTCTACTATTATTAGTATATTTTTGTATAGCGATAGAACTAGTTTTAAACAATTATGTAAACAATTCTTAGGTTGTGAAAAATATTTTGTGATCATATTGTGAATAAATGATAATATTTTTTAAAATTCGTAGTTCTAAACCAAATCGAACTATGGTTTACAAGATTTTCATGAATTGGTTTGGTTCTAAATTTGATGGAATGGATTGGTCTTGGTTTACGGCTAAACCAAACCAACCCGAACTATGCTCAACCTTGGTCAATCACTCCTGCCCTTCTCATTTGGTCGGTCCCATTAATTGATTACACCAAGTAAGATGTCACCCTTGCGCTCAATATTGATTTCATTATCATAATTTACAATTTTATTTCTTAGTTTGATTGTTTTATGAATTTGTAGGAATGTGTTGGGAGTACACAATTGGTCATATTATGTGAAAAGGATTCAGAAAATACTAGGTAGCGTTTGGTAGAGTTTTAGAATTATGATTTGAGAATAGAGTTGTATTTTGAGTTTGTGAGTTTTGGAATTATGATTTGAGTGTGGAAAATTTGTTTGATTATGAGTTTCGAAAAGAGTTTTGAATTGAGTTTGAAATGAATGATGTGACATATGATATTTGATTCAAAAACTTACAACTCATAACCAAATACGCAATCCAAAATTCTATTCAAATCTCATAAAAAATTTTAAAATGATTTTGAAAATATTTTTATTCAAAAATATAAAGATAATAGGTGCAAAAAACAAAAAAAAAAACAAAAAAAAAAAAAAACAAATGCGGTTCTGGTCAATCGACTGGACGTTCGGGGGAATGGCCGGGTACACGTGTTTTGAAAAGTGGGTATGAAATCAATTTTTGAAAGCGCTAACCAAACACTACACTTAAACTAAGGGGTGAAATCAATTTTTCAAAGCCTTACCAACCACGGCCCTAATGTTTGTACACTACAAAAGAGTGAACAGAGAATGTACTCAAAATTTTGCACACTTCTCATAAGGAGTATAAATGATACACCAAGTTATCAAGACAATATATTCAACACCCATTCATAGTTATTAGTCCTCTCAAAACTATAAATATGTGAAAAAACTACTAAGTGCTCGTTTGTCTAATAATTTGGGACTAAAAAAGCACAAAAAGAAAAAATAAGCTATGCAAGCCAATAAGACAAAATACCAATTTTTATCCATAATCATTACACTTTTTCTCTCATAAAAGTAAAAAAAGTCCCAAAACAAAAACCAAACGAGGCTAAAAATGACAGGCTAAAAAAGTTGGTTATATTAGCCAATGCCAAACGACTCCTGAGAAAGTCATTTCAGTGTATGTGACATCGACAATTTCAAAAAGAGGAAGATGATATATGTTTGTCTTTTATGTGCAATCCACAATCAATACACTTGGAAATGAATGAAATAAATCCAAACTAACAGAATGTGCTCAAAACAAGTCTATCACAGTCATAATGTCCTCTTTACATCGATGACGTTCAATTTAATTATACTTCTCTAATTCACCCAAGAGTTGTTGCTTCTATGATATTCCAATTTTCTCTACAACCTTGCTCCTTTGACGCACAATGTAATGGTTTTCAGTGCATTAAGGGCATCCCTCTATTTCAATATAATTAAAATCTCTTTCAATATGACCATACTCTTTGACATATCCATTAACAATAATTTCTTATCATTTGACAGTATACATGCACCTGAAAGTCCTCAAGATGCTTTGTAGCTAGATGATTATGCAACCCGCATACTACATTCAGTGACCATTCATCCTTTGTGGTGAACGTGTATGTCCTCAAATCAAAAGGACATTTACACTTATTCATACCAGTTACTCTCAACATAGTTTTTGAATCATCTTTCAACTTCTTTCTTGTTCTATATTGGTCACTCCTCTCACAAATAAGATAAATCCTTGGTCTTTTACGACCTCTACCATAGTCCGGTGTCTTTATAATAACGACAAAATCATTCCTCTTGCTAACATCACGTGGTAATTGAGCACTTTATCCTTTTATTTATTTATTTATTTATTTTTATATCAGCAAAGTAAAAATTTCTTCCTTAGGGCTTAGTCCCAAGGAGGTTATAGGTTCAATTCTCCTTATGGGGATTGAATTGAGGAAGCGCAAGCACTTTGGTGCTTTGCTAAGGGTGGAGAGATTTTCTCCTATAGATGCTAATCTAACAATTAATAACTAGGGGTGGGCGCGCGTCGGTTGTGGCAACGAAACCTCCAATCTGCCATCTGTCCGCCAGATTGGCGGATTGGAGAAAATCAATCCGCATCCGTCCGCCAATTCGGCGGATGTGGATTGAGCGGATTGGCGGTTTGGCGAATGGATGTGAATCGGTTTGGCGGTTTGAAATTTTATAAATTTTCAACATAGTTCAACTTGTGCACTTCCTCAAAAAAAAAAAAAAAAAAAAAAAAAAAAAGTATTACAGTGAATGACTTAAAAAATTATTACAATTACTGCATGTCCCATCCAAAGAAATAAAGTTTGAAATTTTAAAATATCATAATCACTGCATGCTTCATCCACATATTACAATCACAACATGCCTTATCCACATAAAATATTACAATATGTGGTTTTTAAAATATAAAAACAATTCAAACCACCAAAACAATGAACAAAACAGTAGTAGAGATTGTCTGTCTCTGTATTATTACATTCATATATGTTTTTGAAAATAAAAACCAACCAGCATATATCATATTTTCTATTTATTACTTTTAGAGTTAGATTTAAAAACCAAAAAATATAAATAAATAATACGTTTATTTTTTTCAATTTAAAAAATATATTCAAGTTGAAAACTTTTTTATATAAATTATTTTAACTTTTTTCCAAAAAAAAAAACAAAAAAAATTTAAAAAAATTGAAAAACACAAAGTCTTATAATTTATAAAGGAATTTCGCTGCTTTTGGGTTTGGTTCTTGACCATCCTATCCAAATCCCACACGTCATCAGGTTGGTGGCGGAAAAAAAAATCGCATCCGTCCAAAATGCGGCGGATCGGTTCGGTTCGGTCGGTTTTGACGGATCGGTATATCCGCTGGTCACCCCTACTAATAACTAACATTTGCCGATAAAAAAAAAGAAATAAAATTTCATTAAAAATATGAAATTAAAGGTCCAAGGAAAAAAGACGCACTGAGAGAGATTTAGAGAGTACTACTACTTGCATCCTTATGACCAAACCCTCGGCCTAACAATTTAAGAAGAAAAAAAAAAAAAAAAAAGGTTAAGTAGATGTTAACTAAATTCAAAATATATTGAGCCCCAAACAATCTGCCCACCACAGCTCAAAGCTGACACCCCAGCCAACAGCAATTTATCTTTGTTATTGAAAACCTATAGATTAAATGAAATGAATTTTATGAAAAATATATATCATAAATACATGAACGGTAAGGTGCCTCATTTAGTTAACATGTTTAATTGTAAATTGACTAGTGTAATCAAGTACATTAGTATAATCAGAGTGAACCTCACTTCCTTGTGGCATAGCAGTACAATAAGACTCAAACAATAGAAAACCTAACTTTTAAAAACATATGGGTTGGGAAATTCTTAATCGAAATTATAGGAAGAGTTCAAACTACAGTACCAAACCAGTGTGCTCTATTCGGAACCTAGTTTTAGCAGAGAAAAAAAAATTGTTTGAAACTTCTTTGCCACCAAAAAAAAAAAAGTTCACAACTTGATTTCCGAAAAAAATAAATATGTTCAAAAGTATAATGTTGAATATTACTAACTTTTTTGATACTACAACATCGAATAATTCCACAACTTTCAACCGTAGCCTATCCAATGGTGCTAAAAAAAAAAATGATATTCAGACTCTCCTTTTCATGGATATCTTTGTCATAAAAATGATATTCTTAAAATCAGAGCTTTCATCATGCAAATATTTCATAATAACTAAACAATGATGTGGGATTTGAATGAAGAGGTTTGATAATGGATTGGGAAAGATGAGGACCTTTGAAAAGTGACAATGTAAACTAAAGTAATAATGCATTGGAAAACATGAGAATCTTTGGATGATGACAACGGAGTGAGTGAAAAAAATTACTTTTGAAGGTGACAATGGAAGGTCACAATCAGTGGTGGAGCTACATGAAGACTAAGGGGGTTACGTGCCTTCTGGATTTTTCATTTTTTTTTTTTTAAACATATGTATATAAATAAAGTTTTAAACAAAAATAATATTTAGAATAAAATATTAATGACATTTTTAAATTTATGAAAACAATAGTGATTGTTTTATTAAAAATGAAGTGACTATAACAAATTATATTTTTATGTATAAAACTTTTGTGAAAAAAATTTCAATTAAAGGTAATATCCATCATTATTGATATGTAAATATAATTAATCTCACTATATATATGTAAAAATTACTAGAGTGTTAGTTATATTTGTATGTGGAGTTCACCCTTTATATGTTGCTTTACTATTGGTTTGTGATATCATATGTCAATAATGACGTGATATCACTATTATATGAAATTTTTACTCAAATTTTGTAAAAATTTGATTTATCTTACCATTATATAATTTATTTTACGACTTAAATATATGACTTTTTTACATTGTCCATGATACACTAGTTATACGCAATACTTTTTTTTCGATTTTACTTGAAATTAATTGTAAAATTTTATGTGAAATACTTTTTTAACAATTTATTTAATTTTTAATAGTAATTCAAAAATTATTATTATCTTCTTATTGTTGGTTATGAAAATAAAAATAAATAAAGCTGTAATTAATAAGTGCCCCTCCTGATTTAATTTCCTGACTCCACCATTGGTCACAACAGAAGAAGTGTTTTGTGTTCTTCTTCGAATGAATCACTTAAAGTTTGACAGTTTTGAAAAATAGTTTGTATTTATTGAATTTTTTAAAGAGATTTTGACAAATATTTAACTTTTAAATACATTTAGATAGATGCATCTAAAAAAAGAACTTGACTAAAATCTATATAATAAACCATGACGTTTTTTGAATCTTCAACATATTTTTGTCATACTAAGATATTTGGATGGCTCAGATCTGTTTAAATTATAAAACAGTGGCTGTGATTATATTTTTCAAAATATGTTCTACATGTACATTTTCTACTTTCCTGCTTCTCTTTTACTTTTTCATTTTCTTACCCATCCTTCCATGATCCCATGATCCCTCCATCTTTTTTTTTTTTTTAATATTTATTTTCTTCCATTTTTATTTTTCTCTCTATTTGTTTATTTATTTTTTATTTTCTCATTTTTGTTCACTTATTTTTATTCACACCGTACCTTGTATCTTCAGGTACGGACATACATTAGTATATATATAAATATATAAAGGTCACTAAAGACAACAAAATATGAAGAAAAAAAATTCAAAAATTGTTTTTGCAATTTTTTTTTCTTCATAAGATGTGGATCGAGAAAATGTAAGTGGAGTGTATACACTAAATTCTATATTAGTAGTTTTATTTAACGTTAAAATTATAATAATAATATTTTTCATTATGTGTGTGTACAAAGTAAAAATGATGTGTGAAAATATAAGCTCCCTGTGAACTTGCCATTAGGTATGTGTAAAATACTGCTCAATCCGCTAAAATTTCCCAATTCATACTTATCCGCCTGCTAATTGCAGGTTGGTTTGATCTGCGATTTGAAATTTATAATCCATATTCAAAATTACCCCACCTTGTCATAGTTAATACATATATACTCCATTTGTACCAAAATATTAGTCTCTTTTGGGGAATTCAACTTTTTGGGTAATACAATTATTATTACACTTCAAAAATATTAACTTCCAAAACTACCCTTTGGTATTACAATTATTACATTTCAAAAACATTAATGTTAATGAATTTAAAAGAAGGGCAACATAGGAAATTCATGTTATTTTAGTCATTGATTTTGAAAATGGACTAATATTTTGGGACAATGAAAAATAGAATAAATGACTAATATTTTGGGATGAATGGAGTATTTTTTTTTTTTTTTTTACTTCCAATGAAATATCAAATGTGAAATTTGGTGCAAATTAGTACTATATATATATATATATAAAATATTATGCAAATTAGTATTATATATAGTTTAAATACTTGATAATTGTCTAAGGTCATTCTCCAATCAATTAATAGTTGAAACTGCCCAAACCACGATTTGGTTACAAATAACAAATTTGTCAATCCGCATTTAGTTTTAATTTTATTCTCGAACCACACCAAGCACACCCCTATAGACTGCCCAAACTTCCTCCGCGCGCCTCCCTTTTGGAGAGGGCACGAATTGGGTTCTAGCTACTACAGTTCAGACTCCTGTCACGATTTTGAATCTAATCTCACAAAGTGCAATGTAAGACTAATAAATCACCAAAGAGTCCAAATCTGGCAAATCATTTTGGAAAACTGATTTTAATCAAAAAGCGCCAAACATGGACTACTTTGCCAGATTATAGAGTCGCCACCTAAATATTTTATTTTGGAGAAATTTAGGAAACCCTGACTCGTGCCAAAGGCCACGTGTCCGACATCACCAAAGTTGCCTCGGCTCGGAAACTTGGGTACGAGAGGGGAAGGTCCTGAAATGAGCACCCCCACTCGCTCGATCAAAGGATTGGCCTCTACTACTTATGATATGTTGTTTTGAAAACACGTGTGTTCCTATTCCAGTTATTTAGCTAACTTACTACGTGATGCGCACAACACACAAGTATAGACTAGATCGTCTAAATTGGAACAAAACAATTCAATGTTTGTTTTCGAAAATGGTTTGAAAGTGCTACTCGCAAGTAGGCTAAAGCGTGGATTTGCCACTCCAAGTGGGCTTAAAACTCACATTTTGATGAATTGTTCCAATTCAAGGAATGAAGCCTTCATCCACAGGCATTCATGCAGTTATAACAATTAAGCAAATAGCCTCATGGCAAGCACGCTATGATGGCAGTCACTTACACACATGCAAGGATGTTAATCGAAAACACTTACAGTGTACTCCGAGCCAAAACAGAAAACTAGTTAGAAATCAATTCATGATCCTAGCTATGTTAAGATGCTTAATGCAACACATGCAAAATGCGACTAAGTAGGCTCGGCTACCTAATATGGCATATGAATGCAACAATTCGATAACATGTTTTTAAAACACGTATTCAAATATGTATTGAAATACAATGCAGTTTGAATGATGCACCAAGCCCGGTGCATGCAAGACAAATGAATGGATACAAACATGCAAGCATAAGGTATGCTAATCGAGACATGTCTCTAAACTAACCATCGTAAGCGGATAAGTAAAAGGGAGAAAGAAGTGGGGGTTGGAAGACATGCACACACACATGCACCCTTATTACAACATTTGCCCTATCAACGGAGGGTCTGAATGAATTAGCTAAGTTAATCTAAGCTAAGCTAACTAACCAATTTAATTAAGCTAATTAGATTAATTATTACACAACAAAATGAATAACTAGTAAACTACTTACTAATTATTACAACATTTGATTAATTAACAAACTAATTAATTAAGTTACCAATTTAAGTTGACTAACAAGTAAAGCTAACTACAAATCATACTGCCTCAGCTTTGTTCCAAGAGGTTGAAGATGCATGCTCGGTTGGCGTTCGCTCGGAAATCCATTACCATGTTGTCAATTGCCTCTGCTTTCACTTGCCTTGATCTTTGAAAATTGTGCCAACCTCCAGACTGCCTTTACTTTAACATAGGGATCTGTTGGTGAGCTACCAGCCAGAAAAAGTGGCTGCCAACCACTAAAACTGGCCGGCCGACTAGTGAAACTAGTTGGTCGGCTAGTGAAACTGGCTGGTCGGCTAGTTTTTCTGCAGGCTGTTGGTTTTGCTGCAACAGAGAACAATAGAGGCACAGCTATGTATTTCTAAGACAATGTGTGTACTGCCACACTCCTTATCATGTCTTAAGCTCAAAGGAGCGTGCAACTCGGCTCTCGAACCACCAACCAAGCACCTCAATGCATGGTGGCCAAGGACCAAGCTTGCACCATGTTTATGAATGCACAAACAACACACAAGAGAGCCTCCACCCTATCATGCATGATCAAGGGGGTTGGCGACCAAGAAACGCGACACATTTCATCACTCCGAGTATGAAACGTGCCACATTCCTTGTGTTTGGATTAACGTCTGATCCAAATACATGCAATGCAACACACATGTGCTTATCTTTCAATGCTAAAGTGGCATGCACACGACTTTATCATGTAAGCAATGTATGCAAGACATGTTAAGGGCCAAGAGTACTAAACCTAGTGAAGTGTATTACACATGAGGCATGCACTATCAATCTCAAATGTTCAAACTATGGACAGACCTTATGCATGCCAAAACAGTGGCCAAAATGCTCTAAAATGATAGCATGGAAGGCAAGAAAATGATGTGCATGCATTGGCTCATCAACAAGGCATGAAGCATAACTCTTAAACACAATTAAAGAGTGATATACATGAGAGCATGACAGAGGTATAAGCGCTGAAATCATATGCCAAATGATGACATATCATGCAAACAACACAAGTATAGCATGTTAGGGTCCTTAGAACTCAAAGCTAGTCAAGGGCTTTACACAAGAGGCATGCAATACAATGCACAAACAATCAAACCAGCCCAAAACAGAGCTATATCATGCCAAAACAATAGCCTAAATACGCTGAAATCAAGGCATAGAACACAAGGAAAGCATGCTCATTTGATGGCCCGTAAACAAGGCATAAAGACTCAACTCTCAAATACAATGAAAGAGTGATATATGTGAGAGTGAGACAATGATATATGTTCTGAATTTACATGCCAAATGATGCCATATCATGCAAACATCACAAATAAGGCATGTTAGGGGCTTCAAAACACAAGACTAGCAAGGCCGACTATACTATAACTATACAAAGCATGAACCATATGGCCAAAACCATTCAAAATAGTCCTAAAGCATGCTAAATCAAAGCCAAAAACATGCTGGAGTGGAGCATACACATGCTAGAATGAGAGGCATGAAGCATAAAGCATATTAGGCCAACAAGTAGGATTGCACTACAAGTGTAAGATGCAAGAAACCAATGACCAAAGCAACCAAAAACAGAGTTATGGAAGGTCCAAAAAGTCACAAAAACATGCTTGGACTACGCTTCGAAAAGGGAAAAACACATGCTCATGTACTAGGCCACCAATACTAGCAAACAAAACAAGAGGAGAGGGGACCACCCCCTCCTATTTTGGACCACAAGGAAAAATTTTTACCACTGAAATTCCTCTAAGTTTTAGTGGTAAAAAGGGCAAGCAAAGGTCAATACAAAAGCTATGGAAGATGGCTCAAAAACCTTAACAAGCCAAAGAGCAAGAGAGGGGAACCACCCCCTTAACCACACAAGGCTCAAACCAATATTTTAAAGCCTTAAAAACAAAGTTATTAAGAGGCTACAACCAACCTTAAAGTAGCATGCAAAGGTGACAAAGCTCTTAATCAAAACAAAGCTTAAAAGGGGCTAGTCTCTTACCCTTGAAGAACAACAACAAGATAGCAACTTCAGCAACAATTCTGAGCCAAAACCAAGTCTAAGACCTCAAAACAAGCTTCAATGGACCTTAGTTTCAAAGTGAAGGTGTTTGAGTAGGTGTTTGTGTGCAAAAGTGTGAAGAAACAACACTTTAAGGCTCAATATAGCACAATATAGAGAGAGAGGGAGATTTTTGCTCTGAAAAATCTGAACCCCAAACAAGGGGGAGGAAGCTCTCCTTATAGGGGCAATGCAAGCCAAAAGGCTTGCTCAATCCCTCCATACACATGTATAGAGGATGAGTTCAGTGAGCCACAGCTGGCTCAAAAGATCTAAAAATATCTAAAAAGGAGATAAATTGGCTACCAGCCAGTTAAGTGGCCAGCCGGCCACTTAAACTAGCTGGTCGACCACTCCAACTAGTTGACAAGAAGAAATAGTGGCTGGCAACTGCCAAAAGTGGCCGACAATGCCCCACCCTCATTCAGCCAAGAGGCACCAAGGTTTGGCCTAAAACAAGGCCAAAACAACGAGGGTTTAGAGGCTCAAAGAGAAGGCGCTCAGTTGAGACCTTTGGGTGCTCGAAACAAGCACAAACATGCGCAATCATCGCTTGCACAAACGATGACGTCTAAGTCTTAGGGTCAGTCAAAAATGGGGTGTCTACAATTGCCCCTCTTTGACAGAACTCGGAAGTCATGAAATGACGTGAGTGAATGTCAAAGTCCCGAGACGACCCATTTTTGACAAGGCTGAAAACTTAGACAAACAGACAAGATAACAAAAGAAAAGTGTCCGCAGGTAGGGGTAAAATGCAAATGACATGCACAATGCAGAACATAACTTATGATTATGCAAAGAGGGCTATAAAAAAACATCTAAATGCAAATGTTATGCAAAGAAAAGTTACAGCAAACTCGCACACAAGCAAGTGAATACAAACCAAACCACATCGCATGCAGAAAGGATGTAAGAAAATTTTGCAATCTTAACTACGGCTCACGCAGGAAAGACTAAAGGCGACTGTCGGGTGAACCCGAGGTCTCAAACAAAGCACCTCTTAGCGTATCACACGCAAGAGGGAAGGGAAACACCTCTCAGCGTATCACACGCAAGAGAGGGAAAAGCAAACACCTCTCAGCGTATCACACACGAGAGAGGGAAGGACAACACCTCTCGGTATCACCGCGAGAGAGGAAAATAAACATCTCTCGGCGTATCACAGCGAGAGGAAAAAAACACCTCTCGGTATATCACCGCAAGAGAGAAAGGCAACACCTCTCAGTGTATCACACGCGAGAGAGGGAAAGGTAAACATCTCTCAGCGTATCACACGCGAGAGAGGAAAAGGAAACACCTCTCAACGTATCACACGCGAGAGAGGAAAACGCAACAGTGCAAGCACTGAAAAGTTATATAAACATCGGAGTGCATCCCAATGCTTCTAATCAACGTGCCATTATAAACACTGGGCGTACCCGGGTGTTTCTAACCAACGAAAAGTTAGTGTAGACATCGGGTGTACCCGAATGTCTCTAACCAACGGAATAAAGGAGAGGAATGGTTTTACCCAAAATTCCTCTGAATGAACCGTACATACAATATCGTCTGCACAAAAGAGAAATTTGACAAGTACAATATAGTAGAAACACATGTTCAATGCTACATTAAGATACAATTTTAATACGAGATAAATGCGTGCATATACGATGCAAACGAAAAGGTGCATAACAATGCAAGTGGAACGTGCATAACAATGCAAGTGAAAAGGTGCATAACAATGCGAGTGGAACGTACATAGCAATGTAAGTGAAAAGGTGCATAACAATGCATATTCGATGCAGTATGCTTAATGAAGAAATGCACGTCTTGGCAAGACCGATTCAGTTGTGACCTCCGATTTACCTCTCGGAGGGGTTACAACGTAATCTAAAAGGATACACCTCATGCATGCCAGCTAACAATGAGCTACGCATCAAAGACATGAGTTGAAACTTCTGCAGAAACATTTTGAGCTGAAAAAGTGGGCTCTTCTTGCACTTTCTTGGGAACCAAGGACTCAAAACAGTCTGAAAACACACAGGAGGAATACCAGGCACTTGCCGGACACCCTGGAAGCTTGCCAGCCACTTGAAAAAGCTGCCAGCCACTTGAAAAAGCTGCCGGCCAGTTAACTAGCCGGTCGGCCAGAAAAACTAGCCGGTTGGCTAGTTTTTGGAAAATCAGGGCAGTTTGGTCATTCAACGCACGGGTCTTTAAAAACACAACACCAAATCACTTTTGTTCACACACCCATTGCCGAAAAACCTTTCTCCTTGCTCCTAGACACTTTTTCTCTCTCAGATCTGCACTTTTTACACGTTTTCCAATGCCCCCCGCGAAGTTGATTCGCGAAAAACTTTCGATTCTCTTCGTTTTGAACCAACAAAAGTTGTTTTCGGAGCCTTTTTCTCCATTTTCACCATTCGAGGTATATTTCTCTCAACTCTAACTTGAGTTTGGCGCCCTTTTCTCGGGCTTTGACTTTTTTGACTTTTTCTCTTCCCCAGAGTTGACTTTTTGTATTTTCACCCCATTTTGCTCATTTTTGCCTGTTTTTCACCCTCTTTGCAGATGGCAAATGGCGCCACAGCGAGGTCCTCGAGGATGGAGGGGTAGTCGAACACGTTCGGCTACCACCCGAGTTGACCATTCAACCCGCTCGTACCATCCCGTAGCACATGTGCTACCACCTAGCGTAGTGCGCCATTTCACTGACTTTGCGGCGTCGTCCTGGATCTTCTACTCGAGGCAGGTCCCATCTATCCCATGATGCGCCAGGGGTACACACTGCACTTTTACATTTTCTGTGATGTACTTTACATTTTTTTGTATAGTTCACATTTTTTGCACTGTATTTTATCTGCTCATTCTGAAACACATACACACACTATATTCTTACTCATTCTGAACACACATACTACACTGTATTCCTGCTCATTTTGAATATATATACTGTATCTCTGCTCATTTTGAACCTACATACTGCACACTGCATTTCTGCTCATTATGAACACTCATACACATTGTATCTCTGCTCATTCTGAACACTCATACACACTGCATCTCTGCTCATTTTGAACACTCATACACACTGTATTTCTACTTATCCATACAGGTTGACTCCCGTTTTACCCGTGGGTATGGATCCACCACGGTGAGGGAGTGGTACTTGGAGCTCCCTGACAGCGTCCAGCAGATCATCGACGAGGTGGGATTTGGCCTATTCTGCTCGGGGCTCTCACGTCTCTTTGTGAGTAGGACTCTGCTAGGAGCATTGGTAGAGAGATGGTGGGACATCACCAACTCCTTCCATTTCTCTGCCACTGGGGACCTGACCTTGACCCCATACGACTTCGCTATGCTGATGGGCCTGGATGTGCGAGGCCAGCCGATCCCATATGATGCTAATATGGGTGAGTGGGAGGCAGCTTGGACGCATCTACTGGGAGCACACCCACCCGTCTACCGATCATCAGGCTCGGTCCAATATACCTGGTTTGCCAACCATTTCAGAGGGATAGAGCCTACGACGGTAGAGGAGACAGAGTAGTACGCTCGAGGCTTCCTTATGTTCCTCTTCGGCACTACCCTATTCGCTGATAAAGCGAACACAGTGGGGCTATACTTGCTGAGCGCATTAGTGGACCTGTCCCAGGTGCGACACTATGATTGGAGGGGCGCCGACCTTGCTACCCTCTACTGCTACATGAGCTCCACCTCCCGCAGGAGCGAGAACATAGTAGGCGGCTACTGGAGAGCCAAGGAGGTATGCTTTACTGTTCAGCTTTACATTTTTTACTATGCTTTCTACTTTGCACTTTCTGCACATACTGCACACTACACACACAGTCTTGTTTTTGTTCTACATTTGTACTTTCTACACATTGTATCATACTCTGCTTTCTGCATTATCTGTATTCTGTATTCTCACTGCCACCCTCTTGTTTTGCACAGCTGTGGGTATATGCCTATTTCCTGACGCTTGCCCCCGAGCTAGAGGTTGAGACACCCCTCGAGGTCCCCTACTCACTCCGATATAACAGTTGGTGCCGGTCTACATCCCGGGAGACCCTCTCATACCTACGCCATTATTTCAATACAGTGAGGCCAGCAGAGGTAACACAAAACGACAGTTTTTCCTGTTTTCAGCTTCACTTCATTTTGTATATCTACCAGCCACTAATGCACTTGCTGTCTGCAGATCACATGGCAGCCCTGGGCGGCGATGCCAGAGTTTGCTCGGTTTTATTTTGTTGGAGCTTGGGGTGCCTGCTGATATCAGATCTTGTTTAAGGGACCGGTAGGCCGCGCTTGGTTCTTAAGCGAGTGTTTCATGCGCTAGACCTTGGGCTTACTATTACAGTCGACTCCTTTGCTACCTCCACCATCTATGCGGGCCACAGAGAGCCTCTCCGCCTAGGAGCTTATCGACGTCATGTGGGCACAGATGCTCACCGGTACACTGGGGAGGGAGACTACGTGCCTTATATCCAGATATACCTCATGGCTTCATTGGCGAGCGTTCGCGCTCCCATGAGGAGTACAGCTGAGATTACTTCATCGAGTAGGGCTCGGAGAGCAGATGCTCCCTCGATGAGCAGGGCTCGGGCAGCGAGGGATGGAGTTAGAGAGATACCTTCTACTAGGTAGTGTGTTGGATGGCCAGATCCTCCGACTGAGCTGATGGGTTGGCGGTGCAGCGAGGACCTTATCAAATCCGCTTGAGCCCCGATGATCATCGATCAAGTGAGGACACACGACTCGGCAGGTATACTTCTGACTTTTATGCATTTCAGCTTTGCTCGGATATTTGTTCATTCATTCACTCATGGCTTTACCTTGCATTTGCAGCCCTCTATAGGATATCTCAAGGGGTTGCTCGAGGCGATGGCCTCACTTGAGGGTATGGTCTTGCGGAGAGAGATATTGCTGACCTCCCACGGTATTTCGGTACTTTTCAATTTACTTGCATTTATCATACTTCTGCTGATACACTGAAACTAACATCCCATTGCACTGATGCATCGCATGTATAGATCACATCAGACACGACACACTGCATGCACATACTGTATCTGATTTCTATATATACCCCGCATAACATACTTTCACTTGATACATATACTATAGCTGATGTATTCCAATTGCCTTTTTCAGGTCACACCCTTGCAGACAGGACCCTCAGAGCCTACTCCAGCAGTAGGGAGAGAGACTTTGGCACATAGCCGAGGGAGATGTCAGAGGCTTGCGGATCTGCGATGACAACGAGTCAGCGATGACGAGTCGTGAGTCCCGGTCGAGTCATCTGAGGGTGGAGGCGATGCTGAGGAAGGCTCCGAGCATGGGAATGGGCGACTCTGATTGAACGATGGTGCCGGCGGTGGCAATGAGACTCTACTCAGTCGAGGAAGAGAAAGAAGGAGGCCTCTCGATCCTGAGCTGGATGGCATCGATTCATATGCTTTTTCTTTTTGCTTTATTTCTCTTTTTGCTTTAGTATTAGCATATTTTATAGCCTTAGGCAGTTTTATCTTCTTTAAAACTTTGTAGTTTTTGTAAAGAGAAACCATGATGGAATGAAAAACAACTTTTTGATCAAAAAGTGTTGCATTTGTATTCTAAGCATCGCATCGCACCATTTTGCACAAAAGTGAGATTGATGGAAATTGAATATTCGTTTATTGCAAAGTCAGGTAGTGAACCGACACAATAAACAAAACAAAACAACTTAAAAAACAACTCGATAAGCAAAACGACGACTCAGTAAGCAAAACGACGACTCGGTAAACAAATTGCAACAACTTGATAAGCAAAGTTCAACAACTTGATAAGTAAAAGACAAACTTGAGAATAAGTCAACAAAACCACAGCCGAACACATCTAGAGTGAAACAAAACACAGATTTTCAACATCCCTCAGCACACAAGAAGGTTAAAAGTTCTCTGCTGGAGACAAGGAGTGGCTGCCAGCCATTTTTCCTTATTGCGGCTATTTTATAAATTGCCGGCCATAAGTGGCGACCAGAAAAAAGCGGCGGTCGGCTACTTAAATTGGCCGGTCGGCTAGTTTTTTTCTGGGACGCTCCAGACTGCTGCCATCTGTCCTTCACTCAATGCCTTATCTTCTATAAAGGTTCCAGCGTCGTGGGTTCCTCATTCCAAATCCATTTTTCCCCCTAAATGGAAGCATTTCTTGCCCAAAATCTCACAAATTGGATTGCCAACTTGGATAGCTCGGAAAAGTTAAATTTTTGGGGTTTCGGAATAAATGCACTATTCATGTTGAGCTGCACTCCGCTGCGTTTTCCGTTCCTCCATGCCGCGGCCAGGTGTTGGAATCTGGTAACTCATGTTTTTAGCTTTGGCGGACAAGAGGTATGTCCCACTTTTGAAGATTTCCAAGCTTTAATGGAATCGCAGCGCGATGAAGAGATCTTGCCCTAGTTCCGTTTTGGCCACATCCAAGCCTTAGGACGGATATGTGGGCTTACTTTGCATTACGCTCGGTCTTTGATTCACGACGGAGAAATGGACATTCTGAGCTTGATTCATCGGTTTTCTGATGCCGGTGACCGCGGCGATCATCTTTGGCAGAGTTTTCGACGACACGCCCTCTGCTTGTGCATGTTGTCTCATTTCTTGCTTGCCCCAGGCTCTGGAGGGTCTAGCGTCCGTTTGGTTGAGGTTGCCCAAGGCTTAAAAGAGGGCAAGAGCTGCATTGGCATGACACTAGCTGAGACTCTGATGGGTTTGGATGCCTTCCATGGCCGGGAGACAACTAGATTCGTGGGGAGTCCACTACTGTTGCAGGTAATGTTTCCCACCCTTCTCATATGTGTGTCTCACATCACTCGGCCCTCAGGCTCTGTTTTTCTCTCAAAACCCTTCCTCTCTTTTCTCTCCACGCACACCTCTCTATTCTTTAATCTCTTTTATTTTTCATCCCTCCCCAGATATGGCTGATGGATAAGTTAAAAGTAGTGGACTCATGCCTAGCATATTCAGCACGTGGCTATTTCTCCCAGCAATGACTAGTTGATGCCCTAGACGAGAGATGGTGGTGCGAATGGATGTGCAGTCTATCTGCTGTCAACATTGCTTGGCGCTGCCCCTAGATTAATCTACCGGCAATGAGCTACAGCATGTCTCGCTAGCCGAGCATTCAGCTGGTTGGCCTGACACACTATGTCTTCTACTTCCCATTCAGATTTCGGCGTCAGCTTGGGCATGATCAAACTTGCGTTTCTAGTCCGAGGCTCACATTTGGCTCGATATGCCACCGTATGGAGGATGAGAGAGCTTCTGGCCCCTGCTCCCACTTTCAGTTGCACTCTTTCTGACGAGTGCATAGCAACGATGAAAGGCGTGGGCAAGACCTACTTTGGCATCAGAGGCTTCCACAAGCTCTGGGAGGGGGCGCAGGAACACCTGACTTATCCATGCCCCGAGTTTATTTGCTTTAATCAGTACTTTCAAGTTTTCTTTATGAATGTAATAAAAAGCAACTTCAATTTGTATTCAAAAGTAGAAGAACTCTGTACTAAAATCAATGTAATTGAAGGTTGTAGGTACTGAAAATTTTCCGTTATGGCCCAAAAATGGTCTAAGTCGTAAAAAGATTAATTTGAGCAAAATCAACTTTTATTAAAACTTTTCAAAACCATTTTCGATATGGATCTGCTGGACACACCGAGATCTATCACTAAGATGTCGACCGGATCCAAGCAATTGGAAAGTTGCCCTTGTCTGAATAACACTATCTTTGGAGATCTGGCAAGGCTCTTAGATGCAGAAAAGACAAAGATGGCCAAAGCAATCACATGGACATAGTCGATTTGGAAGTGTTTATGGCTGGACTTCAGAATGAAGTTGCCTACGTATCCCAAAGATGGGAATCAAGCCTTACGTAGTTAGGTTCCGGTTCACTCGTGTATTAACACTCTCCTTTTGCGCTCTAACTTTTGCCAAGGCTGCTCTTTCTGGGTTTTCAACCTTGCGAACTCAATTTTTATTATTTCAAATTTTTTCATGCTCTAATTTTTGCCTAGGTCGCCCTTTCGGGTTTTCGGCCTAGCGAGCCTCTCAGGGATAGTATTTCTTCAACTTGTCCATGTTGATCGGCTAGGAGAACTCAAGGCCATCAAAATCCATCAGAATGACAGCTCCACCCAACCAGATAGACTTGATGATGTAGGGACCAGTCCAATTAGGTTTAAACTTGCCCCTAGGGTCGTGAATGGGAGCCCGGTTGTCTTTGAGCACCAAATCCCCTTCTTTCAGATTCCTGGACTTAACCTTCTTGCTGAAAGCCCTGGCAATTCTTCGTTGATAACATTGGACGTGATACAGTGCTTTCAGCCTTCTCTCGTCAAACAGCATGAGTTCTTTGAACCTGCTCTGCTGCCAATCTACCTCAGCTATCTGACACTCAGCCATTACCCGCAATGACGGAACCTCAACTTTGATAGGCAGAACAGCCTCCATCCCATAAACCAAGGAATACGGAGTTGCCCCAGTAGAAGTTCGAATTGAAGTCCGATAACCCCAAAGAGCAAATGGCAGCTTATCTGGCCAATCCCTGCAGGTTTTCACCATCTTTTGCAGAATGTGTTTGATGTTCTTGTTGGCAGCCTCAACAGCTCCGTTGGTTTGCGGCCGATATGTAGATGACTTATAAAAAGCCACATTGTACTTCTTCAACAAGTCCATCACCTCCTTCTTGAAGTGAGAACCATTATCTGAAATAATCTTATTCGGAACTCCATAGCGACAGATGATGTTGTTCCCGATGAACTTAGCAACATGCGACGCCTTCAACACCTCGTAAGATTGGGCCTCAACCCACTTCGTGAATTAGTCTATCGCTACCAGAATATACTCATGCCCGTTCGACCCCTTCGGAGTGACTGCTCTAATCACATCGATCCCCCAGACTGAAAACGGCCATGGCGAAGTCATGTTGTACAGCTTCGACGGCGGAATGTTCATACGGTTTGCATGGATCTGGCATTTGTGGCATCACCGAACAAAGCCAATACAATCCTCCTCCGTGGTTGACTAATAATAACCCTGTCTAAGGATCTTCTGGGCTAGCATCACCCCGCTCATGTGCGCTCCGCACTCTCCTCCATAGATGGCCTTCATCAGGCGCTTGGATTCCTCAGCATCAATACACAGTTTGTGCATCCTAAGATGACCCTACTTGTACAGTTTACCCCCGTAGATGATAAACTGAGCAGCCATTCTTCGAATTGCCTTCTTATCTTTGGCATTTGCCCCTGGTGGATAAGCCTCCTTTTCCAAGAAGTTCCAGATGTCATAATACCAGGGGTTCTGATCTTGTACCTCATCTATGACCGCGATCAGCTCGTAGGCCGGCACGAATTTCTGTTCAATGATGATCGGATGCATCCAGACTCTGAAAGGGATGTCTATCATGGAAGATAGAGTTGCTAAAGAATCAGTGAACCTGTTGTTCTCTCTTAACAGATGAGCGAAGTTCAGTTTTTCAAACCGAGGAATCGAGCGTCCGAGTGCGGTGATAGATTCTCATCTTTTCTTCTTTAACTTTCCAATCTCCTTTAGCTTGAGATACAACAAGGTTCGAGTCCCCGATGACATCCAACCGTTTTGCCCCTAGTTCCAGGGCGGCTTCCAGTCCAGCAATACATGCCTCATACTCTGCCTCATTGTTCGATACTTTGAACCAAAGCTTGAAGGCTAAGGGTATGGGGGAATTGTCGGGTGCTATCAACAACACCCCTATCCTATACCCGTATTGGTTTGACGCACCGTCAAAGTACATAGTCCAGGTTTCTTCTTCAACATGCAGAATGGCCTTATCTGGGAACAGATATTCTACTACCTCATCCTCGTCAACTGGGTGATTGGCTAGGAACTCCGCTACTGCTCTCCCTTTCACTAACTTGCACGTTATGTACTTTAAATCAAATTCGGAGAGAAGAAGCAACCAACGGGCTAGCCTACCCGTAAGTGCTGGTTTCTCGAAGAGATATTTGATGGGATCTAATCTTGAAACCAGTATTACAAAGTGAGCTAACAGGTAGTGCCGTAACTTCCTGGTAGCCTATACCAAGGCCAGATAAGCCTTCTCCAGCGAACTGTAGCGGGTCTCGTATTCCAGTATTTTCTTGCTCAGGTAGTAGATAGCCTACTACACTTTATCCTCATATTTTTGCACAAGCATGCAACCCATTATCGTTTCGGTCACTGATAGATACAGAATCAACGGTTTCCCCGGCTCAGGCGGTGATAACACAGGTGGGTTCTGTAAATATTGCTTGATATGCTCGAAAGCAACTTGGCATCAGTCATCCCATTGGAACTCCTTTCCGTTCTTCAGGAGACCAAACAGTGGTTCACAAGTCAAGGTTAATTTTGCAATAAATCGTCTTATGAATTGCACCTTACCCAGAAAGCCTCACACCTCCTTTTCAGTCCTTGGTGGTGGCATTTCTAAGATGGCCTTGATTTTGGAAAGATCAACCTCAATGCCCCTTTGTGTGATCAAGAACCCCAGCATTTTCCCTACTGTAACACCAAATGTGCATTTCTGAGGGTTCAGCCGCAATCAATACTCTTTGATCTATTGGAAAATTTTCTTCAAGGCGGTGTAGTAGCCCTCTATTTCCTTGGACTTGACAATCATGTCGTCCACGTACACCTCAACCTCTTTGTGGATCATATCATGCAAGATTGTGGTCGCAGCCCGCTGATACGTAGCCCCTGCATTCTTCAAACCGAACGACATTACCCTATAGCAGTAGGTTCCCCACGGGGTGGTAAAAGTAGTCTTCTCCCTGTCTTCGGGGGACATCAAAATCTGGTTGTAGCCTGAAAACCCATCCATGAATGAGAGCAGCGCATGCCCCGCAGTGAAATCCACTAATTCGTCGATATGCGGTAGAGGAAAGTCGTCCTTCGGACTGGCTTTGTTCAGATCTCTGAAGTCCACACATACCCGAATTCTGTCATCCTTCTTCGGTACCTGAACTATATTGGCTAGCCAAGTTGGATACTCAAATACTAACAGGAACCCTGCGTCGATCAGCTTGGTGATCTCTTCTTTGATTTTCAGGCCCCAGTCTGGGCGGATCCTTCAGAGCTTCTGCTTAACAGGTCGAGCCTCTAAGTCAAAAGGGATCTGGTGCTGTACAATCTCAGGATTGATTCCAGGCATGTCTTCATAGGTCCATGCGAAAACATCTTTGAAATCTTTTAATAAAGCGACTAAGTGCTCGTGTTCCTCAGAAGACAACGTGGACCCGATCTGGACCAGCCGCGGATCCTTCTCAGTACCAACGTTAATTGAGGTGATTTCATCAACCAAAGGTTTTACAAACCTCTCCTGCTCTCGGTCAATCAAATGCTTTAAAATCGGAGGAATTTCTTCCTTATCGTTTTCATCAAAATTTTGAAAATCCTGATTAATGCAATAAACTAAAGGCACAAAAAAGTACTTAGAAGCCACAACTGTATAGTTCTCATTGATAACATCCAGTCCGTCTAATCCTTCAGTTACAACAAACTCAAAGGAAAAAGAAAAAGACGACCTGGACAGGACAGTGGCATTCGGGTTATCACCCCCAGAAATACCTGACTCTGACTCTGACGAACTAGAATCTGATTCCGACTCCACAGACTTTGTGGAATCAGATTCTGGTTCACTACCTGATCCAGAACTACTCAATAAAAAGCCCTCCTCATATTGCTAGACGAGGGAGGGTGCGATGGATGCATCGAGAATGCCGGAAGATGGGCCCACAGCCGAGCTATCTCCAATCATGGATAATGAGAAGTTATCCCCCAAGCACTCCGGTATGATCTGAGGATCTGAGAGGAGACAAGCCAGCGTTACCTCCACCTCAATTTTTGTGCTCTCGGAATCTTCCACCTTGCATTGCTCAGCCTCAGCTGGTGGGTCTGTCTGCTCTTCGGCAACTTTATCCCCTGGTAATTGCAAGTCAAAGAAGATCTCAAAACCTGGCAAGCGCCGCCTCTCTGAATTCAACCATGGCTCTAGAAAGCCGTAGAACAGGAAATCTTTCCCTTCTTGGATGAAGCGTCCATTCAGGGTCCCTTGGATAGGCCTGTGTACGAACTCATAATGCTTCCCGGCTTGTTTAGCTCTGGCTCTTCCAGTCCTCTCTCTTCCTTTCCTCAGTCAATCCTCCTTGGTAGGCGAGTAACCTAAGCCAAAGGTATATGGGTTATGCGACACTTCGGTCAATGCTGTGATGCCCTTTCGGCCACTTCGCCCCAATCTCATGCCGGGCATGTGTTGAAGCTTGTTCATGAGGTAGACAGATTGTGCACTGACGTATAGCCCCTCATCA
The DNA here is from genome assembly GCA_025200525.1 of Camellia lanceoleosa. Taxonomy (NCBI): domain Eukaryota; kingdom Viridiplantae; phylum Streptophyta; class Magnoliopsida; order Ericales; family Theaceae; genus Camellia; species Camellia lanceoleosa. Next base: position 31,075,297 of record CM045759.1, read on the forward strand.
ATAGCTAGCATATCCTGTATAACCCGAGCCTCAACCAAGGTGAACCTCGACAAAAATACATCCTCTGCGCCGTGCTCAATCTCCAGAACTAGTGTAGAAACCTCTGGCGGCGGATGTATTGAAGAATTCCCAAAAATAATTGTCACCCCCTTCCCGTGGGGGTACTTCAACATCTAGTGTAAGGTGGAAGAGACGGCTTTCACCTGGTGCAGCCATGGCCGCCCAAGGAGTAGATTGAAGGTTGCTGGTACATCTAAGACATGAAACTCAATATCTTGCTATCTTGGGCCAACCTGAGTCTTGATCTACATTGTCCCCATCACCTCTCGACTGGTGTTATCATAGGCCCGTATTACCTGGGCTGTAGGCACGAAATCTACGAGCTTCAACCCGATAGCATACGCCGTTCTCGACGGACATACATTGATAGCAAATCCCGTGTCAACCAGGACCATCGGTATCCATTTCTCCTTGCACTCCATAGAGATATAGAGCGGCTTATTATGTTCAGAGCCCTCAGACGGTAGTTCTTTGTTGGTGAAGGTCAAGGTCGGGGAAGCTCCCCCCAGGAAAACCAGTCCTACCAACTGCTCAAGAGTTGTATCAATTGAAAACTTGGCCCTATCCATGGCTATAAGGACGGCTTGTCTGTGAACCCTCGAGGCCATAAGCAGTCCCCAGATGGAGATATCTGCTTGAATTTTCTTTAGTTATTTCAGTACAGCTTCCTCCTCTAGTAGTTTTTCTTTCTGCCTCTCTGCTTCTTTGTCCTTCCCGGATGCCTTCGGCTAGTCCAAGTGTGGGGGCTTGAAGTACCACCCACTTCGGGTCATATGGTCGACCTCCTCAATATACCAGGTGTCATTTGTTTGGTTCTGTCCCTAGCCCTCGTCAGTGCGAGCAAGACGTAAGTCATCGTCTTCCCACCACATCCTATCGGCAATCGACAGACAACTGTCCGATTCTACTGTAGCTGTTCTTGTGCTCACAGCACATTCTATCCCTGCAGGGGCCTTGGCTTTTCTAGCCCTGTCTTCATTCTCGATTCTCTCTTGTTCAAAACGCCTCAGCGTATTTTCCTGCTCTGTGTCCGCTGCACACAAACTGTCCAAGTCTCGAGCATAATTCTTTGCACAGGTGCTCTCCAGCGATTCCTCCTGATTCTCGGGCATTTCGGCCACTGCAGATGTTCCCGTCTCTAACTGACCTTGTTCTGGTCAAGGAACTTTAACCACATCCGGCTCATCGCTGAGCCACCCTGTATTGTCTGTTGATCCATTCAAATCAAACCAGTTGATGTTCACATCTCCCGGGTCTTGTTCATCAAAGAATTGTAGATTGGCGACATCTTCTTCCAGCTTTACTAGGTCATCTAACCCTTGACTCGGTCCATCTTCTCGAATAACATGTACCTCTGCCCCGGTTGGCAACTCCACCATCGGCTTAGCCTGATCTGTTGACATAATATAACCGCACGGGTTGTATGCTTCCTCAGTAAAGCTCCCAGATTCCTTAGGCTCTAAATCAACATTCCCATTCTCCTCCAAGATAACCCTGGCTTTGTCTTCGATAGTCACCATCACTGGCTCGGGTTGGGTTAGGGAGGTGCTCATTATGCACAAGTCCGTGCTGTCTGGGGTGAACACCTCAGGTTTCGGTAGGTGGGAGGGAGTGATGTATATGTTAGGGTCATACGGGATGGCCGCGGTTTGGATTAGGTTTATCTGCTTGGGTGGAGGGGGGTTGTTGTTATGTGGTGGGAGTGGGTTGGTGGTGACATTTGGCTTGTCTGGAGGTGCAATCACCTTGTTATCAATGAGATCTTGAATCTCATGGCCTTGATCTAAAGCAACTGGTCAAATGTCGTGACCGTGCTATTGGTGAAAGGCACAATATTTGGCTAGGTTATGTGTTGGAGGGAGGTTATTTGGTAGTGGGCGTGGTTCAAGAGGCTTTAGATGCCCCTTTCTAATTAAAACCCCCAGGGCTTTGGATAAAGGAATATACAATGGGGTAAAAGTCCTCTGCCCCCGGGTGGATTTTTTGCTGGTTGCGGGGTTCCGGATGTATCGGTGAAGGGTGTAGCTGTTTTGGGCGTGGTGGTGACCATGCCAACATCTGAAGTCCTTGCGGCTGTAGCGTGGCTCATGGCTGCATTCGAACCGTGTATAAATGCCCTCTTGGGCTGTTCCTTCTCTTGGTCGATCAGACCTTGCTTCATGGCATCCTCAATCTGTACCCCAATCTCGTGCAAATCAGCAAAGGTGGAGAGGGGTAAGACGATCATTTTCTGCATCAGCTTGGGTTGAAGGTTGCGCACAACCATCCTTATCTGATCCTTCCCGAGTGGCTGAGTTGTCATCATAGAGGCCTTAGCCCTCCATCGAGTGACAAAGTCAGAAAAGCCTTCCTTCGGCTCTTGCCTGGTCGCTTCAAGATCACGGGTCGTGACCTCAATCTGGGTGTTATACGAATATTGCACGACGAAGGCCTCGACCATCTCCTCCCAACTTCTCTTAACTGAGTCCTCCAGTTTGGCGTACCAAATGGCCGCAATACGCCACAGAGTCCGGCCGAATAGTGAGTTTCTGGAGTCTCGTTAAGTCTATTGGGCACAGAATATCAGAAAACAGCCTCAAATGAACCATAGGATTTCCTGAGCCATCAAAACGATCTATGTGAGGCATCTTGAACCTATTTGGCAATGTAACCACCGAATTAGTGTATCCATCCTCTATGTTCGGAATCGAGTTGACTCCCTAGGCCCGTTTGAACAGCTTTTCAAGCTTACTAACTTTCAGTGCGGTTGGATCCACCTCAAATTCAAATGGTGTGTCCACTGGATTAGCTGGTGCTTTAGACAACTGAGGTAGGATTGGGGGTGGAACTGGCCTCGTTGGAACGTCCGTATTCTCCTGGACATTTATAGTTTCCTCGAGTGTCAAGACCCTAGATGGGGGTGGGGGTGGATGCGAAGCAGATGCTCCAGCTTGTTGTAGTTACTGCTGTTGTTGGAGCCTGGCAATTAGTTCTACCTGTTGGGCTACAACCTCTGCCTGACGTGTAGTAACCTCCACATGACGAGCAGCATCCTGCTGCATGGCCTGCATGGTCTCTTGGAGCTGACGCATCATGTCCTCCATACCGGCCATAAGGTGCTGATCTGAGTGAATAGGTGTATCTCTCTCTGCGGTAGGAACAGAAACCTCAGCCCGACTACACACAGGTGGAGTGGACAATGACCGTTGAACCAATGATTGTTGTACTGATACTCCCTGCCTAACTTCCCTCCATCTTGTAACTGGAGGTAATGAAAAGAACACTGCTTGTCCGTCAATTAGATCCTCAGATCGGGAAAGTCTCCTTTCTCTAGTCCAGAGTGCTCGGGGGGTATTTGCCTTTTCGGAAGCAATGATGCAATACTACCTTGCAAAAAGATAAATAAAGCAAGAAAAAGAAACAACAATAAGAAAACGGACAGCATTTCAGCTTAGATGATGACAACACACAGTTGATAAATCGTAAGCTGGAAAAACTACACTCAACACTGATCTCTGCCCTCAAATCACTGCCTCAAATCTGTTACCCCCAAATACTAATGTCCTCAGACTGATACCCAGACTTGCAAACTGATACATGCATTCCTATAGAGACACACTCTAAAAGTACATAGCAAGCAAGTGAGAGCCAAAACACACCTATGGAGGGGTAGGGTTTCCCTGTCCTATCTTATCAGGAGCTAGGGTTTCACTACGCATGCATGCGGTTTCAAACAACTTACATTCGGGTAAGCAATCTGTCCTAGTTTGGAATAGTCTCTAAAGCTTCCGATATGCACTGGGTCGAATGGTAAAAAAGAGTGCCTTGGAAGAACCGACGTTATCGTGGCAGAGCCCGTAATCGGTCAGCCTTATGGCGCGCTTTTCCAAGCAAGCCTCCGGCAAACCGTTCAGGAATAGCAGATTGCCAACATTGTGACTTAAGCGAACTAATACAAATGCAATGTAAAGAAACACATAAGTGTAAACAAAACAACATATCATGATGTTCGAGTCAAGTTCTCTAAGTCCCCAATGATGCCAAAGCGTAGGCTGCCGAACTTCCTCCAGCCTCTTTTTGGAGAGGCGCGGGTGGAACTCTAGCTACTACAGTTCGGACTTCTGTCACGGTTCTGAATCTAATCTCACAAAGTGCAATGTAAGACTGATAAATCACCAAAGAGTCCAAATCCGGCAAATCGTTTTGGAAAATTGATTTTAATCAAAAAGCGACAAATATGGACTGCTTTGCCAGATTACAAAGACGCCACCTAAATATTTTATTTTGGGAAAATTTAGGAAACCCTGACTCGTGCCAAAGGCCACGTGTCCGTCATCACCAAAGTTACTTCGGCTTGGGAACTTGGGTACGGGAGGGGAAGGTCTTGAAATGAGCACCCATGCTCGCCCGATCAAAGGATCGGCCTCTACTACTCATGATATGTTGTTTTGAAAACACATGTGTTCTTATTCCAGTTATTTAGCTAACTTACTACGTGATGCACACAACACACAAGTATAGACTAGATCACCTAAATTGGAACAAAACAATTCAAGGTTAATTTACAAAATTGATTTGAAAGTGCTACTACTTAAGTAGGCTAAAGTCTTGAATTTGCCACCAAACAAGATGGGCTTAAAACATGATAATTTGCTACTCCAAGTGGGCTTAAAACTCACATTTTGATGAATTGTTCCAATTCAAGTAATGGAGCCTTCATTCACAGGCATTCATGCAATTATAGAAATTAAGCAAATAGCCTCATGGTAAGCATGCTATCATGTCAGTCACTTACACGCTAAAGCGAAAACACTTACAGTGTACTCTGAGCCAAAACAGAAAACCAGTTAGAAATCAATTCATGATCCTAGCTATGTTAAGATGCTTAATGCAACACATGCAAAATGCAACTAAGTAAGCTCGGCTTTCTAATATGGCATATGAATGCAACAATTCGATAACATGCTTTTAAAACACGTATTCAAATAAGTATTGAAATACAATGCAGTTTGAATGATGCGCCGAGCCCGATGCATGCAAGACAAATGAATGGATGCAAACATACAAGCATAAGGTATGCTAATCGAAACATGTCCCTAAACTAACTATCATAAACGGATAAGTAAAAGGAAGGAAGAAGTGGAGATTGGAAGACATGCACACACACAAACGCACCCTTATTACAACACTTTCCCTCTCGACGGAGGGTCTGAATGAATTAGCTAAATTAATCTAAGCTAGGCTAACTAACCAATCTAATTAAGCTAATTAGATTAATTATTACACAACAAAATGAATAACTAGTAAACTACTTACTAATTATTACAACATTTGATTAATTAACAAACTAATTAATTAAGTTACCAATTTAAGCTGACTAACAAGTAAAGCTAACTACAAATCATACTGCCTCAGCTCTGTTCCAAGAGGTTGAAGATGCATGCTCGGTTGGCGTTCGCTCGGAAATCCATTACCATGCTGTCAATTGCCTCTACTTGCACTTGCCTTGATCTTTGAAAATTGTGCTAACCTCCAGACTGCCCTTACTTCAACACAGGGATCTGTTGGTGGACACTAAAAGTAGCCACGACTAATGGCTGGTAGTTTTTCTGCGAGTTCTTTGGTTTCTTGCAACGAAGAACAATAGAGGCACAACAATATATTTCTAAGACAATGTGTGTACTACCACACTCCTTATCATGTCTCAAGCTCAAAGGAGCGTGCCACTCGGCTCTCGAACCACCAACCAAGCACCTCAATACATGGTGGCTGAGGACCAAGCTTGCACCATGTTTATGAATGCACAAACAACACACAAGAGAGCCTCCACCCTATCACGCATGATTAAGGGGGTTGGCGACCAAGAAACGCGACACATTTCATCACTCCGAGTATGAAACGTGCCACATTTCTTGTGTTTGGATTAACGTCCAATCCAAACACATGCAATGCAACACACATATGCTTATCTTTCAATGCTAAAGTGGCATACACACGACTCTATCATGTAAGCAATGCATGCAAGACATGTTAAGGGCCAAGAGCACTAAAGCTAGTGAAGTGTATTACACATAAGGCATGCACTATCAATCTCAAATGGTCAAACCAGCTTTGGACAGACCTTATGCATGTCAAAACAGTGGCCAAAATGCTCTAAAATGATAGCATGGAAGGCAAGAAAATGATGTACATGCATTGGCTCATCAACAAGGCATGAAGCATAACTCTTAAACACAATTAAAGAGTGATATACATGAGAGCATGACAGAGGTATAAGCGCTGAAATCATATGCCAAATGATGACATATCATGCAAACAACACAAGTATAGCATGTTAGGGTCCTTAGAATTCAAAGCTAGTCAAGGGCTTTACATAAGAGGCATGCAATACAATGTACAAACAACCAAACCAGCCCAAAACAGAGCTATATCATACCAAATAATAGCCTAAATATGTTGAAATCAAGGCATAGGACAGAAGGAAAGCATGCTCATTTGATGGCCCGTAAACAAGGCATGAAGACTCAACTCTCAAACACAATGAAAGAGTGATATATGTGAGAGTGAGACAATGATATATGTTCTGAATTTACATGCCAAATGATGTCATATCATGCAAACATCACAAATAAGGCATGTTAGGGGCTTCAAAACACAAGACTAGCAAGGCCAACTATACTATAGCTATACAAAGCATGAACCATATGGCCAAAACCATTCAAAATAGTCCTAAAGCATGCTAAATCAAAGCCAAAAACATGCTGGAGTGGAGCATACACACGCTAGAATGAGAGGCATAAAGCATGAAACATGTTAGGCCAACAAGTAGGATTGCACTACAAATGTAAGATGCAAGAAACCAATGACCAAACCAACCAAAAACAGAGTTATGGCAGGTCCAAAAAGTCACAAAAACATGCTTGGACTAAGCTTCAAAAAGGGAGAAACACATGCTCATGTATTAGGCCACCAATACTAGCAAACAAAACAAGAGGAGAAGGGACCACCCCCTCCTATTTTGGACCACAAGGAAAACTTTTTACCACTGAAATTCCTCTGAGTTTCAGTGGTAAAAATGCCAAGCAAAGGTCAACACAAAAGCTATGGAAGATGGCTCAAAAACCTTAACAAGCCAAAGAGCAAAAGAGAGGAACCACCTCCTTAACCACATGAGGCTCAAACTAATATTTTAAAGCCTTAAAAACAGAGTTATTAAGAGGCTAAAACCAGCCTTAAAGTAGCATGAAAAGGTGACAAAGCTCTTAATCAAAACAAAGCTTAAAAGGGGCTAGTCTCTTACCCTTGAAGAAGAACAACAAGACAGCAACTTCAGCAACAATTCTGAGCCAAAACCAAGTCTAAGACCTCAAAACAAGCTTCAATGGACCTTAGCTTCAAAGTGAAGGTGTTTGAGTAGGTGTTTGTGTGCAAAAGTGTGAAGAAACAACACTTTAAGGCTCAATATAGCACAATATAGGAAGAGAGGAAGAATTCTAGGAGAGAGGGAGATTTTTGCTCTGAAAAATCTGAACCCCAAGCAAGGGGGAGGAAGCTCCCCTTATATAGACAATGCAAGCTAAAAGGCTTGCTCAATCCCTCCATACACGTGTATGGAGGATGAGTTCAGTGAGCCACAGCTGGCTCAAAAGATCTGAAAATATCTAAAAATGAGAAAAATTAGCTGCCAGCCAGTTAAGTGGCCGGCCGGCCACTTAAACTAGCTGGCCGACCACTCCAACTAGTTGGTAAGGAGAAAAAGTGGCTGGCAACTAGCAAAAGTGGCTGGCAAGGCCCCACCCTCCTTCAGCCAAGAGGCACCAAGGTTTGGCCTAAAAACAAGGCCAGAACACCGAGGGATTAGAGGCTCAAAGACAAGGCGCTCAGCCGAGACCTTCGGGCACTCGAAACAAGCACAAACATGCGCAATCATCGCATGCACAAATGATGACGTCTGAGTCTCAGGGTTGGTCAAAAATGTAATGTCTACAACCCCTTCTCTCCATGACTAGGGGTGCTTAAGGATTGAATTGGGTCGGGTGGACTCTTACCCGTCATTTGTCTAAACTTAGGCAAATTGAAAAAACTCAATTTGTATCCGTCCGTTTAGTTAACGGATGTAGATTAAGTGAGCCATGTGAGTTGATGGGTGGATACCAATTAGTTTGGCAATTTGGAATTTATTGTTTTTTGCATTTTTTTGAATTATTTATCAATAATTCTTTATTATTTTTGATTCAATAATGTTTGATTCTTCAGTTTTTATAATAAAATTAAGGGTAAATTACATATACACCCCCTGAGGTTTGCTTAAAATACGAATTGCCCTCTGTGGTTTGGAAAATTACAAATATCTCCCTGTCATAATTTTTTATTTAACAGAATTAATTGAAAAAGTGAAATTTCTAACTGTTCACCTATACAATAATAAAATTATCTGAATTATTAATTGAAATAAAATTTTAACATTATTAAAAACTATTAATTAACTTGATGATTTATTAATAAAAAGACCTATTTGTTATGAAATTAGAAACCTTAGGGGCATAATGTAATTTCTAGAATCACGGGGGATAATTTGTAATTTAAGTAAACCTTAAGGGATATGTTTGTAATTTACCCAAAAAAATAAAGTTACAACTTTATATTTTATAAATAACTAATATAATTACTAATTAAAAGGCCATTATTTGTAACGCACAAAGTATAAAAGATATAAGAGCATCTTCAATGATTAGCTAGGTGATCGGTCATTTTTTAATCGAAAATAAAGAACTAAACAAAACACTAATTTAGTAGAATAGTGAATTGTCCAAATATCGTACCACAATGACTCTAGGCTTGTATCAATTTGATTGGCAATTTCTACTTTAATTTAAAGAAGATATGTAACGCTCCAACCCTTCACACGTCATCGATAATGTTCGCGTTGGGCCACGCCAGCACGGATTAGTTCTTCCCAGTGGGTCATCTATCCCAGAACTACTCCAGCCTAAGTACGCTTAACTGGAGAGTTCTTATAGGGATTTTATAGCAATTCCGGTTTTAACCCGTCATTTGTTGCATTCCGGACTCGGGTCGTATAGTTCTGAATAGTGGTTCATATCTTGTTTCCCTTGTTTCCCCTTTATTTTGGTTATCGAGTTGTGGTTGTGTGTTTGGAACAGGTTGGTTGTGTGTTTTTTAAAACCTGTGATGCCTATATTTTGGCTTTTCTACTCGAGTGGGCATTTTTGCGCTTGAGCGGGCTTCACAAATTTCGCTCATCTGCTCGATCGACCATTCTTGCGCTCGAGTGGGATTTGTCAACTCTCAGCATTTTTTTGCAAACTTGCAAATACTAGGAGAATGCATTCAACGCTCGAGCGGCGTTTCCTATGCTCGAGCGGGTGGACGCTAGTTTCACGCTTGAGTAGGGTCCTTCATCTGCAAAACTTCTGGAAACGTGTATTCTACGCTCGAGCGTCACTTCTCACGCTCGAGCGGACCTTTGTGTCTGACGCTTGAGCGTCACTTTCCACGCTCGAGCGGACTGCGTGTATAACAGTCCGTGAAGATGATGTTTTTGTTCACTTTTTCATTCCACACTCTCTCTAAAACCCTCCAAAACCCTAGATCTTCACTCTCTCTCTCTCTCTCTAAAATATTATCTCTCTCTACATTTTTCCCCTAGATCCGTTGATCTCTTCACCCTAGTGCCTTTGAGAAAAAGGCAGAGTATCTCTAAATCTTTGTTTGATCTGAACAAAGTGGGATTTAAGCATACTTGGAGTTGCACATTTGCTTTGCTTGGTCTTCTAACTTGAGGTAGGGATCTTTCTACACTTTCATATGACCTTTAGCTTAGTTATTTTTCATTTGTATAGCAATGGCATGATTTGGGGATGTTTTAAGCAAGCCTAGGGTTTGGGTAAAGTGTAAAAGAGGGGTTTTTGGTGGAAATGAAATAAATGAACATGGAGTTTGAAAGTGAAGTCTTGTTGTGTCAAAATGGATGATTTTGGTACTTGGGTTAATATTTTGAAAAGGGAAATTTTTTCCCTAAAATGACTATCATATCTATTTTGTATAAATAGTTGAAATTTGTGTTATAAACGTGAAATTGAGCGAGTGTTGGAATGGATGGTGGAATTGAAAATGTAATGCTTCACCTTTGGAAGTTTTGAATAAACTATCTAATTTAAGATTCTATATCTGTTTAGAAATAACTGTATTGGGCTATCGGTGGAGAATAGCTATGATTGTTGTAGAAATTGTATGAGGATTAGGTGAATTAAAACTAATCCATGGTTGGTTATCATTGAATATGATCATATTTAAATACATTGTATATGTATGATTGTTTGAGATGAGAAAGGGGATGTACTCCATGTTTGATTATGTGTTTAAATACATTGCATATGTATGATTATTTGGGAGTGGAAAGGGGATGTGCTCCATTTTTTGGGAGGAGAAAGGGGATTGACTCCATTATAATTAAGTTAGTCGGAGTGTCCTGGATGAAAGTCCCAAAACTTATACATGGGTGCTGAATCCCGCAGACGAAATATCCGTAAAATGGCAGTTTGAAGTGTTTATATTTGATTTGTATGATTGGAAAACCATCGAGTTGTAGTCTCAATTTGGTTGCTGAAAAATATTGAAATTGACTCATGAATTGAGATAAATAAATGAATTGGAAATAAATGAGAGGAAACCGAACTATGAATTTGAGATTTGATGGCTTATGGGTATATATAAATGGTGGATGTTTTTATCACAGGCATTGAATATGCATGTTGTACTTATACCTTTGTTAAATTTTATATACTATGTTAGATAGTTCCTACTGGGTTGTGGCTATTTGGGAATAACAATTTCAGGTGTGGGTGACATGCCTTCGCCAAGGCAATAGCATTGAAGGAATCTTTTGGAAGCTAGAGCTTCTTGTTTGTTTTATTTTTGTATAGCCTAGGGCTTAAGTTGTATGAGCTAGTCTCTTTTGTTGTGACCAAGCCAAGACTTAGAAATGTGTAAGCTCGAAGGGCATTTATTTATGTTAAACTATTTTGTTTTATTAACTTCATGTAATGAAAGGACTATTTACTCTGATTTATGCAATTATTAATATATTTCTTGGGTTGTATTTATTGTGTTTTTTTGGGGGCATTACAACTTGGTATCAAAGCATATAGAGTTTGAATACTTTGGGTACGTGGGAAGTGATTAGTACCACAATGGGTTTGTCTCGCTTGGCTGAGACGTTAGTGTGTATTGTATGTCTATGTGATAACATGTTTATGTGATTATATGGGTATGGGATCTAATTTCTAGGATATTGATTGAGTCTACGGGTTTCTAGGAGTCTTATTAGAAAGGCACCTGATCACTGCTGTTTCTAATTGGAACTCTAGCAACATCGCAGGACGGTTATTATCCGGAAATGAAATTCGTATGTGTTTAGATGACTATGTGCTTATATGGAGTGAACTACTATTGTCCAACGTATTGGGACGTGAGTGAGTTAGCTTCGACACATTTGTAAATGTGCTAATCTCTTTGTTACCTTTATTAGGATGTTAAGACGTGGACATGGTGGTGGTAGGCGCGGTAGGCCTAGGAGGTATGAGATGCGTATACCGAATGAAATTCTGACACAGGAGAAAGGAGTTGGTCAAGCTAATGTGGCCGAACTGATTGGTCAGTAGACCATGGGCGCCTTAGCTTGTGAAATGGCCCGAGCTTTGCGGGAATCAATGGACATTCTCAGAGTTGAGAATCAAGTCCAGGCCCAAGTAGTTGAGGCAAGGCCTTCTTTTCTGGAGAGGGAGTTTTTTTGGTCAAGCCTGGATGAGTTTCTGGGCGATCTTAAGGAGCCACTGAAGGCAGATGAGTGGCTTGAACAGATAGTGAAGATGTTCGAGATGTTTGGCATCAAGGACGACCTGTTGAGAGTGACCTTGGCGTCTTTCCAACTGACGGCAGATGTGGGTCAGTGGTGGAAGTATGCACACGGACGCATTGGAGGGACTTGGGAGGCTTTTGTCAATGCCTTCCAAGACAAGTTTCTATCTCCCACTGTTAGGGAGAAGCTAGGGACCAGTTTTCTAAGCTGGTGCAGTTGAATACACCAGTGGTTGAGTTTGAGGCCACATTCACTAGCCTCTCTAGATTTGCACCAAAGTTGGTGGCGACTGAGGAGCACCACTGCTTGGAGTTTGAGAAGAGGTTAAGGATTGGTCTCATGTTCCGAGTGGCCGGGTCCATGATTAGAGACTATGGGCGCCTTGTAGAGGCGGCGACCCATCTTGAGACCATCATACTAGTAGAGCAGGAGAGGATGAGGGGCTCTAGGAGGAGTCAGGATAGTTAGGGGGATGGTAAGAGGCGGAGGGGTTCTAACCCCCAACAGTCCCATGGAATGCATTCAAGATCTACCTTTCCAGTGCCGAGTTTGGGTTCTAGGAGAGGTGGTCAGGGAGACATCACTTGTTTCAAATGTGGTCAGTCGGGCAACAAGTCTCCAACTTGCCCTTGAGGAGGAGGCGGTGGCGGTCTCATCTTCGGCTCATTCTCAGGGCTAGAGTCAGGGCAGAGGGCAGTCGCCCACTTGTTATCAATGTGGTCAATCGAGGCACCTAAAAAGGTTTTGCCCATAGTTGGATGGCACATCTGGTGCGTCTGGTTCAAGACAAACACAGAATCACTAGCCAGCACAGTCAGCGCAAGCCTCAAGGGCTAATCAGGGAGCCTTTCGGCTCAATCTGTGCAACAAGCTTATGCTCCGAGGGGTAAGCAGGTAGATCGGAGTCCAACAGGACGTGTGTATGTTGTTACCGCACCAGATCTTGTACCGTCTCCATCTGTAGTGAAAGGTACCTTTTTGTTTTGCAATTCAGTTGCTAATGTGTTGATTGATACGGGTGCATCCCATTCTTTTATCTCGTCTACATTTGCATTGATTTTGGGGTTGGAGTTGGCATAGTTAGCATCTCTTATTTGTGTAGAGTCACCTATTGGTGGTGAAGTTGTCTTGAAACATGGGTGTCGGGGTCGTGACATAGAGATTGTCGGTCATCGACTTCCATTTGCATTTGTGTTGATTGACATGACTAGTTTTGATGTTATTTTGGGTATAGACTGGCTATCGTCATATCGGTACATTATAGATTACTCTTTGTTAGAGGGTTACCATATATACCTTGAGTGGTGATTGCTTTTATTTCTTGGGAGACCAGGAGGATAGGGTCTTATCACCGGTATATGATCCGCGTGGCTGGAGTGAACTTAGTTGTCTCCTTGCTAGCTTCTTGAGTGGTGAGTGTGATGAAGTCCGGGTTGAGTTGCCAAGGGTGGTTTGTGAATACCCTGATGTCTTTCCCGAGGATCTTACTAGTTTACCACATCGCCGAGAGATTAAGTTCTCTATTGATTTAGTGCTAGCACGGCACCGATTTCTATGGGACCATATCGGTTTACGCTTACTGAGTTGAGTGAGTTGAAGATTAAACTCCAGGAATTGTTAGATAAGGGTTTTATCCGCCCTAGTACTTCACCTTGGGGAGTTCCGAACCTCTTTCCTAAAAACAAAGATAGAGCCTTGCGACTTTGTATTGATTACACAAAGCTGAATCGGGTAACTGTTAAGAACAAATACCCAATGTCTCGTATAGATGATCTATTTGATCAGTTGAATTCTCTAAAATAGACCTGAGGTCGAGTTACCATCAATTGAGGGTAAGGGAGGAGGATATCCCGAAGACTGCATTCTGTATGCGGTATGGCCATTATGAATTCCCGGTGATGCCTTTTGGGCTGACCAATGCTCCAGCGGTGTTTATGGATTTGATGAACTGAATCTTTCGTGAGTACCTAGACTGTTTTGTGGTCGTCTTTGTCGATGACATCTTGATTTATTCACCTTCCGAGGAGGAACATGAAGAACACTTGCGAGTAGTGCTCGAATTGCTTAGAGCCCATAAGCTGTATGCTAAGTTTGGGAAGTGTGAATTCTGGCTAAGGGAAATTAAATTCTTAGGCCATGTGGTATCCGGGGAAGGGGTGACCGTAGATTCATCCAAGATAGAAGCGATTAAGATTGAGCCTGATCTAAGAATGCCTTTGAGATCCGTAGCTTCTTGGGGTTAGCCGGGTATTATCGGAGGTTTGTAAAAGATTTCTCTAGACTAGCTTCACCTTTAACTGAACTGACGAGGAAGGGAGTTAAATTTGTGTGGGATGAGACTTGTGAGAAGTCGTTCCAGGAACTTAAGGTTAGACTTACCACTGCTCCAGTCTTGATTATTCCAGAGAGGGGTTTAGGTTATTCTGTATATTGTGATGCCTCATGAGAAGGTTTGGGTTGTGTTTTAATGCAAAAAGGGAAGGTAGTGGCCTATGGCTCACAACAGTTGAAAACCCACGAGAGGAATTATCCTACCCATGACCTAGAGCTAGCAGTGGTGATTTTTGCCTTGAAGATTTGAAGACAATATCTGTATGGTGAGAGATTCGAGGTGTTTTCTAATCACTAGAGTTTGAAGCATTTATTTACACAGAAAGACTTGAATTTGATGCAGAGAAGGTGGATGGAGTTTATAGAGGACTATGACTTCAAGTTGCATTATCATCATAGGAAGGCCAATGTGGCGGCCGATGCCTTGAGTAGGAAGTATATTAGTGTAGCTTGTATTGCCATCCGGGAGTGGGAGATGTTGGGTGCTCTTAGGGAGTTTGACTTGCACCTTGACAAGTCTGTTTTGAATCTACGGCCTTGTTTTCGATAGTTGCCCAACCCACACTTGTGAATCGAGTGTTAGAGGCACAGAAGGGTAACCTTGAGGTAGAAATCCTCCGAGAGAAGATTTCCAGTAGGAAGGTAGAAAGAGGCCTGAATGTGTATCCCAACCAGAGTGTGAGATACCGTGATCATTTGTTTATGCTGGAGTCTTGCCGAGAGGAAGTGCTCCAAGAGTTTCATCATTCGCACCTTGCGGTGCATCCGTGAGGCACTAAGATATATCATGACCTAAGTCGCCAATTTTGGTGGAGGGATATAAAGAAGGATGTAGCTGTGTTTGTATCGAAGTGCTTTACTTGTCAGCAAGTGAAGGCCGAGCATCAGAGGCCAGCGGGTTTGTTGCAACCCTTGCCTACAGCCAAGTGGAAGTGGAAGCATGTCACGATAGATTTTGTTGTGGGCCTTCCAACGACTCAACGGGGTAGTGATGCCATCTGGGTGGTAGTTGACCGGTTGACTAAGTCGGCGCATTTTATACCTATGCACGTGAGTGACTCGGTAGACTATCTTGTCGACTTATATATTAGGGACATAGTGAGGTTGGACGGAGTCCCTGTGATGATTGTTTTGGATAGAGATCCGCGTTTCACAGCTCGGTTATGGCAGAGTTTGCAGAGTGCCTTGGGCACTAAATTGACCTTTAGTACTGTGTATCATCGTCAGACTGACGGGCAGTCTAAGCATACTTTTCAAATCCTTGAGGATATGCTCCGAGGTTGTGTCCTTGACTTCAATAGTTCGTGGGAGAGGCACTTGCCCTTAGTGGAGTTTTCCTACAATAACATTTTCCAATCGAGTATTGGCATGGCACCAATTGAGGCCTTGTATGGACGACCTTGTAAATCTCCAGTGTGTTGGGCCGAGGTGGGTGATGTACCTTTGTTAGGTCCAAAGTTAGTTCGGGAAACGATAGAGAAGCACTTATTCGTAAGAGGTTGATTACGGCTCAGAGTCGCTAGAAAAGTTATGCTGACTGTAGGAGGAGACCCTTTTCTTTTGAGGTGGGAGACCATGTCGTTTTGAAAATATCACCTAAGTGGGGTTTGATGAGATATGGGAAGAGTGGGAAGTTATCCCATCGGGTTTATTGGCCCTTTTGAGATCCTTGAGTGGATTGGGAAGGTTGCTTACCGTTTGGCGTTGCTGCCACAACTTTCCAGAGTGCACGACGTGTTTCATATTAGTATGCTTCGGAAATATGAGCCGGATCCATCGCATGTGTTGGATTGGACCGACTTACAGATAGATGAGAATGCCTCGTATGAGGAGAGACTGATAAGAGTCTTGGATAGACGGGACCAAGTCTTGTGAGGCAAGACAATTCCCTTAGTAAAGGTATTGTGGAAACATCATGGGGTCGAAGAAGCGACTTGGGGGCGTGAATTGGAAGTCTGAGAGAAGTATCCGGACTTATTGGTTGATGTTTGAACATGTATTGTATTGTGATTATGATTGGTAGAATGTGAGAGCATTGTATATGTTGTTTACATTTTGGAAAACATGAATTTGTTATAAACATAGCATGTGTTTGAGGATATGGAAAATCATATGTATTGTATCATGTTTAGAAGCATTGTATATGCTACATAGAATTTTGAAAACTTAGACTTTGATTTAAACATTGTAAATGTTTTGGGAAATTGTAAATTTCATGCTATTATGGGACCTGTGTATCGAGTCGATGAGAATGGATAACCGAAGAATGGGTCATGGTGATGGACTTGTAAGAATAACATTGTTATGAGTGGTACAATTTTGACTTTGAACTTGATTTGTAATTTCGGGGACAAAATTGTTTAAGGGGGAAAGGTTATAGCGATTCCATGGTTTTGACATGTAATTTGTTGCATTCCAGACTCGAGTTGTATAGCTCTAAATAGTGGTTCATAACTTGTTTTCCTTGTCTCCCCTTTATTTTGGTTAACGGGTTGTGGTTGTGTGTTTGGAACAGGTTGGTTACGTGTTTTTCCAAACTTGTGATGCCCAGATTTTGGCTCTTCTGCTCGAGTGCGGCATTCTTGCGCTCGAGCGGGCTTCACAAATTTTGCTCCTCCGCTCAAGCGGCAATTCTTGTGCTCGAGTGGGATTTGTCCACTCTCAGGATTTTTTTGCAGACATGCAAATACTGGGAGAATGCATTCGACGCTTGAGCGGCGTTTCCTATGCTCGAGCAGATGGACTCTCAAGCGTCTAGTTTCACGTTCGAGCGAGGTCCTTCGTCTGCAAAACTTCTGGAAGCGTGTATTCCACACTCAAGTGTCACTTCTCATGCTCGAGCGGACCTTTGTGTCTGATGCTTGAGCGTCACTTTCCACACTCAAGCAGACTGTGTGTATAACAGTCCATGAAGATGATGCTTTTGTTCACTTTTTCATTCCACTCTCTCTCTAAAACCCTTCATAACCCTAGAACTTCACTCTCTCTCTCTCTCTAAAATACTATCTCTCTCTACATTTTTCCCCTAGATCCGTTGATCTCTTCACCCTAGTGCCTTTGAGAAAAAGGTAGAGCATCTCTAGATCTTCGTTTTGATCCGAACAAAGTGGGATTTAAGCATACTTGGAGTTGCACCTTTGCTTTGCTTGGTCTTCTAACTTGAGGTAGGGATCTTTCTATATTTTCATATGACCTTTAGCTTAGTTATTTGTCATTTGTATAGCAATGGTGTGATTTGGGGATGTTTTAAGCAAGCCTAGGGTTTGAGTGAAACGTAAAAGAGGGGTTTTTGGTGGAAATGAAATAAATGAACATGGGGTTTGAAAGTGAAGTCTTGTTGTGTCAAAATGGATGATTTTAGTACTTTGGTTAATATTTTGAAAATGGGGATTTTTGCCTTAAAATGACTATCATATCTATTGTGTATAAATAGTTGAAATTAGTGTTGTAAACCTGAAATTGAGCCAGTGTTGGAATGGATGGTGGAATTGAATATGTAATGCTTCACCTTTGGAAGTTTTGAATAAACTATCTGATTTGAGATTGTAAATCTGTTTAGAAATAACTGTATTAGGCTATCGGTGGAGGATAACTATTATTGTTGTAGAAATTGCATAAGGATTAGGTGAATTAAAACTAATCCATGGTTGGTTATCATTGAATATGATCATATTTAAACACATTGTATATGTATGATTGTTTGGGAGGAGAAATGGGATGGACTCCATTATAATTAAGTTGACTGGAGTGTCCCGAAACTTATACATGGGTGCCAAATCCCGCGGACGAAATATCTGTAAAATGGCAGTTTGAAGTTTTTATATATGATTTGTATGATTGGAAAACCATTGAGTTGTAGTCTCAATTTGGTTTGCTAAAAAATATTGAAATTGACTCATGAATTGAGATAAATAAATGAATTGGAAATAAATGAGAGGAAACCGAACTATGAATTTGAGATTTGAAGGCTTCTAAGTATATATAAATGGTGGATGTTTTTATCACAGGCATTGTATATGCATGTTGTATTTATACCTTTGCTAAATTTCATATATTGTGTTAGATTGTTCTTACTGGGCTGTGGCTTACCCTATTTGGGAATAACAATTTCTGGTGTTGGTGACATGCCTCCGCCAAGGCAATAGCATTGGAGGAATCTGTTGGAAGCTAGAGCTTCTTGTTTGTTTTATTTTTGTATAACCTAGGGCTAAATTTGTATGAGCTAGTCTCTTTTGTTGTGACCAAGCCAAGACTTGGAAAGGTGTAAGCCCGAAGGGCATTTATTTATGCTAAACTATTTTGTATTTTTAACTTCATGTAATGAAAAGACTATTTACTCTGATTTATGCAATTATTAATATATATTTTGGGTTGTATTTTTTGTGTTTTTTGGGGGGTGTTGCACATTTCACCACCTGGGAAAATGTCTCGATGCTATATAAGGGTCTAGGTCTTTACTTTTATAGCTCAGGAATTCCTCCTCTATTCCCAATGTGGGACACCGGGACCTTACAATCCACCCCTGTTAGGGCTGCACGTCTCCGTGCAGTAGCCTGCTAGCTCACACGCCCGCCCACATGCACCGAGAGACACCAGGGTCCCACATTCGGTACTCCGGAGAGTCGGCTATGATACCATTTTGTAATGCCCCAACCCTTCACACGTCATCGATATTGTCCACTTTGTGCCACTCCCGAACGGATTTGTTTTTCCTAGTGGGTCACCCATCCCAAAACTACTCCAGCCTAAGCACGCTTAACTAGGGAGTTCTTATAGGGATTTCACCACCTGGGAAAAGGCTTTGATGCTATATAAGGGTCTAGGTTTTGACTTTTATAGCTTAGGAACTCCCCCTCCATTCCCGATGTGGGACACTAGGACCTTACAAGAGAGGATGATTTATTTTATTTTTTTTAATGAAAATTTAAATTAAACCTAATGAATTGCAAATAAAAAAAGTTGTCCGAATATGGAGAGAGACTTTGGATTTCGAATCCATTACTAATCACATATCATGAATTAAAATACCCAATTCTACTAAATCAATGGTCCAGATAACAATGATGTATATCTTAGCTACAAGCTTTGATAGCATCACCAAGAGGATGAGTATATTTAAAACGTAGGCACGAATCATCTTCGATCAACACGAATTGTCCACACTAAACTACGGTTGCGATACAACTTGTCTCTCGTAAGTATGACTTGTCTCATGGTTTATACATACAAGAAAGTGAAACAGTTGTATGATCATGCATTCTCAATCACAGAAATCGAATACATAAATCGAATGAAAAGATTGTTTGAATAAAAGATCTGAAAATGATCATTCAACAGTTATCTAATTCTAAAGAAAAACTAGAATTAAAATACAAAATTATATGATACTTGATTAGAGTTTCATCTCAATCCTAAGAAGAAAGTTTAGCCACTCATGGAGATGTTGAACACTTCGAAGGTTGAAGAGAAAGCTATGGATTGATGATTATTCTTCTTCTCTGACTTCTAGCCGTCTTCTCTAGGGTTTCAACTCTCTTGCCTCTTGTGCCTCCCTCTGATATCTCAAGAATCAGACTCCTTTTTATGAAGGCTAGGTTATCCCTTTATACTCCCATAACTATTAGGGTTGGAATGGGCTTAAAAAGAGTATAAAAATATATTTTTCATCACAAAGGCTCATATAACTTGCACAACACACAAACTCATAAAAATCATTAAATAATAATTGATATGGACTTAACTAATGTAGTTTAGGAGGCCTCAATGTATATATTTAGACACTTATCAATAAGTAAAGAGCTAGTTATTACTATAATTTAGTAATGAATAGTGTTAAAATATTTAATTTTAGCAATTTTGCTCCAGTGATACAATGTAAAAAAATTTAACTTTTCACACAAAATGTCAAATCAAAATACTATATGTGAATCCCTAGAGGAAAGAGAGAGACACAAAGATTTTAGCTATAGGTAAAACTTGTGCTCTATTTGACACAATGTTTATCTATAAGTAATACAACGTTTCAAGTTTAGACCCGACCCATTTTGTGTTTCGAACTCGGATTCCGTAGCCATGAATGGTTGTTCATGTCTTTTCCTCCTTGTTCTTTCTTAAATTTGGTTATTGGATTGTAGTTGTGTGTTTGGAACATGTTGGTTGCTTGATTTTCCAAACCTTTGTTGCCCAGATTTTTGCTCCTCCGCTCTAGCGGCCATTCTTGCGCTCGAGTGAGATTTGCAAACTCTCAGTATTTTGCAGACCTGCAAATACTGGAAGAGTGTATTCTACGCTCGAGTGTCACTTCTTGTGCTCGAGCGGAACAATGTGTCTGATGCTCGAGCATCACTTTTCACACTCGAGCGGATTGCGTGTATAATAGATCGCGAAAATGACATTTTTCATCACTTTTTCATCCCTCTCTCTCTCTAAAAATTTTCAAAAACCTAGATCTTGAGTTTCTCTCTCTGAAACTCATCTTCTCTCTACTCTCTACTATTTCACCTAGATCCATTGGGATCTTCACCTTAGTACCTTTGAGAAAAAGGTAGAGTGTCTCAAGATCTTTATTTTGATTCGAACAAAGTTGGGTTTGAGCATTTTTGGAGTTTCATCCTTTCCTTGATCATCTTTTCTCTTCGAGGTAGGGATTTTCTACAACTTCATATAGTTTTTAACTTAGTTATTCTTTGTTGTGTAATAATGGTGGGATATGAGAGTGTTATGAACAAACCTAGGGTTTAGGTTTAAAATCAAAAGAGGGGTTTTTGAGTGAGTATGATATAAAGGGGTTATGGGGTTTGAATATGAGGTATCTTGTGGCAATTTAGTTGATTTTGGCCATTGGGTTGATATTTGGAAAAAGAGAGAGTTTGCCCTAAAATGATTCAAATATTTATTTTGTATAAATAAATGAAATTGGTATTGTAATTGTAATTATGAAATTGGGCGAATATTGAAATGAATGGTGGAATTGGATATGTATTACCTCACACCCTTTGGAAATTTTGAATAAATTATCTGTCTTGAGATTGAATATCTGTTTAGAAATATCTGTATTGGGCTATCGGTAGAGAATAGTTATTATTGTTGTAGAAATTGCATGAGGATTAGGTGAATTAAAACTAATCTATTGTTGGTTGTCATTAAATATGACTATGTTTTAAATACATTGTATATGTATGCCTGTTTGGGAGGAGAAAGAGGATGTACTCCATGTTTGGGAGGAGATATGGAATGGACTCCATTGAAATTAAGTTGGCCGGAGTGTCCTGGGTGAAAGTCCTGAAATCGGGCGTATACATGGGTGCCGATCCCGCGGACGACATTTTCGTAAAATGACATATTGAAGTGTTTGTGTGGTAATTATGTTGATTGGAGAACCACTGAGTTGTAGTCTCAGTTGAGTTGTTGAAAAATAATGAAATTAGCTCATGAATTGGAATGAATTGAAGGAAAATGAATTAAGATGTGAACTTGGTATTTTATGATTATATAAAATGTGAATGTTTTTTCACAGGCATTATATATGCACATTGTACTTATATCTTCGTTAAATCTCATATATTGTGTTAGATTATTCATACTGGGCTTTGGCTCACCCATTTGGGAAAAACCATTTTCAGGTGTTGGTGACATGCCTCCGCTAAGGCAATAGTTTGGAGGGACATCTGGGAGCAAGAGCTTCTTTCTTTTGTTGTATTCTTTTGTATAGCCAAGGGCTTTAACTATATTGAGCTAGGGTCACTTTTGTTGTGACCAAACAATGACTTGGAAAGATGTAAACCTATAGGGCATATGATTATCTGTTTAGTTTTCAGTTCTCTTATCATTGTAACACATGTTGTGGATTTAGGATGAACAGTTTGTAAATGTATATCGCATGTGTTATCTTTTGTATACGGACTCTGATGAATGAGAGTACATTATTTCGATTATCTTTCCGCTTGTGGGTTGAGTTCATTGTATTTATAGCAAGTCATATGTCTTACCATTAGAGTGAAAAGCCGAAAAACGGGACGACCTTGGTGAGTCCTAACTAACGGAAGGACGTGTGCCATGAGCAAAATGTACGGTTTTAGGAGGGCTAGTCCATGAAAGCTTAGCTTAGGGCGGTACGCATTGCGATCCGCCCGTTGCCGTGCATTTTTGCTTAACACACATTCTATACTTGATGCGACATCGGCTTCATTATAAGCGTCTTTACTACTTTAGCCAAATCATACTTACTAGACTTCGCTTTTCACTTTACTTTCAGAACGAAGACAAAATGAACTTCACTATTGACTATTTACAAATTTAGCAAACCATATAACACACCATTGGAGATGCTCATTTTCTTAGAGGTGCTGCCATCCACCATCAGTTCAAATATAGGCTGACTGAAAAAAAAAAAAAAAAATCATATCAATCCATTTAGACCATTAAAATCATTCATTATTCGATTTTAACTTGCCTAGCTCTAGCGACAACCATCGAATATTTTCTCCAATATGAGTAATGCTAGAGACCCATACATTTGTACCTATAAATTTATCTACAATGATTTGGTTAGGGAGTTGGACCTTCTATTGCACATAGTTAACAATTAATCCATTTGTGATTATGTTCATAAATACATGAATCGTAACGAGCTCCATTTAGCTAACTTGTTTAGTTGTAAATTGACTAGTGTAAATCAAGTACGTTATCAAAGTGAACCTTAGGCCCCGTTTGTTTTCCTCTTTCACAGTCCGGAGTGGACTGTGAATGATGAACAGTGACCATACCTCTTGTTTGTTTGCAAATTTGTGGAATAGATTCATAAGCTGGAGGGCTTCAGATGGGCCTTGGATATTGGGATTGTTAGTCTGCCCAAACACTTGGTATTGAATATTAGTCCGTTGGTATTAGAAGAGTAATTTACTTGTTTACCCTCTTCTCTTCTCCTTCTATCTCTGTCTGTCTCTGTTCTCTTATTATATATATATATATATATGTATGTATGTATATTTCATTCGATTTCTCACCAACCAAAAAAAAATGTAGACAAATTGGAAATTAGAATAGTAACATTGAAGAGTGATGCTCCGATCTTCGATTAAATCAAACAAAAGAGATACAAATCAAAAGACATATATGATATACATATACATATACATATACATATATATACATATATATAAGTAGATAATATATATACCTATGATCTACTCAGTTGAGGGATTGATTACTGAGATATTTTTCTTCTTCACAGGCTCTCTCCATTCACGTTTCTTCTTCTTCGCCATTGACTCTCTCTCTTTCCCTCTCTCTCTCTCTCTGTCTCTCTATGTCGGTGAACTCACAGGAAAGGCAACATTATATGAGCAAATAATGCTCTGTGAATACTTTTGTCAAAACCATGGACTGGTTTTGGACAAAAGTGGGTTTCTTTTTTAATAATAAATAGATTAATAGTTGAATTTTTTTATTATTTTTAATTTTAATTTTTAAATAGTTTAATTAGGTAATGCATTTATTAATTGGTATAAGCTTAAATTTACTACTAATACAACAAGGGTATTTGTGTAATTTTACATGGTTAATCCCATTCTTATCTCTCAAAACAAACATAAACTATTACTAGTCCACTGGTTATCAAACAAACACATTTTTCTTAATCTCCTCACTAACAGTCCTCTCACTATTAATCCCCTCACTATCAATCCCCTCTATTCTACTTCTGAAAACAAACGGGGCCTCACTTCCTTGAGTTGAGGCATAATACTGCAAAAAAATGAAAAAATGTATATATATATACACACACATAAGATGCAAACAATAGAAAATCTAACAATAGAAAGATTTATTTATTTTTTTTTAAGCATGTGGATTTTCATAATCAAAATTATTAGAAGAGTTCGGAACTATAGTGCTGAACTAGTGTGCTCCATCCAGAACTTAGTAGCCGGGAAAAAATATTTGGAACTTGTTTGCCAAAAAAAAAAAAAAATTTGCAAAATGATTTCGGAAAAAAAAAAAAAAAAAATTATTTGTTCGGAAGAATAGTTTCCAATATTACAAACTTTTTCGGTACTACCGTGTCGAACAATACCACAACTTTTGACCCTAGTTTATTGAATGGCACTCACTAATGCACATATTTAACAATTAATCCATTTGTGATTATGTTCAATTTTTGATAATTTTTCAATTTTAACTT
Organism: Camellia lanceoleosa; assembly: GCA_025200525.1. Taxonomy (NCBI): domain Eukaryota; kingdom Viridiplantae; phylum Streptophyta; class Magnoliopsida; order Ericales; family Theaceae; genus Camellia; species Camellia lanceoleosa. The sequence goes on from CM045759.1 coordinate 31,099,728, forward strand.
AAATATATTCTTTGTTGTGTTGCGTAACAAGTTGTATTTGTACGTAAAATATATTCTTTGTGTGTAACAAGTTGCGTAACAACATGGTCTGATCATTTTTTTTGATCACTTTCACATTAAAAGATCAAATTATTTTTGTGGGTATCTTTTGTGAAAAAAGGTTTGTAACTTCAATTTCTGTTATAAGTTTGTGTATGATTGGTTTGTTTTGATTTATTGAATTTGGTTATTGAGTTTCATTGTTCTGCATGATCGTTTGTGAATCGAAACATAACTTCTTTCCAATGATATTTACACTTAGGTACTAAAATGTAAATAGGTGAGGGGGTGAATTGACAGTATCAAAAGATTAGGAATGAAATTAATTTTTAAGGTATAATTTGGGGGACATGTTTGATTTTATTCTTTGAAAAAAATTTCAGATTTTTTTTTTTTTTTTTTTTGAGAAAATGAAAACTTGTTTGACAAAAATAAATATCAAAAATATATTTTAAATTTTTAATAATTATTTTTGACCTCCAAAAGGATAAAATTATATAAAAATGATAAGTGCTTTTATTTTGTTCTCATGTTTATAGTTGTTCGATGAAGTTAATTTTTTACATGGATGACCGTCATTTTGGGCCTACAAGATAGATTTGGATCATCACTGTGGGTCCGAAATAAAACCCATAAAAAGAATAAAGAGGCATGGAGAGATGAGATATAGAGAGGAGTTTGTCCGACTTACCCTTCCTACATTTAGGGGGAAGGAAATCATTTCCAAAACATAAACTACTACTACAGGGTACGCTTACAATTCAAGTTCGTAAAATTAAAATAAATAATAAATAATTAGAATTATATGTGTGTTATTAAAGTAGTAGGATTATTATTATTATTAGTATTATATATATATATATATATTTTTAGCCAGAAGGTAAAGAGCATCTCCAACCCACTAGGTATATAATGCTTGTTGGTCAAAATGCCTAGCATAACTCATTTTTTTCAACTCCAATGCACTAGGCATATGATTAGGCATTTAGCTCAACTCATATTCACAAGTTACATGTAGCTAGCCTTCAAGGTTAGGCAAAATGTATTTAATCATTAGGATTATTTTCCTCCATCTTTGTTGCCGATGTGGCATTCTATAAAGTTAATAGTATTTGGATAAATAACTAAAATACAGAGTATTATTGGAGTAGAAACATGAAACAGTTGATAGGCAAAATAAAATATATACTTTATAGTAATGTTTAGATAGGTAAAATGCCTATTATCGTTGGAGATGCTCTAAAATACGTGGCATAAGAACAAACAAATAAAGGTTTGAACACTAAGTCTAGCCTTCACTTTATATAATAGCATAAATTTTTTATTTTTTATTTTTTATTTTCTCACTTTCAAAACATAAATATATTATATATTTTTAGCCTTCTTAAAATAAGGAATAAAAAATAATATTTAATTAATAAAAACAGAAACTCACTTTAATTAATCGGGAACATTGTTGGAAGCGACAACTCTCTAAAATACAGAAACTCACTTTTTCACAATATTTTAGGGTAAAAATAAGTAATATTATTGGAGATGCAATAATGTGGAGTGCTTAATTATTATTTTTTTTAAAAAGTAATTCTACTTGTACATTATAAAAATTTAATATATATTATTTGTGTTGTTCATATATAAACTTTCAACAAAAGTCACATATTTACTTATAAATTTTTAAATAAAAATGAATTTACATGTATATTTTATATAATAACTTATATCTGAGCAATTATTTTTATTTAAAAATTTATATCTGAATATTTTACTTTATTCAAAAGTTTATATTTGAAGATTTTTTTTAAAATTATTTATTTATAACGTGGTTTGAATAAATTTTCCAACTTTTTCTTTTCCAAATAAAAGTTACGGCCATTTCTTGCTTTTTCATATTTAATTTTGGAAAAATTACACACCAGTGTACTTTCAAAAAAACTATTTACAAAATCATTGAAAAATTTAGGACAAATTTCACTTTACCCTGTAAGATTTGGGTCATGTACGATTTATTCTCCTAACACTTGAAAATGATCACATAACTCCCATATAGTTTGTGACTTGAAATGTACTGTCCAACTTAAAAGGAAATGGAAACACATAGCAGACATAAATGGCAGACATAAAGGGGGTTATATGCTCATTTTCAAATTTTAATGGGGTAAATAGCATATGGAATAAAACACAAGGGATTAAAGTGCACTTTACTTTCCAAACAAATGACAAAAATATCCGTAATTCACACATTTAAGTTACTTATATACAAGGATATTTTAGTATTTTTAATTAAATCGTTAACAAGCTTAACGGTGTACTTCAGTTCACAAACACCGTGGGGGTTATGTGGTCATTTACTTTATCCAACTTAAAAGGAAATGGAAACACATAGCAGACATAAATGGCAGACATAAAGGGGGTTATATGCTCATTTTCAAATTTTAATGGGGTAAATAGCATATGGAATAAAACACAAGGGATTAAAGTGCACTTTTACTTTCCAAACAAATGACAAAAATATCCGTAATTCACACATTTAAGTTACTTATATATAAGGATATTTTAGTATTTTTAATTAAATCGTTAACAAGCTTAACGGTGTACTTCAGTTCACAAACACCGTGGGGGTTATGTGGTCATTTTCAAATATTAGGAGGACAAATTGTATATAACCCAAACCATAAGGGATAAAGTAAAATTTGTCTAAAAATTTATAATTTTAATTATTAATATTGATAGTAAAATTTTTCATTGATTTGTAATTATTTCAGAGAGATGCATTGATATGTAATTTTCCCTATATTTTTCGGTACATACTGACAATTAGAGGGTTGTTCAGTTAATTAATTTTCAATTTACAAAATAATATCATACCAAACATGTCCTAAAAGGGGGTCATTTCATGGCAAAAAATTTCGTTCAGTTAAGTATTGGGAACTTTTTGGAAAACACAGTACCGAGAAATTCAACTCTATTTTGATTCACATTGTGAATTGTGAATGACCGCATTAATGGGCTTTTGAAAATGGGATAAGCTACCATCCATACCATATGTCTTTATACGCCTTTATATTTTTTTTATAAATTTTATTTCAGACTCGTACTAATATGTCGTAAGCTTCACAATAAAAGTTATATTAGGGTGGAATTTAGATTAAACTTATTTTGAGTTTTATTTTAATAATTTCAATCGTTAATTTTTTTAGAATATCAAATATATATATATATATAATCAGATCAAATATTGATAATTTATTCATCAAATACATTTCTATCTATATATCTATCTATATCTATGTCTATATACATGTAGCGTACTTTCTAAAGTTTCCAAACTCTTAAACCTGGCCTCTCATTTAAGAGCAAAGATCGTCTAGAGTTTTTTTTTTTAAAGTTTCCTAGAGTGGTGTGTTGTATGTTTGAGATTTAATGACAAGTCATATCAATTTTTTAGTATTAAATCTCACCCATACAATACACACTTTAGGAAACATTAGGAAAAAAAAACTCTGAAGGATCCTTGGTGCTCATTTAAAGTTGAGACTATCTCTCCTACTTGGCAATCTTATAAGTTTTCCTTTTTCTTTTTCCTAATTCTAATAAAAAGTCATTTTTTATATTTTAAAAAAAAAAAAATTGAAATCTATACTATGCTATATCTATATACAAGTATAGTGTACCTTCTAAAGTTTCCAAACTCTAAAACCTGGCCTCTCATTTAAAATTGAGACTATCTCTCCTACTCGGCAATATTAGAAGTTTTCTTTTTCCTTTTTCCTAATTTCTAATAAAAAGTCATTTTTTAAATTTTAAAAAAATTTTGAAATAAAAAAAAGATATGAATATGCATATAGAACTCAAAATATGATGAACTCTAATTTAAGATATTTCAAATCTAAATATTAAAAAATAAATAACATATTCCACTCTCAATTCTTTGAAGATATGCTCAAATCCAATTTAAGATTCCAAATCTAATTATTAAACAACCCCCCCTCCCCCCCCCCCCCCCCAAATTTATCTTATTTTTATATATCTTTAAATTTGAACTTGATTTTTTTTTTCCCCTTCTTCCAAATCTAATTATTAAAAAATAAACAAAATATTTTATTCTCAATTCTTCTATTATTAGAGTTTTATTGATTTGCTTTTTTTTTTCCCCACATTTGTCTTATTTTTTTGAAAACTCCTCCCTACTTCTTCCTCTCTTAGACTTGTACCATTTGATGATACCATGTGAATCGTTAGAAACATGTGAAGTGCATGGCTAACCCAATAACGAAAGTTTGGTAAGGGGATTGGACCAGGCTACCATGAGATAAAAGATATTCTTTCTAAAGAGATTCGATTCGGAACTATTATATGTCCAAGGTTCAATATTGAAATAACTTCAGAGGTTTTCCCAGACTTTGTCCATGTCAACAAAGAATTTGAAATACCTTGACTTTTTTAGAACAAGTCCTGCTACACTAAAAAATTGTAACATTCTTCATTTTTTTTTTCCACTTGGATTGGATCTAAAGAAAAGAGTACAGCAAATTAGAGACAAGAAGCATGAGAAATTTATCTCAAATCGTAGTAGAAGAGGTGTCCCTCAATAGCACAATGGTTAGAAATGAAATGCAAAAACAACCAATAATTTTTTTCTTATTATGATGTGGCTTGAGCATTTTTATTTATTGAATATTTAGTATGATTTATATTTTATACAATAACTTTTTGAATGAATATTACTATCTGTTCATTATGTTTCTTCTCATTCATGGTGTACTTTTATTATTGAAATACCTTGAATAAACTTGCACAAAGACACATTTTTGTATTTATTGAGAAAAGTATGGGTTTGATTTGCATTAGGAATTTAAATAGTGTTCATATACATTCGATTTTTGGCAGATTGTAATTTAAATTGTGTTCATATAAATTATTTTGATTGTAGCATTGTTCCTTTTTTATTTTTATTTTTTACATGTCTTACTTTGAGATACGGTAGGAAATGGTTAATAATGGTACTATTGTGGATGGTACTATAAGTGTTCCAATCAAAATTTCGTGTTTTATTTTGTTTTACAAAATCCAAAATATATATGTACATAGTTGGTTTGAAAACCGGAAATATTATTATGTTTTGAAATGAAAATTCTACTATACTAGACATGATTTCAATTCTTTTGTTTTTCATTATAGTTTTTTAATTTAAGATTAAAATTTAATTATTTTCATTACTTCTTTAATTTCTTAGATTGCAAGAATCTATTAAATTTAATACTATATTTTGTTTATGATTTTAGTGGATAAATAATTCAATTAAAAATAAAGTTTAAGATGGTTAAAAGTATATTTTGATAGGTATTTGTAGTGTTCCACCGATAAGATAATGCAAGTTTACCATTATATTAACAATACACGTTAGTTTTATTTTTATTTTATGTTATGAAAAATAAAATCAATAATTTTACACATAATACAACTAAATTTATTTTGCATGGAGTAAGGGGAAATCAATTAATTTTATGTATATTATAAATTCATAATAGGCATTAAGTTATTTGTGCATTAAACTCATAATTTTTAAATTTTTTTTTTTATAATAATTTTACACAAACTTTTAAATTTACAAATAATACTCTGTTTGGTTTGGAGTTTTCAAAAACAGTTTTTTGAGTTTTCAATTCGTATTTTTATATTTTTAGTGATTTTTATTTTTATTTTTTAGATCCACTTAATCTTGATATACTTAAAAAGTATAAAATTTGTACAAAAATTTTAAAAGATTTATTGAATACAACAAAATACGAAAATGTATTGAATTTTCTTATTTTTGATTTTTTTGGGTGAATTTTTAAATGTTTTTATATAAATATTATACTTTTTAAGTGTATATAAATTAGATATATTTAAAAAATTAAAAAAATTACGTAAAATATTAAAAAAATTACGAAAAAATAAAAACTGAATTTTCTAAAAAGTGAGTTAAATCAAAAGTTTTATATAAGAGAAACAAAATGATAAGAAAAAAAAATTTTGAGTATAAATATATATATATGGACAAAAAAATATGGGTAAATTACACTAACACCCCCTAAGGTTTATATTTATTACAGTTTTTCCCTCACATTTTGGAAATTACATCTCCCCCTGAGGTTTAAAATTTCATTACTGATTCTCCCCTTAGAAATTTAATTTTTTTAAATATCAATTTTGCCCTCATTGGATAAATTACATCGACACCACTCACATTTTAGAAATTACAATCCCCTCCCTAAGACTTAAAGTAGCATTACCAATTGTCCCCTCAGTTAGTATTAGTTGGAAAAAAAAATTCATTGAAAACAAAAATTAATAGGAAAAAAATTAATTGAAAAAAAAAATTTGTTAGTAAAATTTTTGTTTAAAAACCAACGTAAACTCAATTTTGAATTTATGTTTTTTTTCAAATTTACAAACTGAGACAAACCATTTATAAATTAAAAAAATTATCAAATAAATTTTTATGACAGTCTTTTAAATTTTTATAAATATAAATTGAAAACTGAAAATAAAATGGTTATCAAACAAGTCTCAGATGATAAAAATGTCGTAAAATTAACAAATAATTAAATAAGTTATCAACGTAAGAAATGACTTATCAAAAGATTCTTAAGCTATGTATGGTTTGATTTTTAGAAAAAATTTTTAAAAATTAAAAATTAATTTGGTTAAGAAATAAAAAATAAAAAATAATTATCATTTAAGGGTAAAAAATAATTATCATTTTAACTTTTGGGCAGGTTATATACATACGTATGACTGTTTTAATTTAATTTGCAAAAAATTATTTCTAATTACTCAAAAGATAAAAATTATATAAAAATGATAATTATTTTTTTATTGTTTATTTCTTAACCAAATTAATTTTTAATTTTTTTTAAAAAAAAATTCTAAAAATCAAACCATACATAGCCTAATTTTTTTTTAATAAATCATTTCTTGCGTTGGTAACTTATTTAATTATTTATTAATTTTACGACATTTTTACATCTGAAACATGTTTGGTAACCATTTCGTTTTCATTTTTCAATTTATATTTACAAAAATTAAAAAAAAAAACTGCCATAAAAACTTGTTTGATAATTTTTTTGGTTTATAAATGGTTGTCTCAGTTTGTAAATTTGAGAAAAAAACGTAAATTCAAAAAATAAGCTTACGTTGGTTTTTAAACAAAAATTTAAAAATTTTGCTAACAAAATTTTTTCAATTAATTTTTTTTCCAATTAATTGTTTTTTCAATGAATTTTTTTTTTAACTAATACTAACCACGGGGCAATTGGTAATGCTACTTTAAACTTTAAACTTTAGAGAGGGGATTATAATTTTCAAAATGTGAGGGGTGTCAATTTAATTTACCTAGTGAGGGAAAAATTGGTATTTAAAAAAATTAAATTATTAAGAGGAGAATCTGTAATAAAACTTTAAATCTCAAGAGGAGACATAATTTTCAAAATGTGAGAAAAGCGTAATAAACATAAACCTCGAGGTGTCAGTGTAATTTACCTAAAAAAATATTTTGTCACGGCGTGAACGCTAGTATTTTTTAAATGAAATATTCATAGGAGTCCCACTTGCTGTGCATTGTACATAGCAATGACTCAGGTGGATGTTTCTGAATTTTGGGTCCTTGAAATAGGGAAAAAGATCGATTTGAAAGGGGTGTTAGTTGGGATGCCCTTAGAATTGAAAAGGTCATCAAAGTTAAAAGATATGACATAAGCAAAAGACTCTCAGCTCCAAACAGTTGTTTTTGAATCACAATTACAAGGACACCATATAAGAGCTTTTCACTGTAAAAATCTACATCAAACTCGGCAGAAGCTGGGATCAACCTCATAAACCCTTTCTCTTTTATTTGGTATGTTCTTTTTTTAATTTTTTACATTTGATATGTGTGGCTCATTTTTTTTTTTAGCATGATTTTGATTGTTGAGTATGTAGTGATAGATTTTATCCTGTTTGAAATTAGGAATATGTTTTCATTGGCAAGTGAAATTGATAGATTTTTAATTGTTCGCAAGGTGTTTGTTGAATTGCGGGAATGAATATGCTGGTTAATTAGAATCCTGCGAATTTGCCACAATCAATCATTCATAGCTCCTTCATTTTGGTGAAAAATACTCTTTCCCATAGCACTTTAAAAATATATATCTGATTTTATGCATAAAGTGGCCCCAGGCTCAGTATAAAAATATATATATCTCATTTTTTATTGTCTTTCTATTTTGCACCAGAAATTTTTTTTTTTTTTTTCGTCCTATTAGAATTTGCTTCTATGCTATTTAAAATTTTTTCTATGTATTTGTTGTCCATTTTTTTTAAAAAAACAAATGTGATTCAAATATATAGGTATTGATATTCAATCATTTTAATTTTATGCATAAATATTCTACGCAACAAGTCTTAAAAGTGAATGATTCGGATCACCGAAATCAGTCCCAAAATAAGCCTACTAAGTCCAAACGCTCTCTCAAGTTGACATGACAACTTGAGAGAAGTTAGATCCTATAATTTATATATCATATTGTACATATATGTGTGTTTGTGTATATGGTGGAAAAAATTTATTCATCTTTTGGATGCTCCATTAATGAAATTCTGAAATCCTGGTTCCATCCCTGGTCATCCCATTATTTGTTATGTGTGTTATGATGTGTTTCCTTGATGTCTTTGGATAAACAAACAAGAAAAATGAACTTCCATTAATGAATTATAATAGTAACCTGATCCCATCATAGTTATAAGGAAAATGCTTGATAGAAAGGAATTCTAGTTGTGGCATTAATTTGTAGTTTTTTAACTAAAATTTGACTATAGTTTTAACTTTGTTAGATGGAGATGAGCATTCTCTGTTCTTATTGTGGGTTATGCAGGGGCAAAAATGACCATGAAAGTACACAGCAGGAGGAAATTAATTATCGGCAGTACATCGTCAGAGCATTCATTCGCGGCAGAAGTAATTGCCGGCAATGCAGATCTCTTAACAGAGATCCTTATACGTATGCCAGCAAAGTCCCTCATCAGATTCAAGTGCGTGTCTAAGGATTGGCTGTTTCTAATCTCCGATTCACAATTTTCCCGCAACCATTCTTGCCAAAATCCCATTCCCTTGTTCTCAGGACTATACATCAGCACTTCGTCATCAAACGATGAACAAGTAAAGTCTGTCTCACTTGATAACCACCACCCAAGTCCTCCGACACTGTCATTCCTTGCTGGTATTGGAGATGGTTCTGCTACAACTAGGATTAAGCACTCTTGCAATGGCTTACTGCTATGCTTGAATGGCCTAACGCGGTTCATTGTTTGTAACCCGACCACCCAGAAATTCACAGTACTTCCATATCCTGGTGGCCCTTCAACATCTTCTGGACCATTTCGTGACAAGTTTGGTGTTTACTTCACTTCATCTAGATCACTTCGCCATGTGTTTGGTGCTTATTTGGCTTTTACTCCCTCAAAATCACCTCACTACAAAGTTATATTGATAAGTTACTCTAGCAATTTTGATGGAGGCTTTTACTTAATTGACTTGTACTCTTCGGAGAGTGCGTCTTGGGAACACATAAGTGCCACCGCACCCCCAGGTTACTCCTTCAGGAAAAGGGTCTTTTGGAATGGTGCAATTCATTGGATGAGTTACAAGAACTTTCACATTCAATTTGATGTTGATGCACCGAAGCTAATAGCAACTCCAATGCCTCCAAACCCTAAAATTCTTTCTGAAGATGATATTCGGTATTTTGGAGAATGTGGTGGCCATCTGCTTCTTATTCAGACTCCTGAGCACTCTGCTGTGAGATTTAGAATCCTTGAAATGGACAAGGACCACTATCTTTGGATTGTGAAGTACTGGGTCGATCTTAGACCCATAATAGCTGTATTCCCTGAAATAGTTCACAGAAGCACGTTTGACGCGACCAAAATCTGTAAATTTTCTGTGCTATGTGTTGTGAAGGGAGCAAATGAAAAAGATTTTACTCTGGTGTTAGCTATTCCAGGAAAAATTGTTTTGTACAATCGGAAGTGCAAGACATTGAAGGTGCTTTGTGATTTGCCACCACAACGGGACTATGAAGACCGAGAATCAACTTGGTATTATACTGACCAATTCATTGAAAGCCTATCTCCTATTTGATCAATGCCCTACATGCTTGAGCAGGCATACTTTCTGGACACTCTATCCTAATCGTTTTATATGAATTAGTTTCTTAGTGTTAGAAACATTGAATATTGTTCTGTCTCAAATGGCAGTATGGTGCTTTTCTAAAACGTTTGTGCATGTGGCTCTACTTTGTTTTGTTTTTGGGCAAATGTTAATCAATCTGCTTGGAGCATTGTTTAATGTATTATAATTTGTGTAAACAGTGCTTTGAAATGAAGTTTTTTTATTTATTTATTTTTTTTTTTTTTTTTCATTCAATGAAAATTATTACAGTTAGTGGAAAGAATATTTGTGTTAAAATGAATATTTTGTAAGATAGTGTTGCTGCATCCTTAAAATAAAATGAATATCCTCAACTACTTTCAAATGAAAAAGAGAATTCAAGTATTAAGTCAAAGATTATTGAGTATAACTTGTGGCAATGTCACAAATATATCCTCACGTCCAGGGATAAAGTTGGAAATTTATTTTAAGGGGGGCCAAAATAAATTTAGCAAGAAAAATCTCTTAGCAGAGAGGAAATTTTAACATGTACTTTAAGAAAAAGAAAACTAATAATGAGAAAAACTAATAAATTTATATTAATCAATAATGAAATCAATAGTATGTACTATTATAATAAATTATTTGAGATCATCTTATATGCATTATAAGAATACTTGTGCGATATAGGGAACTAATGACAAAATTTATCAAAAAATTAGAAATTATTCTATATACAATATAAAATTATTCATATGGGGATAATAATTTCAAAAAGTTTGGCGGCATGGCCACCCCTAACATCATCCTTGCTTATGCCATAAATTCATCCTCAAGTCAATGGTGAGGATATGTTTGTGACATTGTCATAAAATAGTAGTTTGTGTTAAGTAATGTAGAAACCAACAATTGTGTTTAAAGTTTATCAGATTTTTATATTACATTTTGTTTGATGTTTCATGTGTCATCATTGTATCTTTTCATCTTCATTTCATTTAAGAAAAGACTTTGCCTCCCGTTCAAATCTAAACTAGAAGGTGGTGTTTGGGTTTGTCACAGGTCCCGTTTTAGTGATATGAACTATTCATTTTTATAAAGTTCTTATTGTATATCATTCATGTAAAAAATTAGGTTAATATAATTATAGCCTATTTAATTTATCGCATTTGCCTTCTAAAAATGGACAATCAATTTAAAAATAAAAAATAAAATAAAATATCAGTGGCCTCTTTTTGTTTTTTTTTTTTAGAAAAAAAAAAAAAAAACTGAATGGTCTCTTTTGTTTACTATCTCACAAATCACCATTTCATAGGCTAGAATGGTCTTTTTGTCCTTATCGCCATTATTTCCAAAAATGACGACATTCCCTTTTGCCAATCGCACAATGGGGATTGTACAATCTCAGCAGCCTACTCCTTTCTTAGCAACCATTCTTCTCCAGAAAATTGGTCTTGGCTTTGGAAGAATTGTTGGAACAATTTTCTGTGTAAATAAAATAATTTGAAATAAAATTAAACAAAATAAATAAATTACATACCGGATTTATTTATTGAATCAAATAAAAATTACAAGACCAAGTCGAGTGTGTGACACTTTGTCCTTAAGACAGATTCGCCCCGCTATGGTACTTACGGTTGAGCGGCGTCTATCTCCCAGGATACAATGATCTTCACAAATTTATAGAAGCACTTCAAATAAATTTGTTCGGCGAACCAAACTTGTGATCTATACTCTCTGAAAATTTAATCTTAAACTAGTATGTAGAATAATGCAAACAAAAATAGTTTGGACAGCAAAAAGACAAAATTTGAGATTGTTTTTTTCATCCTCAAGACTGTTGGAAATACCATGTATTTATAGGCAACTCCAAAGCACCCGAATAGGTGCAAAATGGAAATGAACAGGTGACCAACCATTATGACCGTTGGAAAAAATAACAATTCAAACAAATTTGAATAATGATTAGAACAGTTTCAAAACCAAATCTATTCGGGTGCTAAATTTGGACCATACCAACTGTTGTGGAATTCAAATCCAAAGTGTTTGAATATTATTATTAAACTATTTAAATAGTTTAATCTAAATAAAGGAAAAGGTATAAAATATTTAGAATACCAAAAATTATATTTAAATTTAAATTTAAATTACAAACTTTAGGAAACCATTCAGGAAATCAAAAATTTATATTTAAATTTATATTTAAATTAAATTCCCACAATAATTTTTATTGAAAAAATTCAAAAGAATTTTATCTAAAAAATTAATGTTAGACTCGAAAACGACGTCATCTTCCCATTCACTTATAAATGGTTTTGACGTTCCGTCTTCACCGTGTGACTTGCCACGCGGCAAGGAACACTTCACCTCTTCGGATCCATCCCAAAAGACGTTTGGGGTCCACCCAAATTGGACTAAAAAATATGCCTATATAAAACCATTTTCCAACAAGAATAAATGTCCTACAAAAGTAAATTACTTCGTGTGACATTGTGCTTATAATCGCTGACCGGTTAAAACTTGCCTAAACTGGATCGCCATGCCTCTTCTTTGTCATCCTTGTCAACTTGTGACTGAAAGCCCGGTACACGCTTTAAGAGACTGTATTTGGGCCAAGGCTGTGCAGATCAGGCTTCATCCTCCCTTTGATCAACAAAGCTACTTTAATCTATCCATTAAAGAGTGGTACATCCTAAATCTCACTACTCCCCATAAAGTCTCTAATCTTAACCTGCCAAGGACACTTATTTTTTCCTTTGCTATTTGGCAAATTTGGCTCTGTCGCAATTCTAGCCTATTTACAACATCCATTAGCTCTCTCAATTTTCAAATCAAAACTATCTGGAGGCAAGCTGTTGGCTTTTTTGGCTTTCGAAGGTTAATAACATAATTTCAAGCATGTCAATAAGGATTAATTAGTCTTTACAGAATATTAATTGTCAAACAATTATTAGACGATTGTGTTATAGTTCTGTCAGTTTCAATAAAGAAAACTTTTACTGGTGGCTTGTTTAGAAGAATTTAGTAAATAACAAGAAGGGAAGAACAATTTTAGAATCTATATTTCATTAAGTAAAATGAAAACTTACAATGATCTGACCCAGCCTCGTAGAGGTTTACAACAACAAGCTATTTGAAACTACTCCTAGGAAATAAAGTGCAGTACAGGAATTGAAGTGCAAAAATGTAAAGAACTATAAAAACTGGAAGGAAAAAAGAAGTAAATAAACTGGTTTGATCTGAGTCTGGATTCTTCATTCTGGGACTTTCTCTGCTATTTATACTTTTCAATGATAACCGTCGAAGTGGGTTTTTGTAATAACCCCGACCCTGATTAACGCTAATTGGGACTTAATTATGTTTAATAATAATTAAGAGGAAATCCGGGATTTATTTGCATGTTTATTGCATGAATTTTGTGTTACATTGGTTTGTGTCTTAAACTTTAATTCGCAAATTGGAAGCCTTATCGGCACCCGATTCCGAAATTGACTAGCGTTTTAGACTAGTTAGATTTTATGTGATTTTATGGTAGGTTCAATTAAAATTCAATTTGGGATGTTTAAATCTGATTAAATAACATTTTAATAATGAATCTAGTGTAATTACCTATATGCCCTTGTTAGTGGGTCTTGTAGGCAACATGTTTTGAGTCTATTACACTTGAACAAAACATCTCCTCAACCATTTTTCCTTAGGCCAAATCGGCAGAGGGAGAAAGGGGAGGAAAAACTTGAGTTCAGCTACAATCTTTGCTAGACTTTGGGAGGCTTGAAGGTTTCTAGCAAGCATTAAGCTCCAAGACTTGAAACTAAGAGTTTAAGGTGAGAATCCATCCTCTTGAACTAGAATTTAGATTAGCTCTTGCATACTTCTTGACCCTTTGGAGATTGGAGTCCAGAATTGGCTTGAATGGTTGAATTGGAGCCTAGTTCATGCATGCATGTACATGTTCTTGGCATATGAAGTTGTTTTGTATCAAATTCCCACATGCATGTGCATATTTTTGCTAAAGTCCATGTATTCATCATGTTTTTCCAGAAAACTTACCATTTGATCATGTTTTGAAGCTTTCAAATGCATTTGAATTCAAGAATGTTGGATTACACTTTGTTCTTGAATTGGGTTTGTATAGGGTGCTCAAATGGACTCACTCTTGGGCAATGATTTGTCAAATTGACTTTTGAAACTTGATGTAATATATATTTCAAATGTTTCTCCAGGTTTTGGGCCTAAGAGGTTGAGTTTTGGGTTGTAGAATGCTTAGTTCGAACTTGGAAGACAAATCTGGAAATTCCAAATTTTGCTTCCTCGCTCGAGCGAAGGATTCCTCGCTCGAGCGAGCCCTTTTATTTTGCAATCTCGCTCGAGCGAGCATCGAGCGACCATCGCGCGTAAAATTGCAGCATCCAGTACTTTTGCATTTTCATCAGATCGCTCGAGCGAAGGAGTTCTCGCTCGAGCGAAGCCCTTTGATTTTGGAAGCTCGCTCGAGCGAGCATCGGGCGAGCATCGCGCGGAAAAAATCAACAACCAGTACTTTTTCAGTTCATCAGATCGCTCGAGCGAAGGACTCCTCGCTCGAGCGAACCCTTTGATTTTGGGAGCTCGCTCGAGCGAATGAAGGCTCGCTCGAGCGAGACCCCTGTTTTCAGCAACTTTTGTAAAATGTTTTCTAAGACATTTTTGCACCCACCTTCCATCCTAGGCATTCCTAGGCCATGATTAAGACTCCATACTAAGGGTAAGGGGTTAGATACACACTTAGAATCATGGATGTGAGTTTTGTACAATTAGAAGTGCGAATTTCAAAGTGTGTACCCATTATGTGATTATGTAGGTCGCGTGCCATAGTTGGTTTGATCATTTGGCTTCACCTATCAGTTTCAACGCCCACTGTGAGTAATAACTTGGTAAAGTTATGTTTAATTATATCTACTTTCTGTGTGATGAAACGAGATCTGTTTTCTGCAATGATATTTCTGTATGAATGAATGGTTGTCCAATGTTTTCTGAAATGTATTCGTGACATTCTTAGCCTCAATTATGTTCTGTTTCGTCCTTACATGGGCCAACTGTACGTCTCATGAGCCAACTGTTTATGGATCCTTACGTCCCTTCATGGGCCAACTGTACGTCTCATGAGCCAACTGTTTATTACGTCCCTTATGGGTCAACTGTATCGTCTCCGTGCACGTGAGTCAACTGTTTGCCTTTATGGCCGTCCCTTTATGGGTCAACTGTTAGCCTTTAAGGCCGTCCCTTTTTGGGTCAACTGTATCTGTGAGGGCTATTGAATGTTTCACGCATAGTTACGCAAGACTTCTGATTTCCGTAAACGACTTACAAGTATGGCTTTGTTATGAACTGAATTTGAATTCTGAATCTGTATGGACACATTCATTTCAACCCCTTTACTCTGTTTATTATTCACTGGGCTCTCGCTCACGGTTTACTATATATATATAGGTGAGCCAGCACAAGACCCTGGCCAGAGTTGATGGCCCTCTGTTTCGTTTTGTTTTGGTCAAGCCACCTGTTGCGCCTCCCGAGGGGGTACCACTTGAAGCCTGATGTTTGGGCAGTTTTGTGCATCATGCTAGTCGTTGGTTATGTTTTGTAATGTCGGATCCTGGGGCATACTTATGTAAATATTTTGTAAATATTGGTGTACAATGACTGGCATGCTTTGTATATAAGTAAGTTTTTGAACTTTCTGTCCCATGTATGTCATCACAGCTCTTTGGACCATGATTATGTTACATTATTGCTTCCGCAGCCCCTTAATATTTGTTATTCTGATTGGAGGCCGTAGGTAATCCACGGATTACCGGCGATTCGTCATAAACCTATAGGCGGGTTTGGGTCAAATAGTGGTGGTATCGAAAGCACGAGTTATACCGCACACACAGGTCCTTATGAGCTTAGGATGTCCTAGTAAGAATTAGGGGCATTCCATTTGCATGTGTGAGTGTGTGGTAATATAACTGAACATTGAAACTGAATGTATATTTGAATATATAAAGTTTTGCTTACCTATAGCCATGGACAATCCAAGGAATGATGATACAGCAGGGTCTTCCGATGCCCGAATGGATAGAATGGAACAAATGTTGGCAACCCTGACCGAAGTAGTAATGCAGCAACAGAGGCAACAACCCGTACCCCCTCCACCTCCGCCAGTACAGGCTAAAGCTGATAACAGTGAAATCATTAACTTGACACAGAAATTCCTGAAAATGAAACCGCCGATGTTCTATGGTGGAATTGAGCCTTTGAAAGCTGAAACATGGTTGCTTGAGATGGAGAAGTTGTATGAGGTGTTCCCTTGTTCTGAAATTCAGAAAGTTTTGTTGGCTACCTACACACTGAAAGATGAAGCTCGCAGGTGGTGGCTACTGATTCGGAATGGCCACGAAAACATGACATGGACTCAGTTTAACGCAGTCTTTTATGACAAGTACTTCCCTCAGTGCTTTCGTAACCGGAAAGTCTCAGAATTTCAGGAACTTAAACAGGGCAAGATGTCTGTAGCCCAGTATGAGGCCAAGTTCACCGAGCTAGCTAGGTTTGCTCCTCATATGGTGGACACGGAAGACAAAAAGGCCCGCAAGTTTGAGGATGGATTGGATCTGGACATACTGGATAGGGTGGGAGTTCTAAACCTACCCACATATGTGAGCGTTTTGGACAGGGCATTAATGGCAGAATCCATTCTAGCAGCAAAGAAACAAACTTCCGCTCCACGGGCTGATTGGACAGGGAAAAGATCGGGGAACAACCTTAAAAAGGGTCATTCATTCTCTGGGAATAAGAAGCGTATCTGGTCTTCTGATGTCGAGTCAAGGTAGTGGGCCTCCTCCAGTTTGTTCTGATTGTGGTAATAGACACAGGGGTGTGTGCCATCGAGTGTTTGGTGCATGTTATCGATGTGGCCAACCAGGCCATATAGTGAGAGATTGTCCCTTCAGAGGTGAGAACATTAACCGTCCTGCCGTGAGTTCAGCGGGATCCGCTTCAGTGGCCAAAACCAATGTCAAACCCAATGCAGGAAAGGCACCTTTGAAACAAGGCCGAGTGTTTGCCTTAGTGCCCGGGGACGTGCCGAACACCTATACAGTAGTGTCAGGTACACTTTCTGTATGTTCTCAATATGCATATGTGTTGATAGATTCTGGTTCTACACATTCCTTCGTGTCGCATGCCTTTTCTCAAAAATTGACTAGGCCACTAGAACATATGACATGTGTGTTATCTGTATCTACACCTTCTGGGGATTCTACGATGTGTACTCATGTTTATCCGGCATGTGATATTGTAGTGGGTGATATGACGTTGTATGTGGATTTATTGCCTTTGGACATTCATCATTTTGATTGTATTTTGGGGATGGATTGGCTGACTAAATACTGTGCTACCATTGATTGTGCAAACAAAACTGTTGTGTTTAGACCACCTGGTATGCCTGAATTCATCTTTAGAGGGAATGGGGTAGTTCCTCCCCCATACTTAATTTCGGCTATGAAAGCCGTAAAACTACTTAGGAAGGGATGTAGGGGTTATCTGTGTTGCATATTGACTACATCATCTGACAGTCCTACTGTAGAAACAATCCCTGTTCTTTGTGACTTCCCTGATGTGTTTCCAACTGATTTACCGGGGGATTTAGTTGACAGAGAAATTGAATTTATTGTGGAGGTGTTTCCGGGGACACAACCTATTTCCAAGACTCCCTATAGGATGTCTATCTCTGAGTTGAAAGAATTGAAAACCCAACTTCAGGAACTATTAGACAAGAACTTTATCCGTCCGAGTACTTCACCTTGGGGTGCTCCAGTGTTATTTGTCAAAAAGAAGGATGGGTCTTTGAGGTTGTGTATAGACTATCGGGAATTGAACAAAGTGACTATCAAAAACAAATATCACTTGCCCCGAATAGATGACTTGTTTGATCAACTTCAGGGTGCCCAAGTGTTTTCTAAGATTGACCTCAGGTCTGGGTATCATCAGTTAAAGGTTAGAGTCGAGGACATTGAGAAAACTGCATTTCGAACTAGATATGGACATTATGAATTCTTGGTAATGCCATTTGGGATGACAAATGCACCTGCTGCTTTCATGGACCTTATGAATAGAGTGTTTAAATCATACCTGGACGATTTTATTGTTGTATTTATTGATGATATTCTGATATATTCCAAAGACAGGGAAGAACATGAAAAGCATTTGAGAACCGCCTTGCAAATATTGAGAGAAAAGAAGTTGTATGCTAAGTTGTCTAAGTGTGAATTCTGGCTGGACAGTGTGGCATTTCTGGGCCATGTGATTGACAAAAATGGTGTTTCTGTGGACCCTCAGAAAATTGAAGCTGTCGTGGACTGGCCGAGACCCACAAATGTGACAGAAGTACGAAGCTTTTTGGGACTTGCAGGCTACTACAGGAGATTTGTGAAGGACTTCTCAAAACTTGCCTTACCATTGACTCAGCTAACTCAGAAAAACATGCCATTTGACTGGAATGATCAAAGAGAGGCGACTTTCCAAGAGTTAAAAACTAGGTTAGTGACTGCACCTATTTTGACTTTGCCAAATGGTACTAATGGGTTCCAAGTGTACAGTGATGCTTCATATAAAGGCTTGGGGTGTGTACTAATGCAAAATGGGAAGGTGATAGCCTACGCTTCTAGACAACTTCGACCTCATGAAAAGAACTACCCAACA
Source organism: Camellia lanceoleosa (assembly GCA_025200525.1). NCBI lineage: Eukaryota > Viridiplantae > Streptophyta > Magnoliopsida > Ericales > Theaceae > Camellia > Camellia lanceoleosa. The sequence continues at coordinate 31,118,653 of CM045759.1, forward strand.
CATGATCTTGAATTGGCAGCCGTAGTGTTCGCTTTGAAAATATGGCGTCATTACTTGTATGGGGTAACTTGCAAAGTGTACACCGACCATAAAAGCTTAAAATATTTCTTCACTCAAAAGGAGTTGAATATGAGACAGAGACGTTGGATGGAACTAATCAAGGATTATGACTTGCAAATCTTATACCATCCGGGAAAGGCTAATACTGTGGCAGATGCTTTGAGCCGAAAATCTGGTACAACTGTGTCGTGTTTGTTATCTAGCCGAAATGACTTGTCAACTGACTTGGGACAAGATGGACTGACATTTGCTATCTCTGCCCAACCTGTTATTCTTGATGAGATCAAACAGAAACAAGGTGAAGATGACCACTTGAAAAAGATTATAGAGGAGTTTGATTCGAAACCGAGGCCCGAATTTGTGTTTAAAAATGGTGTGCTGAAATTCCAAAACCGTCTATGTGTGCCTGATTGCTATGACTTGAGAAAACGTGTTATGACCGAAGCTCACAGTGGTAAATTTGCTATGCATCCAGGGAACACGAAAATGTACCACAACTTGAAACAGAATTTTTGGTGGCCTGGAATGAAGAAGAGTATTGCAGACTTTGTGGCTAGATGCCTACACTGCCAACAGGTTAAAGCCGAACATCAACGACCTGCCGGTTTGCTACAACCACTCCCAATACCAGAATGGAAATGGGAGCACATCACCATGGATTTCATTGTGGGATTGCCTCGCTCTTCTCGAGGTATGGACTCTATTTGGGTTATAGTTGACCGTTTGACTAAGTCTGCACATTTCCTGCCTGTTAAAACTATTTATAACGCTGATAGACTGGCTAACATCTATATGACTGAAATTGTGAGACTGCATGGAGTGCCAGTGTCTATTGTGTCTGACAGGGACTCGAAGTTTGTGTCAAGATTTTGGCAGAGTTTGCAACAGGCTTTGGGAACAGAATTGAGATTGAGCAGTGCTTACCACCCACAGACTGATGGCCAGACTGAAAGAACTAACCAAACTCTGGAGGATATGCTCAGAATGTGTGTGTTAGACTTCCAGGGAAATTGGGAAGCTTACTTGCCCTTAGTTGAGTTTGTGTACAATAACAGTTATCACTCAAGTATTGGGATGGCTCCTTATGAAGCCTTGTATGGGAGGAAATGTAGATCTCCAATATGTTGGGCTGAAGTAGGTGACAGACCCTTGTTGGGGCCGGAACTTGTGCAAGAAACAACTGAGAAGGTGAAAGCGAATCTGACGTTTGAAAAGCGCCTGAGTAGGCAAAAGAGTTATGCTGATGTTCGAAGAAGAGAAAGGGGATATGAAGTGGGGGACCATGTGTTCATTAAGGTGACACCGATGAACGGTCAAACCCGATTTGGTGTTAAAGGAAAATTGGCTCCGAGGTATATTGGACCTTATGAGGTTCTTGAAAAGATCAATCCGGTGTCCTACCGAATAGCCTTACCTCCAGTGATGGAGCATATGCATAATGTCTTCCATGTGTCGATGCTACGGGAATATTTGAGAGATCCGCTCCACGTCATCGAACCGACGCATGTACTCTTGAAAGATGACTACACCTATGAAGAGAGGCCTATTCAGATTGTGAATCGAAGGATTAAAAGGTTGAGAAACAAGGAAATACCGTTGGTGAAAGTTGATTGGCAGAACCACGGGGGAACCTACGCAACTTGGGAAACTGAGGAAGACATTAAGAAGAGATATCCGGATTTGTTTCCTCTAAACCCGACACTGACTTCGAGTGAAGGTAACTCGAGTTTGGGGACCAAACTCTTTTAAGGGGGGAAGACTGTAATAACCCCGACCCTGATTAACGCTAATTGGGACTTAATTATGTTTAATAATAATTAAGAGGAAATCCGGGATTTATTTGCATGAATTTTGTGTTACATTGGTTTGTGTCTTAAACTTTAATTCGCAAATTGGAAGCCTTATCGGTACCCGATTCCGAAATTGACTAGCGTTTTAGACTAGTTAGATTTTATGTGATTTTATGGTAGGTTCAATTAAAATTCAATTTGGGATGTTTAAATCTGATTAAATAACATTTTAATAATGAATCTAGTGTAATTACCTATATGCCCTTGTTAGTGGGTCTTGTAGGCAACGTGTTTTGAGTCTATTACACTTGAACAAAACATCTCCTCAACCATTTTTCCTTAGGCCAAATCGGCAGAGGGAGAAAGGGGAGGAAAAACTTGAGTTCAGCTACAATCTTTGCTAGACTTTGGGAGGCTTGAAGGTTTCTAGCAAGCATTAAGCTCCAAGACTTGAAACTAAGAGTTTAAGGTGAGAATCCATCCTCTTGAACTAGAATTTAGATTAGCTCTTGCATACTTCTTGACCCTTTGGAGATTGGAGTCCAGAATTGGCTTGAATGGTTGAATTGGAGCCTAGTTCATGCATGCATGTACATGTTCTTGGCATATGAAGTTGTTTTGTATCAAATTCCCACATGCATGTGCATATTTTTGCTAAAGTCCATGTATTCATCATGTTTTTCCAGAAAACTTACCATTTGATCATGTTTTGAAGCTTTCAAATGCATTTGAATTCAAGAATGTTGGATTACACTTTGTTCTTGAATTGGGTTTGTATAGGGTGCTCAAATGGACTCACTCTTGGGCAATGATTTGTCAAATTGACTTTTGAAACTTGATGTAATATATATTTCAAATGTTTCTCCAGGTTTTGGGCCCAAGAGGTTGAGTTTTGGGTTGTAGAATGCTTAGTTCGAACTTGGAAGACAAATCTGGAAATTCCAAATTTTGCTTCCTCGCTCGAGCGAGCCCTTTTATTTTGCAATCTCGCTCGAGCGAGCATCGAGCGACCATCGCGCGTAAAATTGCAACATCCAGTACTTTTGCATTTTCATCAGATCGCTCGTGCGAAGGAGTTCTCACTCGAGCGAAGCCCTTTGATTTTGGAAGCTCGCTCGAGCGAGCATCGGGCGAGCATCGCGCGGAAAAAATCAACAACCAGTACTTTTTCAGTTCATCAGATCGCTCGAGCGAATGACTCCTCGCTCGAGCGAACCCTTTGATTTTGGGAGCTCGTCGAGCGAAGGAAGGCTCGCTCGAGCGAGACCCCTGTTTTCAGCAACTTTTGTAAAATGTTTTCTAAGACATTTTTGCACCCACCTTCCATCCTAGGCATTCCTAGGCCATGATTAAGACTCCATACTAAGGGTAAGGGGTTAGATACACACTTAGAATCATGGATGTGAGTTTTGTACAATTAGAAGTGCGAATTTCAAAGTGTATACCCATTATGTGATTATGTAGGTCGCGTGCCATAGTTGGTTTGATCGTTTGGCTTCACCTATCAGTTTCAACGCCCACTGTGAGTAATAACTTAGTAAAGTTATGTTCAATTATATCTACTTTCTGTGTGATGAAACGAGATCTGTTTTCTGCAATGATATTTCTGTATGAATGAATGGTTGTCCAATGTTTTCTGAAATGTATTCGTGACATTCTTAGCCTCAATTATGTTCTGTTTCGTCCCTACATGGGCCAACTGTACGTCTCATGAGCCAACTGTTTATGGATCCTTACGTCCCTTCATGGGCCAACTGTACGTCTCATGAGCCAACTGTTTATTACGTCCCTTATGGGTCAACTGTATCGTCTCCGTGCACGTGAGTCAACTGTTTGCCTTTATGGCCGTCCCTTTATGGGTCAACTGTTAGCCTTTAAGGCCGTCCCTTTTTGGGTCAACTGTATCTTTGAGGGCTATTGAATGTTTCACGCATAGTTACGCAAGACTTCTGATTTCCGTAAACGACTTACAAGTATGGCTTTGTTATGAACTGAATTTGAATTCTGAATCTGTATGGACACATTCATTTCAACCCCTTTACTCTGTTTATTATTCACTGGGCTCTCGCTCACGGTTTACTATATATATGTAGGTGAGCCCGCACAAGACCCTGGCCAGAGTTGATGGCCCTCTGTTTCGTTTTGTTTTGGTCAAGCCACCTGTTGCGCCTCCCGAGGGGGTACCACTTGAAGCCTGATGTTTGGGCAGTTTTGTGCATCATGCTAGTCGTTGGTTATGTTTTGTAATGTCGGATCCTGGGGCATACTTATGTAAATATTTTGTAAATATTGGTGTACAATGACTGGCATGCTTTGTATATAAGTAAGTTTTTGAACTTTCTGTCCCATGTATGTCATCACAGCTCTTTGGACCATGATTATGTTACATTATTGCTTCCGCAGCCCCTTAATATTTGTTATTCTGATTGGAGGCCGTAGGTAATCCACGGATTACCGGCCGGTTACGTCGCCAAACCTATAGGGGCGGGTTTGGGTCGTGACAGTTTTCAACCGTCAAAATGTCCTCCTTTGATTGCTGAACATGCTCTTTCACAGTCAGTCCCACTACGCCACTGTTGTAGTTAAGCTTCCCTTATGATTTTGAATTTAAACTTTGTGAGTAACCGTTAGGCCACATCACCTTATATCCCTCGAATGTTCCAATGCTACGCAGATCCAGTATTACCAATACGAACTACCACGTGTCTGACTTTGGTTGTCAACTTGTATTAACTTCCCAAATTGCTCTTTTCGTGCCACGTGTTAAATTGTGATTGACTTTTACAAATTATACAGCCAACACTACCCCTCGCACTAATATACCCAATATTTGGTGATATTAGTGAACTAGTGCAATTCACCTACGTTCTAAGACGTGTATTGACTCTGTGTATTTTGGTAGTATAACCGCTTTTTGAATAATGAAGTAGTGAACTTCATTAAATTCTTGTATCTTGTACTTCCATTATTCGAGTAGACGAAAAGACTGGTACATCCCCAATGGCCAATCACACCTTCTCCTACATTAAATCCCCAGAGTAATCCTGACCCTCCATGTATGTGTGAGACTCACTCATTATATATATATATATAGAATCATAAGTGATTTAAATTTATGAAAGACTTATAGGAATAGTAGTCTCAATCATTGATAATCTATTCATCAAATCACATTCTATCTATCTATGTATATATTTTTTAAATGATTGATTCATGGGAGTCCCACTAGCTGTGCATTGTACACAGCAATGTTTCTGAATTTTGGTTCCTTGAAATAGGGAAAAAGATAGATTTAGGGTGTTAGTTGGGATACTCTTAGAACTTTCACATTCAATTTGATGTTGATGCACCGAAGCTAATAGCAACTCCAATGCCTCCAAACCCTAAAATTCTTTCTGAAGATGATATTCGGTATTTTGGAGAATGTGGTGGCCATCTGCTTCTTATTCAGACTCCTGAGCACTGCTGTGAGATTTAGAATCCTTGAAATGGACAAGGACCACAATCTTTGGATTGTGAAGTACTAGGTCGATCTTAGACCCATAATATCTGTATTCCCTGAAATAGTTCACAGAAGCATGTTGGAAGCGACCAAAATCTGTAAATTTTCTGTGCTATGTGTTGTGAATGGAGCAAATGAAAAAGATTTTACTCTGGTGTTAGCTATTCCGGGAAAAATTGTTTTGTACAATCGGAAGTGCAAGACATTGAAGGTGCTTTGTGATTTGCCGCCACAACGGGGCCATGAAGACCGAGAATCAACTTGGCATTATACTGACCAATTCATTGAAAGCCTATCTCCTATTTGATCAATGCTCTACATGCTTGAGCAGGTATACTTTCTGGATATCCTAATCGTTTATATAAATTAGTTTCTTAGTGTTAGAAACATTGAATTTTGTTCTGTCTCAAACGGCAGTATGGTGTTTTTCTAAAACGTTTGTGTATGTGGCTCTATTTTGTTTTGTTTTTAGGCAAATGTTAATCAATCTGCTTGGAGCATTATTTAATGTATTATAATTTGTGTAAATAGTGCTTTGAAATGAAGAATTTTTTTTTAATTTTTTTTTTTTTCATTCAATGAAAATTATTACAATTCGTGGAAAGAATATTTGTGTTAAAATGAATATTTTGTAAGATAGTGTTGCTGCATCCTTAAAATAAAATGAATATCCTCAACTACTTTCAAATGAAAAAGAGAATTCAAGTATTAAGTCAAAGATTATTGAGTATAACTTGTCGCAATGTCACAAATATATCCTCACGTCCAGGGATGAAGTTGGAATTTTTTTTTTGAGGGGGACCAAAATAAATTTAGCAAAAAAAATCTCTTAGCAAAGAGGAAATTTTAACATGTACTTTAAGAAAAAGAAAACTAATAATGAGAAAAACTAATAAATTTATATTAATCAATAATGAAATCAATAGTATGTACTATTATAATAAATTATTTGAGATCATCTTATATGCATTATAAGAATACTTGTGCGATAGAGGGAGCTAATGACAAAATTAATCAAAAAATTAGAAATTATTCTATATACAACATAAAATTATTCATATGGGGATAATAATTTCAAAAAGTTTGGGGGCATGGCCACCCCTAACATCATCCTTGCTTATGCCACAAATTCATCCTCAAGTCAATGGTGAGGATATGTTTGTGATATTGTCATAAAATAATAGTTTGTGTTAAGTAATGTAGAAACCAACAATCGTGTTTAAAGTTTATCAGATTTTTATATTACATTTTGTTTAATGTTTCATATGTCATCATTATATCTTTTCATCTTACATTTCATTTAATAAAAGGCTTTGCCTCCCGTTCAAATCTAAATTCGAAGGTGATGTTTGGGCTTGTTACAAGTCCCGTTTTTGTGATATGAACTATTCATTTTTATAAGGGCAAATTACATATACCTCCCTCGAGCTTTAGCTAAATTACAGATACTCCCTGAGGTTTCGGAAATTACAGATACCCCTTGAAGTTTATATTTTCATAGCAAATTGCCCCCTGAGGTTTATATTTTCATAACAATTTGTCCCCTAATCTGTTATGCAAATAGTACCTTCAAGGGGATATCTGTAATTTCTCAAACCTTAAGGGGATATATGTAATTTTGCTAAACCTTGAGGGGGTATATGTGATTTGCCCTTTTTAATAAAGTTTTTAGTGTATATCATTCATGTAAAAAATTAGGTCAATATAATTATAGTCTATTCAATTTATCGCATTTGCCTCCTAAAAATGGACAATCTATTTTTTTTTTTTTTTAAAAAAAAAAAAAAAAAAAAAAAAAACCAGTGGTCTCTATCTTTTTTTTTTTTAATTATTTATTATACTGAATCTCACAAATCGCCATTTCATGGGCTGGAATGGTCTCTTTTGTCCCTATTGCCATTATTTCCGAAAATGACAACATTCCCTTTTGGCAATCGCACAATGGGGATTGTACAATCTCAGCAGCCTACTCCTTTCTTAGCAACCATTCTTCTCCAGAAAATTGGTCTTGGCTTTGGAAGAATAAATGTCCTACAAAAGTAGATCACTTCTTGTGACATTGCGCTTATAATCGCTGACCGGTTAAAACTTGCCTAAACTGGATCGCCATGCCTCTTCTTTGTCATCCTTGTCAACTTGTGACTGAAAGCCCGATACATGCTTTAAGAGACTGTATTTGGGCCAAGGCTGTGTGGATCAGGCTTCATCCTCCCTTTGATCAACAAAGCCACTTTAATCTATCCATTAAAGAGTGGCTCATCCTAAATCTCGCTACTCCCCATAAAGTCCCTAATCTTAACCTGCCAAGGACACTTCTTTTTTCCTTTGCTATTTGGCAAATTTAGCTCTCTCGCAATTCTAGCCTATTTACAACATCCGTTAGCTCTCTTAATTTCCAAATAAAAACTATCTGGAGGCAATCTGTTGAATACTTCCATTTAGCCTACAAAATTCATATTCCCACCATCACTCATACTCTATGGGTAAAATGGAAACCACCCTCAACTTGCTATGTAAGGTGCCAAAAGCACGTTTTGTTGAGATCCAAAAGGAATATTCTGATAATGTTGATCGACTATGTGAAAGACTACAACGTGAGATTTCTCAAATGCGCCGTAGGTTAGCCCGCGATATGCAACTATACATAGTTAAGAAGGATGCCCAGAAGAACAGAACAGAACCAAATGTTGCGGCTATCAAGGGTATCATGGAGGATCCTGAACTTGTCTCTGACGCTGAGCTTTCGGATTATTCAGACTCTGAGCCACCTGCCGATTTAAGTGTGAATTAGGTGTTAATGTCTACACTTCGGCAATATAACAACTTGCATTAATATGTAATGTCTGTGTTAGACTAAGTGTTTCCGTAATGAGTTTGTCAGATTGTCTGCCTAATATTTGTCTGTCTAATTGTTATGTTTATGTATTGTGTGTTCAGTTCAGGGTGTCTAGGATGTATGTATTGTGTGTTCAGTTCATGGTGTCCAGAATGTATTTTTGTGGGAGACTTATGTCTGTACTACCTATGTAACATTTGCAACTTCAGTTATGTTATTTTCATGCATGTATGAGTATTTAGTAAATTAGTGACTTCGTATATTATGTATTAAGTTTTATTACAAAAATGTTGACAAAATTTATTTTAGGAGAAATACATATTCTCTTAACTTGTTCATCTTCTCAATCGTGAGAACCCAATAATGTAACAATTATTCATTGAATATAACAAATAGCGTTCTCATTCTTACAAAAAACTATACTATCAATTTTCGGCCCCAACCAGTGAAAGCGTGATTTGTAATAGCGCTTTAGCCTAATTTGGGAATTCCGTCCAAACTAGGCATAGTTTGGGGATTAAGATGATAAATTGGCTTAATATGGGAAAAACCCCGAAATATAGTGCACATTAAAAAAATAAATAAATATTTAAAACATAAAATATTTATTCCCACTCTAGGGTGGGTTTTGAAAAGACTTTGAAATTTTGAAAATTTTTGAAAAGTGATTTTGGAACTTTTTTTCAAAAAATTTGAACTAAACAAAATTTTAAAAAATTTTCTCAAAAATTATATCTTGAGATACAAACCAAACAAGCCCTAGGTTTGAGTTTTCTGAATTAAGTTTTTTGAAAACTGAGTTTTTGGTTTTTAGTGAATATTTTTTAAATTTTAAGCATTTTTTTTAAAAACTTTTTTAGATGCATTTTACTTAGATGTGTCTAAAAAGTAAAATATATGTAAAAAAAAAAAAAATTTAAAAATTAATAAATATACAAAAATATGAAAATATACTAAATTTTCAGTTTTTTTTTTTTTTTGGTATTTAGTGTATTTATGCTAGGTATGTTTAAAAACTTAAAATATTAAAAAATTCAACAAAAACAAAAAAATACGAAATAGAATTTTCTAAAAAATGTTTTAGAAAACTCAAACCAAGCATTACGTTTTAATTTTTTTTTTTTATTTGTGCTGTAATTTTTTAAAGAAACCCATCTTTGAATGCATTGGAATTGCTGCTCTCTTACTCATCTTTTGATTCCCAAGTCCAACCTTCCCACATGAAAAAAAAATAATTATATATACATATATATATTTCTGAAAACGGGTTTTGTAAATACGTTTTCTAAAACGACTTTTCTAAAATCGTTTTTTTATTAAAAATATTTTTGGTCAAAAAATATTTATGTTGAAAATATAAATTAAAAAAAATTAATGTAAAAACGACTTTTCTAAAACCGTTTTTTATTAAAAATATTTTTGGTCAAAAAATATTTAAGTTGAAAATATAAATTAAAAAAAATTAATGTAAAAACGGCTTTTGTAAATACGTTTTCTAAAACGACTTTTCTAATACCGTTTTTTATTAAAAATATTTTTGGTCAAAAAATATTTATGTTGAAAATATAAATTAAAAAAAATTAATATAAAAACGGTTTTATCAAAACCGTTTTTAATTAATTTAGAATTAATTAAAAACTTAATTAAAACCGACTTTTCTAAAACCGTTTTCTAATTTCAAATTTTATTATTATTTTAATCACAAAACATAACTTTTCAAAAGTCGTTTTCTAAAAAAGGAATTGCTAAAACCATTTTACCCTATTATAAGAATAAAGATAAAAACACTCCTCAAATTGAGACTAAGGGGTTGTTTGGGGTATCATAAATAAGTGTAATTTTTATCTTTTTAGACTAAAAATTTGAGAAAAAAATAATAGATGTTTGGGATAACTTTTTGACTTTTTATAAAAAAATGTATATTAAAAAATTGTATAAATTAGTGTGTAGAAAAAAATTAAGATTGTGAGTTGTGCAGCCGTAATTTTTGACTTTTGATAAATAATAATAACTTTTTAACTTTTTAACTTTTTAACTTTTTAAATAACTTTTTAACTTTTTAATTTTTTTTTAACTTGTCAAACTTAACCTAAAATTTTAAAAATAGTATAGTCAGGAAATCGGCCGGAAACCAGCAAGTAATAGCCCTTAAATTAACGCCAGCCAAAAAAATTAAAGCCAGCCAAGGTGTAAATTGGTAGTCCCAACCCAAAGAGGCCCTTTAAATCAACGCCATCTCCAACAAAGATTGTATATAAAAATTGAACCATGAAAGTATACAGCAAAAGAAGAAGAAGCAGAAGAAAGCTTATCATCGGCTGTACTTCCTCGGAACGTTCATTCGCTGCTGAATTAATTGCCAACAATTCAGATCTCCTAACAGAGATCCTAATCCGAGTCCCAGCAAAATCCCTAATCAGATTCAAGTCGGTCTCGAAGCAATGGCTCTCTCTCATCTCCGACTCCCAATTCGCCTCCGACCACGCTCGCCGAAATCACCATTCCTCCGTCTCAGCCTTATATTTCTACTCAAACCATTGGTCTCTCGATGAACAACCCCAGTCTGTATCAATTGCTGGACACCAAACTCTTCTTCCCACACTCTCCTTTCTCGATGGTGTCGTTGTATCAAGTTGTACAACTACGATTGAACGCTCTTGCAATGGTTTAATCTTGTGCTCTAATGATTTCAGAAAACCCTCATATATTGTTTGTAATCTCACCACAAAGAAATTCGCACTTCTTCCTGATATTGGTCCAACTTCATCTGAATCGTATCGTAAAAATGCTGCTGCTTTCTTGGCTTTTGATCCTTCGAAATCGCCTCACTACAAAGTTTTATTGTTTAGTTTCAGTTATGTTAATAATGGACGCCGGGTTGAAATTGAAATTTACAGTTCCCAGACTTCGTCTTGGAAACACATTTCTGTGCCTGATCCGCGAGGTGTGCCATTCATGTTCAGCGTGTTTTGGAACGGAGCAATTCATGGTATAACCTATGCGAATGTTCATGTTCGATTTGAGGTTGAGGAAGAGAAATTGATACAAACCCCAATGCCTCGAAACGCTGAAATCATTTCTCCTAATAAGATTAGGTATTTTGGAGGATGTGGTGGCGATTTGCTTCTTATTCAGACTTCTCCGCCTTGTTATCTGTATTTCCTAAGACAGAACGCAAAACCATAGTCACATGCTCTGAATTTAATGTGCTCTGTGTCGTGAAGGGAGCGAATGAAAAAGATTTTACACTGGTGTTAGCTATCCGGGGCAAAGTTATTTCTTATAATGTCGAGTCCAAGATATGGAAGGAGCTTTATGATTTATCAACAGATGATCTTGATGATTGGAGACCAAGTTGGTGTAATACTTATCAATTCATTGAAAGCCTATCACCTGTTTGATCATTGTCCTACATGTTTCTACTTCTTTCTTCAGCAGATGGTATGTCCCTCAATAAACTTTTCTATATTTCTATCTGTTTAAGTATTTGTTATTGTTAGTTTCTTGGTCTGTGATGCTATGCTACTATCATCTTTTGATATTTAGATTCTTCATTCATCAATTAAGGCTGAATTATCGATTTTGTTGCTTTATATGTGAGCCCTGTTTTGACCACAGTAATTCATTCACTCAAGTATCATTTAGATTGTTCTGATTACCAAAGACGGTATGTTAAACTCATTCACTTCCTGGTTTTAATCTCCTAGTTATGATGTAGTTGGGTGGAATGGTTTAAAATGCTCTAGGAAGGAGTAGAATATATTGAAACAATCTGTTGTTTGCAACTGTCATTAATTATTGGTAGTTCCTTCTTGTGAGGACAGGAGAGAGACTAGGTTTCTTCTTTTGTAAAATGTTTCTAGGGAATAAATAAAAAATTATGAAGAAGATCTTGTAAGTCCACACTGCCTCACTAGTTCTTCCAGAATAAAATGAATTTCCTTAACAATCCAAGAGATGTAAGGTGTTAGTTTACATAGGAACCAATAATTGTGTTCAAAACTGCGTAAATAACAATTATAAAAAAATAAAAGAATATAAAAAGAGAGATGAAATATAGAAGCACAAATACTGCGTTGGTATAATTTGATTTAACATGCAATTGCAATTTAAAAACCGTGTTCAAGTTTGGAAGGCTCAACTTGGTCTCTTCACTTAGTGAGGGTTGGAATCTGGTAAACCTGTTGCTTTCTTGTGGGGATGTATATGATTGAGTCTATTAATTTGGTCTACGTTTGTGTTGTTTGAGTTTTCAGTTTGTTTTTTATTGGAAAATTTCAAAGATCAATTGGACGATATTTAGCTCCAGATATTGAATATGATCGGTCCAGTTTGAGAAACCTGAATATTGAATCTTAGTTTTAGAACTGCAAATTGATTATTAAAAAAAAAATAAAGTTTCAGAAAAGTAGGTTGTAGTCCTTGAAATAGCATCTTACATAGGAGCTAAGTTCGATTGCCAACTTCTGCTAGCTGTAAGTTTTGGTATGTTTAGGGTCGTACTTTGATCGAAATCTCATTTTAGTCTTTAACATTCAATTATGACAGTCAGCATCTTACATTTTCACATTTTAGTTCATCCATTGTTTATTTCCACTGCCTACAGTACTATTGCATCCCTGTGAGCCCTGTGTGTCCAATTTTGGCCATTGTAATATGTTAACTCTATTATCATCCTTTGATCTGATCATCAAAGAGGGCTTGGTTTACTCGTTTCACTTCACGGTTTTGAAATTGGCCTCGGGAAACATCATAATTGATTAGGTTTTGATTGGTTGATTAAGGCTGGCATACAATTGATGTACATAATCCATCCATAGTTTACTTCCCATATAGGAGAGAGATTGCTTTCTTATTTTGTAATTGGATTCATGTTAATAAATCTAAAACAATAGATTTTTGTAAGATGGTGTTGTTGTTTCTATAGTTCTCCTGTAGTTGGCCTAGGGGCAAGGCCTTGGGTATTGGGGGTGTGCTCCCTCCAAGGTTCAGGGATCGAAACCTCTTAAGTGCTAACAATTTCTTAGGGCCATTAGACTGGGGAAAACCCTTAAATTCGTATATTCAATTGTGTATGTAATACAAGAGTATATCGGTTTATATAACAATCTAACCTAGGATTGAAAATGAAGCAATCCCTAATAGATATAAAATATATATATATAATACCATATATACATAAAACCTAATATTCTCACAATTATTGATGATCGAGATGGCAACGGTGGAGTTTGAGCAACGACAACGACGACGACGACGACAATGGGTTTGGTTTTAAGTTTGATAAAAATCTTATTTCTTCACACTACATTTGTAAAAAGATTAGAAGTTTTCAAAATCGTTGCTTTTTAATTATTTTCTTTGGCATCTTTTTGTAGTTTGAATAGGTTCTTTGTGTGGATTTGTGGGCTTTGTCGTATTTTTCCTTTTCATTATCTTATAAGTTGCTTGGTTTTTATATAAACTGCATTTCTTCATCGAAAACAAATTAGTTACTTATCTAGAATGTTCTCATTAAACTAATCGCCAATTAATAGTATTGTCCATTATTTTTTTGGTTATTAATTTCATTATTACCACACATCCCATTTTTTTGGCAAGCAATCAACTAGTTGTTAAGTAATTTAACTATAACGTTTGTGATATCAACGCTATAAATTATCATAACTTACATATAATATACATAAAAAAGAAAAAGAAAAAAGAAAAGTGTATATTGTAAAAAGGCCCCTTTTCAAAAGGCATTTTTATGTTGACATAAAAATGTGTTTAGTTTTTAAGATTTCATGTTCTTGATTAAATCCACAACAATTCTTGTAAGGTCATTATATTTTTATTTTGCAAATCTTTGAAAATATTTTTTCCTTTAACAAACTTCAATATATTATTGTACCAATTCTTATTTTATTTTTTTTCGATGCCTTTTTTTTCGCTAATTTTTGTTTTGTTTCTGGGACAATTGATGAAATTAGAAAGCCTTGAAGGTGCAAGATTTTTCTTTCTTTCTTTCTTTTTTTTTTTTTTTTTTTTTTTTTTTTTCATTTTTATTTTTTATTAACTTTAAATTGTTTTATAAAAAAAATTGTCAAGTAGTCTTACACGCCACATGCAAAGAACGTGCTTTTTCACTAGTTTCTGTATATATGATCCCACACATATATGTTAATATATATTATTTAACAAGCACTTTAATAGCCATGTGTATATTTTCACATTACACGCTTTAATGTTCGTATATATATTTTTACATGAGCTACTCTCACTCTTGCTTCTCTCAACTAATTAGTTACATATCGACACTGAAATCTCATGGAGGGATGCACGATTTTCTATCTCAGGAGATTCCCAATACCCCCTCCAATGACTTTGTGACAATCCTGTGAAGAGGGGTGTGAGACTTCCTCTCTCTAAAGATTCTTGACCCCCATTCAATGACTTTCTGACGCTTCTTCGATAAGCTCCAAATACACTTCTGTCATGTAGTAGATTTGGGTTTTTATGCATACGGAGAAGAGTTTGAAAGCTTCTGTGTAAGTCTGACACAGAGTGCTTTCTCCTTTCATCGTTCTTAAATTTTGTGATTATCAGTACCCATAATGGTTACCCATTACTGTTGTGGGTGTTCATGTGCTTTGGCAACCCATGGTTGCTAGTATGGTTGTTTTATTTTATTTATTTATTTTTTTTTTCGCGGCAGGTTTTTGTTGTTTGTGTAGGTTTCTTTATTTGGGCTTATGGGATTTGTTCTATTTTTCATTTTTTTTTTCTTTATCTTGTAAGTTTCTTGGTTGTTATCTAAAAAAAAAATTAATTCCAAATTGACCCACTTAACCCAATAAAAATAAATACATATATATATACTTTTCTTATATTTTTGTTATTTGTCTAGTTAATTTTATAATTAAATAATATAAAATTAATATTAATGTTTTATAAATAAGCGAGTCAGGCAGGAATAAGCTAAAGTTTATCATCCTAAATCCAACTTAAAAATTAAATGAATTTAAAATTTTAATTCAATCTAATCTTACAAATATCGAGCTTAATTGGGCCAGTGATGGGCCCATGAGCACCCCTATCCCCAACATTTAAAGCAAATGACACAGCAAAAGAATCTCTGGAAGTTTAGGTCAGACCTCTTCCCCTTCATGCTTCTTCACTTCTGCCTCTCTTCAAGTGTTTGGGTAAATTGTGGTCTGCCATCAACAGAAAACGAACATCACCGATTTGCGTCGGCTATTGTCGTCACCAATCTTCATGGCCCGTCTGTGTCGGCTATCTTGCTCGCCAGTCTTCATCGGCTGTCTTCCCACCGATGTAAATCTCTTCCCTTCCATTCTATACACGAATCAATGGATTGTGGTAAGCTGCCATATTTCGTAGATGTTCAACAGATTGGCCCCAAATAATAGTGGGTTTTGTTTGAATACAGTACTAATTGCTCTGATCTGTTAGTTTTTTAAGATATGTTCGCATCAACTCTATGATATGTGAATTTTAGGGTCAGATCTTTTGGGTTGAATGAAACCAAGACAGTGTGGGTGATCTTTTTCTTTTTGTACATGTTCACTCATCATCTTATGTACTTTAGAGGTTCATTTTCTGCAGTCCTAATTCACTTCTAGAGTAGAGAAGTTCCATCGAGATATCTTGTATTGATGGTATTTTTGGGCATTTTTCTTTGGCTGTGATAAGGATAATGGTTCTGCTAATTTTTGAGTTCAGTTTAAAAGGGTGTATCTTACGAACATATGATCAGTTCATTGGATACTTTTAACAAATTTAGCAATTTGTGAAGTCACTTTGATTTTTTTGGAAATACCATACCAAATTAACATTTCCCACTAATTTCAGCAAAGTCACTCTTTGGTGGTTATAATTTTCTGGGAGACACTTTACCAAATGATCTTACCATAGTCATTGCCAGAAAAGAAAAGCATACACTTTACAGCATTTGCCAGCAGGGGCGAAACTAGGAATTTTTTCTGGGAGGGGCCAACATATATGTGTATAAAATCCATAGTTAGTTTTGATACATTACTAATTTAACATAATTTCTTGTATAAGCATTGCAAAAGAAGTATTTTACTAGAAAACTAATAAATCTCACAAATAGTTTTTCTCAGTTTTTAAAAGTTTTGAACTATTGATTAGATCTCACTATGCAATAAGTTCATTCTTTTAGTTTATTTATTTATTAAATTTGGGTGAAAAATTAGTTATAAGCTTGATATGATATGGGATGCTCCAACTGCTTTTTCATCAAATTTAAGTAAAAGCTTGATTTGGTGAAAAATTTTGAATGCTCCAATCCTCACTTAAAAAATTTCATCAAATCCATTTTGAAAATTGGGTTTGGCTTCTCAAGTTCAAATCTCAACTTGAGAGAACTAGAAATGAGAACTTGAGGGGCTCGTGGGGCCCGCTACAGGTTATGTTTCAATGATCCGAACCGTTCATGTAGGGGCCTCCGTGTGTATCATCCATGAAAAAAATTATCTTAATCGGATAATGGTAACCTTTTCATTTTATCATGTTGTTTCCGAAAAAATGGACAATGAGTATGTTTTTTAAAATAGACCACTCATTTTTTTGAGACAGTAAAGGAAAATATTACGATTATCGGATTGAGCTAATTTTTTTCATAGACGATATATGCAAAAGATCTTATGAAATGAATAGTTTGGATCATCGACACAAGACTTGTAGTGGGCCTTACGAGCCACTGAAGTGATGCCCAACTCTTAAAAATTCCATGCTTATCCCCAAAAGTTTGTTTCATCAAATTTGGTGAAAAACTTATTTTTGCCTTGATTTGATGAAAAGTTCGGTTAAAACTTGATTTGATACAAATTTGATGAAATAATTGGAGTCATTGTCATCAAATTCAAATTTGACACTAGATTTGGTGAAGGATGGGAGATTGCTGTAATGAATTATAATAGTGACCAGAACTCATCATAGTTGTAAGGAAAATGCTTGATTAAAAGGAATTCTAGCAGTGGCATTAATTTGTAATTAGTTAAAATAGAAAAGGTAATTTTTTAACTAAAATTTGGCTGAAATTTAACTTAGTTTGATGGAGATGCGTATTCTCTGTTCTTGTTCTGGGTTATGCACAGGGAAAAATGACCAACAGTAAAGGAACACTAGTTATTGGCTACAATTCATCGGAACATACACCGGCAACAGAATTAATTGACAGCAATGTAGATATTCTAACAGAGATCCTTACCCGTGTGCCGGCAAAGTTTGTCATCAGATTCAAGTGCGTGTCTAAGGATTGGTTCTCCCTAATCTCCAATTCACCATTTTCTCACAACCACTCTAACCAACATCCCAGTGCCTTGTTCTCAGGACTATTCATCAGCCCTGTTACATCATTTGATGATGAACAAGTCAAGTCTGTCTCACTTCACGGCCAACACCAAAGTCTTCTGACTTCGTCACTTCTTGATGGTGTTGGATATGGGTCTGGTACATTTAGGATTGAAGACTCTTGCAAAGGCTTACTATTATGCTTGAATGGCCCAACATGTTTCATTGTTTGTAACCCGACCACCCAGAAATACACAGTACTTCCCTATCACGGTGGCACTACGACATCTTCTATACCATTTTATAACAAAGTTTAGTGTTTTCTTGAGTTCTATGTTTGGTGGTTATTTGGCTTTTGATCCTTCAAAATCACCTCACTACATTGTTGTATTGGTAAGTTACATTAGGAATAGTGATGGCTGCTTTTACTTAATTGACATATACTCTTCGGAGAGCACTTCTTGGACACACATGCGTGCTGCTGCACCACCAGGTTACCCTTTCGCAAAAAAGGTATTTTGGAATGGTTCAATTCATTGGATGAGTTACGATAACGTTTACATTCGATTTGATGTTGATGCTGAGAAGCCAATAGGAACTCCAATGCCTTCAAACCCTAAAATTCTCTCCGAAGAGAGAATTTGGTATTTTGGAGAATGCTGTGGCCATTTACTTCTTGTTCAGTGCTGTGATATGGGATTCAGAATTCTTGAGATGGAGAGGAACTACTGTTATTGGATTGAGAAGTACCAGGTCAATCTTAGACCCATAATATCTCTTTTTCCTGAGACAGAGAGAAGCAGACACGTGTGACCGGCCCATCATTAGGAAAATTGCTGTGCTATGTGTTGTGAAGGGAGCAAATGAAAAAGATTTTACTTTGGTGTTATCTATTCCTGGCAAAATTGTTTCCTATAATCTGAAGTGCAAGACAGTGAAGGTGCTCTGCGATTACCGAACTGGCTTTTATGAATGTCCTGGTTACAAGCACATTTCTTGTGCGTATGCTTTTAAGTATGTTTATGAATTCTATGAAAGCCTGTCCATTGTTTGAGCATGTCCTACATCTTGGAACAGATCAGATGTGCCTTTTTTAAGCTTGTTCTTGTCCTAATTATGATCCAATTCAATTTGGTTTTTATTATAACCCAAATTGGTGTACTAATAATGAACTATTGTAACTAAAATTCTGAAGTGTATGTCATATATAATTTTTTTTTATTTTTAAGTATGTATACTATCACTTCCCCAATTGAAGAACCAAATCAGCTGCACAACCTAGAAATCAATTCAGAAAATAATAATAATAATAATAATAATAATAATAATAATAATAATAACCCCATTTGGAGGGGTGACAAAAAAAAAAAAAAAAACACCATATGGGGGGAGGAGAATTTTTATATGACATGCACAACATGATACGAACGATATACAAATTTTAGTGCATTAGAATTGAACATTTTTCAATACAAAATCAATTATAATGTAATACAAGGACATGATAAATAAACAAGTCAAGTCATAGCCAATTTAGTACAGCTTGATTAATGGAGATTTAGTTACACTTTAATGTTATTTTCACTAAAAAATGCCATGTGTTGTTTAAATTTCTTATGTAATTCGATCCAATTAAATAAATAAATAAAATTGTAAAATAAGGTTTTAGGGTCAATATAATCATTTTATATTGGGGAAATTGCAAATAAATACTGGCATTTTGGGAAAGACATATCATTTCAATGGAAATGTTATCCTGTATATCAATATAGATGGAAGACCAAAAAAACAATTACAATATCATGGATTCAGGGTTTTATAGGATAGAAATACCCCTAACACACTCCCAACCCCTCTCTCTCTCTCTCTCTCTCTCTCTCTCTCTCCTTTCTCCTTTTGCTTTTCTCTTCTCATGTGTCTCACTCATTTTTATTGGGGCAAATTACACTAACAGTTCCTATAGTTTGGGGTTCGTGTCAGTTTGATCCCTAACTTTTCAATTGTGATACATTTGACTCTGAATTTTGAATTTTGTTCTAAATAAGGATAATTGAAGATACCATTACTTAATTTCAAGGACAAAATCGTCAATTTGATAAAATATAAACTAATTTGACAAAAATAAATGTCAAAAAAATATTTTTGAAATTTTAAAAATTATTTCTACCCATCAAAGATAATGATAATTTTTTTACACATTTATTTATTTATTCATTTTACAAAATTAATTTTTATTATGTGTTTGGATGATGACTATGTAATTGGTGGTTGTTAGAATTATAATGTGTAATTGATATATTTAATATACGAAATATTTTTAGTTTTGGATTTTTGGTTTAATGGTTGGTTTAATAATGATATTAAAGTTGTCGTCATATTTGACTTTTGAAAAAAATAGAAACTAATTTAATGAAATTAAAAACTACCCATTACATGATCATCATCCAAACACATAATAAAAATTAATTTGATATAAATAAATAAATATACAAATGTCTAAAAGATTTATCAATTTTATATAATTTTATCTTTAATGGGTAGAAATAATTTTTAAATATTCAAAAATATTTTTTTGACATTTATTTTTATCAAATTAGTTTATATTTTATCAAATTGACAATTTTGTCATTGAAATTAAGCAATACTATATTCAATTGTCCTTATTTGGAACAAAATTCAAAACTCAAGGTCAAATGTGTAACAATTGAAAAGTCAATGACCAAAGTGACACAAGCCCCAAACTATAGGGACCGTTAGTGTAATTTGCCCTTTCTATTAAGACCCATTTCAGTAATGAATTTTTGAATATTTCTAAATCATAGCAATTCAAATAATGTGCACTTTTAATAATAAGAACTAAAGTAAATAATGGTTATTTACGCCACATGAATTTGCCATGACAACCAAAACTTATGGTTTAGTTTAGTTCTCAATACACAGTTCGGTCCCGATTCTAAAAATAAGCAAACCATACTATTCAATCCGCGGTTTATACTTGTGGATTTGATTTGCAAATCAAACTAGATTTTTTAGATATACATACATATATAATTTGTTACCTATTGTAAACAGTTCAATATTTTACTGCCTTGTTTGGCAATGAGCTAACATAACTAAAAAGTCGAAAAGTTATTGTAAATTGTTATATTACTTTTTTAATTTTTTTTGTACAGTGGGTCATAATTTATATATATTTGATACTTTGGTTTGGGAAGTGGCTATTCTAGTTGGATTTTTAACTTTTATTTTATTTTATTTTAGGGACACTTACCAATCAGTCCTATTAACTAGATTTATTTACCTACAAGTCATGACTGATAAATTTATCACTGTAAATTTATTCATAAAAATAAGAGAGATTGATAAATTTATCAATAGAACTTATTGGATAATTAATGTAAGTCCCAAAAGTAGGATCAATTAGTAATTTAGCTTCTTTTTTTTTTTAAATCAAAATTTTAGGGCGAATGTTTTACGGGTTCAGTCAATTTGGTTTCAAATTTTTTTATAGTTTGGTTTGGTTTTAAGAGAAATGTTAGAAACTCATATTTTTAGACCTACAAATTCATCCATAATGATGTCAAAAGAGAGTTGGGTCTTATATCATTAGAGGTGTAATAAATAAATAAAAAATTGACACCTGTTAATCACATCATCCAGGGTTAAAATTGTAAGAGTATTTTTTGTGTTTTCGAATTTTTTCCTTGAAGGATAAGAACCAAAGTCAAATTTCAATTGGGGATAAGTTACACAATTAATCTGTCTAGATTAAAATGAAGTATAGTCCCAGTACTTTTAATTTAAACAATTAAAACTTTATACTTTTATTGCAATATGATCATCCCTTCGTCACTTATTGTTTGAATTTTAAATACAAAAAGACCAAAAAATTAAATAGACCGAAGTACAATTTAAAACAAACAATGAGAACTACCTCCGTGGTCTCTATAGTTTGTTTAAAATTGATCCTTCTAGTTTTATACGTTAAAATTTTTAATTTAAAAGTTAACAACACATGACCGATAAATCAAATTGCAACAAAATTAAAAATATAAATATCAAATTATTTATATTAAAATTGCAAAAGTCAAAATAAAATTTCTTTCAAACGAGGAAATCAAAAGAGAAATAACAAATCAATAAAATTTTCAATAATAAATTAAAAATTAATAAAATTTTTGAAGGGAATTTATTAGAAAATCATATTTTAAATACTTTGTATGTCAATTAGTCCATAAGATATTCTTGTATTTCAATAAGTTCTATTAATTTGGATATTTGATCTGCCAAATCCTAATTTTCATATTTAAAGTATTTTATGGACAATTTTACCTTTATAAATATTTTTTAAATCTTTAGCAACTTGGTGATGTGAACATTCACACTGTTAAGTTTCTTCCAATTACATTGCTGAATTCTATAAAGACCTTAGGAAGATCTGTCAACCACTGTTTGATAGGTTAAAAGATAATCCTCCTCCTTGGTCTTCTACTCATACTGCTGTTGTTCAACAAGTTAAAAAATATGTTAAATCTCTTCCTTGTCTTGGTATTCCTACTGAGAATTCATTCAAAATCATTCAAACTGATGCTTCTGATATTGGTTATGGTGGTATTCTGCTTCAGCAAGTTACTCCTCAGTCACCTGAACAAATTGTTCGTTTTCATTCTGGTGTTTGGAATCCTGCACAATTAAATTATAGTACTATTAAAAAAGAAATTTTATCTACTGTTTTATGTATTCAAAAATTTCAAGATGATATTTTAAATCAAAAATTTTTACTGCGTGTTGATTGCAAATCTGCTAAATATGTTTTAGAAAAAGATGTTCAAAATCTTGCTAGTAAACAAATTTTTGCCTGTTGGCAATCTATTTTAAGTATTTTTGATTTTGACATTACTTACATACCTGGTTGTCACAATTCCCTTCCTGATTTTCTTACCCGGGAATTTTTACAGGGGGGTAAGGGATGAGTGCTACTCCACATATTTCTTATGTTAAAACCCAAATTACCCATTACCAAACCCTGATCAAACAAGTTAATCGCCGCATTAACCGCCTTAAATCCACCAGACCAACTACTAAAAGAGCCCAGTACATCAATCACCAACAGTTACACGCTCGGCGTATTTTACGTCATGACTATTACAATAATTTACATTATTACCAGAATTATTTAGATCTTCTTTCTGGTTGCTAATCTTTATTTCCTGTTTCACAGATGTCTCGCCCAAGGCCTCCTTCGAAGGCTTTGGTTCCCTCTTCTTCCAGTAAACCTAATCAACTCCTAATTCCTCCTCCTTTGGAGTCAATTAAATCATTTCCATCCACTTCCATTGATTTAATTAACAGGTACCATACTCTTGGTACTATTCACCGTCCTGATTACTCATCTGCATTGGCTAATGATCCTTTTGCTTCTAGCCAATCAGTTTCAGTCACTCCACTTCCAATTAATCAAGTACGACCATCTCGTACTGAATACACCAAATCACATGTTACAAACCTATTCTACAAAGAACCTGGTCATCCCCGCAGTCAAACCATTAATGAAATTGCTCAATTCCATTTTGGTTCTGGATGTCATTTCATAAGTTCACCTCCAGAGAAAAATCTCTCCTATTACAAAGATATTTTGCTCAACCATCGTTCCATCTTAATTAAACCAATCCAGGATCGCACTTATGCCTATAAGATCCTGTACCATTCACTCTATATTCATAACATAGTATCCTTAGCAGAATGGGGCAATCCTAATCTGCTCCGTGATCTAACTGGTCATTCTATTCAATATAATTACCATGATTATGTTGATGCATGGTTCAAATTGTTCTTGTACCAAAATGAGTCATTCAGTCACTCCTGGTTCATTTCATTTGATCACAAGTTCAAATCCGAGTTACCAACCTGGTTTCTGAGATGGTGGACTCATTATGGTGCCATTTCAGATATTATCCCCAGTTCACTCAATGAAATCATTGCTTACTTTGCTGCTGTTTACCCATTTACTGTTCATCAGCAACAATTTCCTATATTGCTCACTTTTATATCCAAATACAAAATTCCATGGATATTTAAATGGCATTATGGAATTGATGATAACATAATCATCCGCCAACATTCAGTTAAATGGTGGGCTAAGTACAATGTGCCCAGAATTATTGAAATTGTTCATGAGGAATTTCCTCCTAATCAATGTGCTCCAACGCCGGCAATAGTCAAAGCCCAGCAGAACCCAACTGCTGCAATCAGCCAAGGAAGTCAGCCCAGTCTTCCTCCAGTCAATCTTGGAAGCCCCTCATCTAGTGGCTCCAAGCCCAAATCATCCAAGTCCAAAGGAAAGTCCAAAGTAATTCCGGACCAGCCCAAGGAATGTTCAAAGCCCAAATCAAAGTCCAAGGTGAAAGCTAAGCCCATTTCACCTCCTGCTCAGCCCATTGTTCAACCAGGATCAACCAGTGATCAATTGCTTCAAATGGCCCGTCTCTTGGTAGACCAGGCCCAGGCCCAATTAACAAAAGAACCGTCTGGCAATGTACCTCCTGCACCGGCCCAACAAATTCGAGCCTGTAAGAAAGCTCGATAGCCTGTATGAAGCTCGTAGGATCAACCAATCAGCCTGATTATGATCGTCCCGAGTTTCAAGATACTCAGGACCCATTCGCATAATTTAATCAACATAGGATTCCTAATAAATGCAAATTTGGCTTCAATCAATACTCTTTTGAGAAAAGCTGTCAATTTGTATTTATTCTGATTCCTTTATTCACATGTTCCACCGAAAGTGATGAATAGTAAAAGGATATAACAATTACATTTATCCACCTTGTTGCGATTATTCCACCTGCGTTTAAGTCACCCACTTCTTCCCAGTCCAGGGTAAGTCCTTTGGTTAGGCAGTGTCGGACT
This sequence comes from Camellia lanceoleosa, assembly GCA_025200525.1. NCBI lineage: Eukaryota > Viridiplantae > Streptophyta > Magnoliopsida > Ericales > Theaceae > Camellia > Camellia lanceoleosa. The sequence continues at coordinate 31,143,068 of CM045759.1, forward strand.
TAGGGGTCAAAAGATAGGGTCTGTATGTATACACAGGTCTGTGAAGTTACAAGGTATGTGATAAATTAAACAAGAATAGGGTATGTATTAAGGTAATTGTAAAACTGATTAATTAAAAAGAACAATGAGTCGATTATTTAGAAGTAACTCATCAGTCAGTTCTAGGTCAACTACTTTGCCTTCAATACCTAATCAAGGATTAGTAATTAATGAAGAAGATGTTGAAATACAAAATGATCAATTTAATGTAGACTGGAATATACCAAAATTACAAATCAAAGAAATTTATAAAACTTCATTTATACAGAATGCTTTTAAAGTTACACTACATGTTAAAACTCTTGAACAAGTTTATGCTTTAGAAAAACCCCGGGAAACCTGCCAATTATTTGATAAAAAATTAATCAAACGACATATCGACAATGGTTACAATTTTATTCATATAGGTTTAATTCAAGTTGGTCTTAATCCATTAACTCCTACTGGTAAAAATACTTCTGTGTTATTATGTTTAAGAGATGCTAGATTCCTTAACTACAATGATAGTTTAATGGGTATGATGGAAACTGGTCTTCATAAACGTCCAGTACATTTTAATTGTTTTCCTGATTTTACACTTAGTTTAAAAGATCCAAATATTTTACATGCTTTAACATTAAATATTCAATTACATGGTTCATTTACTAACATGATGACTAAAACTCATAATATTGCTTTAATTTATCGTGTTCACTATAAATGTATGAAAACTAATTTAAATGTTCATGCTTTACATAAATCACCTAAAGATAAAACTTTATTAATACAAAGTAGTAGTACTGATTCACATATTAATGTTCCACAAATGATTGAATGGAAAAATATTGAGTTACCTGATGAATGGATTACGGTTAATGAACATTACAAACATAATCAACAACAATCATCCATAACTGATATCCAAGATATCCGTCAATTTAATGATGGTTCTGTTCATATTAAATTTAATCGTAGCCAATCTTCTCGACATAGTACATCTAGTGTCCCTAGTGAAATTGAAACTGAAGATGAAATATTTACTACCCCATTATTCCGAAAAAATAGTCAAATACATTTCGGTCCACATATTGGTCCTTCAACTCAAAATAAATTAAAAGGAATTGATAATTCCACAACTTCCCAAATCAGTAAGCCTGTTTATTCAACACATACTCACTTCCCTGAAGAAGAAGTTAATTCCACTAATTCTCCAACTCAAACTGATATGGAAGAATTCACACCACCTGTTAATCCTCAATTATTAACAATCAAAAAAGAATTTACTCCCAATCTTGAACAATTACTTATCGATTTCAAATCAAAAGCTAATCGCACTCCGCGTCATGCTTATTATGCTAAATACAATTCTGCTCAAATGTCCCAAATTTCCCAGGAATGGTATGATTTTATGGTTCAATATAGTTTTGAATTACCTCTGTTAGAATATGTTGAAAAATATTACAAACAGATAAATACAATTACAAAACATAAATGGAAAACCTCTGCTACCACTACAGTTAGCTCTAGTCATCCTCCATTAGAAAACATTATCCTAAATCAACAAGGTACTGAACTTCCTGCTTCACCTTTTAAATTACCTGGCAATGATCATGAGATTAAAAAAGTTATTGAACAAAATAATTATACAAATCAATGTTTAAATACTATTGGTAAACAATTAGATAAAATTGAAACTAATTTAGAATCACTTCCTACTTCATCTAATAAACAACCTTTAGATGCACCTTTGTTAAATCTCCCTACTAATCGTTCAAAGCGAACTAGTTTAGTTACAACTAATCAATCATCTACTGTCCAAGCTATTGAAAAATTATTTAACAAATTATCTACAACTGATACTCCTTCACCTTCTAAGGATAAAGGTATTACTGTTCTAAATCAACAATTTAATATTAATCCAGATTCTACCCAATCTGATACTGATAATGAAATCAATCACTTAGCTGAACAATTCCAAGTTACCAAAATTCATTATCCAAAAGTTAATCCCCAAACTACTAAGAATTGGTATAATAAACCTACTCCTGTCGATTTACAATTTGAAGAAAATAATATTAATAATCAATTTTCTGTTTCTGCTAAAAAATTATACGAATGGAATATTGATGGTCTAAGTGAAGATCAAATCCTCCAAAAATTAAATCATTTATCTATGGTCTCCAATAGTTATCTATCTAACTATCCCCAATATACTCAACCTGAAATTGTTACTTTAATTACTACTGGTTTTACTGGTATGCTCAAATCTTGGTGGGAAAAATACTTAACTGAAGATCTAAATTTAACAGTGTGAATGTTCACATCATAAAACATTCACACTGTTAATATGAACATTAATGCGCGCTTCACTTATTATTATTATTATTTGGGATATTTTGGTAACTATGTTGCCCAAATGACTTATTGTAATATAAGAAAATAATTTCGACTAAGTGGAATATAAGTAGGTGAAAAATAATTTTTTTTGGGACTTTCATGTAGATTCTAATAAGTGGACTTATTGTCCAATAGGTTCTATGATAATTAATGAAATTTTTCATTAAAATATATTAAAAAAAGTCACTAATTCTTAATTTTGAACGACATGTCACTAATTGCCTTTGTTTGAGATGTGGGTTGGCTTTTTGACTTTTTTAAGCCTAGGGTTAAAAAGCCTCGTTTGGAATGGATTTTTTGATTTTTTGGCTTTGTGAGAGAGAAATGAAATGATTATGGTTTTGATGTAACATTTTGTCTTATTGAACTTTTAGACTATTTTGTCTTTTTGTGGCTATTTTAACACATGCTTTTTATGCCAATAATTTAAAAAATCGTTACAAAAAAATCACTAATTTACAACTTTTAGTGACATTTTGAAAAATTCGTCACAGAGAAAAGTCACCAATTGTAAATTTTAGCGACAGTTTATGAAAACCGTGACAAAAAAAAGTCACTAATTGTCAAATTTTAACGACATGTTAAAAATCGTCACAAAAAATTTATTTTTAACAATGATTTTACTAGGATTTATTTTCAATAGGATTTGATGATAATTAAATCCAACTATTAAAACATATTAGTAGTTCATCCCCCTTCCCCCCCTCCCCTTTTATCAATATTAATAATAAAAATTTTAAAATTTTTCATGATTTTGAATAACACACACACATATATATATATATATATATGTAATATTACCACTGGATTTTAATTCCCCCTCAATCAAACTAGAGGGATTTTATTATTATCAAAAATGCGAGACAGTTCAAAAATTTTATCAAAAAATTTACATAAATGTAAAACTCATTATATGAATCTCACATTCATATAAAATATTTGATAAAAATTTGAATAAAATTTTGGTAACCCTACCATTACTCCCTTATTATTTACCATCAAACAATCCTTTTCGAATATAGAAGTCCTTCCCTGTAGGGCAGCGCATACTTTACTCTTGCTATGGGGCTTATGTAGGGTCAAAAAATGAACCATGAAAAAAGTGTACAGTAGAAGAAGAAGAAGAAGAAGAAGAAGAAGAAGAAGAAGAAGAAGAACAACAACAACAAAGCTTATCATCGGCTGTACTTGGTCAGAACTTTCATTCGCCGTTGAATTCAAATCTCCTAACAGAGATCCTTATCCTTGTCCCACCAAAATCCCTAATTAGATTCAAGTCGGTCTCAAAGCAATGGCTATCTTTCATCTCCAACTCCCAATTCGCCTCCGACCACGCTCGCTGAAATCCCACACTCGATGATGGTACAATTGAACGTTCTTTTCTAAATTTCTCTCTTCTTCTTAAGTATTTGTTAGTTTCTTGGTCTGTGATGCTATGCTACTATCATCTTTTGATTCTTCATTCATCAATTAAGACTGAATTATCAATTTTGTTGCTTTATATGTGAGCCCTGTTTTGACCACAGTAATTCATTCACTCAAGTATCATTTTGATTGTTCTGATTACAAAGAGGGTATGTTAGTTAAACTCATTCATTTCCTGGTTTTAATCGCCTATACCGATAAGAGCCAAAATACCTTCCTATGCCACATTAGGGTTCGAAACTCACTCACGCAAGGCTTAACACAAAGGGAACACGCCCCACCATTATTTCAATACTGTAACAACGGTTACATCATCCTTCCATTATAAACCAAGTTTCAATATTGTAACAACGGTTACAACATCCTTCCGTTATGTCATAATCTACTCATTCTGATATTCGACATGGAAACTCTAAATTTATTAAATAATCATTTTCTTGATCTCAAGAGAACATAACAACATCACACTTAAAATCATGATATCATGCAAGAATAACATTACTTGAGATTTAAGCAAGTTCCAATTTATTCAATAATGTTTCATAGGATTAATTAATATGTGCCAACCATATACCCCAAAGTCATGAAACCCATCAACTTAGGACACTTTTCAATTCTAGAATATGCAAATACAACTTCAACACAAAAAATTAGTTTCAAGTGTCATAAACTAACATGTATCTCATAGATTTAAATAAAATAATTTAAATCATGCTTTTCATACCAATTCACTTAATCATGCCTTTGAACACTTAAGAATAAATAACACAAGGTAATAATTTTCAGTGTTTTTCTTTTAGAATAGCAGGTCAAAAGAATGGATTTGTAAACCGTCTAGGATCTCTTTAGGTTCTGAAATTTGAACACAGCATAGAACAAGTCCACTTTCATTTCAAATTTGCTTTTATAAGTTGCATAACATAACCAAGAATTTATCTATTGGCCATTTACTACGTTCTATCTATATTCTCAATAGTGAACGGTTCTAAAGAAAAATACGAGCTCATACCAGATGAAGTCAAATGATCATGATATTTTTACTGGAGATAGTTCAATAAGTTAGGAAGATATTGCAAGCAGAACTCTAGAGCTAAAAATCACTTTATGATGGAGAACTCATTTTTGGAAGAAACTGGTATATTCAAACAATGAGTTTAGCAGAATCCAACACATGTAGGCTGAGTTAGAAAAATAAACAGAGGCATCAAACGATGTCCAAACTAAGTGAGACCAGAACCATTGGAAAGGTATTTGAGTTAGGGATATGTTATCAGAAGGATGAAAAGTCTAAAAATCACATCAAGGGGGAGAAAATACAGGTTCAAGAAATATTGGTTTGTTCCTGTCGCATTTTATAAAGATGATCATAACTCTCACAATAATTAATATTTTTCAGTGATTCTTGTGTACATAGAAAGGTATCTCATATATCTAATTTTTGGCACTGGTTTAAGTCCATAAGGAGTTTTTTTGTTTTTAAGAGAAAATGGCATAGAAACAAAAGTGAGGGTTAACTGCTACTCCCAGAAATCTGTAGGATCCAACCATAAAGACAAGAGGTTTTCGAAACTCAAAACGCATCCCATGATCTTACAAAAATGTGAGTATACCAATAACTCATTGATAGAGGGTATATCAAAATTTCGAAGCAAAATGATTTTTTTTTTTGTGAATTTTAGAAGATCAGCAAAGTTAATGCATATGAACAGAATCAGAGCAGGCAAGGGCTAAAATCATACCAAGTGTTAAGCTCTACTCCTATCCAATCCATTTTCACCATACACATACATGATACAAAAGACACAATCAAAACAACCAAATATCAGATATAGGGGAGGAGAAGGCAAGGGTGTTCGAGTGTTCTTACATTGCTTGCTAGCTTTCAACTTCTCCTTTCTAGCTCTCTTTTCTTTCCTTTCCTATTCTTTAGCCATGTGTGTGTGTGTGTGTGTGTGTGTGTGTGTGTGTGTGTGTGTTGAAGGGGCTAAAGGGATTGCTACATAGGAAATGAGTAGATATAAAAGTATATGTGTCTCTTCTAGGGGTTTGAATGTGAGACAAAAGGGTTTGAATGTGAGACAAAACCTTGCATGCTTACTAGTCTTCCTAGGTTGTCTTCCTTGGGAGTTTGGGATGTAATAGCATGCCTAGACAATTCTTGCTGCGGAAGAGCAAAGGGGAGACACAAGTGTATGGGGGAAAGCAGAGTGGACAAGTCATAAATATTGATTTGTCCTCCTAAAGATTCTTCAAGACCAAATATAAATACATATATATATATGTATAATACATGTATTTATACACATTAATGTACATGATACTAGAGAATATACAAAATACATATATACTAATAGATATGGTATAAGGAATTAATAAATTAAAGATGAAATATAATATTCAAGGCTTAAAGTGGGCTAATAAAAAACTCAGGGTTCAGAGAATAATTATTAGAATTTGAGGCCTCTACAACTGAAATTAAAGAGTTGTATGACTAAATATAGCAATAGCAGCGAGGGAAATCTATTAAAGAAATTCGTCATGAAAATTTATTACCGAAATATATTGCAAAAATAGGTAGCTAAAAACAATTTACCATATAAATTAATATATAAAAATTTGTTTTCTCACAATATACATACATACATACATACATACATACATACATACATACATATTCATTTATATCTATATATGGATTCTCTGATTCATCACCTCTATCTGCTTCAATGTCAACATCTTGCTCGTTCAGCCACCAGAGCTTTCTTCTCTCGCTGGCACCTTCACCGCTCGCCTCAAGAATATTCACAGAGAGATCTCAGAGAAATTTCTTTTGTGAAGAGAATTTTTTTTTAAAAAAAAAATCTAGAGAAATTTGTCCGGTCATTCCTTTCCATTCTCAACTTGAAACAAAGAGCTAAAAGGATAACCAATCAATGGATGAAGAAGACAAGTCTTATGCGCAATTTTCAAACTCCTGCAATTCCATTTAGTATCAATTCAAACAGTACTCTGATGAGATGCCATTAACTATTCTTGTGTTATGTATACGTTTGTGGATATTGTAATTTCTTTTTAGTATTCTACTATTTGAAAAAGACATATGAGGTAGCTTGAGGGTTTGCTTGTGGGTGCTAGGACATCAAAAGCAAGAGATAAAGTAATCAATGGCATCTTTGTTTCCTTTCCTGCGCCCCTTTTGGAGATTGTAGACTACTCTGATGATGCAAATTCGATTTTGATCGGCGCCAAAAGGAGAGAATGATAGAAAATGCGTGGGAAGAGAAAAGAAAAAGGAGAGAGAGAGAGAGAGAGAGAGAGAGAGAGAGAGAGAGAGAGTGGGAGTGGGTGAGGGACCTTAAGTTACAAAAAAAAAATATTGTGGACCTCTTCCACTATCAAAATTGAAGAGGGATGTTAGACTAAATATCCCAATTTAACCAGATCACATTTGTATCAATAATATAATCTTAAAATTGTACCCACTGTTAATACAAATGTGAAAACATAATATAATTAAGAGATTAAAGTGGAAATTTTGATCTGCAATGATCAAATTGAAAAACAATCCATACTTTAAAGGGGAAAAATTGTAAATTATCCTATTTATTGATGTGGCCAATTCCTTAATAATTGTGCTTTAGGCAGAGGGTTCGTTAGTAAGAGGCAAACACACTGTCATTTTGAGTGGCAGCAGTAGCATCCCCCTTCCCTCAAAAGAGATATACATTAGTAATAGAACACTATATTGTCACTATTGCTGTTGATTATTTTTTTTTTTAACCAAAAAAAAAAAAGAAGAGTAAATTGGTGATAAATCCTATTTGAGTTGGGTATAAGGTATTAGGTACAGTGAATATTTTTTTATTGATAAAAGGTATATCTTTTGTGAAATAGTTTGGTGAGAAGTCCTTTTGTTAGTTTTGAATTATATTTTATTTTCAATTTTATCCCTTAATTTATCTATTGACTTTTTTTATCTGTGGACTTTTTTTGACTATTAATTCAAATTTATATTTATCTGTTTAAATTTCTATCTATCTGTTAAAATTATTTTCTATTTGTTCATTTTTTTCCCTATCGGTTCAAATTTATATCTATCTACTGAATTTTTTCCCTAGTTGTTCAAAATCTACGAGTTTCTTTATTTATTCGTTTAAAATATGTAAGGTTCTCTATCTATCTGTTTATAAAAAAAAAAAAAAATACAAATATCTTATTTATTTGTTCAAATTTTTTATTTGTTAATTTTTTTTTATCTGTGTATTTTTTTTGTTCAATTTTTTTTTCCCCAAAAATTTATCTATTCAATTTTTTATCCCAAAATATTTTATATGTTCAATTGGTCTACCCTACCTTCTACCAGAAACATGTTTTTGAACTAATCTTGGTCAAAGTTGTTGACTGTAAAAAGTTTGTGAGAGATATGTTTTGTGTATGTTTTATCTATATAATTTTTAGCTGCAACAACAAACTGCATAACAAAATCACAATCAATTCCTATATGTTCAAACCACTACCAAAAATCACATAAGCAAAAGGAATTTTCTAAGAAACATATCAAAAAAAAAAAAAAAATTCATTGTCAAACACACAGATGATCCACAGATGATCATCAAAAATCAAAGAAGCAAAAATCAAATGCATTTTCCCCTCTTCCCCTCTTTGTGATCTCCTTATAACTGTTTGTATGTGTTGAAATAAGAACAGATCAGGAGTAGTTCTTTGTTCGGTTGTTGAGAAAACATACACACAAACACAACAACAAAATAAACAGATACAAAGATGAAAAATCAAAGAAGATGTGAGAGCTCTCTTAACCGGAGGAAAGGCATACACATACATAGATAGCCACACTCCATACTACACTTGAAAAATGCTTTACCTCATTCACAAAGTAGAGCACAATCCTTGCAATTATGGAAAAATAAAGTTAAAATAAAAATTAGGAAATGATTTGATAATTAGCGTTTCAATAGATGAATTTGATTCACCAATCTATGAATTTTGACAAATATAATTTAGATATCTATATCATGAAACTCACATACATTAATTGAAGTTACCAATCGTGTCAAGTTCTAGAGAGAGGAGAGAGAGAGATTTTGATTTCAACTTTCATGCTGTCAAACTTGGAGGCCATTTTCGATGTGAAAAATAGGGAAGATAAACCTTGCGTGGGAAATGTTTGAAAGTTCGGTCTTCCTCATCATTCGCGTTTTCAAGCTCATCAAACCAATCTCCATTTACAGAGACCTCCACCTCTCATTCGTCGTCCCCATTAGAGCTCTCTACTCCCACTCTCTCTAGCTCTCCAAATTCGCCTCCACCGTTACAAGAGCGTCATAGATGACAATAGCACCGAGATCCTCCAGATCTACTATATAGTTAAATATAGATCTTATTGAAAAGTATATAGATATATAGAGAGAGGGAGAGAGAAAGATCTGGTTCTAGCACTGCCACTATTATCGCTTCTGTCGCCGTCGAAGAGGGATAAAGTGTGTGGTAGCAAAGGAGTGAGCTGGTGCCATAGCTTCCTCAAATCCATCATCAAAACTCCGATGAGTCTATCGTCCGATTTAGAAACCCTAGGCCGACAATGATGGTTTCAGAGAACGATGATCAAAGAGATGACATATATAGAGATGTATATGACAAGGATGGACTGATGGGGGGCTAGCAGGGGCGACTGCCACCCCAAAGTTCTGAAAAAACCCCCCAGATATAGTAATAAAATTACAAATTGTAATGACCCCAAAATGCATATCATGATTATATTAATTTAATTATGTGTTTAATTTTAATTGTGATATGTGCCATGTGTGATTCGAATGCTAATTATGTGTTTTGTAAGAGTTTTGAATCCATATTTGTTCATCGTATGAAAATCTATTCTGAATCCTACGAAAATTTGAAATTGAGGGCTATAAAGGCAACATAAATCGAAATTGATTACTTTGTTGTGATCAGCGTAATTTTTAGAGTCTATTGTGAAATTTATTCACTGGGCTCTAACTCACTAGTTAATATATGTATGTAGGTGATCAAGCACATGAACAAACTTAGCGGCATCGACCCGAACCCTGTTTTTGTCAAGCCAACTACCGTGCCTCACTGCAAGGTTCCAAACTGTCATGTGTCAAGGCTTTTGGGTGGTTCAAGATTTGCCCATCTATAAATGTGAACTAATGATATGAAGTTTTTGTTCTATGACTTTTGATAACGAGACTTAATTCCCTAATGCCTTGAACTTGATATAAAGGTTTGTTTTGTTCATTTAAGTCCGCACAGGTCATTAGACGTTTTATTTTATTATTTATTGGCTTCTGCTGGCCCTATTTATTGTCAACTATTAAGCAGGCCTTTGGTAATCATGGATTACTGGCCGATTATGACACTAAACCTATAGGGACGGGTATGGGTCGTGACACAAATATTTTTAAATTATATAGGTTCGCCATCCCAAAGTTTTTGCAAAAAAATTAAGAACCGCCACCCCTTAAATTTTGTATTTTAAAATTTAATTTTTTTTGATAAATACTAAATAATAATAATAATAATAATAGTAATTTATTTTTAACTATGATTACTTTTTTATTTTAAATTTAGTAATGTTAAAATAGTTGAGAATTTATTTGTTAATATGTTAAAGTCTTTTTGTCTGATTAGGGCCCAAATTTTTTAGTTGTTTACTTATAACTAAATAAAAAAAAAAAAAAATTAAAATGATTACTCAAGAAGATACAAGTCTCAATCATATGGAGGCTGCAGTAGCCTACCTAGAGCAGCCATCACATATTCAAAACAAAGAAGTTTCTCTTCTCTCTCTTATTTCACGACTAGTGAACCCAAATCATCAAAACCAGTGACCCAAAACACAATCTCGCTCTCGTGCGTCGCGAGTCTTTCAGCGTTCAAGATCGTGATTCCTCCGACAGTACTCCAATACTCTCTTTCTCTCTCTCTAAAGAAGAAGAAGAAGAAGAAGAGTTAGGGTTTATTATTTGGGGAAAAAAGATTGGACTATGAACTTGGTAATGCTGGTAATGGAACCATTTGTGTAATTCTCAGTCAACTATTTATACTTTTTATTATATTTCTATTGACCCATTGCTTGTTATGTCAATTTTTTTTATTGTTTACCCATTGAAAATGACATGTCTTTTATTAGATTAGATTATATTGGTAGTGTGCTTCTTACCTAGTGAGTAACAAAAATTGTTTAATAATTTTCAGGTTCTTAAATCAAATTGAGATGAATGTTAGGTGAATTATGGTGAACAAAAAAATTGATTCTTTCTTTAAGAAAAGAGGCTCTCAAGATATAGAAGTTAATGCAACTATAAAACCTCCATTGATAATGTTGAAGCTTCAAACTCTGAACAACGTCCTTGTAAAGTGCCTAGAATAGAATCCAAAGAAGTTGATACATCTTCTTTGGTACAGGATCCAGGACTACGACCACAAATTTGGGATTATTTGATATCTCAACGTGATGAGATTCGACAAGCTTACATCAAATTTGGACCATACCAACCTGGCAACCAACCTTTTGAAGAGAAGAATGGGCGTCATTTCTAGCTTCTTAGTACAAGTTATTTCCAGATTGGCTAGAATATTCTCCAACCAAACATTATTCCTTTTTGTCTTCCTTGCTATCTTTTTACAAAACCAAATGGATGCACTACTTCTAGCGCTTTCATTTTTAATGGATTTTCTTCATGGAAGAAAGTCAATAGTGGAAAGAATTGTGCTTTCTTAACTCATATGGGAAAGGGTCCTAATTCATCGCATAGAATTGATGTTAAATCTTGCCATGATTTAATAAATCAATCACAATACGTTGAGAATATAGTTAAGAAACAAACTTCTCAACAAGTTGCAAAAAACCATTTGCGGTTGAAGACTACGATAGATGCTGTCAAATGGCTTACATTTCAAGCTTGTGCATTTAGAGGTCGTGATGAAAGTCATGATTCTAATAATCAAGGGAATGTTATTGAATTGATAAAGCTCTTGGCATCTTATAATGCAGATGTGGCAGATGTTGTGTTACACAAAGCTCCTCAAAAAGCTTCATACTACTCGCATCGAATTCAAAAAGAGATTCTTAGTATTTTCTTTGACAAAATGCAAAGATTCATTCGTAAGGAGATTGATGAAGGAAAAAATTGCATTATAGTGGATGAAGATCGAGATGAATCAAAGAGGGAGCAAATGGCCATTGTTCTAAGATTTGTTGATAAAGATGGTTTTATAAAGGAGCATTTTTTTGACATAGTTCATGTATCGGTGTAGACACCCCATTTTTGACCGTCCTCAAGACTTGGACATCACCGTTGGAACACTCGGTGATTATCCATGTGTGTGTTCGTTTGGAGTTCCCGGAGTTCTCGGCTCGCGTGCCGTGCCTCAGGACCTCCGAACTCGACCGTTTGTGTCGAGCTTTTGTGTCCGAGCCTTGAGGGTAGCGGCACCGTTGCTGTGTTAGACATGGGTTGTATGTGTACATGCCTTTCCTAGGCAAGATCTGGTTTGGCCCGCGTGCCATATCCATTGTATCATTTATCCATTTCCATTACATTGTAGTGTAATTGTAGCATCCGGCATTAGGATCATTGTTCTTTCATCAGCGGGTCGTCACCCCACTTATGTCAACCCACCCAATACTTGTTCTTGTGTCCGTGCGAAGTACTCATAGATCAGACATCGATCTATGGGAGACGGACTTGTCACCTCCATCAATCTATTTGACATTTGTGAGGTTTTGAATCGCTCATGATTGAATCATGATTCAATTGCCCTGCATGTAGTTCGCATTTAGTTTTAATTGCACTACATTTTCATTTGCATTATCTATACATAGTTTTGTATATATTGCATATCATTCAAGATTCACATTGCATATGACATGCATGTTGTTAATCATATTGTACTGTTAAGTTTGTTTTCTTTCGAGCACGATATTGTATGTACGGCTCATTTACATTGGTGAAACCGACGAGTCGCAGTGTATTGTATCTCTCCGAGTGAGACGCGTTTTGGGAATTGCATAATTCTCTTACATCCTTTCTACATTGTAGTGTAGATCGTTGCATGTTAGCTTATAAGCTGCATGTGTGCCTCATTCTGACTTTCTTTGCATGATCATAAGTTATGCTTGGCTTCTTGCATTTTCATTGCACTTTGCCCCGCCACGGGTGCATATCTTATCGTTGGCATGTGTGCCTCTTGCATGAACTACTGGTTTGATTCCTTAAGGGATACGTGGCACTTTGAGTTCAACCATTTGCGCTTTGCATGTTTGTCCAAGTCTTCGGCCTTGTCAAAAATGGGTCGTCTCTGGGCTTTGACATTCACTCCCGTCATTGTTATGACTTTCGAGTTCTGTCAAAGAGGGGCAACTGTAGACACCCCATTTTTTACCGTCCTCAAGACTTGGACATCACCGTTGGAACACTCGATGATTATCCATGTGTGTGTTCGTTTGGAGTTCCCGGAGTTCTCGGCTCGCGTGCCGTGCCTCAGGACCTCCGAACTCGACCGTTTGTGTTTGGTTTTGCACCAAACACCTGTGATTTGCCTTTGAGGGGCAGGGAATGCCTTCTAAGGCATCCCCACACACCACCGGCTGGGGCTAGAGGCTACCTACCGTGGTCAGAGTTGTCACTGCACTATATTGTGCCCGGTCGGCACTATTTTGTGCCGACGGCACTGCACTTGCTTGGTGAGATATTTTCTCACAATTGTTTGCAACTTGTTTCCTCCATACACGTGTATGGAGGGATGGGCTTTAGTGGCCAAGCTTGTAAGCTTTTGGCCTATAAGAGGAAGCTCTCCCTCTTGGCTAAAAGGTTAGCAATTTTCAGAAGGTTAGCCATTGTTGGAGAGCTAGAGCTCTGGTTTTAGGGTTAGAATAGATATAACTTCTATATCTCTCCCATTCTCTTGTTTAACTAGGTGTTTTGTGCCTTACTTTTGCACACTAGCACCTAGTGTCCCAGCTTACTCATGGTCCAGAGGTTCTAGAGGTTAGTTTAGGTGATTCTTGGTGGATTGGAGCTCAAGGGACCAAGCACAACAACCTTTGTGAAGGTAGTCAACAAGGGTAAGAAACTTACACTTTATTCCCCATTTTTGCAACTTGTTTTTACCTAGTTTAAAACAGTTTTTGAGCTTAGTGTTTGGCACATAAAAGTTCTGTTTTTAAGTCCTCTTTATTGTATATTAAGAGTGCTTTGTGGTTTGAGGAACTTTGATCACCTTTAGGCCTTGAAAAGGCCACTTTTTTGTGCCATTTTGGAGAGATCCGAGATTTTGGTCTTGGGATCTCTTCACCACTGAAATCTTGAGGGATTTCAGTGGTGAAGAGTATGCCTTGAAGTCTCAAGAAGGAGAGGGCCACCCCCTCTCCTTGATGTCCTTGAAAAGGACAAATCTTGCTCTTTAAGAGAGTTCCATGTTTAGTTGTATATTGAGCATGTTTTGATTGTTTATCATGCTTATATTGCCATATTATAGCATGCCTTCAAGTGGGTTTTAGTACTCTTTGCATGATTTGCATAGTTACTTTGTAATGCCTTTTATGCCTTAACATGTCTAGCTTGTTAGCTTTTGTTTCTAGCATGTTTTAAGCTTGGACTTGTGAAGATTTTGTGCTCATATTACCATGTTTTAGCTCTGTCCATAGCTATTTTGGTCGATCTTGGCATGTATTTGGTAGCCCCTTTGTATTTGGCTTGTTGGCCTCAAAAGCATGAATATGTGGTATGCCATTCTAGCTTTGTTTTTGATGGTTGGAATCATCTAGCATGCCATTTCAGTCCTTCATACATGCTTGTTTGATTGCTTTAGTGGCCTTGTTAATGCTTTAAGAGTATGTCTTGTATGCTCTTTGTTTAGGCCTCATTGCATGCCTTAGATCACATGCTTCCTAGATGCCATCTAGGTGGTCATTTAGGCTTAGTTTTATGTGTTAAAACTTTGTCTTTAAGTGCTTGAGTATTTCCATGTATGTTTGTGCCAAGTGTGGTTTAAATGCCCCTATTGACTTGTCTTAAGCCTAGGCCATTTGCATGCTCTATTTGGCATGCTTCATCGCATGATTTAGCATCATTTTTGTATGAATTTCAGAGCTATTAATGCATGCTAGCAGCCCATGTTTGGCCTTCTTAAGTGTGCTTGAATGTTGCTTGTTTATGCCTAAGTCTTAGGCCTTCACACTTGCATGTGTGTGTGTGTATTTGGTCTCATTTTCTAGGCACTTTGGCCACTGTTCTTGGGCCTTTTAGAGCTGTCCAATTCATGTGTAAGTCCATTCCTAATTTGCTTTGCATGCTTGTATGTTTACACAACAATATTCTTGCATTGCATTGCCATATTGCATGCTAGATGACATGTTTAGGGTTACATTGGCATTGTGCATGTTAGGCCTCTTGAAGTGAGTTTGATAGGGGTTTGGCGCCTTTGTTTGAATTGCATGCATTTGACATTGAAGTTGCATTCTTGGTCCTTAGGGCCATCACGCATGGAAATGCGCGATTGGTGGCCCGGGAATCGAGGCACATGCCCTCTTAAGTCCATAGCATGATTTGGGATGTGTTTGGTGCATATATACCTTGAATTGCATTGCCTTGCCTTTTGTTCCCTCTGCTGCTGTGAGTTGCGGTGTTCTGCAGGACTTTAGGTTAGCCGCCACTGGGCAGCCGATAAGGAAATTCAATGCCGGTGGATACCTTCTTCAGCCGATGGCTAATCCCTCCAGTGGTGATCTCCAACGCCATACGAGAGGCATCCCGAGATTTGGGCAATTTTCTGGTGAAGAGCAGAGGAAGCAGAGGCAACCTGCACTGCAGCGGTGTGATTCCGAGTGAATCCGGGCATGCGCCGCAGCTTAGCCCTCATCCGAGGCATTTAATGCTTAATTAGATTAATTGGTCGATTAATTAATTTGGTTAATTTGTAATATCTAATTAGCTAGTTTAATTAATTATTTATTCGGCTCAGATTATTATTTGGTCCCTCCGAGCGAATTTGTAATAAGTGTGTGTGAGTGGGTGTATGTCTTCCAACCCCACTTCTTTCTAACCCTTTTATTTACCCGCTTTCAAGGGTAGATTAGGTCATTTTAAATTAGCATACCTTATGCAATGCATGCGTGCATCCATGCATTTGTTTACATGCACCTGGCTCTGTACATCATACAAACTGCATTGGAATTTTCAAATTCCAAAATTGAATACGTGCTATGGGGTAGCATTCCATATGCCATGCTTAGGATAGCGAAACTGTCTACGCATCCATGCCCGTGTTGCATTAGTCATTTGACATGAACTAGGTCATGCATCGTTTTGCTAACCGGTTCTTGTTTTGGCACGAGTACGAGGTGAGCTTTTATGCTTTAGCATACCGCATGCGTGTGAATGTTGCCATGATGATGGGATTAACATGCGGCTAAGTGCTTATGTGGCATAATTGCATGAATGCCTGTGGGTGGAGGTTGGATTGCTTGAGTTGGGAGTACTCATTGAAATCCGCATTTTAGCCTACTTATGAGTAGCAAAATCTAACACGTTTTTCGAGACAAAAACGGATATGCAATGTTTGTTTCCAAACTAGGCGATCTAGTCTATACTTGTTTGCTGTGCGCATAACATAGTAATTCTAGGTTAATAATTGGAATGAGGGCATGTAATGTTTTCAAAAAAAGGATATCACCGTTAGTAGAGGCGGTTTTGGACGAAGCGAAAGGGGTGCTCATAAATGACCTTCCCGATCGTACCCAAGCTCGAGCCGAGTAACTTTGGTGATGACGGACGTGTGGCCTTCAGACCGAGTCGTGGTTTCTAAATTTCCCATTTTAAAAATATTTAGGTGGCGACTCTGTAATCTGGCAAAGCAGTCCATGTTTGGCACTACTTTTTCAAAAATCTGTTTTCTCAAACGATTTGCCGGATTTGGACTCTTTTGGTTCAGATTTAGAACCGCGACACAAAAAGGGAGTCCGAACTGTAGCCGAGGTCCCTCCCCCGTGGGCGTGCTACAATCGGATACAACATCAGCAACTTTGAAAGAAGAAATATGTATTGTCCTATCTTGTCATAATCTCAGTGTACAAAATATTCGTGATCAAGGGTATGATGGTGCTAGTAATATGCGTGGAGAATGGACTAGGTTGCAGGCCATATTTCTTCATGACTGTCATTTTGCGTATTATGTTCATTGCTTTGCTCATCGACTCCAATTAGCATTGGCAGCGACAACAAGAGAGGTTATACCCATTGCCCAATTTTTTTCTTATTTGGCTCTCACATTTAATCTATGTGGCTCTTCTTGTAAAAGCATGATCAGTTGAAAGTTGCTCAAGCTGAAGAAATTGCAGCAAAACTTGCCATTGATGAAGTTGAAATTGGTAAAGGCAAAAATCAAGTTGGGACATTGAAACGGGCGGGAGATACTCGATGGGGTTCTCACTTGGGATCTATTTCCAATTTGATAAATATGAATAGTGCAACTTGATCAGTCTTAAGTAATGCCATCAATGATGGAGCCACCTCTGCTCAACGTGCAGATGCAGATGCAGATACAGATGGAGTTTATGATAAGATTACATCTTTTGAGTTTGTGTTTATCTTACATCTTATGAGAGATATTATGGGGACTAATGATAATATTTGAAAAGCTTTGCAACGTAAATCCCAAGATATATTGAATACAATGTATCTAGTGTCAACTACAAAAGCACTTGTTCAAAAATATAGAGAAGATGGATGGATTCCTTTGTTGGAGAATGTTCAACTATTTTGTGAAACATATGACATAGATATTCCTGATATGAGTGCTCGTTACACATCTGATAGAGGTCGTGCTTGTCACCAAAGTGATCACATTACTATTGAGCATCATTTTCGGGTTGATATTTTTACAATTATATGTGATTCTCAATTGCAAGAATTGAACAACAGATTTAAAGAAGATGTGATGGAGTTTCTTATTCTTAGCTTTGCTTTAGATCCTAGGGATGACTACTGTTCATTCAAAATTGAAGATATATGCAAGCTTGTAAATCAATTTTATCCTAATGACTTTACAGAGCAAGAAAAAATACATTTGAAATTCCATGAAAAACTGTGAGATTGACATCCTTAAACATCCTGAGTTTTAGCAACTATTGACAATTTCTGACTTGTGCCAAATGTTGGTAAAAACAAGGAAGCCAACAATTTATCCTCTTGTCGATAGATTAATTCGTCTTGTTCTAACTTTACCAGTTTTTATGGCGACATCATAACGTGCATTTTCAGCCATGAAAATTGTAAAGATTAGATTGTGCAATAGGATGGAGGATGATTTTCTTTCAAGCTACTTGTTAACATATGTTGAGAAAGACATTGCTCGAGATTTTGATGTAGATTCCATCATAGATGCTTTTTATATTATGAAAGAACGTCGAGCACAACTTTAGATGCCTAAGTAGATATGTAGAGCAAATAGTTTCTTTTTTGAAAATTAATATGGATTTACTAGAACATATCTAATTGTATTTTGATAATATTTTGTAATTATATACGATGAATGTAAACATCTAATTATATATTTTTGTGATATTTGGGTAGAAATTGATATTGTATATCACATGCTCATTACAATTTTTTTGATTTCATGTACACTCGCCCCCCCTCCCCCCGACATTAGAATCCTACATCCGTCCCTATATATATGGATGCATAGAGGAAGTAGAAGAAGAGAGAGAGAGAGAGAGAGAGAGGGAGAGGGAGAGAGAGAGAGAGAGACTGATATTTGTTTGTTGCATTAGGGTTTGAACGGTAGAGTATATGTATATATATAGGTAGTTTGGTCTTTTTGCAAAAGTATGTCCTTATTGGGAAAGTAATTTGACACATGGACATTTAGACAGAAGAAATCTAAAATTGGATTTATAAACCGAAAGCCTTTTTAAAAATTAAATCGATTTGATAATCATAATTTATTTAATTATTAAGTTAATTATTTAAAAAATGGTGATAATTATATTTAAAAAAAAACTATTTTTTTTATAAAAAAATATGATAAATTAAATTTATTGCAATTATTAGATTGATCAATTTTTTTATGAATAAAATATATTAAATATCTAACAAAATAAAAAGTTTTAATCTCTAAAACAAGACTCATGATAAATTTTACATACCCAATCTATATTATGGACAATAGGGAATCTGGCGTCCTACAACTTATTATACAATATTTGTTTATTTTATTTTATTTTTATGAATAATTTATATTTATATGATTCCAATAGTAAACCTAAGCACAGATGGCTCGAAACGAATCAGGATCCGCTTCTTGATCTCTCTCTTTGTCTCTCTACTTACTGGGCCATTGGACCCACTTTCGAGCTTAATTTCAATGATCCGAACCGTTTACATTTTAAGATTTGTTAGCTATATCATACCTGTAAAAAATCAGGTTGATCGGATATCAGAAACTATGTGTTCGGATCATCGAAGTAAAAATCATTTTTTAAAAATATTTTATAAATATTTTTCCAAACACATGCTTTTTGATATCTGATCAACTTGATGTTTTACAGGTATGATATACTCAACAAATCTTAAAATGTGAATGGTTCGTATTATCGAAATTAAGCCAAAAAATGAGCCTAATGGCCCAATAAGTAAGGAGACAATGAGAGAGATCAATAAGCGGATACTGATTATGCTGGAAACAAGCAAGTAGTAGCCTTTAAATTAATGCCAGCCAAGGTATAAATTGGTAGTACCAAAGAGGTCCTTTAAATTAACGCCATCCCCAAGACTTGGACGTCCTCGTTTGAACACCCGATGATTTTGCATGTTCGTGTTTGTTTTGAGTCACTGAAGGTCTCAGCTGAGTGCCTTGCCTTGGAGTCTCTTAACTTGTCTGTTTTGTGCTTGGTTGTGGACCAAGAGTTTTGTGCTTTGCATCTGGAGGAGAGGGTGGCTTGTCGGCCATCCCTAGTGTCCATCAGCCACGACTTGTGCCTACCAGCCATCAGTGGTGGCTGGTCGGCTATGCTGATGGCCGGTCGGCACCTCAAACCAAGCTTCAAGGGACCTTAGCTCCAAGGTGACGGTGTTTGGCAAAGGGTCTTAGTGCAAATGTATAGAGAAAACTCACTTTCAAGCACAATAGAGAGAGAGAGAGAGAGAGAGAGAGAGAGAGAGAGAGAGAATGAAATTTTTGCTCTGAAAATTTCTAACCCTCAAATGGGGGAAAGACCCCCCCCATTATATAGAAAAACAAGCCAAAGGCTTGCCTGCATCCTTCCATACACGTGTATGGAGATGAGCCTCAGTGCTTACCAGCTGGCACAAAATATCTATAAAATATCTGAAAAATGAGAAAAATGGCCGCCGGCCATCATTAGTGGCCGATCGGCCATATTGTTTGTTTGGCCACCTTTGCATGCTGTTTTTGGCCAAGTTTTCAACTACAAAAACCTCTATTTTTAAGGTCTAAAAATGGTAGTGTAAGGCTCTTTTGGAGTTAGGGGTGGTCCACCCTCTTTTGTTGCTTGTTTGCTAAGAGTTGTGCCATCTTTTAAAGCTTTTCAAACAACCTCTTTTTGGCCTTTTAACCACTGAATTCCAGGGGGATTTCAGTGGCAAAAAGTTGGTTTTGAGGTCCAAAATAGGAGGGGGTGGCCTCCGCTCTTTGTGTCTTCTTTGCAAGTGTTGATGGCCCAACATGTGAGCATGTTTTTCTACGATCTCATGGCTTGATCTCAGCATGTTTTTGTGACTTTTTTTACCTGCTTTAGCTCTGTTTTTAGCTGGTTAAGCCACTTGTTGCTTGCTTCTTACACTTGTAGTGTAATCATGCTTACTAGCTTAGCATGCCTAATGAGTTAGCCTATCATTCTAGCTTGTGTTAGCTCTATCTTAGCATATTTTTGCTCATGTTTTGTCATGCTTTAGCTCTGTTTTGAGTGGTCTTAGTCTTATGAACTTAGCCTTGCATGGTTGTAGTGTAAATGCCTTCACTAGCTTTATGTTTTGAGGCCTCTAACATATCTTGCATGAGATGTTTGCATGATATAGCATCATTTTACTTGTGATTTCAGTGCGTATATATCTATCACACTCTCACATATTTCACACTTTCATTGCTTTTGAGAGTTGTGCTTTGAGCCTTGTTTGTGAGCCGACACGTGAGCATGTTTTTCTTGCTTTCTATGCCTTAATTTCAGCATGTTTTGGCTACTATTTTGGCATGTTTAAGCTCTGTCCAGAGTTGGCATTTGGTCATTTAAGCTTGATATTGCATGCCTCTTGTGTAATGCTCTTTACTAGCTTTAATGCTTTTGGCTTTAAACATGTTGTGTATGTGTTGCTTGCATGGTTTAGTGTCTTTAGCATGCCATTTCAACACTGAAATTTTGCAACCTCCCTCATTTCTTCATTTTTCCATTTGCTTTGAGGGTTGGTTAACCTTATGGTTGTGTTTAAGCTTGAGATAGAGCTTGTGCTCAATGGCTTTAGCTCTCTTTTGAGGGTTCCTCCTAGTCAAAGGCATGGTCTCTCTCATGTCTTAAATCATCATTTGACTAACCCCTCACTCATTAGAGGACTTTCACATTGGACTTAATCGGTTAAAGGACTAATCGGTAATGTAAAATGTGTAAACAAGAATTGACCAAAGTAAAACATGAACAAGATAAGCATTTGTGTTGCATTGCATGTGTTTGGATCGGACGTTAATCCAAACACAAGAAATGTGGGACGTTTCATACTCATAGTGATGAAACGTGTCACGTTTCTTAGTCGCCGACACCCTTGATCATGCATGATAGGGTGGAGGCTTTTTGAGACTTATGTGCGCATTTACTAAGCTTATACAAGCTTGGTTCTTTGGCCATCATGCATTGAAAATTCTTGATTGGTGGCTTGAGAGTCAAGTGCCACACTCCTTTAAGCTTGAGAAATGATAAGGAGGGTGGCAGTACACACATTTCCTTGCAAATACACTACCATGCCTCTGTTTGCTCTTTGCTGCAGCAAAAGGAGGAAGTTCAAGAGATTAGTGGCCGACCGGCCACATGTACTAGCCGACCGGCCACCAAAGCCAACCGACCGGCCACCAGTAGTGGTCGATGGCCACCAATCATAGCCGATCTGCCATCAGTGTGGTCATGTGATGTAACAGAGGCAATCTAGAGGTTGGCATAATTTTCAGAGGTCCAAAGATGTGCAAACTGAGGCATCTAGAGGCAAGGTGGTCGATTTTCGAGACGAAGCCAACCGAGCATGCATATCTCCCTAGCCCGCAAGGCCATTTTATTGCTTTAATAGCTAGTTATAGCTAATTATTACATGTGTTGTAATTAATTAGTTTAATCTGTCTTGTAATATTTTAATTAGCTTAGCATAGCTAGTTATTCAATTGTGTTGTAATAATTAATTAGTTAGAATAGTTAATTAGTTGGTTTGTAATAATTAGCTTAGCTTAGTGTAGCTTAGCTTATTCATTCAGACCCTCCTTCGAAAGGGCGCAATGTTGTATTAAGTGTGTGCGTGTGTGTGCATGTCTTCCAACCCCACGTCTTTCTTCCTTTTATTTACCCGTTTTTGATGGTTAGATTAGGGCACGTTTCAATTAGCATACCTTATGCTCGCATGTCTGCATCATTCATTTGTATTGCATGCACCGGGCTCGGTGCATCATTCAAACTGCATCATATTTCAATACTTCTTTGAATACATGTATCAAATTGTCGCATTCATATGCCATCTTAGATGGCTGAGCCTATTAATCGCATATTGCATGTGTTGCATTAAGGCATCTTGTATAGTTAGGATCATGCATATTTCTAACTAGCTTTTGTTTTGGCTTGGAGTACATTGCAAGTTTTATGCTTTAGCATGCTTGCATGAGTGTGAGTGTTGCCATGATAGCATGCTTGCATGAGGCTATTTTCTTAAATGCTAAACTGCATGAATGCCTGTGGATGAAGGCTTCATTGCTTGAATTAGAACAATTCATCAAATGTGAGTTTTAAGCCCACTTTGCGAAGTGGCAAAATCATGATTTAAGCCCACTTGAGGGTGGCAAATTCGCGCTTTAGCCCACTTGAAAGTGGCACTTTCAAACCATTTTCGAAAACAAACATGAGTTGTTTTGTTCCAATTCTTGCTATTTAGTCTATACTTGTATACTGTGCGCATCACATAGTAATGTTAGATTAATCACCAGAATAAGAACACATGTGTTTATAAAATGAACATATCATGCTTAGTAGAGACCGATCTTTGATCGGGCCAGCGAGGGTGCTCATTTTAGGACCTTGCCCTCTCGTACCCAAGTTCCCGAGCCGAGGCAACTTTGGTGATGACGGACATGTGGCCTTTGGCACGAGTCAGGGTTTCCTAAATTTCCCAAAAACAAAATATTTAGGTGGCAACTCTGTAATCTGGCAAAGCAGTCCAGTTTGGCATTATTTGATTTAAAATCGATTTTCCAAAATGATTTGTCGGATTGGACTTTTTGGTGTTTATCAGTCTCATATTGCATTTTGTGATATTAGATTCAGAATCGTGATAGGACTCCGAACTGTAGGACCTAATTCGCGCCTCTCCGAAATGGGGGCACGTGAAGAAAGTCGAGCGCTATAGTTTCTGGAGACTCTGCTAGGGATTTAGAGAACCTGACTTGAACTCATGATATGTTGTTTTATTTACACTTATGTGTTTCTTTGCATTGCATTTGCATTGGTGCGCTTAAGTTACAGTGTTTTCCATCTGCTATTCCTGAGCAGTTTGCTGGAGGCTTGCTTGGAAAAGCGTGCCATAAAGCTGACCGGTTGCGGGCTTTGCCACGATGGGAACACAAACCTTGGATCTGGATCATCGCCATACTGTTTGATCCTCCTTTCACTTCTCGGTGTTAGGAGCGAGAGGCATATTAGGTGGTCTTGCTGAGGTACCCTTTTTGACCATTCGACCTAGTTGCATATCGGAAGCCATAGAGACTGTTCCAAACTAGGACAGGTTGCTCACCCGAACATAGGTTGTTTGAAACCGTTTGTTTGCATAGCAAACCCCTAGTTCCTGACAAAATTAGGACAAGGAAACCCTACCCCACCATAGGGGTGCTTTGGGTCTCACTTGCTTGATATGTACTTTTAGAGTATGACTCTATAGGAATGTATGTATTAGTTGCAAGTTTGGGTATCAGTTTGAGGCAGAAATTTGGGGGCAGAAATCAGTGTTTGAGTATGGATTGTTCAGCTTATGGCTTCAACTGTGTGTTGTCTCTGTCTAAGCCGAGATGCTGTCTGTTTGCTGATTGATGTTTCTTTTCTTTTTGCTTTATTTTATTTTTGCAAGGTAGTATTTCATCATTGCTTCCGACGAGGCAGATACCCCCCGAGCACTCTGGACTTGAGTCAGGAGGATTTACCGATCTGAGGATCTTATTGGAGGACAACCAGTGTTTATTTCACTACCACCGGTTACGAGACGGAGGGCAGTTATGCATAGATTATCGGTTCAGCAGTCGCCAATTCAACGGTCCTTATCTGCATCACCTGTGCGCAGTCGAGCCCAGTTTCCAGTTTTCCCTTCAGAAAGATAATACTCACCGGAACAGATAGATCAGCACCCCTCAGATAGTATGAGTATGGAGGATATGATGCGCCAATTCCAACTGACCATTGAGGCCATGCAGCGAGACGTTGCTCACCAAGCGGAGGTTATCGCTCGCCAAACAGAGGTCGTAGCCCAGCAAGCTGAACTCATTGCCAAGCTTCAACAACAATTGCAGCAGGCAACAGCTTGCGCATTCTACCCACGTCCAGTAGAAATTCCTGTACCAAGGGCTCCTGTCCCCACAACTAATGTCCAGGATAATATAGACATCCCGGTAGATCCCATTCCACCCCAGACTTCCAAAGCACAGGCCTTCCCAACCGAGGCCTCCTTTGAGTTTGAGATCAATCCAACTGTGTTAAAAGTGAGTAAGCTTGAAAAGCTTTTTAAGAGGGCTCAGGGAGTCAACTCCATCCCGGACATTGAGGACGGTTACACAGATTCGGAAATGACATTGCCAGATAGATTCAAGATGCCTCACATAGACCGCTTTGGCGATTCAGGAGATTCTATGGTCCATCTGCGGTTGTTTTCAGATATCATGCGGCCAATGGGCCTATCTAGGTTGCAGAAGCTTTCTCTCTTTGGTCGGACCCTATCGGGTATTGCGGCCATCTGGTATGCTAAGTTGGAAGATTCTGTGAAACAGAGTTGGGAGGAGATGGCCGAGGCCTTTGTCGCCCAATATTCGTATAATACTCAAATCAAGGTCACAACTCACGATCTCAAGGCTACTCGTCAAGAGCCAAAGGAGGGCTTCTCTGACTTTGTAACCCGTTGGAGGGCCAAGGCTTCTATGATGACAACCAGGCCAGTTGAGAAGGACCAGATAAGAATAGTTGTCCACAATCTGCAACCGAAGCTGATGCAGAAGATGATTGTCTTACCCTTACCCATATTTGTTGATCTTCATGAGATAGGGGTCCAGATTGAGGATGCGATGAAACAAGGTCTGATTGACCATGAAAAGGAGCAACCCAAGAGGACCTTTACATGCAGTTCAAATGCAGCTACGAGTAGCAATGCAGCTGCGAGGACTTCTGATGTCGGTATGGTCACCACCACACCAAAAACAGCCACCCCCTTTACAGGAACCTCCGCACCCACCTCACAACCTGCAAAGTACCCACCCCGGGGCCAGAGGGTTTTTAACCCACTTTACATGTCTCTGTCAGCGGCCTTGAGGGTCCTGATCAGAAAGGGGCTCCTGAAGCCTTTAAAGCCTCGCCCATTGCCTAATCCCCTCCCTCTTATACATAACCCAACCAAGTATTGCGCCTTCCAACAGCAGCATGGTCACGGCACCGACCTTTGCTTCAGACTCCGTCATGAGATCCAGGATCTCATTGACAACAAAATAATAGCACCTCCTGAGAAGCCAAACGTCACTACAAATCCTTTTCCACCACATAACCAACCCCCTCCACCTAGGCAAGTGGACCATATCCAAACCATGGCCGTCCCATACGACCCCACCATATACATCACTCCCTTTCACCTACCCAAGCCGGCGCTTTTCATCCCAGAGAGCACAGATTTGTGCATGATGAGCGTCTCCATATCCCAACCCAAGCCAGTGGTGGTGACCGTGGAAAACAAAGTTAGGGTGACCTTCGAGGAGGATGGGAATGTTAGTTCAGAACCTAAGGGATCTGGGGACTTAGCAAAGGAAGAATACAACCCCTGCCGTTATATTGTAGCAGCCGATCAACCCAAGTCAGAGGTAGAATTGCCGAGGGGAATGGAAGTCAATGTAGTCCAGGAGGACAGGCTGAGTCAAGGATTGGATAACTTAGCACAACTTGAAGAAGATATCAGTAATCTGCGGTTCTTTGATGAACAGGATCCAAGGGATGTACAACTTGGTAGGTTTGACATGAACAGATCAATAGATAATGCAGGGTGGCTTAGCGATGAACCAGATGTTGACGAAGGGTCTTAACCAAAATAGGAATAGTCAGAAATAGGAATGTCTGCAATGGCCAGAATGGTCGATAACAAAGGAAAGTTTCCGGAAAGCACTGGTACAAAGAATTTTGCTTGGGAATCGAGTAGTGTTTATACAATGGATACCGAGCAGGAGGCTGCCTTGAAGCAGTTTGAAAAGGAAAGAGTGGAGGATGATTAGCGGGCTAGAAAAGCCAAAGGCCCTATGGGGACAGAATGTGTTGTGAACAAGGGAACAATTATAGTGGAACCGAATGTGTGCTTGTCGGTTGCTGGAGGATCATGGTGGGAAGACGATGATTTGCGTCTTGCCCATACTGATGAGGATTGGGGACAGAACCTCCCGGATGATAAATAGTACATCGAAAAGGTAGATCATATGACTCGAAGTGAGCGGTACTTTAAGGCCCCGCATCTAGACCAACTGGAAGCTTCTAGGAAAGACAAGGAGGCTGAGAGACAAAAAGAGATATTGCTAGAAGAAGTTGTACTGAAGCAGCTGAAGAAGATTAAGGCTATCTTAGAAATGCCACCACCAAGGACTGAAAAGGAGGTGCGAGGTTTTTTGGGTAAAGTGCAATTTATAAGACAGTTTATTGCAAAATTAACCTTGACTTGTGAACCACTATTTGTTCTCCTAAAGAAAGGAAAGAAATTCCAATGGGATGACCAATGCCAAGTTGCTTTCAAGCAGATCAAGTAGTATCTACAGAACCCACTTGTGTTGTCACCGCCAGAGCTGGGGAAGCCGTTGAATTTGTATCTGTCAGTAACCGACACGAAAATGGGCTGCATGCTTGCACAATGATCTGAAGATAGAATGGAGAAAGCCATCTATTACCTGAGTAAGAAGATGCTGGAATATGAGACCCGCTACACTCCGTTAGAGAAAGCTTGCTTAGCCTTGGTATGGGCCACCAGGAAGTTGAGGCACTACCTGTTAGCTTACTCTGTAATACTGGTTTAGAGATTAGATCCCATCAAATATCTTTTCGAGAAACCAACGCTTACAGGTAGGCTAGCTCGTTGGTTGCTTCTTCTTTCTGAATTTGATTTGAAGTATATGACTCGCAAGTCTGTGAAAGGGAGAGTGGCAGCAGAGTTCCTAGCCAATCACCCAGTGAATGGAGATGAAGAAGTGGAGTACTTGTTTCCAGATGAGGCCATTCTGCATGTCAAAGAAGAGATCTGGACTATGTACTTTAACAGAGTGTCTAATCAGTACGGGTATGGGATATGGGTGTTGCTGATAGTACCTGACAATTTCCACATACCTTTAGCCTTCAAACTCCGGTCCAAAGTATCAAACAATGAAGCAGAATACGAGGCATGTATCGCTAGTTTGGAAGCCGCCCTGGAACTAGGGGCAAAATGGTTGGACGTCATTAGGGACTCGAACCTGGTTATATCTCAAGCAAAAGGAGATTGGAAAGTTAAAGAAGAAATGATGAAAACCTATCACCAGACCTTGGACATTCTAATTCTTCGGTTTGAGAAGCTGACCTTCACTCATCTGTTAAGAGAGAACAACAGGTTCGCTGACGCTTTATCAACTCTATCTTCCATGATAAACATCTCTTTGGGAGTCTGGATGCATCTGATCATCATTGAACAGAAATATGTGCCAGCCTATGAGTTGATTGCTGCCATAGATGAAGTACAAGATTAGAACCCCTGGTATTATGATGTTTGGAAGTTCTTGGAAAAGGAGGTTTATCCACAAGGGGCAAATGCCAAAGACAAAAGGGCAATACAGCGAATGGCTGCTCAGTTTATCATCTGCGAGGGTAAGTTGTACAAATGAGGTCATCTGGGAATACACAAGCAGTGTGTTGATGAAGAAGAGTCAAAGCGCCTAATGGAGGCCATCCATGGAGGGGAGTGCGGATCCCACATGAGCAGAGTAATGCTAGCTCAGAAGATTCTTAGACATGGAGAGGGGATGACCCTCTCCTATTTAGGACACCAAAACCACCTCTCCACCACTGAAAATCCTCTGGATTTCAGTGGTAAAGAGGTCATGCAAAGCTAAGAACAATGGCCAAAATGGATGGCCTAAAACAAGGCCTAACAAGGCCTTGGAGGGGGGAAACAACCCCAAACCTCAAAGTGACCTTAAACAAAGTTCTAAAGCAAGTAAAAACAGAACTTTTATCAGTTTATAGTCAAGCTTAAAACAATAAGCAAGAAAGGGTAAAAGTTTATGCAAGAATGGGGAATAAAGATGATAGTTTCTCACCCTTGAAGAACCTCTTCAAGAACACCACTCCAGCACTTTCCTTGGATCCAAACCAGCTCAAGAACCCTAACAACAACTCCTTAGAACCTCAGCAACCAAGGATGGTGTAATGCTAGGTGTTTGTGTGCAATAGTGTGAACAAAAGTCACTTTAGGCCACAAATACACACACAAATGAGTAAATAGAGGGAGATATAGAGATAGATGGATACAACTCTCTAACCCTAATTCTAGAACCCTGGAGGAGGGAGGAGGAGCTCCCTCTATATAGAGGTTCAAATGCAAAGCTTCCTAAGCAAGCTAAGCAAGAGGCAAATCCCTCCATACACGTGCATGGAGGGGAACAATTGTGCATGCCAGTTGTTACAGCTGGCATAAAATATCTGCTAAAAGCAGATGGAAAGGGGTTGGCTGGAAAATATGGCCGATTGACCAACAAAAATGGCCGGCCGACCAACAAAAGTGCCGACCGGCCAACACCCTTGGCCGATGGCAAGAAAAAGGGGCCGGTGGCATCATGCCTTGGCCGGTGGGTTGAGGGGATGGCCAACAAGCCACCCTCTTCCCTCAAAAATAGAAATACAAGTGCTTGGTCCACAACCAAGCACAAAACATTCAAGTTGAGAGATCTTGAGGCAAGGCGCGCAACCGAGACCTCTGAGAACTCAAAACGAACACGAACATGGATGATCACTGAGTGTTCAAATGGTGACGTCCAAGTCTTGAGGATGGTCAAAAATGGGGTGTCTACACCTTGGTTTGAACCACTTGGCTAGCTTCAAGCTTTAAGCTTTCTTGCATGCTTTGCTTGCTTTATTTGGTTGGTTTGGCACCTTCCTATACATGATTTCAGAGCTTAAAATGTTTGTCAAATGTCCATATTTGTCTCCTTTTAAGTGTTCTTTAAAGTTGCCCTACTATGCCTAGGTGTTGGACCATTTACATGTGCATGCCTTGACTTGCTTTCATGCTACCAATTCATGAGTTTGGCCACTGATTTTGGGCATGGCTGAGGCCTATCCATCTTTAGTTTAAGTCCTTCTTACCATGTTGTTTCATGCTTGTTTCATTTTGCATATTGTTGCATGCTATGCATGTTTGCATATTTAGGCTGTATGCCTATTGCATATTATATGTTTGCATGCTCATGTTGCATTAGATTTGTATCATGCTTGAGTTGTTTGCATGCTTGCTTGCATGCTTAGGTTGCATTGCATTATGTGTGCATTCTCTTGCCTCTTGATCAAGCATGATAGAGGTTGGGGCCCCTTATGTGTTTTGTGCATTTTATTCGATATTGAATTGCACACTTGGCTCTTTTGGCCATCATGCATTGAAATGCATGATTGATGGTCCGAGGGTCGAGGACTATACTCCGTTGAGTTCATGACATGATAGGGAGGGTGGTCGTGCAAACATTGTCTTGCAAATGTATTGCCATGCTCTATTTGTCCTCTGCTGTAGCAAAAACAACATTCTGCAGGAAGAGATGGCCGATTGACTATCTTCAGTGCCGATCGGCTAACAATTTCTGGCCGATGGCTTCATTTTTGGTCGATGACCAGTTTTCCTTGGCCGATGGCCCTATTTTCTGGCCGATGGCCTCCCAGAATGTCCACAAGGTGGTTCAGAAGTGTCACAGAAGTTGGCACAGTTTCCAGAGGTACAGAGCAGTGAAAACATAGGCAACATGAAGCATGGCAACGGATTTCTGAGCGAAGACGACTGAGCATGCATTTGTCCCTCTTCTCGAGGTTATTTTACTGCTTTTTGTAGCTTAATTAATTTGTGTAATTAGTTAAGGGTTGTGTAATAATTAATTAGGTTGTCAGTTAGTTAATTAGATGGTTTGTATTATTCTTTCGATTCCTCCGTCGAGCTGGCACAATTTTGTAATAAGCGTGCGTGTGTGTGATGCATGTCTTCCAACCCCCATTTCTTTCTCCCTTTTACTTAACCGCTTACGATGGTTAGTTTTAGGACATATTTCACTTAGCATACCTTATGCTCACATGTTTGCATCCATTCATCTGTATCGCATGCACCGGGCTCGGCGCATCATACTAACTGCATAGTATTTCAATTCCAAACTTGAATACATGTATTGAATTGCCACATCTCATATGCCATCTTAGAATAGCCGAGCCTATTTCTAGTTGCATTCTTGCATGTGTTGCATTAGCCATCTTAACATGAACTAGGATTATGCATTGATTACTAACTAGTTCTTTGTTTTGGCTCGAAGTACACTGTGAGTGTTTATGCTTTAGCATCTTGCATGCGTGTGAGTGTTAACATGGCAGCATGCTTACCATGAGGCTAACTGCTTAAGTGTATAACTGCCTGAATGCCTGTGGGTGAAGGTTGGATTACTTGAATTGGAACAATTCATTGAAATCCGTGTTTTAGCCTACTTGCGAGTAGCAGACTTCAAATCATTTTCCAAACAAACGGATATGCGATGCTTTGTTCCAAATTAGGCGATCTAGTCTATACTTGTGTGTTGTGCGCATCACATAGTAATTCTAGCTAATAAACCGGAATAAGAACGCATGTGTTTGCAAAAACAAGATATCATGCTTAGTACAGGCCGATCTTTGATCGGGCGAGCGGGGGTGCTCATAGATGACCTTCCCCAATCGTACCCAAGTTCCCGAGCCGAGGCAACTTTGGTGATGACGGACACGTGGCATTAGGCAAGGAGTCAGGGTTTCCTAAATTCCCCCAAAAATAAAATATTTAGGTGGCGACTTTGTATCTGGCAAAGCAGTCCATGTTTGGCACTTCTTTACAAAAATCAGTTTTCCAAAACGATTTGCCGGATTTGGACTCTTTGGTGATTTATCAATCTCACATCGTACATTGTGAGATTAGATTAAGAACCGTGACATTTGAGTCTGAACTGTAGCATTGAAGCCCTCGGGGTGCGTCTACAGACGTAATCAATTTCGGGTTCGGCGGCCGATAAGGCCTTCAATTTAAATTCCAAAGCAGATAATCAAACAGATATTCCTACGGTGAACAGATAGAAATTCAAAACCACATATATTCACACAAATGGCACACAAAATCATATTATGCACATAATTACATTCATAATAAGGACCAATTAGCACAATACGGGGCAAGGTTATCATATTTTGTCTAGCAGTTCTGAATCAGGTGGTGAGTTCGAATCTAATTCCACATAGTCTGTAGAGTCATAATCAGATTCTAGTTCTTCTGAGTTAGAGTCCGGCATTTCTAGGGTTGATAACCCGGATGCCGTTGTTTTGTCCAGGTTGTCTTTTTCTTTTTCCTTCTAGTTAGTTGTAACCGAAGAATTAGACGAACTAGAAGTTGTAAATGAGAATGGTACCACTCCTGTTTCTGAGTACTTTTTTGTGCCTTTAGTATATTGCATTAATCAGGACTTTCAAAATTTTGATGAAAACGACGATGAAGGAATTTCTCTGGTTTTAAAACATTTGATTGATCGAGAGAATGAGAGGTTTGTAAAACCCTTGGTTGACAAAATCATTTTAATTAACGTGGGTACTGAAAAGGATCCGCGCTTGGTCCAGATTGGGTCCACGTTGTCTTCGGAGGAACGCGAGTGCTTAGTTGCTTTATTAAAATATTTCAAAGATGTTTTCGCGTGGTCCTACGAAGACATGCCTGGAATCAATCCTGAGATTGTACAGCATCAGATCCCACTTGACCTTGAGGCCCGACCTGTTAAGCAGAAACTTCAGAGAATATGCCCGTTTTGGGCTCTGAAAATTAAGGAAGAGGTCACCAAGTAGATAGACGCAGGGTTTTTGCTAGTATCTGAGTATCTGACTTAGTTGGCCAACATTGTTCCGGTGCCGAAGAAAGATGGCAGAATTCGGGTATGTGTGGATTTCAGAGATCTGAACAAAGCTAGTTTGAAGGACGACTTTCCTCTACCGCATATCAACGAATTGGTGGACTTCACAGCAAGGCATGCGTTGCTCTCTGTTATGGATGGATTTTTCGGGTACAACCAGATCTTGATGGCACCCAAGGATAGGGAGAAGACTGCTTTCACCATGCCGTGGGGAACCTACTACTACAGGGTGATGTCGTTCGGTTTGAAAAATGCTAGGGCTACTTATCAACGGACCACAACCACTATCTTGCACGATATGATCCATAAAGAGGTTGAGGTGTGCGTGGACAACATGATTGTCAAGTCTAAAGAAAGAGAGGGCCACTACACTACCTTAAAGAAGTTTTTCCAACAGATCAGAGAGTATCGGTTATGACTGAATCCGCAGAAATGTACTTTTGGTGTCACAGCAGGGAAAATGTTGGGGTTCTTGATTACACAGAGGGGCATTGAGGTTGATCCTTCCAAGATTAAGGCCATCTTAGAAATGCCACCACCAAGGACTGAAAAGGAGGTGCGCGGTTTTCTGGATAAAGTGTAATTCATAAGACGGTTTATTGCAAAATTAACCTTGACTTGTGAACCACTATTTGGTCTCCTGAAGAAAGGAAAGAAATTCCAATGGCATGACCGATGCCAAGTTGCTTTTGAGCAGATCAAGCAGTATCTATAGAACCCACCCGTGTTGTCACAGCCAGAGCCAGAGAAGCCGTTGATTTTGTATTTGTCAGTAACCGACACAACAATAGGCTACATGCTTGCGCAAGAATCTGAAGATAGTTTGGAGAAGGCCATCTATTACCTGAGCAAGAAGATGCTTGAATATGAGACCTGTTACACTCTGCTGGAAAATGCTTACTTAGCCTTGGTATGGGCTACCAGGAAGTTGAGGCACTACCTGTTAGCCCACTTCGTAATTCTAGTTTCGAGATTAGATCCCATCAAATAGCTTTCTGAGAAACCAGCGCTTACAGGTAGGCTAGCTCGTTGGTTGCTTCTTTTTTTCAAATTCGACTTGAAGTATGTGACACGTAAGCCTGTCAAGGGGAGAGCGGTAGCGGAGTTCCTAGCCAATCACCTAGTAGAGGAAGATGAAGCAGTAGAGTATCTGTTCCCAAATGAGGCTATTCTGCATGTTGAAGAAGAGATTTGAACTATGTACTTTGATGGAGCGTCTAATCAGTACGGGTATGGAATAGGGGTGTTGCTGATAGCACTCGACGATTCCCACATACCTTTAGCCTTCAAACTACGGTTCAAAGTATCAAATAACGAAGCAGAATATGAGGCATGTATCGCTAGACTGGAAGCTTCCCTGGAACTAGGGACAAAACGGTTGGACGTCATTGGGGACTCAAACCTAGTTGTATCTCAAGAAAAAGGAGATTGGAAAGTTAAAGAAGAAAGGATGAAAACCTATCACCAGACCTTGGACGTTCTGATTCTTCAGTTTGAAAAGTTAACCTTCACCCATCTATTAAGAGAGAACGACAGGTTCGCTGACGCTTTATCAACTCTATCTTCCATGATAGACATCTCTCTTGGAGTCTGGATGCGTCCGATCATTATTGAACAGAGGTATGTGCCAGCCTATGAGCTGATTGCCGCAATAGATGAAGTACAAGATCAGAACCCCTGGTACTATGATGTCTGGAACTTCTTAGAAAAGGAAGCTTATCCACTAGGGGCAAATGCCAAAGATAAAAGGGAAATACAGTGAATGGCTACTCAGTTTATCATCTACGGGGGTAAATTGTATAAACGAGGCCATCTAGGAATGCACAAGCTATGAGTTGATAAAGAAGAGTCAAAGCGCCTAATGGAGGCCATCCATCGAGGGGAGTGCGGATCGCATATGAGCGGAGTGATGCT
Organism: Camellia lanceoleosa; assembly: GCA_025200525.1. NCBI lineage: Eukaryota > Viridiplantae > Streptophyta > Magnoliopsida > Ericales > Theaceae > Camellia > Camellia lanceoleosa. The sequence continues at coordinate 31,177,484 of CM045759.1, forward strand.
AGCTCAGAAGATTCTCAGATAGGGTTACTACTGGTCAACCATGTAGGAGGATTGTATCGGTTTTGTTCGGCGATGCTACAAGTGTTAAATCCATGCAAACCGCATGAATATCCCGCCATCGATGCTGTACAACATGACTTCTCTGTGGCCTTTTTCAGTCTGGAAAATTGATGTTATTGGGGTAGTTACTCCGAAGGGGTCGAACATGCATGAGTATATCCTGGGGCCGATAGACTACTTTACAAAGTGGGTTGGGTCCCAGTCCTATGTAGTGCTGAAAGCGTCGCACGTAGCCAAGTTCATCAGGAATAACATCATCTATCGTTATGGGGTCCCGAATGAGATTATCTCAGACAATGGTTCCCACTTCAAGAAGGAAGTGATCGACTTGTTAGAGAAATAAAACGTGGCTTTTCATAAGTCATCCAGATAAGTTTCCAACGGAGCTGTTGAGGCCACCAACAAGAACATCAAGCACATTCTGCAGAAGATGGTGGAAACCTACAGGGATTGGCCAGATAAGCTGCAATTCGCTCTTTGGGGCTACAGAACGTCAATTCGAACTTCTACTGGAGCAACTCCGTATTTATTGGTTTATGGAATGGAAGCTGTTCTGTCAATTGAAGTTGAAGTACCATCGTTGTGGGTTATGGCTGAGTGCCAGATAGTAGAAGCAGATTAGCAGCAGAGTAGGTTTGAGGAACTTATGTTGTTTGACGAGAGAAGGCTGAAGGCACTATATCATGTCCAAGGTTATCAACGTAGGATTGCCAGGGCTTTCAACAAGAAAGTTAAGTCAAGAATCTGAAAGAAGGGGATTTGGTGCTCAAAGACAACCGAGTTCCCATCCATGACCCTAGGCGCAAATTCAAACCCAATTGGACTAGCCCTTACATCATTAAGGCAATTTGGTCGGGTGGAGCTGTCATTCTTATGGACCTGGATGGCCTAGAATTCTCCCAACCAGTCAACATGGACAAGTTGAAGAAATACTACCCCTGAGTGGCTCGCTAGACCGAAAACCCAAAAGGGCGACCTAGGCAAAAGTTAGAGCACAAAAAATTGGAAAAAAGAAAAACTGGGCTCGTAAGGTTGAAAACCTAGAAAGGGCGGCCTTGGCAAAAGTTAGAGCGCAAAAGGAGAGTGTGAATACCCAAGCGAACCCAAACCGAACTACGTAAGGCTTGATTCCTATCTTTGGGATACGTAGGCAACTTCATTCTGAAATCCAACCATAAACACTTCCAAATCAACTGTGTCCATTTGATTGTTATAGTCATCTTTGTCTTTTCTACATCCAAGAGTTCAGTTGTGATCTCTAGTATAGTACAGTGCCATTCAGACAACGGGCAATTTTCTATTGTTGGATTTAGGGTCGTACATCTCAGTGATAGATCTCGGGTGTGTCCAGTTGTGATCCATATCGAAAATGGTTTTGAAAAGTTTTAATAAAAGTTGATTTTGTTCAAATTAATCTTTTTACAACTTAGACCATTTTTGGACCAAAAGGAAAATTTTCAGTACCCACAACCTTCAATTTCATTGATTTCAATACAGAATTCTCTAACTCTTGATACAAATTGAAGTTGCTTTTTTATTACATTCAAAAGGAAAACTTGAAAGTATAGATGAAAGCAATAAACTTGGGGCATAGTTAAGTCAGGTGTTCCGGCGCCCCCTCCCAGAGCTTGTGGAAGCTTTAAATGCTAAAATAGGCCTGGTTTGCGCCTCATCTTCAAGCCAAGCTATGCACTCGCCGGAAAGGGTGCAACTGAAATTGGGAGCGGGGCCAGAGGTTCTCTTGTCCTCCATGTAGTGGGATATCGAGCTAGCTGTGAGCCTCGGATCGGAAATGAAGCTGGGTATTCTACTCCCTCTTCTGGGCAAGTCTGGTCATGTCCGAATTGACGCCGGAACCGAAATGGAAAATAGAAGGCACAGTGTGTCAAAGCCAATCAACTGAATGCCGGGCTGCCGGGATATGCTGTAGCTCATCTCAGGAAGATCAAACTAGGGGCAACGCCAAGCAATGTCAACAGCAGACCTGTTGCACATCCAGTGGCACCACCACCCCTCGCTCGGGAAATCAACTAGCCGTTAGCGGAAGAAATAGCCGCGTGCTGAATATGCAGGGCAAGAGTCCACTGCCTTCAACCTGTCCATGAGCCATATCTGGGGAGGGATGAAAAATAAGAGAAATTAAAGAATAGAGAGGTGTACGTGGACAGAAAAAGTGAGAAAGGGTTTTGAGAGAAAAACAGAGCTTGAGGGCCGAGTGATGTGAGAAATACTTGTGAGATAGGGTGGGAAACATTACCTGTAAGAGTAGTGGACTTCCTACTAACTTGCTTGTCTACCGGAAATGGAAAGCATCCAAAGCCCATCAAAGTCTTGACGAGTGTCAAGCCAATGCAGCTTTTGCCCTCTTTCAAGCCTTGGGCCACTTCGGTCAAGCGAATGCTAGACCCTCCGAAGACAGGGACAAGCAGAAAATGAGCCAACATACACAAGTAGAGGGCATGTTGCCGAAAACTTTGCCAGAGACGGTCACCGCAGTAGCCGGTATCAGAAAATCAATGAATCAAGCTGGAAATATCCAACTCCTCGTTGTGAACCAAAGATCGAGCATCATGTAAAGTGAGCCCGCACATCCTTCCCAAAGCTTGGATGTGACCAAAATGGGACTGGGGCAGAATTTCCTCGTCACACTCGGATTCCATCAAAACTTGGAATTCTTCGCATGTGAGGCACATTTCTTGTCCTCCGAAGCTGAAAACATGAGTAATCATATTCCAATATCTAGCCGCGACATGAAGGAATGAAAAACACAGTGGAGTACGACTCAGCGGTAATAGTGCATTTATCCCGAAACCCAAAAAATTCAGTTTTTCGAGCCATCTAAAGTTGCAATCCAAGTTGATAGTTTTTCGGCAAAGAATGGCTCCATTTGTGGCAAAAGCAGAGCTGAATTGAAGAAACCACGAAGCTGGAGTTTTTGTAGAAAATAAGGTGTTGAGTGGAAGACAGGTGGCAGCAATCTGGAGGTTCCCTGCACTGGTGGCCGACCGTCCAGTGTTGGTGGCCGACCGGCCACTTTTGTAGCCGACTGACCAGTACCAGTGGCCGACAACCACTTGTAGACACCCCATTTTTGACCGCCCTTAAGACTTGGGCGCTATTGATGGTTTGCTCGATGATGAAAGGTGTGCAGGGCAAAGGTTCAATTTCTTCAGCAAGGAGAGAGACAAATCTCAACTTCACACCCCATTTTGGACCAAAGCTATTTTGAATGGTTTTTAGACCTTAAAACCCTCTCTTTCAAAACATTTTTGAAATAAAGTTCCTACGATGTTCCGACGCTCGCATTTTGTTAAATGTTGCATTTTTCGGCAAATCGAGCGAGGACAAAGTGGAAATGAATGAAGGAGAGATGAACACTTTTGAAAAATATTTCAAAACACCTTGTTTAGGGGTTTGGAGTTGAAGAAAAGAGGAGAGAAGGGAAGAAACCCAGTTGGGGAAGGAGTTGGGCATGAACCGTTAAGAGAGAGACGAGCAGTCCTCGCCAAATCAAACCTATCCTTTTGAATACTTGGATTTCAGCTATGAGGCCACCACCGTTGGAAAGCTTACTTCCGGGGCTTCAATTTTCATTCAAGAATCTCCTCGAGTCGAGTCTGGATGAGAGAGATATGGTTGTTGGAAGTTGGGTATCAATCCGGTTGGACCGAAACTGGGCAGTCTTCACTAAAAGAGGGATATCTCTTAGCACACATGGAATTTTGAGGTGAAGCTTCCAAATTTGGAAAGAAGACTTCCGGGGCTATAGTTTAGGCTCAAGAATGACCTGAAAAGGCATCCAGATGAAGGATCTAGGCTTTCTTCACAATAGGGACTAGGACTGATTTTTGATTCTGGCCTCTATGGAAGTGTGCCGGCCATTAATGGCCAATGCCGGCCCAATGCCGGCCACAAAAGACCCCTTTCGGCTATCAATGAGCCACTGCCTGCCATCATTGATGGCCGGCAGCCCCCCTCTTAGAGCAGGTTTCACGGAAGATCTTTTGTACCAGCTGGATTCCTCATATCTGCCCTCCATACACGTGTATGGAGGGATGAAGCTCTTGCCAAGCTTGTTCAAGAAGCTTTAGCTTTGCATTCCTCTATATAAGCAAGGGGCTCCTTCATTTCAAGGGGTTCAACCATTTTTGAAGAGGAAAATCTATCTATCTCTCTCTCTCTCTCTCTATATTGTTTGTGTTTTGTGCTTTGGAGTTGGATTTCCTTGCACTTTTGCACTACACCTCATAGCACAACACCTCCATCATCCATTCCAGCACCTTGGAGGCCATTTGAGGAGGTTGGAAGCTCAGAATCTTGGACCAAAAGCCCCTGGTTTGCTGCTCTTCAAGGGTAAGCATCTATTTCCCTTAAACTTGCACTTTCTTTGTTCATTGGCTAGGCTTACTTGCAAGCATTTCTGGACTTTTCCATGAACTGAAGTTAGTCATATTTTGAGCTCCTTTTCATGTTTGATCAAGGACTCTTTGCTGTTTGAGGGCAGTAGCTACCACTTATCTCTTTATCCCTCTTTTAGGCCTTTTTCTTGTATGATAGTTTGGCCTTAGTTTTAGTTATTTTCGTGGCTTGATGTAAACTGTAAAGTGCCTTTTTTTGAGCCCCTCTTCAACATTGTTGAAGGGCTCTTTGCCATTTGGGGCCAGCTGCTGTCCCTTGCCTTTATCTCTCCTTTTAGGGCCATTTTTGCATGGTAGATTAGCCTTATTTGTGTTCACTTTTGAGCTTTGATATAAACTGGAAAAGGTCTTGTTTTTACCTCCTCTTTGAGTTTGTTTAAGGTTCCATTTTTTTTTGGAGTCATCTTCCCCTATGCATGCTTCATCTCTTCATGATTAGAGCCATACATGTGAGCATTTGCATTGGCCTTGTTTTGGCCTCTTAGCCACTGAAATCCAGTGGATTTTCAGTGGCCTTGATGTGTTTTTGAGGACCAAAATTAGAGGGGGGTGACCCCCTCTCTCCTTGTCTTGTTTGGGGATCTTTTAGACCTTCCAAAGGGACCCTATTTTGCATGCATCAAAGTCTTGTTTCAGGCCTCATTCTATGAGTTTTGAGGTCTTCCTTGGTTCTGTCCAAGGCCCTTTTGGCCATATTTTATGTCTATGATGCATGTGTAGACCAATCCCATTCAAGGCCTTTCAAAGAGGCCTTTCTTTGCATGTTTCCGGGACCAATTTTAGGGTCAATTTGGTGAGTTTTGGAGCTATCATATTTGATTTTCAGAGTTTTCTTGGTCATGCTTCATGTCTATCTTGCATGTGCTTAATAACTCCTTGTATGGCCATCTAAAGGAGCTCATCATTTTTGCATACCATGGTTGCATATCAGTGGTTATTTGGGTCTATTTTCATGTGATTTATTCACCGATTTTTGACGGTTTGGTCAGATTCCATGTGCATCATACACTTGCCATGTAAACTATGTTTACTAGTCAAAATTGCATGCTAATTTAAGCCATCTTGCTAGCACTTTTTGGCCTTGATTTAAACTGGAAAAGTCCATGTTTTGGGACTGCCTTGACTCTGTCTTCATACTTCATGTTCAAATAATGCATGCTTTGTATAGCTGTAAGTCATTCCATGTGCCTAGTTTCGAGTTTCGGGTCTCACCTCATGCATCAGGTGCCATGTTTTCATGATTCGGGGCTGTTTAGCATCATATTTCAGTGCTGAAATTTTTTTGTTTGCATACCATGTTCCATGCCTTACCATGCTTTGGTAGAGTGGCATTCGTGCCTTAGGTTCGGTCCTTGGTTTGCGTGCACGCGTGCACACATTTCGATTGTCTCATTTTCATCTAATGGCCACTTATGTGAGTGTGGCTGAGGTCCACTCGTGTTGGTGTAAGTCCTTTATGCATCGTGTATGCCATTCCATAGCATTGTGCATGTTAGGTTGTATCTTAGTTGTATTCATGCATGTCATACATATCGCATTGTGTTTGGGGTAGGGGTTAGCCCGAGCACGGGAAACGAGGGGCGTTTCGTACTTTGAGTGACGGAACGTGTCTCAATTCCCAGTCACCGACACTCCGGATTATCCATGATGGAGTCTCGGTCTTGTTGTGTTTATACATGCATTCATTTCATATTGAGTAGTACAATTCGACTCTTCGGCCATCATGCATCGAGATGCATGATTGGTGGCACGAGGATCGAGGATTGCACTCCCTGAAGAGTAGTCAAGCATACATATGTGAAAATACATTGCCATGCCCCTTTTCTGCTCTCTGTTGCAACAAATCAGGAATCAGCAGCCTTCCGAAGCTTGGCACGCATTCCAAGAACAATTGCAAATAGAGGCTAATTGGGGCATCGCAATGGATTTCCGCACAAAGGCAGCCCAAACATGCATCATCCATCACCCGGAGCAGAGTCGAGGCAGTCCCTAGCTTGCATGCTAGTTTACCGCTTTCCTTATTTAATTTGTTAATTAATTAGGATTTTGTATTTATTTGGACTGTATTTATTCGGGACTGTATTATTCATTTGGACCCTCCGAGCGAGGGCACAACTGTAATAAGCGTGCGTGCGTGTGATGTATGTCTTCCAACCCCATGTCTTTCTCCCTTTTATTTACCAGCTTATGATGGTTAGATTAGGGCATGTTTCAATTAGCATACAGTATGATAGCATGTTTGCATTCATTCATCTGTCTTGCATGCACCAGGCTTGGCGCATCATACTAACTGCATTTGTATTTCAATTTCAAGTTGTATACTTGTTATCTGTAGCATTTCATATGCCATGTTTAGAATAGCCGAGCCTGCTATAGTTGCATTTTTGCATGTGTTGCATTAGGTATTTCTGTATAGTTAGGATCATGCATGATTTCTAATTAGCTTCTGTTTTGGCTTGGAGTACTCGGTAAGTTTTTATGCTTTAGCATCCTTGCATGTGTGTGAGTGACTGCCATGATAGCATACTTACCATGAGGCTATATGGTTATGTGATATAACTGCCTGAGTGCCTGTGGGTGAAGGTTGGGTTATCTGAATTGGAACAATGCATTGACTGTGAGTTTTAAGCCCACTAGATAGTGGCAAAACTATGTTTTCTAAGCCCGCCTGAGGGTGGCAAAATCTGCATTTTTAGCCTACTCGCGAGTAGCAAATCACTTTCAAAAATAAGCATGAAATGTTTTGTTCCAATTCAAGCGACCCAGTCTATACTTGTATGCTGTGCGCATCACGTAGTAAATCTAGGCTAATAACCGGAATAAGAACACACAATGTTTTCAAAACTTGATATCATGGTTAGTAGAGGCCGATCTTTGATCGGGCGAGAATGCTCCGCAGTGACCTTCCCAAACGTACCCAAGTTCCCGAGCGAGGCAACTTTGGTGATAGCGGACACGTGGCCTTAGGCAGCAGTCGTGGTTTCCTAAATTTCCCAAAATAAAATATTTAGGTGGCGACTCAGATCTGGCGGCGATCCATGTTTGCCACTTCTTTCTAAAAAATCTATTTTTCTCAAAACGATTTGCCGGATTTGGACTCTTTGGTTCAGATTAAGAACCGTGACATTTGAGTCCTGAACTGTAGTAACCCCAAAAAGAACAGAACGGGACTCACCCTCCCGGGGTGTTCGGGGACGTCTACAGTTTCTGGCGACTCTGCTGGGGAGTTAGAGAACTTGATTCGAACTCATGATATCTTGTTTTGTTCACACTTATGTGTTTCTTTGCATTGCATGTGCATTGGTGCGCCTAGGACACCGTGTTTGCCATCTGCTATTCCTGAATGGTTTGCCGGAGGCTTGTCTTGTCAAGGCATGACCATAAGGCTGACCGGTTATGGGCTCAGCCAGTATGGGAACACAAACCCCAGTTTTTCCGGGGCACCCTTTTTGACCATTCGACCTAGTGCATATTCGGATCCATAGTGACCATTCCAAACTAGGACAGGTTGCTTACCCGATATAGGTTGTTTGAAACCGCTGCGTGCGTAGTGAAACCCTAGCTCCTGACAAAATAGGACAGGGAAAACCCTACCCCAACATAGGGGTGTTTTGGCTCTCACTTATCTGCTATGTGCTTTTAGAGTGCGTCTCTACAGGGAAATGCATGTATCAGTTATGAGTTTGGGCATCAGGCCTGCGGGCATCAGTTGGAATTTGAGAATCAGTTATCTGCAGGTATTAGATTCAGTTTTCGGGGACAGTGATTCGGGGATAATGATCAGTGTTTGAGGACAGTGTGTATTCAGCTTATCGACCGTGTGTTGTTATGCCCGGCCGTGTGTTGTGTATTTATTTTAAGCTGTTATGCTGTTCATTTATCTGGTTATTTATTTCCTTTTTGCTTTATTTATCTTTTGCTAGGGCAGTTTTAGCACAATTGCTTCCGACCTAGTAGATATTCCCCAAGCACTTTGGACAAGAGGTCGTCGGCTCAATCGATCTGAGGATTTGGTTGACGGACAGCCAGTGTTCCATTCTCTACCCCTAATTGTTAGAAGAAGGCCAAGAAAGCACAGTGTGCTTGAACAGAGGTTACCAGAACAGTGGCCTACCCTAGCGGTGAACAGTCGGGCTGAGGTCTCAGTTCCTGCTATAGAGATACACCTACCAGTCAGTCAGCAGGATCAGCAGAGCATAGCTGAAATGGAAGAAATGATGCGACAGATGCAAGAGAGCATGAAGCAAATGCAGGATGACGCTGTCCGCCAAGCGGAGTTCTCCAAACAGCAGGCCACAATCATGGCCCAGCAGGCCGAGCTCATCACTAGACTGCAGCAGTAGACCGGAACATCAACCTCACACCCAATTCCTCCTCCACCAGGGGTCCCGTTACCCGAGCAAACACCAACTGTCCAGAATACCCTACCAAACATCCAAAACACCTTGCCAAATGTCCAGAACATCCAGGAGGACACAGACATTCCAACGGGGCTAGCTCCGCCCCCACTTCCGCCTCAACTATCCAAGACACATACACCCGTTAACCACCCGGACTCTCCCTTCTAGTTCGAAGTAGACCCCACGGCACTGAAATTGAGCAAGCTCGAGAAGCTATTCAAAAAATCCCAGGGGGTAAAGGCTATTCCGGATATCGAGGATGGATATACCGATGTGGCCGTGACATTGCCGGACAGATTCAAAATACCGCAGATCGATCGCTTCGATGGATCCGGGGACCCTATGGTCCACCTCCGGCTATTTTCAGATATACTGCGGCCAATGGGCCTAACTAGACCACAGAAGCTTTCGTTAAGATTCGCCGCCGGTATCTTATCGCGGTTGGAGGATGATGTCAAAAGAAGTTGGGATGAAATGGCCGAGGCCTTTGTTGCGCAATACTCGTACAACACCCAAATCGAGATTACAACCCGGGATCTCGAAATAACAAGGCAGGAACCCAAAGAGAGTTTCTCAGATTTCGTAACCTGGTGGAGGGCGAAGGCCTCGATGATGAACCTGAGGCCTACCGACAAAGATCAAATCACAATCTCCAGCCAAAGCTCATGCAAAAAATGATCGTACTCCCCTTCCCCACTTTTTCAGATCTGCATGAAATGGGGGTACAAATCAAAGATGCAATAAAACAGGGTCTGATTGACCAGGATAAGGAACAGCCTTGAAGGACTTTCAACCGCAACAACAATGCAGGCACGAGCAGTGCTGTGAATACAAGGGCTTCTGAAGTCAGTATGGTCACCACCATCCCCCCTCCCCTTCCAAGACCCATGGCGGCCACACCCTTTTCCGGTGCATCCGGAAGTAACACCCAAACAGCCAGATTCCAACCCAGAGGCCAAAGAACCTTCACACCCCTATATATGCCCCTGTCCAAAGCTTTGGGGGTATTAATCAGGAAAAAGCATTTGAAACCCCTAGAGCCGAGGCCATTGCCAGAAAAACTCCCTCCCTCTTATGACCCAGCAAAGTACTGCGCGTATCACCAACAACACGGCCACGACACTGATCGTTGTTTTAGATTACGTCACGAGATCTAGGATTTTATTGACAAGCAGGTGATCACGCCTCTCGACAAACCCAACGTCACAACAAATCCTCTCCCACCACATAACCAAGCTCCCCCTCCCAACAGAATCAACTTTATCCAAACTGGGGTCATGTCTTACGATCCTAGTGTCTATATCACCCCATCCCACCTACCTAAGCCGGAGGTGCTCTTTCCCGACTGCACCGACTCTTTGTGCATGTTGGACATTTCCACAACCCAACTAGAGCCAACGGTGGTGACCATCGAAGATGGGACAGGGCAGACTTCAGAGGAAAGTGGAATTGTTGAGTTTGGGTTTGAGCAGTCTAGGAATTTTGCAAGGGAAGCCTGTGATCCGAGTGAGTACATTCTGTTAACAGGCCAGGCTGGGCCAAGTATAGAATTGCCAGAGAGGGCAGAACTGTGTGTGATCTAAGGGGATGGAGTTGAGCAGAGGACAGAGGATTTGACGGTTGTGGGAGAGGACTTTGCCAACCTATAGTTTGTCGATGACCAAGAATCAGGGGGCGCGGCAGTCAACTGGTTCGATTATGAGGAATTGGCAGAGGCCACTGGATGGCTGGATGATCAACCGGATGTGGTGGAAGAGTTTCAACCAGAACAGGGCCCAGCAGGGATAGGAATATTAGCTGTGGCCGGAAGGGCCGAAAGTCAGAGTACATCGCTGGAGAGTGCCGGTACGAAGGATTTCGCTCAGAACAGGGGCACTGTGAGTGCAGAGAAAGATGAACAACGAACTGCGCTAATGCAGGCAGAACAAGAAAAGATTTGGGATTTTGAGAGGATCCGGAAAGCCAAAGCCCATGAAGGGATTGAAAGTGCTGTGGGCACGAAGACAGAAGGTGCTGTGAGCATGTGGGCTGAAAGTACTGCGGGTACAATCATGCCGGAGCCAGACAGATGTTTGTTGGCTGCTCACGGGATGTGGTGGGAAGACAATGATTTATGTCTTGCCCATACAGACGAGGATTGGGGAAGCAATCAACCAGATGACACTTGGTATCTCGATGAAGTTGATCACATGACAAGAAGCGGGCAATATTTCAAGCCCCCGCACGTAGACCAGCTAGAGGCATCTGGGAAGGATAAAGAAGCTGAGAGACAGAAGGAGAAACAGCTTGAAGAGGAGGCTGTGCTCAAACAGTTAAAGAAGATACAAGCAGACATCTCCATCTGGGGACTGCTTATGGCGTCACGAGTGCACAGGCAGGCCGTCCTATCTGCTATGGACAAGGCTAAACTCTCTATAGATACCACACTAGAGCAGCTAGTTGGACTGGTCTTTCCGGGAGGAGGATCCTCGACGATAACCTTTTCAGACAAAGAATTGCCGCCTGAGGGCGCAAATCATAACAAACCCCTTTACATCTCTGTGGAATGTAGAGACAAGTGGGTGCCGGTGGTTCTTGTTGACACAGGATCCGCCATTAATGTATGCCCGTCAAGGACAGCATATGCGATCGGGTTGAAGCCTGCGGACTTCGTGCCGACGACTCAAGTGATTAGAGCCTATGATAACACCAGCAGGGAGGTGATGGGGACTGTCAAAATTCTGACCTAGGTTGGTCCAGGACAACACAACGCCGAGTTCCATGTCTTGGACGTTCCTGCAACCTTTAACCTACTCTTGGGGCGGCCGTGGTTGCACCAAGTGAGGGCAGTCTCTTCCACTTTGCATCAGATGGTGAAATACCCCTATGTAAAGGGAGTAGCTATTGTTTTCGGGAACTCATCAATCCATCCACCTCCGGAGGTATCTACACCAGTCCTAGAAATTAAGCACGGCGTGGAGGACGTGTTTCTGTCAGGTTTTACTTTGGCTGAGGCCCGGGTTGTGCAGAATATCATGGCTATTAATGAGGGAGTGTATGTCAGTGCTCAATTTGTCTACATCATGAATAAGCTACAACACATCCCCGGGATGGGATTAGGAAGGAGCGGCCGGAAGGGCGTCGCAGCATTGGCTGAAGTGCCACACAACCCTCATACCTTTGGCTTGGGCTATCTGCCCACCAAAGAGGACTGGGTAAGGAAGGGAAAGGAAATGGCTGGAAGAGCCAGAGCAAAGCAGGCTGGGAAGCCTTTTGAGCTAATACATAGGCCCATTCAGGGTACCCTAAATGGACGCTTCATCCGGGAAGGGGAGGACTTTCCGTTTTGCGGCTTCCTAGAGCCATGGCTGAACGCGGAGAAGAAGCGCGTGCCAGGTTTCGAGATCTTCTTTGACCTGCAATTATCCAGGGATGACGTTGCCGAAGAGCAGACAGACCCATCAACTGAGGTTGAGCAGTGTAAGGCAGTGGACACCGAGGGCACTGAAATTGAAATGGGGGTAGCACTGGCATGTCTACTTTCAGATCCTCCGATCGACCAAAAGTGCTTGGGGGATAACTTCTCGGTTTCCATGATTGCGGATGAAACGGCTGCGGGCCTACCAGCAACTATTTTGGATGCATCTATCGCACCCTCTCTCACTTGGCAATACGAGGAGGGATTTTTGTCCAGCAGCACCGGGTCAGGTAGTGAGCCGGAATCTGATTCCACCGAGTCTTATGAGTCGAAATCAGGTTCTAGCTCGACTGAGTCTGAGTCCGGTATTCCTGGGGTGACAACCCGGATGCCACAGTCCTGTCCTGGTCGTCTTTTTCTTTCTCTTTCGAGTCTGTTGTAACAGAAGAATTGGACGGTTCAGAAGCACTTAATGAGAATGACGTGAATGTGGTTTCTGAGTACTTTTCTGTGCCTTTGATTTATTGCTTGAATCAGGACTTTCAAAATTTTGATAAAAACGACGAGGAAGAAATTCCTCCGATTTTGCAACGTTTAATCGATCAAGAGCAGGAAAGATTTTTTAAACCCCTAATGGATGAAATCACTATCGTGAATATTGGTACTGAGGAGGACTCGCGGCTGGTCCAGATCGGGTCCACGTTGTCTTCGGAGGAATGCGAGTGCTTAGTCACTTTATTAAAAGATTTCAAAGATGTCTTCGTGTGGTCCTACGAAGACATGCCTGGAATCGATCCTGAGATTGTACAGCATCGGATCCCCCTTGACCCCGAGGCCCGACCAGTCAAGCAGAAACTCAGAAGGATCCGCCCGAACTGGGGTCTCAAGATTAAGGAAGAGGTCACCAAGCAAATCGACGCAGGCTTCCTACTGGTATCTGAATACCCAACTTGGTTGGCCAACATTGTTCCGATGCCGAAGAAGGATGGCAGGATCCGGGTATGTGTGGATTTCAGGGATTTGAACAGAGCTAGTTCGAAGGACGACTTTCCCTTGCCGCATATTGATGAGTTAGTGGATTTCACAGCGGGGCATGCTTTGCTTTCGTCCATGGATGGCTTCTCAGGATACAACCAGATAGTGATGGCACCCGAAGATCGGGAAAAGACCGCATTCACCACCCCGTGGGGGACATACTGCTACAGAGTAATGCCGTTTGGGCTGAAGAATGTTGGAGCTACTTATCAACGGGCCGCGACCACAATATTACATGATATGATCCACAAAGAGGTTGAGGTGTATGTGGACGACATGATTGTCAAGTCCAAAGAAAGAGAGGGCCACTACACCGCCTTGCAAAAGTTCTTTCATAGGATCAGAGAATTCCGGTTGCGGCTGAATCCTCAAAAATGTACATTCGGTGTTACAGCGGGAAAAATGATGGGGTTTCTGATTACACAAAGGGGCATTGAAGTCGACCCTTCCAAAATTAAGGCCATCTTAGAAATGCCACCACGAAGGACTTGAAAGGAGGTGCGAGGCTTTCTGGGTAAAGTGCAATTTATAAGACGGTTTATCTCAAAATTAACCTTGACTTGTGAACCACTTTTTGGTCTCTTAAAAAAAGGCAAGAAATTCCAATGGGACGGCCGATGCTAAGCCGCGTTTGAACAGATCAAGGAATATCTACAGAACCCGCCCGTGTTGTCACCACCAGAGCCGGGGAAACCGTTGATATTGTACCTTTCAGTGACTGAGACCACAATGGGCTGTATGCTCGCACAAGAATCCGATGACAAAGTGGAGAGAGCCATCTACTATCTGAGCAAGAAGATGCTAGAGTATGAGACTCGCTATACACCGCTGGAGAAGGCTTGCTTAGCTTTGGTATGGGCTACCAGGAAGCTGCGGCACTACCTGTTAGCTCACTCCGTAATGTTGGTTTCACGACTCGATCCCATCAAATATCTTTTCAAGAAACCAGCACTTACGGGTAGGCTAGCTCGTTGGTTGCTGTTGCTCTCCGAATTCGATCTAAAGTATGTGACACGCAAGTCGGTCAAAGGAAGAGCAGTGGCAGAATTCTTAGCCGACCATCCAGTGGAGGGGGGTGAAGCAGTCGAGTACTCATTTCCAGATGAAGCCATTTTGCACATCGACGATGAAACTTGGACGATGTACTTTGATGGAGCGTCAAATCAACACGGGTACGGGATAGGGGTGTTGCTGATAGCACTCGACAATTCCCGTATCCCTCTAGCCTTCAAACTCCGATTCAAAGTCTCGAACAACGAAGCAGAATATAAGGCATGCATCGCCGGTCTAGAAGCAGCCCTGGAACTAGGGGCAAGACGGTTGGACGTCATTGGGTACTTGAACCTTGCTATGTCTCAAGCAAAAGGAGACTGGAAAGTCAAAGAAGAGAAGAAGATGATGTATCACCAAGCCTTGGACGTGTTAATTCCTCGGTTTGAGAAGCTTAACTTTGCTCATCTACTAAGAGAGAACAACAGGTTCACAGATTCTTTAGCAACTCTATCTTCCATGATAGACATCCTATTCGGAGTCCGGATGCGTCCAGTCATCATTGACCAGAAATTTACGCCAGCTTATGCGTCGGTTACTGCTATAGATGAGGTTCAGGACGAAAACCCCTGGTATTACAACATTTGGAATTTCTTGGAAAATGAAGCATACCCGCCAGGGGTAAATGCCAAAGATAAAAGGGCAATCAGAAGAATGGCCGTACAGTTCATCATCTGTGGGGGTAAGTTGTACAAGAGAGGTCATTTGGGAATGCACAAGCTGTGTGTCGATGCCGAAGAGTCGAAGCGTCTAATGGAAGCCATCCATGGAGGGGAATGCGGTGCGCACATGAATGGAGTAATGCTAGCACGGAAGATCCTCAGGCAGGGTTACTACTGGTCCACCATGGAGGAGGATTGTATCGGTTTTGTTCGGCGATGCCACAAGTGTCAAATTCATGCAAATCGCATGAACATCCCGCCGTTGAAGCTGTACAATATGACTTCGCCATGGCCATTTTCAGTTTGGGGAATTGATGTGATCGGGGCTGTCACTCCGAAGGGGTCAAATAGGCATGAGTTCATCCTCGTCGCGATAGATTATTTTACAAAGTGGGTTGAGGCCCAATCTTATGCAGTGTTGAAGGCTTCACACGTTGCGAAGTTTATCAGAACCAACATCATCTGTCGTTATGGGGTCCCAAATGAGATAATTTCAGATAACGGTTCCCACTTCAAGAAGGAAGTGATTGACTTGTTGGAAAAATACAATGTGGCTTTTCATAAGTCCTCTACTTATCGGCCGCAGACCAATGGCGTGGTTGAGGCCACCAACAAGAATATCAAGCACATATTGTAGAAGATGGTGGAAACCTACCGGGACTGGCCAGATAAGCTGCCGTTTGCTCTGTGGGGCTACCGAACTTCAATCAGGACTTCTACTGGGGCGACTCCGTATTCGTTGGTTTATGGGATGGAGGCCGTTCTACCTATTGAGATTGAGGTTTCGTCATTACAAGTATTGGCTGAGTGTCAAATAGCTGAAGCAGATTGGCAGCAGAGCAGGTTTGAGGAACTCATGCTTTTTGATGAGAGAAGACTGAAAGCATTGTACCATATTCAAGGCTATCAACGCAGAATTGCCCCGGCTTTCAACAAGAAAGTTAAGTCCAGGAATCTAAAGGAAGGAGATTTGGTGCTCAAGGACAACCGAGCTCCCATCCATGACCCAAGGGGCAAGTTCAGACCCAATTGGACTGGTCCCTATATCATCAAGTCTATCTGGTCAGGTGGAGCTGTGGTTCTGATGGATCTAGATGGCCTAGAATTTTCACAACCGATCAATATGGACAAATTGAAGAAATACTACCCTTGAGAGGCTCGCTTGGCCGAAAACCCGAAAGGGCGACCTAGGCAAAACTCAGAGCACAAAAAATTTGAAATTATAAAAACAAAGCTCGCAAAGTTGAAAACCTGCAAAGGGCGGCCTTGGCAAAAGTTAGAGCGCAAAAGGAGAGTGAAAATACCCGAGCGAACCTTAGCCTGAACTACGTAAGGCTTGATTTCCATCCTTGGGATACGTAGGCAACTTCATCCTAAAGTTCAGCCATAAACTTTTCCCCGATCAACTCTGTCCATCTTGATCATCTCGGTCATCTTTGTTCATCAGCATTTATCGCGATCTCCGGTACAGTGCTATTCAGACTACGGGCAACTTTCCATTGCTGTGTAGTGCTGCGGCACTATTCAGACTAGGGGCAACTTTCCAGTTGCTAGGATCCAGGGTTGTGCATCTCAGTGACAGATCTCAGGCGTGTCCAGTTCTGATCCATATAAAAAATGGTTTTGAAAAGTTTTAATAAAAGTTGACTTTGTTCAAATTAATCTTTTTACAACTAAGACCATTTTTGGATCAAAGCGGAAAATTTTCGGTACCACAACCTTCAATTTCATTGATTTCAAAACAGAGTTCTCCTGCTCTTGCATACAATCGAAGTTGCTTTTTATTACATTCATAAGGAAAACTTGAAAGTACTAATAAAGCAATAAATCCGGGGCATAGTCAAGTCAGGTGTCCCTACGCCCCCTACCAGAGCTGGTCGAAGCCTCTGATGCCAAGCTGGGCCTGATCAGTGCCTCTTCATTGAGCCAATCCAAGCACTCATCAGACAAAGTGCAACTGAAAGTGGGAGCGGGGGCCAGGAGTTCTCTCGTCCTCCATGCTGCGGCATATTGGGCAAGTCAGGCGCGGACCGAGAATGCAATGGCATTTCTATCTCTCGGGCAAGTCTGATCATGGTCGAACTGGCGCCGGATACGGAATAGGAAGTAGAAGACATAGCGGGTCAGGCCAATCAACTGGATTCCAGTCTGCTGGGACATACTATAGCTCATTGCCGGGAGATTGAGCCAAGGGTAGCGCCAAGCAATGCGATCTGCAGACAAATTGCACATCCAATCGAACCACCATCCCTCATCAAGGGCATCGACCAGGCGTTGCCTGAAGAAGTAGCCGCGGGCTGAGTAAGTTGGGCAAGAGTCCACAATCTGTAACTTATCCATCAACCATATCTGGGGAGGGATGAAAAAAATGAGAGAATAAAGAATAGAGAGATGTATGATGAGAGAAAAGTAAGTAAAGGGTTTTGTGAGAAAAACTGAGCCTAAGGGCCGAGTGATGTGAGCAATATATATGTGAGATTGGGTGGGAAACATTACCTGCAGTAGTAGTGGACTCCCCGCAAATCTGGTCGTCTCCTGACGATAGAAAGCGTCTAAGCCCATCAGTGTTTCGGCCAATGTCATGGCGATGCAGCTCTTTCCTTCTTTCAAGCCTTGAGCAACTTCAATCAGACGAATGCTAGATCCACTAAAGCCTGGGGCAAGCAAAAAGTGAGATAGCATGCACAAACAAAGGGCGTGTTGCTGAAAACCTTGCCAGTAATGGTTGCCGCGGTCACCGGCATTAGAAAAGCGATGAATCAAGCCGAGGATATCTAGTTCCCCGTGGCAGATCAGAGACCGAACGTCATGCGTCGTAAGCCCACACATCTCTCCTAAAGCTTGGGCGTGGCCAAAGTCAAACTGAGGCAAGATCTCTTCATAACGTTCAGATTCCATCAAAACTTGAAAATCTTCGAAAGTTGGACATACCTCTTGCCTGCCGAAGCTAAAGATGTATGTTACCGGGTTCCAAAACCTCGCCGCGGTATGGAAGAAAGGAAAATGCAGCGGAGTGCAACTCAGCATGAATAGTGCATTCAAGTTGAAGCCCCAAAAATTCAGCTTTTCCGAGCCATCCGAGTTGGCAATCCAATTTGTGAGGTGTTGAGCAAGGAATGCTTCCATTTGGTGCAAATTTGAGTTGAAATGAAGAAAATCTTGAAGTTGGAACTCATATAGAAGATAAGGTAGTGAGTGGAGGACACGTGTCATCATTTCGGAGAGTCTGCCATCGATGGGCAGTGGTGGCACATCGATGTCTTTGTCGATGGCAGTTGATAGAAATATGGCCCGGTGGCGGCGATGCTTCCCTCTTGCCCCTTTGTCTCCCTCTTTGAAGACCCAGTTATTTACTTGAGTCCTTCTCTTTGTGTCTTTCAAGGTCTTGTTTTTGTCCTGTTGGACTCTGTTGTGTCTTGTTTAAGATGTATTAGTTTCCTTTTCTATGTCAGGTTGTAATTATCTCCCTTTCATGTATCGAGTTGTTGCAATTTGTTTATCGAGTTGTTTTGTTATTAGTCGGTTCACTACCTGATTAGTGTCTTTGAGCGTTTGGTTTTCAAAATAAAACTGTGATTTCATTTACATTGTTGTGTAAGGTAAATGTGATACGATGGGATGCATGGAATGCACAAATGAAACTCTTTTTCAAACAAAAGGGCTGTTTTCATTCCGTCATAATTTTCCTTTTACAAAAGTAATTGGTTCCAAAATAAACCAGCAATGTGCAAAACTACTAGTAAAAAGGAAAATAAAACAAAAGGAGATCAGTGTCTCTCAGGTAGCAAAATGTCTGGATCAGCGCCGGTGGCCTCAAGTACGGGAATCTGTCTTGGTCCTCTTCCTGGACGAAGGTCCAGGAGCTCCACGGTCAGTATCTGACTCTGATTGCGGACTCATCGCCTCCTCGTCAGACTCGTCATCATCTGAGGCAGGCCCCCGTGAACTAGTCCCTTGTCCTGCTCCCTCTGCTGCTTGAGGAGGTGCTGAAGGACTTGCCCCTGCTCCTACGGGAACACCCGATGGGCCTGGCGGCAAGAAAGGAATCTGAAAGAGGACAATCCACCAAAATGCATTAGTAATCGAAATGTATCAGATGCAGGAAAAGTGATGTACTATGAATGGTGAATGATTTGCAGTGAACACGCATTATGAATGGTGTATGGGAACAAAGTATCAGATTAATGCAGTGTGTAAGTTGTAGTGGTGAGTTAAGAAAGAACTTCATGACACGAAGTGCAGTTTGAGCAAACTTACCGGAATGCCATAGATACTGAGTAGGTCCATGCTCGTCTGTAGCATCCCTATCGCTGAAGCCGTCATCGCCAGAGACTGACGAGTGTACTCAACAGGAGCCTGCAAAATGTTGGAAATCATTAATACTTTGCAGAATATCAAGTGAAATCAAATGACTGTACAAGGAATGACAGTGTAGTAAATATCGGAGTCGAGCCATAACCTCCGACAAGCTCGTGACCAGCTGGAGGAGGAGCAAAAGGAACCTGATAAATCTCTCCAGCTCGCCCTCAAAGTGTCATAGTAGCAGGCAACGCTGGCCATCCAGACTCCTATCTCTCCTCAGAACCTCGCCTCCTACGAGACCGGGCTGATCCACCTCTACCTCTCATAGCTGGAGCCCTCGCTCCCTCTCCTCCCCAGACACCAATCAAAGGCGGCATCAAATGTGTCAAAATGAAGGTCACGTAGTCGCCCTTGGCACGGAAGTAATCTGTCTCCAGCCCTACCATGAACTGGATCACCCGGTCAGTAGATAACCTGTGTGTCTCCCTCATTGACGGTGGAGGCGCCATCGGTACAAATGGAACAGGCAACCCCAAAGTCTGGCGCACAAAGCGCTCACTCAGAAACCATGCCCGACAGATCGGCTCCTCGAAGAGGATGCGGTACTGAGACATAATCTGGGCGGTGCGATACTGATCCCGGAGTCTTGATGGAATCACCTCCCATGGCCGCCATGTAATCTGAGAAAGGGAACCAACAAGATGATTAGTCGTCAAAATAACTAAGGCAGGTGCATTGGGCTAATCAAAATAACCTTATTGTAGACTTACCTCACGCGCCGTGACTGTGTCAAAATACTACTGGAAGAACATGAAGCTCTCCCGGGTCCTACGACGGAGCGGACCGTCATACACCTCAGAAAATGGGACCGTCACTACCGTCTCCTCCACTGGGTCAGGAGCTAATCTCGGGAAGTATGCATATACTCGAAGCTGTTGAACAGATGTGATCAGTACAGCGCATGAGCAAGAATACAAAAAATAGAATACAGAATGCAGTATTGTAAATAACAGATGCTGGCCTAGACGGGCGGACGTTACATCCTGTGCATGTAGTGTATCATGAGCGGTGTATAGTGTATGGTGTGTAGAGTGCAGCATGTATCGTGTACAGAAAATGCAAAGCAGAAAGCATGTGCTATGATAGCAAGTACAGTGAATACAAATGTTGAACCAAGCAAAACGTATGAAGGCTAAGCAAAGTAATGAAAAGGGGAACCGGGTCATGTACCTCCCAAGCTTACCAATAGCCTCCGATCAATCTCCCACGCAACCGAGAAGTAGAGCTCATGTACCCATACATAGTAGTGAGGCCGGCCGCGCCCCAGTTGTAGGAGCGAACCCGCGGAAGCACTACCAGGGCGCTTAAGAAGTACAAACCCACGGTATTCCACCTGTTCGAAAACAAGGTGGTACCAAAAAGGAATAGAAGGAAGCCTCTGGCGTACTGCTCCACTCCCTCATCAGTCTGAGGATCCTCCCCGTGGAACTGCTCTTCGAACCAAGAGTATCTAACCATACCCGCTCGCGCAAGGGGTGGACGGGCTCCAAGCAACACATCCCACGCAGCCACCCACTCCCCCATGTCGGGATCTAAGGGGATCGGATCACCTCCCACTCCCAAACCGGTGATCATAGCGAAGTCGAAAGGAGTCATGGTCAACTCCCCTGCTGTGGAAAAGTGGAAGGAATTGGTGGTGTCCCACCACCTCTCCACCAGAGCCCCCAAGAGAGGGCGACTCGCTGTAACTCGTGTCAGCCCGCGACAAAATATGCCGAAGCCAGTCCTGTCGATAATCCGGCGGACCCCCGTGGGGAGCACATCATACCAGTCGTGAGTGGTCGTAGTGCCGTAGCCTCGGAAGGAGCGAGATCCCTCCTGTGGAAAATACAAGTTTAAATCAGATCAACAGTGTATTGAAAATGCACTTTCAAATCAAATCAGGGGAATATTGAAAATGCAGCTTTAAACCAAACCAGCACGGTTCGAATCAGATCACCAGTATGTTGAAAATACAATTCAGCTCAGAGTGGTAGTGCATTGAAGATGCAGTCGCATTCGGAGCAATGATGTGTTAAAGATGCATTCAAATTCAGAATAGTGACGCTCGAGATGCGGTTATGTGCAGTACATGCAGGGTAGTAATGCGTAAGGTGCAGTCAAGTACAAATCAGCAAATAATGAAATACAGTCAGATCAAAGCATGCGATGTAATCAGATCAAAATAGCGCAAGAAATGCAGGCGGTCGAAAGTAATATTACAGAAAAGCAGAGATGGTACCTCCACAGCAATGGCCGACAAGTGAGACATCGGCTCCCTCAATAAAAGATCGTCTGGCACGTCCTCATCAAAATTAGTAAAAATATGGATGCCTTCCGCCACCGTAATGATGTGAGTCTCCGGATAGTATATCGCAGGGTCGAAGGGATGTACGTCCAAGGGCAAAGGCTGGGGCTCAACGTCTGGCTTGGCCGCAAACTCCGCCACCAACTCTACTGGAAGGAGTGCCGGGAAACCCTCATCATGAGGCACATCGTCTACCATCTGAGATGAATGCACAGGAATGATGCAAAAATAAATAAAAATGGGCAAAATGGTGCAATTTGGAATAAATTCAAACCCTAAGAGAGAGAAAATCCAAGAAAAGTTGAAAAACCCGGGAAAGTGAACTAACCTCGAGAGAAGATCGGGGGAAATGATCCTTGAATGCGAAAAATGGTGAAAGAAGCCTCGGATGCAATTTCTGATCGGTTCAAACCAAAGGAAATCGAAAATCCTTCGCGATGTAAAGTTGAATAGGGTGTTGGGAAACACGTAGAATGCGCGAATCTAGAGAGAAGGCACACCTAGGAAGGAAGAAAAGTTATTTCTATGGAAGGATTTTTGAGGAAATGGAGTAATTTTGAGCCAATATAAAGACCCACGGCTTGCAAGCCAAGTTTGCCCCAATCTACCACCGATGGCCGGCGGTGGCACATCGATGGCTGGCAGTGTGCTGTCGGTGGCCGACGGCTGATGCTGATGGCCGGCGGTGGCCGGCAGTTGTCCCTGGTGACCAGAGAGTCTTTTCCAGCTTTCCTACATATTTGATCTTGGGAATCTGTTTCTAGGTCTCAATAATCCTATGGAATGCTCAAAACTTGATTCGAAATGCTTCCGTAGGAGCTCAGGAGTCATGTCTCCAATATGCGATGGTCTACAGTCATCAACGCGCACGAGGTGTATCCTTTTGACGCAGCCCAAACCCTTCGGGAAGTAAACCGGAGGAGATGTCTTTATTAAGCATCTTTCTCTTTTGTTAATATCAATTAGCATTCATTTGTTATAGTAAGCAACAATCTAGTTCACGTGCATTGTTTTGCATATCTCCAACATGTATTGTCATACATCTTTCTTACTGCACATCGTCATGCGCAGCCACTATGAATTGTTTTGCATATCCTTAACATGCATCGTCATGCATTCCCCTTATCGCGCATTTTCATGCGTACTTTACGTGCATTATCATGCATTCTCCTCATCGCGCATCGTCATGCGCACTATTAAGCATTGTCATGCATTCTCCTCATCGCGCATCGTCATGCGCATCTATTATGCATTGACATGCATTTTCTCTATTATGCATTGTCATGCATTTTCCTTATCGCGCATAGTCATGCGCATCTATTATGCATTGACATGCATTTTCTCTATCATGCATTGTCGTGCATTCTCCTTACCACGCATTGTCATGCGCCTCTGTCGTGCAATGTCATGCATTTTCTTATCTCTATTATGCATTGTCATGCATTCTATTTATCAAACATCGTTTTATGCATCCCACAGGAGGTTACACATTGCTTGCGTTAATCGCGCTTGCTTTACTGACATGTGTTCATACCTTGCTTGCTTTACACATTGCTCGTGTTGACCACTTGCTTTACTTACATGTGTATTTTCAAGTTTCGTTACACATTGCACGTGTTGACCACTTGCTTTACTTACATGTGTATTTTCAAGTTTCGTTACACATTGCTCGTGTTGACCACTTGCTTTACTTACATGTGTATTTTCAAGTTTCGTTACACATTGCACGTGTTGACCACTTGCTTTACTTACATGTGTATTTTCAAGTTTCGTTACACATTGCTCGTGTTGACCACTTGCTTTACTTACATATGTATTTTCAAGTTTCGTTACACATTGCTCGTGTTGACCACTTGCTTTACTTACATGTGTACGTTCAATTTCTTTCGTTACACATTGCCGGCGTGACCGCTTGCTTTACTTACATGTGTTCAAATTCAACTCCTATTTCACACATTGCATGCGTTGTCGCGCACGCTTTACTTACACGTGTTAATGCATCTTCACTTTGTATGCGTTGTCACGCACTCTTCAAATGCATTGTTATGCATCTTCCTAACGATATTGTACCTGTTAAGTTGGTTTCTTTTTTCAGGCATGATATTGTATGTACGGTTCATTTAAAGCTGGCATGGCCAGACTAGCCGCGTAGGTATTGTATCCTTCGTGTGAAACGGGGTAAGAATTGCATAATTCTTTTACATCCTTTCTGCATTGTAGTGTAGTTGGATTCGTGTTCATCTGCTTAAAATTGTCGCATGTTTGCTTCATTACAGCATCCGTGGCATGATTGTTAATTATGCCCTTGCATCTTGTATATCATTTGCATTTTGCCCCAGCCTTCAGGCACATCCCTGCATGCTTTTACTAATTGATTGTCTGAGTCTTCGGCTTTGTCAAAAATGGGTCGTCTCTGGGCTTTGACATTCACTCCCGTCATTGTTATGACTTTCGAGTTTTGTCAAAGAGGGGCAACTGTAGACACCCCATTTTTGACCGCCCTTAAGACTTGGGCGCTACTGATGGTTTGCTCGATGATGAAAGGTGTGTAGGGCAAAGGTTCAATTTCTTCGGCAAGGAGAGAGACAAATCTCAACTTCACACCCCATTTTGGACCAAAGCTATTTTGAATGGTTTTTAGACCTTAAAACCCTCTCTTTCAAAACATTTTTGAAATAAAGTTCCTACGATGTTCCGACGCTCGCATTTTGTTAAATGTTGCGTTTTTCGGCAAATCGAGCGAGGACAAAGTGGAAATGAATGAAGGAGAGATGAACTCTTTTGAAAAATCTTTCAAAACACCTTGTTTAGGGGTTTGGAGTTTAAGAAAAGAGGAGAGAAGGGAAGAAACCCAGTTGGGGAAGGAGTTGGGCATGAACCGTTAAGAGAGAGACGAGCAGTCCTCGCCAAATCAGACCTATCCTTTTGAATACTTGGATTTCAGCTATGAGGCCACCCCCGTTGGAAAGCTTACTTCCGGAGCTTCAATTTTCATTCAAGAATCTCCTCGAGCCGAGTCCGGATGAGAGAGATATGGTTGTTGGAAGTTGGGCATCAATCCGGTTGGACCGAAACTGGGCAGTCTTCACTAAAAGAGGGATATCTCTTAGCACACATGGAATTTTGAGGTGAGGATGCCAAAGTTGGAAAGAAGACTTCCGGGGCTACAGTTTAGGCTCAAGAATGACCTGAAAAGGCATCCAGATGAAGGATTTAGGCTTTCTTCAAAACAGGGACTAGGACTGATTTTTTATTCTGGCCTCTATGGAAGTGTGCCGGCCATTAATGGCCAATGCCGGCCCAATGCCGGCCACAAAAGACCCCTGCCGGCCATCAATGAGCCACTGCCTGCCATCACTGATGGCCGGCAGTCCCCTTCTCAGAGCAGGTTTCACGGAAGATCTTTTGTACCAGCTGGATTCCTCATATCTGCCCTCCATACACGTGTATGGAGGGATGAAGCTCTTGCCAAGCTTGTTCAAGAAGCTTTAGCTTTGCATTCCTCTATATAAGCAAGGGGCTCCTTCATTTCAAGGGGTTCAACCATTTTTGAAGAGGAAAATCTATCTCTCTCTCTCTCTCTCTCTCTCTCTCTCTATATTGTTTGTGTTTTGTGCTTTGGAGTTGGATTTCCTTGCACTTTTGCACTACACCTCATAGCACAACACCTCCATCATCCATTCCAGCACCTTGGAGGCCATTTGAGGAGGTTGGAAGCTCAGAATCTTGGACCAAAAGCCCCTGGTTTGCTGCTCTTCAAGGGTAAGCATCTATTTCCCTTAAACTTGCACTTTCTTTGTTCATTGGCTAGCCTTACTTGAAAGCATTTTTGGACTTTTCCATGAACTGAAGTTAGTCATATTTTGAGATCCTTTTCATGTTTGATCAAGGACTCTTTGCTGTTTGAGGACAGTAGCTACCACTTGTCACTTTATCTCTCTTTTAGGCCTTTTTCTTGTATGATAGTTTGGCCTTAGTTGTAATTATTTTTGTGGCTTGATGTAAACTGTAAAGTTCCTTTTTTTGAGCCCCTCTTTAACATTGTTGAAGGGATCTTTTCCATTTGGGGCCAGCTGCTGTCCCTTGCCTTTATCTCTCCTTTTAGGGCCATTTTTGCATGGTAGATTAGCCCTATTTGTGTTCACTTTTGAGCTTTGATATAAACTGGAAAAGGTCTTGTTTTGACCTCCTCTTTGAGTTTGTTTAAGGTTCCATTTTTTTTGGAGTCATCTTTCCCTATGCATGCTTCATC
Source organism: Camellia lanceoleosa (assembly GCA_025200525.1). Taxonomy (NCBI): domain Eukaryota; kingdom Viridiplantae; phylum Streptophyta; class Magnoliopsida; order Ericales; family Theaceae; genus Camellia; species Camellia lanceoleosa. The sequence goes on from CM045759.1 coordinate 31,203,407, forward strand.
TCTTCATGATTAGAGCCATACATGTGAGCATTTGCATTGGCCTTGTTTTGGCCTCTTAGCCACTGAAATCCAATGAATTTTCAGTGGCCTTGATGTGTTTTTGAGGACCAAAATTAGAGGGGGGTGACCCCCTCTCTCCTTGTCTTGTTTGGGGATCTTTTAGACCTTCCAAAGGGACCCTATTTTGCATGCATCAAAGTCTTGTTTCAGGCCTCATTCTATGAGTTTTGAGGTCTTCCTTGGTTCTGTCCAAGGCCCTTTTGGCCATATTTTATGTCTATGATGCATGTGTAGACCAATCCCATTCAAGGCCTTTCAAAGAGGCCTTTCTTTGCATGTTTCCGGGACCAATTTCAGGGTCAATTTGGTGAGTTTTGGAGCTATCATATTTGATTTTCAGAGTTGTCTTGGTCATGCTTCATGTCTATCTTGCATGTGCTTAATAACTCCTTGTATGGCCATCTAAAGGAGCTCATCATTTTTGCATACCATGGTTGCATATCAGTGGTTATTTGGGTCTATTTTCATGTGATTTATTCACCGATTTTTGACGGTTTGGTCAGATTCCATGTGCATCATACACTTGCCATGTAAACTATGTTTACTAGTCAAAATTGCATGCTAATTTAAGCCATCTTGCTAGCACTTTTTGGCCTTGCTTTAAACTGAAAAAGTCCATGTTTTGGGACTGCCTTAACTCTGTCTTCATACTTCATGTTCAAATAATGCATGTTTTGTATAGCTGTAAGTCATTCCATGTGCCTAGTTTCGAGTTTCGGGTCTCACCTCATGCATCGGGTGCCATGTTTTCATGATTCGGGGCTGTTTAGCATCATATTTCAGTGCTGAAATTTGCTTGTTTGCATACCATGTTCCATGCCTTACCATGCTTTGGTAGAGTGGCATTCGTGCCTTAGGTTCGGTCCTCGGTTTGCGTGCACGCGTGCACACATTTCGAGTTCTCATTTTCATCTAATGGCCACTTATGTGAGTGTGGCTGAGGTCCACTCGTGTTAGTGTAAGTTCATTATGCATCGTGTATGCCATTCCATAGCATTGTGCATGTTAGGTTGTATTTTAGTTACATTCATGCATGTCATACATATCGCATTATGTTTGGGGTAGGAGTTAGCCCGAGCACAGGAAACAAGGGGCGTTTCGTACTTTGAGTGACAGAACGTGTCTCAATTCCTAGTCACCGACACTCCGGATTATCCATGATGGAGTCTCGGTCTTGTTGTGTTTATACATGCATTCATTTCATATTGAGTAGTGCAATTCGACTCTTCGGCCATCATGCATCGAGATGCGTGATTGGTAGCACGAGGATCAAGGATTACACTCCCTGAAGAGTAGTCAAGCATACATATGTGAAAATACATTGCCATGCCCCTTTTCTGCTCTCTGTTGCAACAAATCAAGAATCAGCAACCTTCCGAAGCTTGGCACGCATTCCAAGAACAATTGCAAACAGAGGCTAATTGGGGCATCGTAGTGGATTTCCACACAAAGGCAGCCCGAACATGCATCATCCATCACTCGGAGTAGAGTCGAGCCAGTCCCTAGCTTGCATGCTAGTTTACCGCTTTCCTTAGTTAATTTGTTAATTAATTAGTATTTTGTATTTATTCGGACTGTATTTATTCGGGACTGTATTATTCATTCGGACCCTCCGAGCGAGGGCACAACTGTAATAAGCGTGCGTGCGTGTGATGTATGTCTTCTAACCCCACGTCTTTCTCCCTTTTATTTACCAGCTTATGATGGTTAGATTAGGGCATGTTTCAATTAGCATACAGTATGATAGCATGTTTGCATTCATTCATCTGTCTTGCATGCACCGGGCTCGGCGCATCATACTAACTGCATTTGTATTTCAATTTCAAGTTGAATACTTGTTATCTGTAGCATTTCATATGCCATGTTTCGAATAGCCGAGCCTGCTATAGTTTCATTTTTGCATGTGTTGCATTAGGCATTTCTGTATAGTTAGGATCATGCATGATTTCTAATTAGCTTCTGTTTTGGCTTGGAGTACTCGGTAAGTTTTTATGCTTTAGCATCCTTGCATGTGTGTGAGTGACTGCCATGATAGCATGCTTACCATGAGGCTATATGCTTATGTGATATAACTACCTGAGTGCCTGTGGGTGAAGGTTGGGTTATCTGAATTGGAACAATGCATTGACTGTGAGTTTTAAGCCCACTAGATAGTGGCAAAACCATGTTTTCTAAGCCCGCCTGAGGGTGGCAAAATCTGCATTTTTAGCCTACTCGCGAGTAGCAAATCACTTTAAAAAATAAGCAGGAAATGTTTTGTTCCAATTCAAGTGACCCAGTCTATACTTGTATGCTGTGCGCATCACGTAGTAAATCTAGGCTAATAACCGGAATAAGAACACACAATGTTTTCAAAACTTGATATCATGGTTAGTAGAGGCCGATCTTTGATCGGGCGAGCGGGGGTGCTCACGAAGTGACGTTCCCCAAACGTACCCAAGTTCCCGAGCTGAGGCAACTTTGGTGATGACGGACACGTGGCTTTAGGCAACGAGTCAGGGTTTCCTAAATTTCCCAAAAATAAAATATTTAGGTGGCGACTCTGTATCTGGTGAAGCAGTCCATGTTTGGCACTTCTTTCTAAAAAATCTATTTTTCTCAAAACGATTTGCTGGATTTGGACTCTTTGGTTCAGATTAAGAACCGTGACATTTGAGTCCTGAACTGTAGTAACCACAAAAAGAACAGAACGGGACTCACCCTCCCGGGGCGTTCGGGGATGTCTACACCACTTTCGATGGCTGGCAGCATCCTTTTATGGCCGGTGGCCTCCTATTTTGCCCTCTGGGCCACCCATGTGTTGAAAGGGCTAAGAACATGTCTTTTGTTCCACTCTTGGTGCATTTTTTCCGTTTCTCTTTAAGAATTTTGTCGAATTGCTTATCGAGTTGTCCAATTGCTTATCGAGATGTCGATTCGAGTTGTATTTATTTTGATTATCGAGTTGTTGCGATAGTTGTTCTTTGAGTCATTTACATTTTGTTATGTGTTGGCCGATTCATTACCTGATTAAACAGTTGCCAATACAATATTCAATTTCCATCAATCCTGTTTTCATGAAAAATGGTGCGATGCGATGAGTGCTCAGAATATAAAATGCAACACTTTTAATCAAAAGGCCGGGTTTTCATTCCAATCATGGTCACTTTTTGCAAAAAAGTGCAAGTTTTTAAAGAAAAATAAAACTGCCTAAGGCTGTACAATGTGCTAACACTACTAAAAAGAAAGAAAACTAAGCAAAAAACATCTGAATCGGCGCTAGCCACCTCAAGATCGAGAAGCCCTCTTCGCCCTCTTCCTGGGCATGAACTCAGAGCTATCACCATTAGCGCCACTGTCTGAATCTGAGCCGGAGCCTGATCCAGAACCATCTCCGCTCCCCTCCCCAAAGCCATCTCCAGCATCATCACCACCCTCAGAACTCGAGTCAGAGCCGAAGCCTCCACCCTCAGATGACTCTGATTGCGGGCTCGCTGGCTCCTCGTTCTCATCTGATTCATCATCATCCACGATAGGCTCTGGTGGGCCGCTCACGTCATGAGTACGTCTAGCTCTCCCTCGGGTGTGTGCTGGAGTCCCTCGTCTCTCTCTTCCTACTACTCGGGGAGGCACTGAAGGTCCTGCTGCAGCTCCCACTAGGGCGCCCGATGGGGCTAGCATCTGAAAAGGGACCTGAAAAAGGACAGTTTGTTAAATACATTAGTTGTGGCATATATTAGATGCAAAGATGAGTATAGTGTTGAATGCAGTGTATGGGAGCAGTGTATCAATGCGGTGTTATAGTGCAATGTGTCAGATCAATGTAGTATGGAACAGTTGGAGTGCTAATGTATGAGCGAAAAATTTGATGGCATGAAATGCAAACTGAAGGAAACTTACCGGAATCCTGTAAAGGCTGAGCAAGTTCATGCTCGTCTGAACCATCCCCATCAGGGAAGCCGCTACCTCGAGAGCCTGCCCGGTGTACTTTATGGATGCCTGTAAATGTGTTAAGATGATCAGTGGTGTACAAAGCATAACTGAAATGAATTGAATGTGTAAAATGTAAAGTATGGTACATACCGAAGTCTGGCCTTGAACTCTGACAAGCTCATGACCAGCTGGTGCAGGCTCGATGGGAATCTGATAAGCCTCCCTTGAACGTCCCCAGCAAGTCAGTGTGGTGGGCAGCTCTGGCCACCCCGCCCTCCGCCTCGTCCGGGAGCCTCTCCTATCATGGGCCTGAGTCGCCCTGGATCGCCCGGCTTTCCCTCCCGCGGTTGGAGCTCTGGCTCTCCCACCCTCGTGAGCGCCAGTCAACGGTGGCATGAGGTATGTCTAGATGAAGGCAGTATAGTCACCATCAAGTCTGAAGAAGTTGGCATCCCAACCTCTGGTGAAATCAATCATCTCCTGCATGGTGTATCTCTCCGTGATCCTCATGTATGTAGGAGGCGCATTGGGACTATTGGCTCGGGCAAGCCGAGGCTCTGTTGCAGGAACCGCTCCCCTAAGAACCACGCCTTACAGACTGGGCCCTTGAGCAAAATCTGAAATCGGGAAGCCTCCCGAGAGTCGACAAACTGATCTCTGACCCCGTCAGGCATCTTTCATGACCCGAACCCGCTCCCATGGATTAAGGTCATAACCTGCCAGTAATCAAGGGATTACCTACGACCTTGAACAAACCTTAGACATATCTCAACAGAGTTAAGGGGCCAAAACGGAAGCAATTTCAAAAACTTTGTCCATAGAGCTGTGCTTACATGGCACGTCACAACATTTCACATATATTCATTAATAACTCACATCAAAGGAAGTTAACATATAAGCTTTACACAAGAGGATCATTCAAGTCATAGTCAACCAAACCAAAAGCTTATATACAAAGGTGATCCAAAGTTTTCGCTGACATAGCAAACATATAACAAAAGATCAGAAGAGCGAAAACAAGTCTCGTGTGTGAGACGTATGGGCTGACTCCTCAAAACTCTGACTGTTTCTCACATACTTCACTGGGGCTGGGTTTGGACATCACTTGGCTCACCTATAGACACATGAATAAGAGTGAGCGAAAGCCCAATGAATAATATCAAATGAAGAAGATTGTAGACACCCCATTTTTTACCGCCCTTAAGACTCAGACGTCATCGACTGAGTGCTCGGTGATGCGCATGTTGTGCTCGTTTCGAGGTTTCGGAGTTCTTGGTTGAGAGCCTCGCCTCCTGACCTCGGGACCCTTTGTACTTTGACTCGGTCCGTGGACCAAGTTTTGTTTTCCCTTCCCAGAGGGAGGGTGAGGTCTTGTAGACCATCTCTCAGTGGTCGTAGACTACTTTTCGTGGTGGTAGGCCACTGTTCTCGTTTGGAGACTAGTTTCCGATTTTCGGGACCGTCGGCCGTGCGCCTCAGCTCGGGACTGCTTAACATTCTCCGTTTGGCATGGTTTTTGGAACACACCTTGTTTCCTCCGTCTAGAGGGACACTGTGGCCCGGGAGACCACTTTTGTGGTTGCACGCCACTTTTGGTGCTCAACAGCCAGTTTTCGAGGCTCTTGGCCGCGCGCTTTGCCTCCCAAAATCCCGTTTTGCATCCGTGTTGGTTCATTCTTGGCACGGACCTTGTTTTCCTTCTTTGGAAGGTGGTACAAGGGTAGGAGACCCACTTTCTCCTTGAAAACCACTTTTCTCCCCGCTAGCAGGTTTTCTTGTCGAGAAACTGGTTTTCTTGATCTTTGGGCCACATTTACTGGTCTCCCACCCCACCTTTGGCTTTGTCTCAGTGTGGAGACCACCAAATGAACTGGCCGTCCACTTTTTATCTGGGAGACCACTTGCCCTGGTTGGCCGACCACCTTTTCTGGTCGGCAGCATTCCTCCTGTTTTGTCTCACTGAGTGGATGCCAGCTATGCCAGCTGGAAGGCACAGACTGTATCCTCCATACACGTGTATGGAGGATTTGCATCCAAGTTTTTAGCTTCTTGAGGAAGCTTCAACTTTGAACCTCTATAAGAGAGGGCCTCCCTCTGCATTACAGAGGTTCTGAATTTTTGCTAAGGCACACACACATATCTCTCTCTATATCTCTTCATTTTGGGTTCAAAAAGTGGGTTGTTCTTGACCTATTGCACCACACCTCATAGCCATACACCTTCACCATTGATCTGAGGTTCTTGGAGGGTATTTTCAAAGGTTGAAGAGTTGGTTTTTGGTCCCAAAACTTGCTGGTTTTGCTGAGCTTCAAGGGTAACTCCTTTTTCCTCTTTTTAAGTTATATCTTGATCATTCTCATAGCCATACTTGCATGCATATTTAGGCTTTGTTGTCAACTAAAAAAGGCTTCATATTTAAGTGTTTTTCATGTTTGTTTAAGGCTCTTTTGATGTTGAGGGTCATCTACCCTCTTGCATGCTCTACTTAGCCTTGTTTTGTGCCATGCCATGAGACTTTTGTGTTGATCTTTGCTTACCCTTTTAGCCACTAAAATCCAGTGGGTTTTCAGTGGTTGACATGTGGTTTTGAGGGCCTAAATCAGAGAGGGGAGACCCTCTCTCTTTTGGCCTTGTTTTTTTGCATTTTTGGCCTTTCAAAGGAGCAGATACTTTCATACTTCCAAGGCTTGGTTCAGGCCCTTTTTGGTAACTTTTGGGACCTGCCTAGACTCTGTCTATGGCTGGTTTGGTCACCTTGTGTTTTCCTCTTGCATGTGTAGAACAATCCCTTTCATGGCTTATCAAAGTAACACTTCATTCTTGCATGTATTGGTCATGTTTCAGTGGGTTTTTGGCCATCATTTGGCATGCCATGATTCTGTTTTTGGCTGGTTTGGCAGCCCCTCATATGCTTCATATGCTTGTAGTGTAAATCATGTTTACTAGCTTGAATTGCATGATGTTTTGGCCCTCTATTCTAGCATATTTTGGCCATGATCCAAACTGATTTTGTTCATATTTTGGGCTGCCTTAGCTCTATTTTGAGGCCTCTTGGTCGAATGATGCTTGCCATGCATGCTTGTAGTGTAATACCCTTGACTAGCTTTGAGTTTTGAAGTCCCTTGCATGCTTAACTTGAGGTGTTTTCATGTTTTGGAATCATTGAGCATGATATTTTAGAGCATATAGGGCTGTCATACTTCCATGTTTTCCACTCTTTAAGTGCCCTTGAGAGTTGTGCTTTTATGCCTATTTTGTGAGCCATTGCATGAGCTTCATTTTTGTGCCTTTCAAGCCATCATCCCAACTCATTTTGCTACTGTTTTGGGCCTGCATAGGGTCTGTTTGGAGTTGGTTTGGCCATTTGAGCATTGCCTTGCATGCCTATAGTGTAATACCCTTGACTAGTTTCGATGCTTGAGCCATTCAACATGCATTGTGTGAGTTGCTTACATCATTTAGAGTCATTTTGTATGCCATTTCAGAGTTGAAACATGTGTCCTTGCACTCCATATTTCATCCTATTCAATGCGTTTGGAAAGTTGTGTTTTATGCCTTAGGCTTGGGGCTATTGCATTGGGCATGTTTGTATGAGTTTTGAAGCCTTGTTTTCATCATCTTTGGCCACTAATTTGGATGTGATTGAGGCCCATCCATTTTGGTTTAAGTCCATTTTGCATTGAGTATGCCATTGTAGTTCATAGCATTGAGTATGCCGTGTTGTCGCATGATTGATCATCGCATTGTGCATACCTTGTTCATCTCATTGTGTATGTTAGTTTCTATGTGCATTGTGTATGCTAAGTGTCATGTGCATTGAGTATGCCATTATTATTTCATAGCATTGTGTATGCTAGGTGCATGTTTGCATGTTCATCCCCTGCATGTTTGCATGACTAAGTGGCATTGCATTAGGATTGCATGCTAGAGTTGTATTGGTGCATGCAATGTTTGTTGCATTTTGTTTGGGATAGGAGTTAGTCTAAACACGGGAAACGAGGGATGTTCCATACTCGAAGTGATGAAACGTGCCTCAATTCCCGGTCGCCGACACTCTTGACTACCCATGACGGAGTTGTTGGCTTTGTGCTTGTATGTGCATTCATTTCACATTGAGTTGCGCAATTCGACTGCTCGGCCATCATGCGTCGAGATGCGTGATTGGTGGCCTGAGGGTCAAGGACTACACTCCCTTGAGCTTATGCAATGACGGGGAGAGTGGTCGTGCATACATGTGTTGCAAATACTTTGCCATCTCTCTCTCTTGCTTTCTTTTGCAGAAAACCAGAAACCAGGGACAAAAACTGGTCGGCCGACCAGATTTAGTGGCTGGCCGACCACTTTTTCTGGTTTTTCACCACAAAAGTGGTCGGCAGGTGGTCTCCAAGGCCAATAGCTGGTCAGTAGCCTTCGCACAGATTCCTAGGGTGGAGTTTCAGCCTTCTGGAGCTTTGTGCAGTGTTCTGAGGTCCATTGCAAACAGAGGCAAGTTAGGGCGTCATGAGGGATTTCCAAATAAAGGCAGTTCAAGCATGCATGCATCCTTTGTCATTCAAAGCAGAGCTGGGGTAGCCCATATTCATTTAGTTCGCATGCTCATTTAGATTGCTTACTTAGTTAATGTTGTGTAATAAGTAGTTGTGACTTGTTATTCATTTCATCGTGTAATAACTAGTTTAATTAGATTAGCTTAGATTAGCTAGCTGGTTCTGTATTATTTATTCGGACCCTCCGTTGAGAGGGCAAATTTATAATAAGTGTGCGTGTGTGTGATGCATGTCTTCCAACCCCCATTTCTTTCTTCCTTTTATTTACCAGCTTACGATGGTTAGTTTTAGGGCACATTTCAATTAGCATCCTTATGCTCACATGTTTGCATCCATTCATCTGTCTTGCATGCACCGAGCTCGACGTATCATACTAACTGCATTGTATTTCAATTCCTGTTTGAATACATGTATCAAATTGTATTTCACATGACATTTTAGAAAAGCCGAGCCTATCTTAGTTGCATTTTGTATGTGTTGCATTAGGCATTCTTGACATAACTAGGATCATGCATTGATTTCTAACATAGCTTTTGTTTTGGCTCGGAGTACTCGGTAAGTGTTTATGCTTTAGCATCCTTGCATGTGTGTGAGTGACTGCCATGATAGCATGCTTGCCATGAGGCTATTTGCTTAAGTGATATAACTACCTGAATGCCTGTGGGTGAAGGTTGGCTAACCTGAATTGGGATGGTTCATTGAAATCTGTGTTTTAGCCTACTTGCGAGTAGCATGCTTCAAACCATTTTCCAAACAAATGGATATGCGATGCATTGTTCCAAATCAGGAGATCTAGTCTATACTTGTATGCTGTGCGCATCACATAGTAATTTTAGGTTAATAACCGGAAAAAGAGCACATGTGTTTTCAAAAACAAGATATCATGTTAGTAAAGGCCAATCTTTGATTGGGCGAGCGGGGGTGCTCATTGCATGACCTTCCCCTCTCGTACCCAAGTTCCTGAGCCGAGGCAACTTTGGTGATGACGGACATGTAGCCTTAGGCACGAGTCAGGGTTTCCTAAATTCCCCAAAAATAAAATATTTAGGTAGCGACTCTGTGTCTGACAAAGCAGTCCATGTTTGACACTTCTTTCTAAAAAATCGGTTTTTCAAAACGATTTACCGGATTTGGACTCTTTGGTGATTTATCGGTCTTGTATTTGAGTTCGAACTGTAGTGAGCCCAATGAACAAAACGGAATTTTCCCGGGACTTTCGGGCGCGTCTACAAAGATACATGAACGAAATTTGAATAGATGCATCGGACGGCCTTAGGCCTAATTCATGTTTCTATCTAGTGTATCAAACGACCACAAATTCAGACGTATCAAACGGCCTCGGACCCAATTCATTTGTATCAAACGGCCTTTGGCCCATTCTTTCACATCCAACGGCCTTTGGCCCAATCATTCACATCCAACGGCCTTTGGTCCAATCATTCATATCCAACAGCCTTTGGCCCAATCGTATGGCATAACAAATATTGTCCACCTTTCGAATTAACAAGCTTACGAAATTCAAATAGGAGTAAATAATTGGACAAATAGCATACTTCAAAGTATCTTTATTAAGATATTACTCACAGTGTTCTGCTGGTGGATTCGTCCTTGTGCTCGACCCTACATAATACATAACACATATATGGGTCACAAATGATTCAATCCGTTCTCAATTCATACATCCCTCTGAGGGTTCTTTCTTATCCTTCTTAACTCATTTATAATGTTCAATGCATGCCTAAGAGTGCTTAGAAATGAAAGAGAACGAAAAACAAAACTTAAATCAACTTTACAAAATTTCTGATACAAAGCTCCCCGCTCGAGCGCGGTTTTTGCCGCTCGAGTGGACCCCTCTGGTCTGCAAAAGTACTGGTTGCCTCATATTTACGCTCGAGCATGACTTTGGATGCTTGAGCTGGAATTTAAACAACGTGCCTGGCGCTAGAGCGTGACTCTCCCTGTTCGAGCGGACATCAATGTCTGCAAAAGTTCTAGGAACTAACATTTCATGCTCGAGCGGTGCTTTCCCCGCTCGAGCGGACATGCCAAATTCTGGAATTTTCAGAATTGTTCTTAAAGCTCAAACTTGACATTCAAAGGCCCAAAACTCGAATTTTGGGCACCAAAACATGGAAACACGTTATATAATATGAGAATATAAGAATATGAGACCAAATTGTTCAAACTCATGGTCCTTTTTCCAAAATCATTTTGAGTTCTCTTCATGGGTTTCAAAACACATATATTCAACCTCATACAAACCCCATATCTTCATCAATCATGCATGCATGTGAAATTTGGTGCTCAATTCTTCTTGTTCAACATGATTCATGTTTGAATGTATGAAATCATGGCAATTATACACATGCATGTACATACAAGCTCCAAATTCATCAATTTCAACTCAAATTATGTTCTTGATTATCATCTAACTTAAATTCACAAAATTACAAACTCAAACTCATGAATTTACTCACCTAGGAGCTTCAATCACCCAAATTATGATTAATTCTTGAGTTGATCTTTAAGATCTTCAAGCTTCTTGTTTAATCTCAAACTTGAGCTCCCTCTCTCTGTCTCTCTACAATTGGCACACACTCTCTCTCTAGAGGGTAATCTCAGCAAATACGAGCTCAAAATAATAACATGAGGCTATATAGGCCTTTATATAGGATGGCCTAATCAAATTTGATTTAGGCTAAGTAATAGAGCTTAATTTAATCGTTCTGAATCTAATTATTTCGTTCCGAATTAGGTTTCAATTAAATTTCACCATAGGCTCTAAAAATTAGGCCAATCATAATGGCGTAGTCAATTTCAGTTTCTGTGGCCGATAAGGCCTTCAATTTTCAGTTCATAATAGTAAGTTGAACAGATTTTTCCTACGGTGAATAGATAGAAATTCAAAACCACATATATCATATAAATGGCACCCAAAATCATATTAAACACATAATCACAATCATAATTAAGATTAATTAGCATAATATGGAACATGATTATCACAATCTTCCCTCATTTAGGAAGTTTGGTCCTCCAAATTTATTTTACCTTCGTCGGGAAACAAATGTGGATAGCGCAGTCGCATTTCATCCTCTTTTTCCCATGTAGCGTCTGTCCCATAGTGTTCTTTCCATTCCACTTTCACCATCGGGATGGACTTGCTTCTGAATTGTTTCATTTGACAGTCAATGATTCATTCCGGCCATTCTGCGTATTCCATATTTTCATCAAGAGCTACCCGGTGATAATCAATCACATGAAACGGATCTCGAAGATAACCCCTCAACATTCATACATGAAATACATTGTGCATTTGTTCGAATCCCGGTGGCAAAGCGACTCGGTAAGCAATAGGACCAAGCCTTTCTAGAATTTGGAACGACCCAATGTAACGGGGCGACAATTTACCTTTCTTTTCAAATCTTACTTGGCCCTTCATCGGTGTTACACGAATAAACACATGATCACCGACCTCATATTCAAGAGGTCTTCTTCGAACATCTGCATAATTCTTTTGCCGACTTTGAGCTATCTTGAGCCTTTGTTGAATAATTTTGATATTCTCAGAAATGTCTTTCACAATCTCAAGCCCAAGTAAGGCCCTATCTCCAACCTCTGTCCAACAAATTAGTGATCTACACTTTCTACCATACAAAGCTTCGTATGGTGCCATGCCGATGTTGGAGTGGAAGCTATTATTGTATACAAATTCTGCTAGTGGCAAATAATCTTCCTAACTCCCTTGGAAATCTAAGGCACATATCCGAAACATATCTTCCAAGGTCTGTATTGTCCATTCTGATTGCCCGTCAGTTTGTCGATGGAATGCGGTACTGAATCTTAATTCTGTTCCCATAGCTCTTTGCAGGCTTTTCCACAATCTAGACACAAATTTCAGATCTCTATTCGAGACAATAGATACCGGAACTCCATGTAAACGAACAATCTCATCAACATATATAGTAGTCAATCTATAAGCATCAAATGTAGTTTTAGCGGGCAGAAAATGTGCAGATTTAGTTAGTCTGTCAACTACAATCCAAATAGAGTCCACACCTCGGGGAGTGCGAGGTAGACCAACAACAAAATCCATAGTCACATGCTCCCATTTCCATTTGAGAATAGGGAGAGACTGAAGCAGGCCGCCCGATTTCTGATGTTCAGCTTTAACTTGCTGACATTGAAGGCACTTGGATACATACTTTGCAATCTCTTTCTTCTTTTTGGGCCACCAATAGCTTTGTTTCAAATCCCGATACATTTTGTTATTACTCGGATGCATAGCAAACACTGACTTATGAGCTTCATCTAGAATTCTTTTCTTTAACTCAGGAATGTTTGGAGCACATAATTTGTCTTGGAATTTCAACACCTCATTTACCACACTATATTCCGGTCTCGGATTCATTTCAAATTCATTAATTATCTTTTTAAGGAATTCATCCTCCTTCTGTTTTTGTTTAATCTCATCAATGATTGCTGGTTCGGCCAAAATAGCAGCTATCAATCGCCATGTTCACACAATATCACTTAAATCCCGGAGTTCTCAAAATCTTGTCAGATCTCTTTCTGTTCAGTGAGTAAACAAGCCAAACTCCCCTTCGATTTTCTACTTAAGGCATCAACAACTGTATTGGCTTTCCCAGGGTAATACTGAATCTCAAGGTTGTAGTCTTTTATCAATTCGAGCCATCTTCTCTGTCGCATATTTAATTCTTTCTATGTAAGGAAGTACTTAAGACTTTTGTGATCTATGTAGACTTTGCATTTTGCCCTATACAAATAATGCTGCCAGATTTTTAAAGCAAACACGACTGCAGCCAATTCTAAATCATGTGTTGGGTAGCTCTTTTCGTGTGGCCTCAACTGTCGGGAGGCATATGCAATCACCCTTCCATTCTGCATTAGTACACAACCCAAGCCTTTATAAGACACATCACTGAAAATCACAAAGTTTTCCATACCTTATGGTTGTATTAAAACTGGTGCAGTGGTCAATCTCGTTTTCAGTTCCTGAAAGGTAGATTCTCTTTCGTCATTCCATTCAAATGGTTGCCCTTTGCGTGTTAGTTGGGTAAGAGGCACAACTATTTTTGAAAAGCCCTTCACAAATCTCCTGTAGTACCCAGCTAAGCCCATGAAACTGCGGACCTCGTTTACATTTGTCGGTGTAGGCCAATTCACAATTGCCTCTACTTTTTGCGGGTCCACTGAAATTCCCTCCTTGTTGATAACATGCCCTAAGAAGATAACTTTATCCAACCAAAATTCACATTTCTTTAGTTTGCCAAATAATTTCTTTTCCCTAAGTGTTTGCAAAACAGTCCTCAGATGTTGTTCATGTTCAAGTCTACTCTTTGAATATATCAAAATATCATCAATAAAAACTACAACAAATTCATCAAGGTAGGTCTTAAAAATTCGGTTCATTAGGTCCATAAATGTTGCAGGAGCATTAGTCACCCCAAATGGCATAACAAGAAATTCATAATGGCCATACCTTGTTCGAAGCACAGTTTTCTCAACATCTTCTTCTTTTACTTTCAACTGGTGATACTAGGACCTCAAATCAATTTTAGAAAACACTCATGATCCCTGCAACTGGTCAAACAGGTCATCAATACGATAAGGGATATTTATTCTTTATTGTTACCTTGTTTTGTTCTCGATAGTCAATATACAAGAGCAAGGTTCCATCATTCTTTTTCACAAATAACACTGGTGCACCCCATGGTGAAGTACTAGGTCGAATAAACCCTTTGTCAAGCAAGTCTTGCAACTGTTCTTTCAATTCTTTCATTTCAACAGTAGCCATTCTATAGGGAGTTTCAGAGATAGGTTGGGTGCCTGGCACAATTTCAATAGTAAACTCTATCTCCCTGTCTACCAGTTCCCCTGGTAATTCATTTGGAAACACATCTGGAAATTCTCTAACGATAGGGATACTATTCAATTCAGCATTCTCAGATGGTTCAGATAGCACACAACACAAATAACGCTAGCACCCTTTCCTGATCAATATATAGGCTTTCATTGCAGATATCAAATAAGATGGAGGCACTACCTCGTTACCCACAAACACAATTTCTTCCTGTTTCAGAGGTTTAAACACAACCCGTTTTGTTACACAATCAATGGTGGCATAATAATTAGTTAACCAATCCATGCCTAGAATTATATCAAAATGTCTAAAGTTCAGGGACAACAAATCCACATACAGAATAGCATTCCCAATACGCATGTCTGTAGACACCCCATTTTTGACCATCCTCAAGACTTGGTTGTGCTTGCAGGTACATCCAGCCACAAGTTTGATTGCTTGTCGAGTACTCGACTTTCGCGGCGGAATGTCGCAGGTTGGAGCTTTCCAAACCCTATATCCTTTCTGCCCCATTTTTGGACCATGTGTGGGCCCTTTCAGCACGCTCCTCTTGGTGCATTGCCGGCCACCCTCTGCCACTGCCGGCCATGCATTTGTGCGTGCCGGCCATTGATGAAGCCTGCCAGCCATCAATGAACCCCTGCCGGCAACAATTGATGGCTGGCAGAACCCTTTGTCTCAGCACTTTTTGCTCCAGATATTTTGAGCCAGCTGGTTTTCACTCATCCCTCCTCCATACACCCCTTTTCAAGCTTGTTTAACAAGCTTGGCTTTGCCTCCCTCTATATAAGGAGGGGCTCCTCCTTCATATCAGTGGTTGGAGCAAATTTTGGAGAAGTTGTATATCTCTCTCTCTATATTTCTCATTCTCTCTCTATATTGTGCTTGTTTTGTGCTCTAAAGTCCATTTTTCATGCACTTTTGTACTACAACACATAGTGATGCACCACCATCTTTGGGCTGAGGTTCTTAGGAGTGCTACTTGAGCTCTGAAAGTTGGTTTCTAGCCCCTGAAGTTGCTGGTTTCGAAGTTGAGCTTCAAGGGTGAGTATATTCCCCTTTTGAGCATTTTTTGTACCTCATTTTAGCCATCCTTGCATGTTGTTTTAGGCCTTGATTTCAACTAAAAAACGTTCTGTATTTAAGTGCTTTTGATGTTTGTTTCAGGCCTCTTTGGTGTTAGGGGTCTTCTACCCTCTTATATGCCTTGTTTGGCATTGTTTTGAGCCATGCCTTAAGGCCTTTGAGCTAGTCTTGGTTTGGCCTTTTAGACCCTGAAATCCAGTGGATTTTCAGTGGTAGGCATGTGGTTTTGAGGCCCCAAACCAGAGGGGGGTGATCCCCTCTCTTCTTGTTTTATTTGCTTGTATTTTTGGCCTATCAAAGGAGCATGTATCCCTTTACTTTTGAGGCTTGGTTCAGGCACTTATTTGTGACTTTTAGGACCTTCCTTGACTCTGTCCATGGCTGGTTTCCTCACTCCTTGCATGCTTCTTGTATGTGTAGTGTAATCCCATGTGTGGCTCATCAAAGTAGCATGTCTTTCTAGCATGTATTGGCTTCATTTCAGTAGGTTTTTGGCCATCATTTGGCATGTCATAACTCTAATTTAACTTGGTTTGATAGCCTCTTACATGCTCCATACACTTGTAGTGTAAATCACACAAACTAGTCATGTGTGCTTCATGAAGTAGCATGTCATTCTAGCTTGCGTTGAATCCATTTCAGCATGTTTTTGGTGATGTTTTGCCATTTCATACCTCTGTTAGGATTTGGTTTGGTTAGCCTTTGCATGCTCTATGCACTTGTAGTGCAATTCCATGAAATATCCTAGTGTGTCTCATGCTTTAACCTATCATTCTAGCATGCTTTTTGCTTAGCTTCAAGAAGATTTTGTCCATGTTTTAACATGCCATAGCTCTGATTTTTATTGGTTAAGTCATGCCATGTTTGGTTGTAATAGGTGCAGTGTAAACCTCCTTATTGGCCATGCATACTCTATGTTTTGACCCTTCATGCTAGCTTGTTTTGGCTTTGCTTCATGCATGTTTTGTCATTGTTTTGGCATGATCTAGGACTGTTTTGAGTTGTATTGGCCATATGCTTCATGCATTGCATAGCTATAGTGTAAGTGCCTATGCTAGTTTCAAGCTTTGAGCTTGCTTGCATGCCATACTTGCATTGTTTAGTTGATTTGGCATCAATTCATATGAGATTTCAGAGCTTACCACATTGTCACATATCCATGCTTGTCACTCTTTAAGTATGTTTAAGAGTTGCATCTTTGTGCCTTAATCCTTGAGCCAATTGGCATGCATGTTTGTCTTGTCTTTTCATGCATTTCATGTCTTCATTTCAGCACTATTGGCCACTGGATTGGGCATGGCTGAGGTCTGTCCATTTTTGTTTAAGTCCATTGAGCATGTTTGATTACATGTTGTTTGCATGCTTGTATCATTGCATTTGTGTGTGGCATGTTTATAGCATTGTGTATGCTAGTTGTTGCTCTTAGCATTGTGCATTGTGCATGCCATTAGCCTTGTTAGGTTGTTCATGTTACATTGCATACTTGCATGCTCATATTACATTAGCATTGTGTTTGACACACCTAGCATTGCATTGTGTTTGGTTCGGGTGTTAAGCCAAACACGAGGAACGAGGGACGTTTCATACTTAAAGTGATGAAACATGCCTTAATTCTCGGTCGCCGACGCTCTTGATTGAACATGATAGAGTTCTGGGCACTTATGTGTTTTTGTGCATTCATTTTACATTGAAATGTGCACAAGTCGGATCTTTGGCCATCATGCATCGAGATGCATGATTGATGATCTTGGATCCGATTATGCCTCTCCCTTGATGTTTCGAGGTGATATGGAGTGGCATAGTGCATACATACCCTTGGGAGACCCTCAATTTTCTCTATTTTGTGCTCTACTACGGCTTGGTGTCACAGCACACCAGTGGCCGACACTCTCTTGTTGTTGGCCGGCAGTGCATTATTGATGGCCGGCAGTGCCCACTCTTAGCCGGCAGGATGGTCGGCAAAAGCTCTTCATGGCCGGCAGGCCACCGGTTTTGGTTAGATCCAGCAGCAAGTTCTCAAGGACACCCTGCAGACAGAGCCTCAAGAGAGCAATCGTAGAGCTTACCTGGACGGGAATCGAGCATGCATGTTCACCTTCTTCAACTTGCTGAGACAGCTTTGTTTATGGCTTGTTAGTTAGCTTTAATTTTTAATTAGTTAATTAATTAAGTGTTGTAATAATTAGTAAGTAGATTGCTTATTATTCAATTTGGTTGTGTAATAATTAATTAGCTTGTTAGTTGGTTTGTATTATTTATTTGGACCCTCCGTCGAGAGAGCGAATTTTGTAATAAGTGTGTGTGAGTGTATGAATGTCTTCCAACGCCACGTCTTTCTCCCTTTTACTTATCTGGTTTCAGTGGTTAGTTTTAGGGCATATTTCAATTAGCATGCATATGCTTGCATGTTTGCATTCATTCATCTATATTGCATGCACCGGGCTCGGCGCATCATACTAACTGCATTGTATTTCAATTCCAAATTGAATACATGTTATCTAAATTGCATCTCATATGCCATCTTAGAATAGCCGAGTCTATTTCTAGTTGCATTTTTCATGTGTTGCATTAGCCATCTTAACATGAACTAGGATCATGCATTGATTACTAACTAGTTGTTGTTTTGGCTCGGAGTACACTGTGGGTGTTTATGCTTTAGCATACTGCATGTGTGTTAATGTTGCCATGAAAGCGTGCTTGCCATGAGGCTAATTGCTTATTTGATTAACTACCTGAATGCCTGTGGGTGAAGGTTAGATTGCTTGAATTGGAACAATTCATTGAAATCCTCGATTTAGCCTACTTGTGAGTAGCAAACTTCAAACCGTCTTCAAACAAACGGATATACAATGTTTTGTTCCAACTTAGGCAATCTAGTCTATACTTCTGTGCTGTGAGCATCACATAGTAATTCTAGGTTAATAACCGGAATAAGAATGCATGTGTTTTCAAAAATAAGATATCATGCTTAGTACAGGCCGATCTTTGATTGGGCGAGCAGGAGTGCTCATTGCATGACCTTCCCCTCTCGTACCAAAGTTCCCGAGCCGAGGCAACTTTGGTGATGACGGACATGTGGCCTTAGGCACGAGTCAGGGTTTCCTAAATTCTCCCAAAATAAAATATTTAGGTGGCAACTCTGTATCTGGCAAAGTAGTCCATGTTTGGCACTTCTTTTACAAAAATCAGTTTTCCAAAACGATTTGCTGGATTTGGACTCTTTGGTGATTTATCGGTCTTGCATTGCACTTTGCGAGATTAGATTCAGAACCGTGACATTGAGTCTGAACTGTAGGTAGTAAGCCCAATGAACAAAACAGGATTTCGGGCCCCCATTTCGCGCGCGGAGCCGCAGGACGTTCGGGCCCATCTACAGTTTCTGGCGACTCTGCTGAAGAGGATATCTTGTTTTGATTGCACTTATGTGTTTCTTTGCATTGCATTTGCATTGGTGCGCCTAGGACACCATGTTTGTCGTATGCTATTCCTGAACGGTTTGCCAGAGGCTTGCTTTGATGAGCGTGCCATAAGGCTGACCGGTTGTGGGCTCTGCCACGACGGGAACACAAACCTCGATTTTTACCAGGGCACCCTTTTTGACCATTCAACCTAGTGCATATCGGAATCCATAGTGACTATTCCAAACTAGGACAGGTTGCTTACCCAATTATAGGTTGTTTGAAACCGCTGTGTGCATAGTGAAACCCTAGCTCATGACAAAATAGGACAGGGAAACCCTACCCGAACATAGGGGTGTTTCGGCTCTCATTTGCTTGCTATGTGCTATCAGAATGTGTCTTTACAGGTTGTACGTATCAGTTTGCAAGTCTAGGTATCAGGCCAGCGGGCATCATTATCAGTATTTTGGGAATCAATTTTACCTGTGGTTATCAGATTCAGATTTGGGGCAGTGATTTAGGAACAGTGATCAGCGGTTGGGAACAGTGATCAGTGGTTAAGAACAGTTCTTTTAGCTTGTGCTTGCCAACTGTGTATTGTCTTTATTTAAGCTGTTATGCTGTTCGTTTTTCTGCTTATTGTTTCCTTATTACGCTTCATTTATCTTTTTGCAAGGTAGTTTAGCACAATTGCATTCGACTAGGTAGATATTCCCCAAGCACTCTGGGTTAGAGGTCGTAGACTTAATCGATCCGAGGATCTGAGAGACGGACAACTAGTGTTCCATTCCTTACCCCCGGTGACCAGACGGAGGTCAGTGAGGCACAGTGTATCACTACAACGGTTACCAGATCAGTGGCCTTTATAAACCCCACTAGTAAACAATCAGGCTGAGGCCTCAGTTTCTACTGTAGGGACAGATATACCCGTTGTTCAGATAAACCAGCACTCTATGGCAGGCTTAGAAGAGATGATGCGTCAGCTCCAGGAAAGTATGAAAGCCATGCAGTAGGATGTCGCCCGTCAAACAGAATTTGCCACACGCCAGGACGAGGTTATGGCCCAACAGGCAGAAGTAATTGCCAGGCTACAACAGCAAATTGGAGCATCTGCTTCACACCAAGCCCTTCCCCCACCAAGAGTTCCAATACTCGGGGAGACAGCTAACGTCCAGGACAATACAGACGTTCTAATAGGGCCGGCTCTGCCCCCAATCTTACCTCAGCTGTCCAAGGCACCCACGCCCACCAACCTACCGGATTCTCCCTTTGAGTTCGAGGCGGACCCCACAACACTAAAAGTGAGCAAACTGGACAAGCTGTTTAAGAAGTCTCAAGGGGCTCATTCCATCTCGGATATTGAAGATGGGTACACTAACTCAGCCGTGACTCTGCTAGACCGGTTTAAAATGCCGCACATAGACCATTTCGACGGCTCTGGATATCCTATGGTGCATTTGCGGTTGTTCTCGGACATACTAAGGCCGATGGGCCTCTCCAGATTGCAAAAGCTTTCTTTGTTTGGCCGGACCCTATCGGGAGTAGCGGCCATTTGGTACGCAAAATTGGAAGACTCTGTTAAGAGGAGATGGCTGAGGCCTTTGTAGCTTAATACTCCTATAATATGCAGATTGAGATTACAACCCGTGATCTCGAGACAACCAGGCAAGAACCGAAGGAGAGCTTCTCCGACTTTGTAACCCGTTGGAGGGCCAAAGCCTTGATGATGACCATCAGGCCCGTGGACAAGGACCAAATACGGATGGTTGTGTGCAACCTCCAGCCCAAGCACATGCAAAAAATGATTGCCCTCCCCCTCCCCACCTTTGCAGATTTACACGAGATAGGGGTGCAAATCGAGGACGCCATGAAACAGGGCCTCATTGATTATGACAGAGAGCAGCCCAAGAGGGCATTCAATCGCAGTTCGAATGCAGGCACAAGCAGTGCTGCAACTGCCAAATCTTCAGATGTGAGTATGGTCACCACCACCACTACCCCTAGAACCCTTGCTGCTACACCATTCACCGGTGCTTCTGGAAGTAGTTCACAAACAACCAAGTACTCACCCCGAGGCCAAAGAACCTTCACCCCACTATACATGCCCCCTTCCAAAGCTCTGGGGGTTTTGATCAGGAAAGGGCACTTGAAGCCCCTAGAGCTGCGGCCACTACCAGACAGACTCCCTGCTTTCCACAACCCAGCCAAGTACTGTGCCTTTCACCAGCAGCATGGTCATGACATCGACTAGCACTTTCGACTGTGTCATGAGATTCAGGATCTCATTGATAATAGGGTGATCGTGCCTCCGGAGAAACCGAACGTCACAACCTACCCTCTCCCACCACATAACCAAGCTCCACCTCCTAAACGCATCAACTTGATCCAAACTGGGGTTGTGTCATATGACCCTAGCATATATGTCACCCCTTTTCACCTACCCAAGCCGGAGGTGTTCCTTTCTGATAGCACTAACTTGTGCATGTTGGACATCTCCCAAACCCAACCAGAATCGATGGTGGTGACTATCGGAGATAGAGCTGGGTCGACTGTGGGAACAGATGGGAATGGTTATACAGAGATCGAGGGGTCTGCAAGCTTTATGTATAACCCGAGCGGTTACATTACATCAGCAGGCCCGGTTAGGCCAAATGTAGAATTGCCAGTGGAGGCAGAGATTTGTGTAGTACGGGAGGATGGACCTAATCAGGGGCTAGATGACCTAGTGGATCTAGAAGAAGACCTTACAAATCTGCAGTTCTTTGAGGAGCAGGACTTAGGGGACGTGGTAGTTAATTGGTTTGATGGGTCAACAGAGTCTACTGGGTGGCTTGATGACCAGCAGGATGTTGTTGAACAACCTCAACTAGAACAGGGTCCGTCAGGGACGGAGACGTCAACAGTGGCCGTAACGGCCGGAAATTAGTCTGCACCGCCGGAGAGCATTGGTGTTAAGAGTTTTGCTCGGAATTAGAGCAGTTTGAGTGCAGAAGATACCGAGTAGCAGGCTGTATAGAAGCAGTTTGAGCGGGAAAGGATCGAGGATTCTGAGAGGATCAAAAAGGCTAAAGCGCCTGCGGGGACGGAACTTGCTGTGTGTACAGGAAAGGAACGTGCTGTGAGCACAGGAATGGAAGGTGCTGTGGGCACAGGAATAGTCATAACGAAGTTGG
This sequence comes from Camellia lanceoleosa, assembly GCA_025200525.1. Classification (NCBI taxonomy): domain Eukaryota; kingdom Viridiplantae; phylum Streptophyta; class Magnoliopsida; order Ericales; family Theaceae; genus Camellia; species Camellia lanceoleosa. The sequence goes on from CM045759.1 coordinate 31,225,467, forward strand.
ACAGGTGTCTGTTAGTTGCTGATGGCATGTGGTGGGAGGATGACGACCTATGTCTTGCCCACACAGATGAAGACTGGGGACAAAGCCAGTCGGATGACACCCGGTATGTGGAAGAGGTTGACCACATGACTAGGAGCGGGCAGTATTTCAAGCCCCCGCATTTAGATCAACCAGAGGCGTCCGAAAAGGACAGAGAGGTGGAGAAGTAGAAAGAAAAGCTGCTTGAAGAAGAGGCTGTGCTGAAACAGCTTAAAAAGATACATGCAGACATCTCAATCTGGGGACTGCTGATGGCTTCAAGAGTACATAGACAAGCTGTCCTTTCGGCAATGGACAAGGCCAAACTTTCCATAGACACCATGCCTGAGCAGCTGGTAGGATTGGTTTTTCCAGGAGGAGCTTCCCCGACATTGACCTTCAGTCACAAGGAGCTGCCGCTTGAGGGTGCGAGCCATAACAAACCACTCTACATCTCTGTGAAGTGAAGAGACAAGTGGGTACCAGTGGTTCTTGTTGACACAAGATCCGCCATTAATGTGTGCCCGTCGAGGATGGCATATGCAATCGGGTTGAAGCCCGCGGACTTTGTGCCAACTGCCCAAGTAATAAGGGCCTATGACAATACAAGCAGAGAGGTGATGGGGACTGTGCAGATTCAGACCCAGGTAGGTTTAGGACAACACGATATTGACTTTCATGTCTTGGACGTTCCTGCAACCTTCAATCTACTCCTAGGGCGGCCGTGGCTACACTAGGTGAAAGCGGTCACTTCCACCCTGCATCAGCTGTTGAAATACCCTCACGGGAAGTGGGTGGCTATTGTTTTTGGGAATTCGTCAATCCATCCGCCGCCCGAGGTGTCTACATCGATTTTGGAAATTGAGCATGGAACGGAGGATCTGTTCTTATCAGGATTTACCCTAGCTGAGGCCCGGGTTGTTCAGAATATCTTAGTTGTTGATGAGAGGTTGTATGTCAGTGCACAGTCAGTGTACCTCATGAACAAGCTTCAGCACATCCCTGGGATGGGACTAGGAAAAAGTGGCCGGAAGGGCATTAGAGCATCAGCCGAAGTGCCGCACAATCCGCATACCTTTGGCTTGGGTTATCTGCCCACCAAAGAGGACTGGGTGAGAAAGGGGAACGAAATGGCCAGAAGAGCTAGAGCTAAGCAAATGGGGAAACATTTTGAGTTGATACATCGGCCTATCCAGGGCACCCTAAACGGATGCTTCATCCGAGAGAGGGAAAACTTTCCATTCTGCGGCTTCCCAGAGCCATGGTTAAATGTAGAGAGGAGGCGCCTGCTGGGATTTGAGATCTTCTTCGACTTACAGTTGTCCGGGGATGATGTTGCTGAGGAGCAGACAAACCCATCAGCTGAGGTTGAGCAGTGTAAGGAAGTGGATTCCGAGATCACTGAGATTGAAATGGCTTGTCTACTTTCAGATCCTCCGATCGTACATGAGTGCTTGGGGAATGACCTCTCAGTGTCTATGATCGGGAATGAAGCGGCTGCGAGCTCATCTTTAAACATTTTGGATGCATCCATCGCACCCTCCCTCGTCTGGCAGTACGAGGAGGGATTTTTATCGAGCAAAGACAGTCGGTAGTGAGCCGAATCTAATTCCACGAAGTCTCAGAGAGTCGAATCTGGTTCGGCTAAATGCGAGTCTAAGTCCGGTATTCTTGGGGGTGACAACCCGAATGCCACAGTCCTGTCTAGGTCGTCTTTTTCTTTTTCCTTTGAGTCTGTTGTAACAGAGGAATCAAGCAACTTGGAAGTGAATAATGAGAATGAAATGGCTGTGGCCTTCGAGCACTTTTCTGCGCCTTTGATTTATTGTATTAATCAGGACTTTCAAAAACTTGATGAAAACGACGAGGAAGAAATTCCTCCGGTTTTGAAATATTTGCTTGAACAAGAGCAGGAGAGGTTTGTAAAACCCTTGGTTGATGAAATCACCCAAATTAATGTTGGTACTGAGAAGGACTCGTGGCTGGTCCAGATCGGGTCCACGTTGTCTTCGGAGAAGCGCGAGCGCTTAGTCGTTTTATTAAAAGATTTCAAAGAAGTTTTCGCGTGGTCCTACGAAGACATGCCTGGAATCGATCCAGAGATTGTACGGCCCCGGATCCCTCTTGACCTAGAGGCCCGACCTGTCAAGTAGAAACTCAGAAGGGACTGTGTTATCAAGATCAAAGAAGAGGTCACCAAGCAAATTGATGCAGGGTTCCTACTAGTATCTGAATAGCCAACTTGGTTGGCCAATATCATTCCAGTGCCGAAGAAAGACGGCAGAATTTGGGTATGTGTGGACTTCAGGGATTTGAATAAAGCCAGTCCGAAGGATGACTTTCCTTTGCCGCATATCGGCGAATTAGTGGATTTCACTGCTGGGCATGTACTGCTTTCGTTCATGGACGGCTTCTTAGGCTACAATCAAATATTGATGGCACCCGAAGACCGAGAGAAGACTGCTTTTACCACTCTGTGGGGGACTTATTGTTATAGGGTGATGCCGTTTGGGCTGAAGAATACTGGAGCTACGTATCAATGGGCTGCGACCACAATATTTCACGACATGATCCACAAAGAGGTTGAGGTGTACGTGGACGACATGATTATCAAGTCCAAAGAAAGAGAGGGCCACTACACCGCCTTGCAAAAATTCTTTCAACGAATCAGAGAGTATCGGTTGTGGCTGAATCCTAAAAAATGTACGCTTGGTGTTACAACAGGGACAATGCTGGGGTTCTTGATCACACAGAGAGGTATCGAGGTCGATCCTTCCAAAATCAAGGCCATCTTAGAAATGCCACCACTAAGGACTGAAAAAGAGGTGCAAGCCTTTCTAGGTAAAGTGCAATTCATAAGACGGTTTATTTCAAAATTAACCTTGACTTGTGAACCACTCTTTGGTCTCCTGAAGAAAACAAAGAAGTTCCAATGGGACGGCCGATGCCAAGCTGCTTTTGAATAAATCAAGCAATATTTACAGAACCCACTTGTGTTGTCAACGCCTGAGACGGGGAAACCGTTGATTCTGTATCTTTCAGTGACTGAAACTACAATGGGTTGCATGCTTGCACAAGTGTCTGAGGACAAAGTGGAGAGAGCTATCTACTACCTGAGCAAGAAAATGCTGGATTACGAGACCCGTTACACCCTGCTGGAGAAGGCTTGTCTGGCCTTGGTATGGGCTACTAGGAAGCTGCAGCACTACCTGTTAGCTCACTCCGTAATACTCGTTTCAAGATTAGATCCAATCAAATATCTCTTCGAGAAACCGGCACTTCCGGGTAGGCTAGCTCGTTGGTTGCTTCTGTTTTCCGAATTTGATTTGAAGTATGTGACGTGCAAGTCAGTGAAAGGGAAAGCGGTAGCAGAGTTCCTAGCCGATCACCCAGTCGAAGGGGATGAAGCAGTTGAGTACCTATTCCCAGACGAGGCCATTTTGCATGTTGAAGAAGAGACTTGGACGATGTACTTTGAGGGAGCGTCTAACTAATATGGGTATGGGATAGGAGTGTTGCTGATAGCACCCGACCTTTCATTCATACCTCTTGCATTCAAACTCTGGTTCAAAGTCTCGAACAATGAAGCAGAATATGAGGCATGTATTGCCGGTTTAGAAACAGCTCTAGAACTAAGGGCAAGACGGTTGGATGTCATCGGGGACTCGAACCTTGTTGTATCTCAAGCTAAAGGAGATTGGAAAGTCAAAGAAGAAAAGATGAGAATCTATCACCAAACCTTGGACGTGCTGATTCCTTGGTTTGAGAAACTGAACTTCGCTCATCTGTTAAGAGAGAACAACAGGTTCGCAGATTCATTAGCAACTCTATCTTCTATGATAGACATCCCTTTTGGAGTCCGGATGCGTCCGATCATCATTGAATAGAAATTTGTGCCGGCCTACGAGCTGATTGCCGCCATAGATTAGGTGCAAGATGAAAACCCCTAGTATTACGATGTTTGGAACTTCTTGAAAAAAGAGGCACATCCACTAGAGGCAAATGCCAAAGATAAAAGGGCAATTCGAAGAATGGCTACTCAGTTCATCATCTCTGGAGGAAAACTGTACAAGAGGGGTCATCTCGGGATGCATAAGCTGTGTGTTGATGCTGAAGAATCCAAGCGCCTAATGGAGGCCATCCATGGAGGAGAGTGCGGAGCGCACATGAACGGGGTGATGCTAGCCCGGAAGATCCTTAGACAGAGTTATTACTGGTCCACCATGGAGGAGGATTGTATTGGCTTTGTTCGGCGATGCCACAAATGTCAGATCCATACAAACCACATGAACATTCCGCCGTCAAAGCTGTACAACATGACTTCGCCATGGCCATTTTCAGTCTGGGGGATTGATGTCATCAGGGCTGTCACTCCAAAGGGGTCCAATGGGCATGAGTTCATTCTGGTCACGATAGACTATTTTACGAAGTGGGTTGAGGCTCAATCTTATGCGGTGTTGAAGGCTTCGCATATTGCTACATTTATTAGAAACAACATCATCTGTCGCTATGGGGTCCCGAACGAGATCATTTCAGATAATGATTCCCACTTCAAGAAGGAAGTGGTTGACTTGTTGGACAAGTACAACGTGGCTTTTCATAAGTCGTCTACATATCGGCCGCAAACCAACGGAGCTGTTGAGGCCACCAACAAGAACATCAAGCATATTTTGCAGAAGATGGTGGAAACCTACCGGAACTGGCTAGATAAGCTGCCATTTGCTCTGTGGGGCTGCCGAACTTCAATTTAAACTTTTACTGGAGCAACTCCATATTCATTGGTTTGTGGGATGAAGGCTATTCTGCCTATCGAAGTTGAGGTTCCGTCATTGCGAGTATTGGCTGAGTGTCAGATAGCTGAGGTAGATTGGTAGCAAAATAGGTTCGAAGAACTCATGCTCTTTGACGAGAGAAGGCTGAAAGCACTGTACCATGTTCAAGGTTATCAACGAAGAATTGCCAGGGCTTTCAATAAGAAGGTTAAGTCCAGGAATTTGAAGGAAGGGGATCTTGTGCTCAAAGACAACCGAGCTCCTATCCATGACCCTAGGGGCAAGTTCAGACCCAATTGGACTGATCCTTACATCATCAAGTCTATCTGGTCAGGTGGAGCTGTCATTCTGATGGACCTAGATGGCCTAGAGTTCTCACAGTCGATCAACATGGACAAGTTGAAGAAATACTTTCCCTGAGTGGCTCACTAGGCCGAAAACCCGAAAGGGCGGCCTAGGCAAAAGTTACAGCACCAAAGGAGAGAATTAATACACGAGTGAACCCAAGCCGAACTACGTAAGGCTTGATTTCCATCTTTGGGATACGTAGGCAACTTCATCCCCAAGTCCAGCCATAAACACTTCCCCAATCAACTTTGTCCATGTGATCATCTTGGTCATCTTTGTTTATTCTGCATTCAAAAGCTCGGTTGTGATCTCCAGTGCAGTGCTATTCAGATTAGGGGCAACTTTCCAGTTGCCGGGATCCGAGGTTGTACATCTCAATGACAGATCTCAGTCATGGCCAGTTCTGATCCATATCGAAAATGGTTTTGTCGAGTTTTAATAAAAGTTGATTTTTGCTCAAATTAATCTTTTTACAATTGAGACCATTTTTGGACCAAACGGAAAATTTTCAGTACCCACAACCTTCAATTTCATTGATTTCAGTACAGAGTTCTCTTACTCTTGAATACAAATTGAAGTTGCTTTTTATTACATTCATAAAGAAAACTTGAAAGTACTGATAAAGAAAATAAATTCGAGGCACGGTCAGGTATTCCTGCATTCCCTCCCAGAGCTGGTAGAAGCCTCTGATGCCAAAGTGGGCCCAACCTGCACCTCCTCAACGAGCCAAGCTATGCACTCACCTGAGAGGGTGCTACTAAAAGTGAGAGCGGGGGCCAGAAGCTCTCTCGTCCTCCAGGCCGTGGCATACCGAGCCAACTATGCGCCTCAGACCGAAAATACAGCAGGGTACTCTATCCCTTCCTCCGGACAAGTCTGATCATGGCCGAACTGGCGTCAGAATCGGAACGGGAAGTAAAAGACACAGTCTGTCAGGCCGATCAACTGAATCCCGGGCTGGTGGGTCATGCTGTAACTCATCGTTGGCAGATTGAGCCAGAGGCAGCGCCAAGCAATGTCTGTAGCAGATAGACTGCACATCCATTCGAACCACCATCCCTCATCAGGGGCATCGACTAGGCGTTGTCAGAAGAAATAGCCGCGAGTTGAATACGCTATGTAGGAGTCCACAACCTTCAATTTATCCATCAACCATACCTGGGGAGGGATGAAAAATGAGAGATTAAAGAATAGAGAGGTGTATGCTGAGAGAAAAAGTGAGAAAAGGGTTTTGAGAGAAAAACCGAGCCTGAGGGCCGAGTGATGTGAGAAATATATGTGAGATAGGGTGGGAAATATTACCTGCTGTAATAGTGGACTCCCCACCAAGCTAGCCGTCTCCCGGCGATGAAAAGCATCTAAACCCATCAATGTCTCAGCTAAGGTCATGGCGATGCAGCCCTTGCCTTCACTTAAGCCCTCGGCAACTTCAATCAAATAGGTGCTAAACCGACCAGAGCCTGGGACAAACAAGAAATGAGACAACATGCACAAGCAAAGTGCATGTCATCGATAACCCTACCAATAATGATCGCCGCGATCACCAACGTCAGAAAACTGACCAAGCAAGCTCGGAATGTCTAGCTGTCCGTCGCGAATCAACGACCGAGTGTCGTGCAAAGTGAGGCCGCACATTCGTCCCAAAGCTTGGGCGTGGCCAAAACGGAATTGTGGCAGAATTTCTTCATCACACTCGGCTTCCATTAGAGCTTGGAAATCCTCGAAAGTGGGACACATCTCTTGCCTACCAAAGCTAAAGACGTGTCACCAGATTCCAAAACTTTGCCGCGGCATGAAGAAACGGAAAATGTAGCGGGGTGCGACCCAACGTGAATAGTGCGTTTATTCCGAAGCCCTGGAAGTTCAGCTTTTCCGAGCCATCTAAGTTGGCAATCCAATTTGTGAGGTTTCGGACAAGGAAAGCTTTCATTTGGTGCAAAATTGAGCTGAAATGAATAAAATCCCGAAGCTGGAACTCATATAGAAGATAAGGCAGAGAGTGGAGGACAGATGTCGACACTTTGGTGAATCTGCCATCGATGGCCGGCACCTGCTAATGTATGGCCGGCAGCCTCTCCCTCATGCCCACTGACCTTCCTGGTGAAGACCCAGTTGTTTGCTGTGGTGGAGTCCTGTTATTTGTGCCTTTTAAGGTCGTGTTTTTGTCCTGTTGTGTCTCATTCAAGTCATAGTAGTTTTCGATTTTGTATCAAGTTGTAATCATCTCCCTCTCATTTATCGAGTTGTTGTAACTTGCTTATTAAGTTCTAAACTTGTTAAAGCTTTGTTTTGCTTATCGAGTTGCTTTGTTGATTAGTCGATTCACTACCTGATTAATGCAATTCCAGTGTTTAGTTTTCAAAACAAAATTCATCCCATTTACATTGTTGTGTAAAGTGATGCGATGTGATGGGATGCGAAGAATGTACAAATGTAACACTTTTTCAACAAAAAGCTGTTTTCATTCCATCATAGATTCTTTTTACAAAAAGCACGAGTTTTAAAGGAAGTAAATCTGCCTGACGCAGTACAATGTGCAAAAACTACTAGTAAAAAGGAAAATAAAGCAAAAAAAGAAGAGCAACGTCTGAGTAAAGCATCTGATTCGGCGCCAGTCGCCTCAAGGCTGAGAGGTCCTCCTCACTCTCTTCCTCGACTGAGAGGACTGTGGAACATCGTCACCATCAGCGCCTGACTCTGAACCTAAACCATCCCTAGCCTCATCTCCATCCTGTGACGACTCTGACTGCGGACTCACTGCCTCCTCGTCAGACTCATCATCACCTGGGGCAGGTGCCCGCGAACTACTCCCGGCGTGAGCACACCCAACTCTGCTCTGGCTATGTACTGGAATCCCTCGTCCCGCTCCCCCTGCTACTCGGGGAGGTGCTGAAGGACCCGCCCCTGCTCCTAGTGGGGCATCTGATGGGCCTAGCATCAGGAAAGGAATCTAAAAAAGGGCAATCCGCCAAAACACATTAGTAATAAAATGTAGCAGATGCAAAGAATAATGTGCTGTGAGCAGTGAATGATTTGCAGTGTATGTGTACCGTGAGCGGTGTATGGGAGCAATGTATTAGATCAGTGCAGTGTGCAACCGTGCAAAAGATGGCGTGTCAAGAAAAGACTTTGTGGCATGAGGTGTAGTTTGAAAGAACGTACCAGAATACTGTATCTACTGAGCAGGTCTATGCTCGTCTGCAGCATCCCCATCATTGAAGCTGTCAGCTCCAGAGACAGACTAGTGTACTCATTAGAAGCCTGCAAAAGTGTTGAGATCATTAGTATTCTGTGGGATATCAAATGAACTGAAATGACTGTACAAAATGAAAAGTATAGTGCATACCGGGGTTGAGCCGCGAACTCTGACAAGCTCATGACCAGCTGGAGGAGGAGCGATGGGAATTTGATAAGTCTCTCCAGCCCGCCCTTAGCATGTCATAGTGGTAGGTAGCGCTAGCCATGTAGTCCCCTGACTCTCCTTAGCACCTCTCTTCCTACGAGATCTGGTCGCTCCGCCTCTCCCTCTCACAACTAGAATCCTCGCTCCCTCTCCTCCTTGGACACCGGACAAAGGTGGCATCAGATGCGCCTGAATGAAGGTCGCACAGTCGCCCTTCAAAAGGAAATAATCAGTCTTAAATCCCACCATGAACTCAATCACCTGGTCGGCGGACAACCTGTGTGTCTCCCTTATCGATAGTGGAGGTGTCGCCGGTACAAATGGAGCAGGCAAGCCCAAGGTCTAGCATACGAATCACTCACTCAGAAACCAGGCACGACAAATCGGCCCTCGAAGAGGATGCGGTAGTGAGACATAGTCCGAGAAACGTGGTACTAATCTCGGAGTCCTGACGGGATCACCTCCCATGGCTGCCACGTAATCTAAGAAAAGAGAATCAACAAGATGATCAGTCGTCAAATGACTCATCTGGGTGCATCAGGTTAATTGAAATAATCTCATTGCAGACTTATCTCGCACATCGTGACCGAGTCGAAAAACTACCGGAAGAACATAAAGCTCTCTCGGGTCCTACGACGGAGCGGGCTGTCGTATACATCAGAGAATGGGACTGTCATTGGGGTCTCCTCCACAGGCTCTGGAGTAAGTGTCAGGAAGTACGTGTACACCGATAGCTATGAGAAAGATTTGATCAATACAGTGTATGAACAGAGTATAGAACATGCTGAAAGTAGAATGCAGTACAATGCATGAGGGGCACAGGCCTAGAGCAGATATTAGATCTTGTGTGTGCAGTGTATGGGATGCAGTGCGTAGTATGTATGGTGTATAGAAAATGCAAAGCAGAAAGCATACAGTTCAAGAGTGGATACAGAAAATGCAAAAAGTACAAGTGTTGAACAAAACAAAAGCAGGAAATGCTAAACAAATAATGAAGAGGGGAAACTAAGTTGTGTACCTTCCAAGCCCGCCAGTAGCCGCCGATCAACCTCCCACACATCCGACAGGTCAAGCTCATGTACCCGTAGAGAGTGGTAAGGCCGGCTGCACCCCAATCATTGAAATGGACCCGTTGGAGCACCAACAGAGCGCCCAGGAAGTATAAACCCACGGTATTCCACCTGTTCGAAAACAACGTGGTACCGAAAAGGAACAGGAGGAAGCCCCTAGCATACTGCTCCGCCTCCACATCGGTCTCAGGGTCTTCCCCCTTGTAATGCTCCTCGAACTAGGTATATCTAACCACGCGTGCTCGAAGAATCGGTGGACGAGCTCCAAGTAATGTATCCCATGCGGCCACCCACTCTTCCATGTCAGGATCAGGGGGAATCGGATCACTCCTACACCCAAGCCAGTGATCATGGCGAAGTTGAAAGGAGTCATCGTCATCTCTCCCGCCGTTGAGAAGTGGAAGGAGTTGGTGGTGTCCCACCACCTCTCCACAAGAGCCCCTAGGAGAGGGCGACTCACTGTGACCCATGTCAAGCTGCAGCAAAATAGGCCGAAGCCGGTTCCGTCGATGATCTGGCGGACCCTCGCAGGAAACACATCATACCAATCCCGAGCGATCGTCGCACCATAACCTCTGAAGGAGCGGGATCCACCCTGTGGCAGTGTATATGATGAAATCAGATCAACGATGTATTGAAAATGCAATTCAAATCAGATCAGCGATAAATTGAAAATGCAGTTTAGATCAGATCAGCGATGTACTGAAAATGCAGTTCACATCAGATCAGTAATGTATTGAAAATATAGTTGCATCTAGAGCAGTGATGTATTGAAGATACAGTTGAATTCAGGGCAGTGACGCATGAGGTCCGGTTGTATACAGTATATACAGGGCAGATGTGTGAAGTACAGTTAAATGCAAAGCAACAATGTATGAAATACAGTCAGATCAAAGCATGTGATGCAATCAAATCGAAACAGTGCAAGAAATGCAAATAGTTGAAAGTAATACTGTAGAAAAGCAGAGTTGGTACCTCCACAGCAATGGCCGACAAATGAGACCTCGGCTCTCTCAGTAAGAGGTCGTCTCGCACGTCCTCATCGAAATCAGTGAAAGTGTGGATGCCTCCCGCCACTGGAATAATGTGAGTCTCTGGGTGATACCTCGTGGGGTCAAAGAGACGTATGCTCAATGGTAAAGGTTAAGGCTCAACCCCGGCTCAGCCGTGAAGTCCGTTGCCAACTCTACTGGAGGAAGTGCGGGGAAGCCCCCATCATGCGGGATATCGTCATCCATCTAAGATAGATGCAAAAGTGATGCAAAAATGAGCAAAAATGAGCAAAATGGTGAAGTTTTGAACAAATCAAACCCTCGGAGAGAAAAAATTCAAATAAAGTAGAAAACCTGGGAAAAATGAACTAACCTTGAGAGAAACTCGGGGGAAATGATCCTTGAATGGGGGAAATGACGAAACAAACCTCAGATTCAAACTCTGATCGGTTCAAATCGAAGAGAACGAAGAGGTTTTAGCGATTCAAGGTTGTTTAGGGTGTTGGGAAACTTGTAGAACATTCGAATCTAGAGAGAAGGCACACCTAGAGGGCAAGAGAAATGTTTTCTATACAAGAGGTGTGGTGGAAATGGAGTAATTTTGGGTGTGTTTAAAGACCCATGGCCGAAAACTCGGATTTGCCCGAATTTGCCATCGATGGCCGGCAATCCATTATTGATGGTCGGCAGTGGCCACTGATGGACGGCAGGGGGCGGTGGCTTTCCTTGATGGCCGGCAGGACTCCAACAGCTTCTTTTGCCTATTCAGCCTTGGTATGTGTCCCTAGATTCCAACAATTCCGAGGAGTGTTCAAAATTTGACTCAAAATGCCCCCGTGGAAGCCCGGAATCTACGGTGGTCATCGCCCATCAACGCGCACAAGGTGTATCCTTTTGACGCATCACAAATCTTCAGGGAGGTAAACCAGAAGTTGCCTTCAAGATGTCTTTATCAAGCATGCTTTTGTTGTCACCTAGCATTTACTTGCTGCATTAAACATCCATTCTATATATTTACATTGTTTTGCACCACATTTATCTTGAGTTGTTTCACACATACCTTTAACTTGCGCTGTTACGCACGTTTGCGTTGTTTTGCACTCTTCTTTAACTTGCGCTGTTACGCTCATTACTTGCGTTGTTTCGCATACATCTTTAATTTGCGCTGTTACGCTCGTTACTTGCGTTGTTTCGCACGCCACCTTTAAATTGCGCTATTACGCTCGTTACTTGCGTTGTTTCACACTTTTCTTTAACTAGCGTTGTTATGCTCGTTACTTGCATTGTTTCGCACTTCTCTAACTTGCGTCGTTTTGCACTTCTCTAACTTGCATTGTTTCGCACTTCTTTAACTTGCGCTGTTACGCACTCCTCTACTTGCATTGTTTCACACTTCTCTAACCTGCATTGTTTCACACTTGTCTAACCTGTGTTGTTTCGCACTTCTCTAACTTGCGCTGTTACACACTCCTCTAACTTGCGTTGTTTCGCACTTCTCTAACTTGCGTTGTTACGCACTCCTCTAACTTGCGCTGTTACGCACTCCTCTAACTTGCGTTGTTTCACACTTCTCTAGCCTGCGTTGTTTCGCACTTCTCTAGCTTGCGTTGTTTTGCACTTCTCTGACTTGTGTTGTTTCGCACTTCTCTAACTTGCGTTGTTTCGCACTCCTCTAACTTGTGTTGTTTCGCACTTCTCTAACTTACATTGTTTCGCACTTCTCTAACTTGCGTTGTTTCGCACTTCTCTATCTTGCATTGTTTTGCACATCTAACTTGCGTTGTTATGCATTTTCTTTAACTTGCGCTGTTACGCATTTTCTCTAAGTTGCGTTGTTTCGTACTTCATCTATTTGCGTTGTTACGCATGTTTTACTTGCACTGTCATGCACTTCATCAGCTTGCGCTGTCACGCACATTACTTGCATTGTTATGCACGACTTCATTTGCGTTGTCATGCACGATTCACTTGAATTGTTATGCACGTTCTACCTACATGCATTTCTATTATATTGTATCTGCCAAAGTTTCTTTTTGTGCAGGCACGATATTGTATGTATGGTTCATTTGAAGCTGATATGACCAGACAATGTTGTATGTGTTTCAGTCAAAGGAACTCCAGGTGAGATCATTCCTATTCTTTCGGACTCTCTTGGTTACCCTTTTCCCTCTCGCGTTTGACGCACGTTTCGATGACTGTGCTTTCTTGCACAGTCCTTTCCCTCCCGCGTATGATACGCTAAGAGATGCTGTGTTCGAGACTCCGGGTGTCGCCGGTAGTCGCTATTAATCTTCTCCGCGTAAGACGCAGCGAGAATTGCATAATTTTCTTACATCCTTTCTGTTGGAATATGTAGGACTGTTATTTATTGTCACTTTGCTTAAATTATCGTATTTGTTTTGCATAAATGCTTCATTACAGCTTTCTTTGCATGATCATAAGTTATGCTCTTGCATCATGCATGTCATTTGTATTTTGCCCCTACCTGCGGGCGCATCTCTGCATGGTTATTTTGAATGCTTGCCTGAGTCTTCGGCCTTGTCAAAAATGGGTCGTCTCTGGGCTTTGGAATTCACTCCCGTCACTTTGTGACTTTCGAGTTCTGTCAAAGAGGGGCAACTGTAGACACCCCATTTTTGACCGTCCTCAAGACTTGGTTGAGCTTGCAGGTTCATCCAGCCACAAGTTCGACTGCTCGTCGAGTACTCGACTTTCGCGGCAGAACGTCACTGGTTTGAGCTTTCCAAACCCTGTATCCTTTCTGCCCCATTTTTGGACCATGTGTGGGGCCTTTCAGCATGCTCCTCTTGGTGCACTATCGGCCACCCTCTGCCATTGCCGGCCATGCATTTGTACCTGCCGGCCATTGATGAAGCCTGCCAGTCATCAATGAGCCACTGCCGGCCACAATTGATGGCCGACAGAACCATTTGTCTCAGCACTTTTTGCCCTAGATATTTTGTGCCAGCTGGTTTTCACTCATCCCTCCTCCATACACGTGTATGGGGGGATGAGCTCCTTTCGAAGCTTGTTTAACAAGCTTGGCTTTGCCTCCCTCTATATAAGGGGGGGCTCCTCCTTCATATCAGAGGTTGGAGCAAATTTTGGAGAAGTTGTATCTCTCTCTCTCTCTCTATATTTCTCATTCTCTCTCTATATTGTGCTTGTTTTGTGCTCTAAAGTCCATTTTTCTTGCACTTTTGCACTACAACACATAGTGATACACCACCATCTTTGGGATGAGGTTCTTAGAAGTGCTACTTGAGCTCTAAAAGTTGGTTTCTAGCCCCTGAAGTTGCTGGTTTCGAAGTTCAGCTTCAAGGGCGGGTATATTCCCCTTTATAGCATTTTTTTGTACCTCATTTTGGCCATCCTTGCATATTGTTTTACGCCATGCTTTCAACTAAATTTTTTTTTCTATATTTAAGTGCTTTTGATGTTTGTTTAAGGACTCTTTGGTGTAAGGGGTCTTCTATCCTCTTGTATGCCTTGTTTGGCCTTGTTTTGAGCCATGCCTTAAGGCCTTTGAGCTAGTCTTGGTTTAGCCTTTTAGCCATTGAAATTTAATGGATTTTTAGTGGTAGGCATGTGGTTTTGAGGCCCCAAATCAGAGGAGGGTGATCCCCTCTCTTCTTGTTTTGTTTGCTTGTATTTTTGGCCTATCAAAGGAGCATGTATCCCTTTACCTTTGAGGCTTAGTTCAGGCACTTTTTTGTGACTTTTAGGACCTGCCTTGACTCTATCCATGGCTGGTTTGCTCACTCCTTTCATGCTTCTTGTATGTGTAGTGTAATCCCATGTGTGGCTCATCAAAGTAGCATGTCTTTCTAGCATGCATTGGCTTCATTTCAGTAGGTTTTTGGCCATCATTTGGCATGTCATAACTCTGATTTAAGTTGGTTTGATAGCCTCTTACATGCTCCATACACTTGTAGTGTAAATCACACAAACTAGTCATGTGTGCTTCATGAAGTAGCATGTCATTCTAGCTTGTGTTGAATCCATTTCAGCATGTTTTTGGTGATGTTTTGCTATGTCATACCTCTGTTAGGGTTTGGTTTGGTTAGCCTTTGCATGCTCTATGCACTTGTAGTGTAATTCCACAAAATAGCCTAACCTATCATTCTAGCATGCTTTTGGCTTAACTTGAAGAAGATTTTGTCCATGTTTTAACATGCCATAGCTCTGATTTTTATTGGTTAAGTCATGCCATGTTTGGTTGTAATAGGTGCAGTGTAAACCTCCTTATTGGCCTTGTATACTCCATGTTTTGACCCTTCATGCTAGCTTGTTTTGGCTTTGCTCCATGCATGTTTTGTCATTGTTTTGGCATGATCTAGGACTGTTTTGAGTTGTATTGGCCATATGCTTCATGCATTGTATAGCTATAGTGTAAGTGCCTATGCTAGTTTCAAGCTTTGAGCTTGCTTACATGCCATACTTGCATTGTTTAGTTGATTTGGCATCAATTCACATGAGATTTCAGAGCTTACCACATTGTCACATATCCATTCTTGTCACTCTTTAAGTGTGTTTAAGAGTTACATCTTTCTGCCTTAATCCTTGAGCCAATTGGCATGCATGTTTGTCTTGCCTTTTCATGCATTTCATGTCCTCATTTTAGCACTGTTGGCCACTGGATTGGGCATGGCTGAGGTCTGTCCATTTTGGTTTAAGTCCATTGAGCATGTTTGATTACATGTTTGCATGCTTGTATTATTGCATTTGTGTGTGGCATGTTTATAGCATTGTGTATGCTAGTTGTTGCTCTTAGCATTGTGCATTGTGCATGCCATTGGCCTTGTTAGGTTGTTCATGTTACATTGCATACTTGCATGCTCATATTGCATTAGCATTGTGTTTGACACACCTAGCATTGCATTGTGTTTGGTTGGGGTGTTAAGCCAAACACGAGGAATGAGGGACGTTTCATACTTACAGTGATGAAACGCGCCTTAATTCTCGGTCGCCGACGCTCTTGATTGAACATGATAGAGTTCTAGGCACTTATGTGTTTTTGTGCATTCATTTTACATTGAAATGTGCACAAGTCGGATCTTTGGTCATCATGCATCGGGATGCATGATTGATGGTCTTGGATCCGATTATGCCTCTCCCTTCATGTTTCGAGGTGATATGGGGTGGCATAGTGCATACATACACTTGGGAGACCCTCCCTTTTTTCTATTTTGTGCTCTACTGCAGCTTGGTGTCACAGTACACCAGTGGCCGGCACCCTCTTGTTATTGGCCGGCAGTGCATTATTGATGGCCGGTAGTGCCCACTCTTGGCCGGCAGGATGGTCGGCAGAAGCTCTTCATGGCCGACAAGCCACTGGTGCACTCTTCGGCATGGTTTTGGTAAAGATCCAGCAGCAAGTTCTCAAGGACACCCTACAGACAGAGCCTCAAGAGGGCAACCGGAGAGCTTACCGGGACGGGAATCGAGCATGCATGTTCACCTTCTTCAACTTGCTGAGGCAGCTTTGTTTATAGCTTACTTGTTAGTTAGCTTTAATTTTTAATTAATTAATTTGTTAATTAATTAAGTGTTGTAATAATTAGTAAGTAGATTGCTTATTATTCAATTTGGTTGTGTAATAATTAATTAGCTTGTTAGTTGGTTAATTAGTTGATTTGCATTATTTATTCGGACCCTCCATCGAGAGAGCGAATTTTGTAATAAGTGTGTGTGAGTGTGTGAATGTCTTCCGACCCCACGTCTTTCTCCCTTTTCCTTATCTGCTTTTAGTGGTTAGTTTTAGGGCATATTTCAATTAGCATCCATATGCTTGCATGTTTGCATTAATTCATCTGTACTGCATGCACCGGGCTCGGCGCATCATACTAACTGCATTGTATTTCAATTCCAACTTGAATACATGTTATCTAAATTGCATCTCATATGCCATCTTAGAATAGTCGAGTGTATTTCTAGTTGCATTTTGCGTGTGTTGCATTAGCCATCTTAACATGAACTAGGATCATGCATTGATTACTAACTAGTTGTTGTTTTGGCTCGGAGTATACTGTGAGTGTTTATGCTTTAGCATACTGCATGTGTGTTAATGTTGCCATGAAAGCATGCTTGCCATGAGGCTAATTGCTTATTTGATTAACTGCGTGAATGCTTGTGGGTGATGGTTAGATTACTTAAATTGGAACAATTCATTGAAATCCTAGATTTAGCCTACTTGTGAGAAGCAAACTTCAAACCGTCTTCAAACAAATGGATATGCAATGTTTTCTTCCAACTCAAGTGATCTAGTCTATACTTCTATGTTGTGGGCATCACATAGTAATTCTAGGTTAATAACCGGAATAAGAACGCATGTGTTTTCAAAAACAAGATATCATGCTTAGTACAGGCCGATCATTGATCGGGCGAGCAGGGGTGCTCATTGCATGACCTTCCCCTCTTGTACCCAAGTTCCCGAGCCGAGACAACTTTGGTGATGACGGACACGTAGCCTTAGGCACGAGTCAGGGTTTCCTAAATTCCCCCAAAATAAAATATTTAGGTGGCAACTTTGTATCTGGCAAAGCAGTCCATGTTTGGCACTTCTTTTACAAAAATCAGTTTTCTAAAACGATTTGCCGGATTTGGACTCTTTGGTGATTTTATCGGTCTTGCATTACACTTTGCGAGATTAGATTCAGAACCGTGACATTGAGTCCGAACTGTAGGTAGTAAGCCCAATGAACAAAACGGGATTTCGCGCCCCCATTTCGCGTGCGGAGCCCCGGGACGTTCGGGTCCGTCTATAGTTTCTGGCGACTCTACTGGA
Organism: Camellia lanceoleosa; assembly: GCA_025200525.1. Classification (NCBI taxonomy): domain Eukaryota; kingdom Viridiplantae; phylum Streptophyta; class Magnoliopsida; order Ericales; family Theaceae; genus Camellia; species Camellia lanceoleosa. Next base: position 31,242,857 of record CM045759.1, read on the forward strand.
GAGTTAGAGAACTTGACTCGAACTCATGATATCTTGTTTTGATTACACTTATGTGTTTCTTTGCATGGCATTTGCATTGGTGCACCTAGGACACCGTGTTTGTCGTATGCTATTCCTGAACGGTTTGTCGAAGGCTTGCTTTGATAAGCATGCCATAAGGCTGACCGGTTTCGGGCTTTGCCACGACGGGAACACAAACCTCGGTTTTTACTGGGGCACCCTTTTTGACCATTCGACCTAGTGCATATCGGAATCCATAGTGACTATTCCAAACTAGGACAAGTTGCTTACCTGATTATAGGTTGTTTGAAACTGCTGTGTGCATAGTGAAACCCTAGTTCCTGACAAAATAGGACAGGGAAACCCTACCCCCAACATAAGGGTATTTTGGCTCTCATTTGCTTGCTATGTCCTGTCAGAGTGTGTCTCTACAGGTTGTGTGTATCAGTTGGCAAGTCTAGGTATCAGGCCTACGGGCATCAGTATCAGTATTTTGGGAATCAGTTTTACCCACGGGTATCAGATTCAGATTTAGGGCAGTGATTTAGGAACAGTGATAAGTGGTTGAGAACAGTTCTTTCAGCTTGTGCTTGCCAACTATGTATTGTCTTTATTTAAGCTGTTATGCTGTTTGTTTTTCTGCTTATTGTTTCCTTACTACGCTTTATTTATCTTTTTGCAAGGTAGTTTAGCACAATTGCATCCGACTAGGTAGATATTCCCCGAGTACTCTAGGTTAGAGGTCGTAGACTTAATCGACCCGAGGATCTAAGAGATGGACAACCAGTGTTCCATTCCTTACCCCCGGTCACCAGACGGGGGTCAGTAAGGCGCAGTGTATCAGTACAGCGGTTACCAGATCACTGGCCTTTATCCACCCCACTAGTAAACAGTCAGGCTGAGGCCTCAGTTTCTACTGTAGAGATAGATATACCCGTTGTTCAGATAAACCAGCACTCTATGGCAGGCTTAGAAGAGATGATGCGTCAGCTCCAGGAAAGTATGAAAGCCATGCAGCAGGATGTTGCCCGTCAAACAGAATTTGCCACACGCCAGGCCGAGGCATGGCCTAACAGGCAGAAGTAATTGCCAGGCTACAGCAGCAAATTGGAGCATCTGCTTCACACCAAGCACCTCCCCCACCAAGAGTTCCAATACTCGGGGAGACAGCTAACGTCCAAGACAATACAGACGTTCCAATAGGGCCGGCTCCGACCCCAATCTTACCTCAGCTGTCCAAGCCACCCATGCCCACCAACCTACCGGATTCTCCCTTTGAGTTCGAGGCGGACCCCACAACACTAAAAGTGAGCAAACTGGAAAAGCTGTTTAAGAAGTCTCAAGGGGCTCATTCCATCCCGGATATTGAGGATGGGTACACTGATTCAGCCGTGACTCTGCTAGACCGGTTTCAAATGCCGTACATAGACCGTTTCGACGGGTCTGGAGATCCTATGGTGCATTTGCGGTTGTTCTCGGACATACTAAGGCCGATGGGCCTCTCCAGATTGCAGAAGCTTTCTTTGTTTGGCCGGACCCTGTCAGGAGTAGCGGCCATTTGGTACGCAAAATTGGAAGACTCTGTTAAGAGAAGTTAAGAGGAGATGGCTGAGGCCTTCGTAGCTCAATACTCCTATAATATGCAGATTGAGATTACAACCCGTGATCTTGAGACAACCAGACAAGAATCGAAGGAGAGCTTCTCCGACTTTGTAACCCGTTGGAGGGCCAAAGCCTTGATGATGACCATCAGGCCCGTGGACAAGGACCAAATACGGATGGTTGTGCGCAACCTCCAGCCCAAGCTCATGCAGAAAATGATCGTCCTCCCCCTCCCCACCTTTGCAGATTTACATGAGATAGGGGTGCAAATCGAGGACGCCATGAAACGGGGCCTCACTGATCATGACAGAGAGCAGCCCAAGAGGGCATTCAATCGCAGTTCGAATGTAGGCACAAGCAGTGCTGCAGCTACCAAATCTTCAGATGTGAGTATGGTCACCGCCATTACTACCCCAAGAACCCTTGCTGCTACACCGTTCACCGGTGCATCTGGAAGTAGTTCACAAATAACCAAGTACTCACCCCGAGGCCAAAGAACCTTCACCCCACTATACATGCCCCCATCCAAAGCTCTGGGGGTTTTGATCAGGAAAGGGCACTTGAAGCCACTAGAGCCGTGGCCACTACCAGACAGGCTCCCTGCTGCCCATAACCCAGCCAAGTACTGCGCCTTTCACCAGCAGCATGGTCATGACATCGACCAGCGCTTTCGACTGCGTCATGAGATTCAGGATCTCATTGATAACAGGGTGATCGTGCCTCCGGAGAAACCGAACGTCACAACCTACCCTCTCCCACCACATAACCAAGCTCCACCTCCCAAACGCATCAACTTGATCCAAACTGGGGTTGTGTCTAGGGCTGGGCAACCAACCCACCCGCCCGCACAAATCGCCCGACCCTACCCTACCCGCAGTGCTTTGGGCGGTTTCGATGTAGGTAGGCGGGTGGGTGCGGGTCAAGAAAGTCACAAAAGTTCGGGTTGAATCTGACCCACCGCAACCCGCAGCTTTTTTTTTTTTTTTTTTAAGAAAAATAACTAGTTATTATTATTATTTTTGCATCTTGGATAGATGGAGATAACTAGTTATTATTTTTATTTTTACATTTTGGATGAAAGTAAAATTTATTATATGGGTACTTATATACATTATCATAATCTAATGATATTTAAATTAGTGTTACTAGTTTGACTTTTATTTATATATATATATAAAATCATTATATTCCATTAGTCTAGTAGACACAGTTAAATATGATATTTTGAATTGTCATTCTATTATCACATTATTGCATATTAAAAACTAAATAGTGAAGATTAATCCACTATTAAAATTAGTGTTACTAGTATGACTTTTAAGGGTTTGTTTTTGCATATTTAAATTAGTGTTACTAGTTTGACTTTTAAGGATTTGTTTTTGCAAGCTAAGGAGGAAGATTAATCCACTATCCTTAAGTATGGTTCCATATCATCTTATTTAACATGTGGACTATTTATTATGATCATGAATTGTATATCTTGTAATTTAATTTATAACTCTTCTAAATAAATAAAAAAAAAGTGTGTAGAAAGTAACAAAAAATGTCAAATTTGCTTAAGTTAAAAAAAAAAAAAAAAAAAACTAAGAACCGAACCGCAAGACCCGCCAAGACATGAACCGCATCATGGGCGGTTATGGTCCATTTTTCCCCAACCGCATAAGTGCGGGTCGGGTCGGTTTTGACCCGCAACCCGCCAAAACCGACCCGTGAGCAGCCCTAGTTGTGTCATACAACCCTAGCATGTATGTCACCCCTTCTCACCTACCCAAGCCGGAGGTGTTCTTTTCTGATAGCACTAACTTGTGCATGTTGGACATCTCCCAAACCCAACCAGAATCGATGGTGGTGACTATCAAAGATAGAGCTGGGTCAATTGCGAGAACAGATGGGAATGATTATACAGAGCCCGAGGGGTCTGCGAGCTTTATGTATAACCCGAGCGGTTACATTACATCAGCAGGCCCGATTAGGCCAAATATAGAATTGCCAGTGGAGGCAGAGATTTGTGTAGTACGGGAGGATGGACCTGATCAGGTGCTAGATGACCAAGCGGATCTGGAAGAAGACCTTACAAATCTGTAGTTCTTTGAGGAGCAGGACTCAGGGGATGTGGCAGTCAATTGGTTTGATGGGTCAACAGAGTCTACTGGGTGGCTTGACGACCAGCAGGATGTTGTTGAACAACCTCAGCTAGAACAGGGTTCGTTAGGGACGGAGACGTCAACAGTGGCCGTAACAGCCGAAAATCAGTTTGTACTGCCGGAGAGCACTGGTGTTAAGAGTTTTGCTCGGAATTAGAGCAGTTCGAGTACAAAAGATAACGAGCAGCAGGCTTTACAGAAGCAGTTTGAGCGGGAAAGGATCGAGGATTCTAAGAGGGTCAGAAAGGCCAAAGCCCTTGCAAGGACGGAACTTGCTGTGTGTACAGGAATGGAACGTGCTGCGAGCATAGGAATGGAAGGTGCTGTGGGCACAGGAATAGTCGTAACGAAGCCGGACAGGTGTCTATCGGCTATCGATGGCATGTGGTGGGAAGATGACGACCTATGTCTTGCCCACACAGATGAAGACTGGGGACAAAGCCAGCTGAATGGTACCTGGTAAGTGGGAGAGGTTGACCACATGACTAGGAGTGGGTGGTATTTCAAGCCCCCGCACTTAGATCAACCAGAGGCGTCCGGAAAGGACAAGGAGGCCGAGAAGCAGAAAGAAAAGCTGCTCGAAGAAGAGGCTGTGCTGAAACAGCTTAAAAAGATACAGGCAGAGATCTCCATCTTGGGATTGCTGATGGCTTCAAGAGTACACAGACAGGCTGTCCTTTCGGCAATGGACAAGGCCAAACTTTCCATAGACACCACGCCTGAGCAGCTGGTAGGATTGGTTTTTCCGGGAGGAGCTTTCCCGACATTGACCTTCAGTGACAAGGAGCTGCTGCCTAAGGGTGCGAGCCATAACAAACCACTCTACATCTCTGTGGAGTGAAGACACAAGTGGGTACCAGTGGTTCTTGGCGACACAGGATCCGCCATTAATGTGTGCTCGTCGAGGACGGCATATGCAATCGGGTTAAAGCCTATGGACTTTGTGCCAACTGCCCAGGTAATAAGGGCCTATGACAATACAAGCAGAGAGGTGATGGGGACTGTGCAGATTTGGACCCAGGTTGGTCCAGGACAACATGATATTGACTTTCATGTCTTGGATGTTCCCGCAACCTCCAATCTACTCCTAGGGTGGCCGTGGCTGCACCAGTTGAAAGCGGTCTCTTCCACCCTGCTTCAGATGTTGAAATACCCCCACGGGAAGGGGGTGGCTATTATTTTTGGGAATTCGTCAATCCATCCGCCGCTAGAGGTCTCTACACCAGTTTTGGAAATCGAGCATGGCACGGAGGATGTGTTCCTATCAGGATTTACCCTAGCCGAGGCCCGGGTTGTTCAGAATATCTTAGCTGTTGATGAGGGGTTGTATGTCAGCGCACAGTCAGTGTACCTCATGAACAAGCTTCAGCACATCCTCGGGATGGGACTAGGAAAAAGTAGCCGAAAGGGCATTAGAGCATCGGCCGAAGTGTCGCACAATCTACATACCTTTGGCTTGGGTTATCTGCCCACCAAAGAGGACTGGGTGAGAAAGGGGAAGAAAATGGCCGGAAGAGCTAGAGCTAAGCAGATGGGGAAACATTTTGAGTTGATACATCGGCCTATCCAGGGCACCCTAAACGGACGCTTCGTCCGGGAGGGGGAAAACTTTCCATTCTGCGGCTTCCCAGAGCCATGGCTAAATGCAGAGAAGAGGCGCCTGTCGGGATTTGAGATCTTCTTTGACTTACAGTTGTCCGGGGATGATGTTGCCGAGGCGCAGATAGACCCATCAGTTGAGGTTAAGCAGTGTAAGGAAGTGGATTCCGAGAGCACCGAGTTTAAAATGGGGGTAGCACTGGCTTGTCTACTTTCAGATCCTCTGATCGTACATAAGTGCTTGGGGAATGACCTCTCAGTGTCTATGATCGGGAATGAAACGGCTGCGAGCCCATCTTCAAACATTTTGGATGCATCCATTGCACCCTCCCTCGTCTGGCAGTACGAGGAGGGATTTTTATCGAGCAGCACCGGGTCAGGTAGTGAGTCGGAATCTGATTCCACTGAGTCTGTAGAGTCGGAATCAGGTTCCAGCTCCTCTGAGTCTGAGTCTGGTATTCCTGGGGGTGACAACCGGGGTGCCACAGTCCTGTCTACGTCGTCTTTTTCTTTTTCCTTTGAGTCTGTTGTAACAGAGGAATCAAGCGACTTGGAAGTGAATAATGAGAATGAAATGGCTATGGCCTTCGAGTACTTTTCTGTGCCTTTGATTTATTGTATTAATCAGGACTTTCAAAATTTCGATGAAAATGACGAGGAAGAAATTCCTCTGGTTTTGAAATATTTGCTTGAACAAGAGCAGGAGAGGTTTGTAAAACCCTTGGTTGATGAAATCACCCAAATTAATGTTGGTACTGAGAAAGACCCGTGGCTGGTCTAGATCGGGTCCACGTTATCTTCGGAGAAGTGCGAGCGCTTAGTCGCTTTATTAAAAGATTTCAAAGATGTTTTCACATGGTCCTACGGAGAGATGCCTGGAATCCATCCTGAGATTGTACAGCACTGGATCCCTCTTGACCCAGAGGCTCGACCTGTCAAGCAGATACTCAGAAGGATCTACTCGGACTGGGCTATCAAGATCAAAAAAGAGGTCACCAAGCAAATTGACGTAGGGTTCCTGCTGGTATCTGAATACCCAACTTGGTTGGCCAATATCATTCCGGTGCCGAAGAAAGACGACAGAATTCGGGTATGTGTGGACTTCAGGGATTTGAATAAAGCCATTCTGAAGGACGACTTTCCTCTGCCGCATATCGACGAATTAGTGGATTTCACTGCTGGGCATGCACTGCTCTTGTTCATGGACGGCTTCTCAGGCTACAATCAGATATTGATGGCACCCGAAGACCGGGAGAAGACTGCTTTTACCGCCCCGTGGGGGACCTATTGTTATAGGGTGATGCCGTTTGGGCTGAAGAATGCTGGAGCTACGTATCAACGGGCTGCGACAACAATATTGCACGACATGATCCACAAAGAGGTTGAGGTGTATGTAGATGACATGATTGTCAAGTCCAAAGAAAGAGAGGGCCACTACACCACCTTACAAAAATTCTTTCAACGGATCAGAGAGTATCGGTTGCGGCTGAATCCTCAAAAATGTACATTTGGTGTTATAGCAGGGAAAATGCTGGGGTTCTTGATCACACAGAGAGGTATCGAGGTCGATCCTTCCAAAATCAAGGCCATCTTAGAAATGCCACCACCAAGGACTAAAAAAGAAGTGCGAGGCTTTCTAGGTAAAGTGCAATTCATAAGACGGTTTATTTTAAAATTAACCTTGACTTGTGAACCACTATTTGGTCTCCTGAAGAAAGGAAAGAAGTTCTAATGGGACGGCCGATTCCAAGCTGCTTTTGAACAGATCAAACAATATTTACAAAACTTACTTGTGTTGTCACCGCCTGAGCCGGAAAAACCGTTGATTCTGTATCTTTCAGTGACTAAAACTACAATGGGTTGCATGCTTGCACAAGAGTCTGAGGACAAAGTGGAGAGAGCTATCTACTACCTGAACAAGAAAATGCTAGATTATGAGACCTGTTACACCCCGCTGGAGAAGACTTGTCTGGCCTTGGTATGGGCTACCAGGAAGCTGCGGCACTACCTGTTAGCTCACTCCGTAATACTGGTTTCGAGATTAGATCCAATCAAATATCTCTTCGAGAAACCGGCACTTATAGGTAGGCTAGATTGTTGGTTGCTTCTGCTTTCCGAATTTGATCTGAAGTATGTGACACGCAAGTCAGTGAAAGGGAGAGCGGTAGCGGAGTTCCTAACCAATCACCCAGTCGAAGGGGATGACGCAGCTGAGTACCTATTCCCAGACGAGGCCATTTTGTATGTTGAAGAAGAGACTTGGATGATGTACTTTGAGGGATCGTCAAACTAATATGGGTATGGGATAGGAGTGTTGCTGATAGCACCCGACCTTTCATTCATACCTCTTGCATTCAAACTCCGGTTCAAAGTCTCGAACAATGAAGCAGAATATGAGGCATGTATTGCCAGTTTAAAAGCAGCTCTAGAACTAGGGGCAAGACGGTTGGATGTCATCGGGGACTCGAACCTTGTTGTATCTCAAGCTAAAGGAGATTAGAAAGTCAAAGAAGAAAAGATGAGAATCTACCACCAAACCTTCGACGTGCTGATTCCTCGGTTTGAGAAACTGAACTTCGCTCATCTGTTAAGAGAGAACAACAAGTTCGCAGATTCATTAGCAACTCTATCTTCTATGATAGACATCCCTTTTGGAGTCCGGATGCGTCCGATCATCATTGAATAGAAATTTATGCCGGCCTACGAGTTGATTGCCGCTATAGATGAGGTGCAAGATGAAAACCCCTGGTATTACGATGTTTGGAACTTCTTGGAAAAAGAGACGTATCCACCAGGGGCAAATGCCAAATATAAAAGGGCAATTCGAAGAATGGCTACTCAGTTCATCATCTGTGGAGGAAAACTGTACAAGAGGGGTCATCTCGGGATGCATAAGCTGTGTGTTGATGCTGAAGAATCCAAGCGCCTGATGGAGGCCATCCATGGAGGAGAGTGCGGAGCGCACATGAATGGGGTGATGCTAGCCCGGAAGATCCTTAGACAAGGTTATTACTGGTCCACCATGGAGGAGGATTGTATTGGCTTTGTTCGGCGATGCCATAAATGTCAGATCCATGCAAACCGCATGAACATTCCGCCGTCGAAGCTGTACAACATGACTTCGCCATGGCCATTTTCAGTCTGGGGGATTGATGTCATCGGGGCTGTCACTCCAAAGGGGTCCAATGGGCATGAGTTCATTCTGGTCGCGATAGACTATTTTACGAAGTGGGTTGAGGCTCAATCTTATGCGGTATTGAAGGCTTCGCATGCTGCTACATTTATCAGAAACAACATCATCTGTCACTATGGGGTCCCGAACGAGATCATTTCAGATAATGGTTCCCACTTCAAGAAGGAAGTGATTGACTTGTTGGACAAGTACAACGTGGCTTTTCATAAGTCGTCTACATATTGGCCACAAACCAACGGAGCTGTTGAGGCCGCCAACAAGAACATCAAGCATATTTTGCAGAAGATGGTGGAAACCTACCAGAGCTAGCCAGATAAGCTATCATTTGCCCTGTGGGGCTGCCGGACTTCAATTCGAACTTCTACTAGAGCAACTCCATATTCATTGGTTTATAGGATAAAGGCTATTCTGCCTATCGAAGTTGAGGTTCCATCATTGTGAGTGTTGGCTAAGTGTCAGATAGCTGAGGCAGATTGGTAGCAAAGCAAGTTCGAAGAACTCGTGCTCTTTGACGAGAGAAGGCTGAAAGCACTGTACCATGTTCAGGGTTATCAACGAAGAATTGCCAGGGCTTTCAACAAGAAGGTTAAGTCTAGGAATTTGAAGGAAGGGGATCTTGTGCTCAAAGACAACCGAGCTCCCATCTTGAACCATCCCCAGCCTCATCTCCATCCTGAGACGACTCTGACTGCGGACTCACTGCCTCCTCATCGGACTCATCATCACCTGGGGCAGGTGCCCACGAACTACTCCTGGCGTGAGCTCACCCAACTCTGCTCTGGCTATGTGCTAGAATCCCTCGTCCCGCTCCCCCTGCTGCTCGGACAGGTGCTGAAGGACCCGCCCCTGCTCCTGGTGGGGCATCTGATGGACTTGGCATCAGGAAAGGAATCTAAAAAAGGGCAATCCGCCAAAACACATTAGCAATAAAATGTAGCAGATGCCAAGAATAATGTGCTGTGAGCAGTGAATGATTTGCAGTGTATGTATACAGTGAGCGGTGTATGGGAGCAATGTATTAGATCAATGCAGTGTGCAACTGTGCAAATGATGGCGTGTCAAGAAAAGACTTTGTGGCATGAGGTGTAGTTTGAAAGAACGTACCAGAATACTGTAAATACTGAGCAGGTCCATGCTTGTCTGCAGCATCCCCATCACCGAAGCTGTCAGCTCCAGAGACTGACTAGTGTACTCATTAGAAGCTTGCAAAAGTGTTGAGATCATTAGTATTCTGCGGGATATCAAATGAACTGAAATGCCTGTACAGAATGAAAAGTATAGTGCATACCGGGGTCGAGCCGCGCACTCCGACAAGCTCATGACCAGCTGGAGGAGGAGCGATGGGAATCTGATAAGTCTCTCCAACCCATCCTCGGTATGTCATAGTAGTAGGCAGTGCTGGCCATGTAGTCCCTTGTCTCTCCTCGGCACCTTTTCTCCTACGAGATCTGGTCGCTCCGCCTCTCCCTCCCGCAACTGGAATCCTCGCTCCCTCTTCTCCGCGGACACCGGACAAAAGTGGCATCAGATGTGTCTGAATGAAGGTCGCGTAGTCGCCCTCAAAGCAGAAATAATCAGTCTCCAGTCCCACCATGAACTCAATCACCTGGTTGGTCAACAACCTGTGTGTCTCCCTCATCGATAGTGGAGGTACTGCCGGTACAAACAGAGCAGGCAAGCCCAAGGTTTGGCGTATGAATCGCTCACTCAGAAACCAGGCACGACAGATCGGGCCCTCGAAGAGGATGCGGTAGTGAGACATAGTCTGGGCAACGTGGTACTGATCTCAGAGTCCTAACGGGATCACCTCCCATGGCTGCCACGTAATCTGAGAAAAGAGAATCAACAAGATGATCAGTCGTCAAATAGCTAATCTGGGTGCATCTGGTTAACTGAAATAATCTCATTGCAGACTTACCTCGTACGCCGTGACCGAGTCAAAAAATTGCCGGAAGAACATAAAGCTCTCTCGGGTCCTACGACAGAGCGGGCCGTCATATACATCAGAGATTGGGACTGTCGCTGGGGTCTCCTCCACAGGCTTTGGAGCAAGTGTCGGGAAGTACGCGTATACCCATAGCTGTGAGAAAGATTTGATCAATACAGTGTATGAACAGAGTATAGAACATGCTGAAAGCAGAATGCAGTACAATGCATAAGGGGCGCAGGCCTAGAGCAGATATTAGATCTTGTGTGTGCAGTGTATAGGATGCAGTGTGCAGTATGTATGGTGTATGGAAAATGCAAAGCAGAAAGCATACAGTGCAAGAGTGGATACAGAAAATGCAAAAAGTACCAGTGTTGAACAAAGTAAAAGCAGGAAATGCAAAGCAAATAATGAAGAGGGGCAACTAAGCTGTGTACCTCCCAAGCCCGCCAGTAGCCACCGATCAACCTCCCGCACATCTGAAAGGTCGAGCTCATGTACCTGTAAAGAGTGGTAAGGCCGGCTGCGCCCCAGTCATAGAAATGAACCCGCTGGAGCACCACCATAGCGCCCAGGAAGTATAAACCCACGGTATTCCACCTGTTCAAAAACAAGGTGGTACCGAAAAGGAATAGGAGGAAGCCCCTAGCATACTGCTCCGCCTCTACATCGGTCTCGGGGTCCTCCCCGCTGTAATGCTCCTCGAACCAGGTACATCTAACCATGCTCGCTAGAAGAATCGATGGACGAGCTCCAAGTAATGTATCCCATGCGGCCACCCACTCTCCCATGTCGGGATCAAGGGGAATCGGATCACCTCCTATGCCCAAGCCAGTGATCATGGCAAAGTCGAAAGGAGTCATCGTCATCTCTCCCTCTGTGGAGAAGTGGAAGGAGTTGGTGGTGTCCCACCACCTCTCCACAAGAGCCCCTAGGAGAGGGCAACTCGCTGTGACCCGTGTCAACCTGTAGCAAAATAGACCGAAGCCGGTCTCGTCAATGATCTGGCGGACCCTCGCGGGAAGCACATTATACCAATCCCGAGCGGTCGTCGCACCATAACATCTGAAGGAGTGGGATCCATCCTGTGGCAGTGTATATGATGAAATCATATCAGCGCTGTATTGAAAATGCAGTTCAGATCAGATCAGCGATATATTGAAAATACAGTTTAGATCAGATCAGCGATGTATTGAAAATGCAGTTCAGATCAGATCAGTAATGTATTGGAAATACAGTTGCCTCTAGAGCAGTGATGTATTGAAGATACAGTTGAATTCAGGGTAGTGACACATGAGGTGCGGTCGTATGTAGTATATACAGGACAGATGTGTAAAGTACTGTTAAATGCAGAGCAACAATGTATGAAATACAGTCAGATCAAAGCATGTGATGCAATCAGATCGAAATAGTGCAAGAAATGCAAATGGTTGAAAGTAATACTGCAGAAAAGCAGAGTCGGTACCTCCACAGTAATGGCTGACAAATGAGACCTCGGCTCTCTCAGTAAGAGGTCGTCTGGCGCGTCCTCATCGAAATTAATGAAAGTGTGGATGCCTCCTGCCACTAGAATAATGTGAGTCTCTGGGTGATACCTTGTGGCGTCAAAGGGACGTATGCTCAATGGTAAAGGTTGAGGCTCAACCCCCGGCTCAACCGCGAAGTTTGCTGCCAACTCTACTGGAGGAAGTGTGGGGAAGCCCCCTTCATGCGGGATATTGTCAGCTATCTAAGATAGATGCAAAAGTGATGCAAAAATGAGCAAAATAGTGAAGTTTTGAACAAATCAAACCGTAGGAGAGAAAAAATTCAAATAAAGTTGAAAACCCGGGAAAAGTGAACTAACCTTGAAAGAAACTCGGGGGAAATGATCCTTGAATGGGGGAAATGACGAAAGACACCTCAGATTCAAATTCTGATCGGTTCAAATCGAAGTGAACGAAGAGGTTTTAGCGATTCAAGGTTGTTTAGGGTGTTGGGAAACACGTAGAACACGTGAATCTAGAGAGAAGGCACACCTAGAGGGCAAGAGAAATGTTTTCTATGCAAGAGGTGTGGAGGAAATGGAGTAATTTTGGGTGTATTTAAAGAACCATGGTCGAAAACACGGATTTGCTCGAATCTGCCATCGATGGCCGGAAGTGGCCATTGATGGCCGGTAGGGGGCCGGCGGCTTTCCCTGATGGCCGGCAGGACTCTAACAGCTTCTTTTACCTATTCGGCCTTGGTATGTGTCCCTGGATTCCAACAATTCCAAGGAGTGTTCAAATTTTGATTCAAAATGCCTCCGTGGAAGCCCAGAATCACGTTCTCAATATACGGTGGTCATCGCCCATCAACGCGCACAAGGTGTATCCTTTTGACGCATCACAAATCTTCTGGGAGGTAAGCCGGAAGTTGCCTTCAAGATGTCTTTATCAAGCATGCTTTTGTTGTCACCTGGCATTTACTTGTTGCATTAAACATCCATTATATATATTTGCATTGTTTTGCACCACATTTATCTTGCGTTGTTTCGCACATACCTTTAACTTGCGCTGTTACGCTCGTTACTTGCGTTGTGTCGCACTCTTCTTTAACTTGCGCGGTTACACTTGTTACTTGTGTTGTTTCCCTCTCTCCTTTAACTTGCGCTATTACGCTCGTTACTTGCGTTGTTTCGCACACCTCCTTTAACTTGCGCTGTTACGCTCGTTACTTGCGTTGTTTCGCACACCTCCTTTAACTTGCGCTGTTACGCTCGTTACTTGCGTTGTTTCGCACTTTTCTTTAACTGGCGCTGTTACGCTCGTTACTTGCGTTGTTTCGCAGTTCTCTAACTTGCGCTGTTATGCACTCCTGTAACCTCCGTTGTTTCACACTTCTCTAACTTGTGCAGTTATGCACTCCTCTAACTTGTGTTGTTTTGCACTGCTCTAACCTACGTTGTTTTGCACTTCTCTAACCTGCATTGTTTTGCACTACTCTAACCTGCGTTGTTTCGCACTTCTCTAACCTGCGTTGTTTCACAATTCTCTAACTTGTGCTGTTTTGCACTCCTCTAACTTGCGTTGTTTCGCACTTCTCTAACTTGCGTTGTTTCGCACTTCTCTAACTTGTGCTATTTTGCACTCCTCTAACTTGCGTTGTTTCGCACTTCTCTAACTTGCGCTGTTACGCACTCCTCTAACTTGCGGTGTTTCACACTTCTCTAACCTGCGTAAGGAGGTGCGAGGCTTTTTCGGTAAAGTGCAATTCATAAGACGGTTTATCTCAAAATTAACCTTGACTTGTGAACCATTCTTTGGTCTCCTAAAGAAAGGAAAGAAATTCTAATGGGACAGCCGATGCCAAGCTGCTTTCGAACAGATCAAACAAAATTTACAGAACCTACCTGTGTTGTCACCACCTGAGCCGGGAAAACTGTTGACTTTGTATCTTTCAGTGACTGAAACTACAATGGGCTGCATGCTTGCACAAGAATCTGAGGACAAGGTGGAAAGAACTATCTACTACCTGAGCAAGAAGATGCTGGATTATGAAACCCACTACACTCCACTGGAGAAGGCTTGTTTGGCCTTGGTATAGGCTACCAGGAAGCTGCGGCACTATCTATTAGCTCACTCCGTAATGCTGGTTTCGAGATTAGATCCCATCAAATATCTCTTCGAGAAACCGGCACTTACGGATTGGCTAGCTCGTTGGCTGCTTCTGCTTTCCGAATTTGATCTGAAGTATGTGACGCGCAAGTCAGTGAAAGGGAGAGTGGTAGCGGAGTTCCTTGCCGATCACCCAGTGGACGGGGATGAAGCAATTGAGTATCTGTTCCCAGACAAAGCCATTCTGTATGTTGAAGAAGAGACTTGGACGATGTACTTTGATGGAGCGTCAAACCAATATGGGTATGGGATAGGAGTGTTGCTGATAGCACCCGACCTTTCCTTCATACCTCTTGCATTCAAACTCCGGTTTAAAGTATCGAACAATGAAGCAGAATATGAGGCATGTATTGCCGGTTTAGAAGCAGCCCTAGAACTAGGGGCAAAATGGTTGGATGTCATCGGGGACTCGAACCTTGTTGTATCTCAAGCTAAAGGAGATTGGAAAGTCAAAGAAGAAAAGATGAGAATCTACCACCAGACCTTGGACATGCTGATTCCTCGGTTTGAAAAACTGAATTTCGCTCATCTATTAAGAGAGAACAACAGGTTTGCATATTCACTAGCAACTCTATCTTCTATGATAGACATCCCTTTTGGAGTCCGAATGCGTCCGATCATCATCAAACAGAAATTTGTGCTGGCCTAAGAGCTAATTGCCGCCATAGACGAGGTGCAAGATGAAAACCCCTGGTATTACGATGTCTGGAATTTCTTGGAAAAAGAGACATATCCACCAGGGGCAAATGCTAAAGATAAGAGGGCAATTTGAAGAATAGCTTCTCAGTTCATCGTCTGCGGGGGTAAACTGTACAAGAGAGGTCATCTGGGGATGCATAAACTGTGTGTTGATGCTGAAGAATCAAAGCACCTGATGGAGGCCATCCATGGAGGATAGTGCGGAACGCACATGAACGGGGTGATGCTAGCCCAGAAGATCCTTAGACAGGGTTATTGCTGGTCCACCATGGAGGAGGATTGTATTGGCTTTGTTTGGTGATGCCACAAATGTCAGATCCATGCAAACCGCATGAACATTCCGTCGTCGAAGCTGTACAACATGACTTCGCCATGGCCTTTTTCAGTCTGGGGAATTGATGTGATTGTGGTTGTTACTCCAAAGGGGTCCAATGGACATGAGTTCATTCTGGTCGCGATAGACTATTTTACGAAATGGCTTGAGGCTCAATCTTATGCGGTGTTAAAGGCTTCACATGTTGCTAAGTTCATCAGGAATAACATCATCTGTCACTACGGGGTCCCGAACGAGATCATTTCAGATAATGGTTCTCACTTCAAAAAGGAAGTGATCGACTTGTTGGACAAGTACAATGTGGCTTTTCATAAGTCGTCTACATATCGGCCGCAAACCAACGGAGCTGTTGAGGCCGCCAACAAGAACATCAAACATATATTGCAGAAGATGGTGGAAACTTACCGGGATTGGCCAGATAAGCTGCCATTTGCTCTGTGGGGCTACTGGACTTCAATTAGAACTTCTACTGGAGCAACTCCGTATTCATTGGTTTATGGGATGGAGGCTGTCCTACCTATCGAAGTTGAGGTTTCGTCTTTGCGAGTATTGGCTGAGTGTCAGATAGCGGAGGCAGATTGGCAGCAAAGCAGGTGTGACGCCCCGATTCTACGCTATTGGTTGCAGTCTAGGGAGATTCACTAATGAGTCCTATGGTCAATAACCAAGTAAGATCCCAGATCGCCGGAGGAGTCAAAATAGCCTCCCTTCTAAGTCCAACTTTCTTAGGCAGCGCACTACCCTTTTGATATATCTTAAAAGGTATTGACACAAGGTCTCATAAGCAACGATAAGGTTCATACATTTACGTAGAATACAAATACATAACAACCACAATATACTTAATTCAAAAGATGGGTCCATTACATTACATCCCAAAAGAAAGCTTAAATCTTCACATAAGTCTTACAAAATATCCAAAAAAGAAACTTCTAATTTTTCTAGGATAGCCAAAAGTCTTCGAAGGTTTCAGGCTCGTTGTCTCCAGCTATAAGTTCCTCTTCATTACCTGGCATGATACGCCGTAAGCTTTGAATGCCCAGTAAACACACACACACCCCATCCATTTTTCCCCAGTCCAATACACAATAGTAGTAAAGCATGATACTCAAATAAATAAATAAAGGGTTAAGTTAGATGTTAGTAAACTAGAAATCCCCCAAAGAGATTTCATCCTCCCAACCACAAGAATCGGACGCGGATTATTCGGTATGCCCCCTCTTTTGCTGCTTTGTTGCAGACCTAACCTCGGATGCCTACCAACGGTTATGTACCGTGTAGTGCCAACCGCAGGGCCTCAAAAGAGACGGTAAAATAGGGCCTTGCCCGAATCCCTCCTTACACCAAACCACCTAGGGTCCGAATACAACCGCTCCGTTCAAGGGTCCCGAAAACCACTTGCGCAAGACTTTAACTTCCAAATAGGGAACGCATCCTAACAAACCATATATCATATAATCTCATCTTTTCAAGACTCAAGTGTTCGAAAACCCAATACCCTCCCAATTAGGTTTCCCGTTGAGTTAAATGTTTTACATCAAGGTTAGTCCAACTTACAAGACAATAATATCCACATAAGTATGCATCCTTCAGATGAGGAAGATAAATAACATAACCATAACACATATAATATCATGCCAAAATATGCTCAGAAGCTAATAAATATTTTCATGAATACGAGGGCATAAAACATCCATGCATAACGAAATTTTCAGATTTAATATCACATAAAGATTAAAATGAAAGGGCTATTTTAGATCTTTCACCGGACTCGGCCTTCCTATGGTTCATAGAGAATTTGATCTAGTTTCTAGAACATATTTTAGAAATGGGATTGCTTTTCTGGATTTTAGGTTATTTAGAAAACATTCCAGCGCTGTCTAGATTCTGTCCAGATCCATCGACCGTTACGAAAATTTGATTTTCTTGCAAACCGCTTAATGTTTTTCAATGAAACCAATTTTAGTTGAAAGATAACTCCTTAAGAAAGATTTTGACATAAATAGAGGTCCAGAATAATTTTATACATTTTTCTGGAATTTTTGGAATTGAGCTGCGAAAAACAGATTCTAAGGTACCATGCCCAAAACAAGAAGATTTATGAGAAAGGGGTCCACCAAGGGAAAATTTTCATTTCTTTTGTGATAAAAACATGCCAACTAACATACAATAAACTCAGAAAATTTACTTGGAAGTGTGCCTTTGGAAAGTCTGAGAGATTTGTATGAAAAAAGATGGTTTTGTGCCAAAATGGGAAAAATGCAAGAGAGGTAGAGTCAATACTCAACTCTTAACACCTTTAACACAAGTAACTCATCAAAAACATATCTGAAAACATTATTTAAAACCATTAGAAACATGTATTTGAAAAAGGAAAATGAAAGAGAAGGTTGTATTGTGGCTTACTTGTTAAGCTTTGAACACGAAGGCTCTCTTCTTCGTCCCTCTTCCTCTCTAGACTTCTCTCTCTTGCTCTCCTTTCTCTTCTCTAGCCGAATGTGTGTGTGAGTGTGTTGTTTGTGCTTGCCAAGCTAGGGGATGTTGGTATTTATAGACAATTTTTGATGTAAAATGTCCTAAAAGCCCATTAGTTGGAAATGGAAAGAAAGGTTAGGATTTGTTTGAAGTTTAAAGGAATAGGAGTGATTTGGGAGGCTTGCTCAAGGATTAGGCAACATCTAGTTGTAATGAAACTAGTTTTGGAATTAGCATCCTAGGTCTAGGTTACTAGGTTTGTGGTTTTTCTAGAATTTCTTGATGATAAATTTTGAAAATTGTCTCCTCACTTTCTCCTAGAATGGCTGGCCCTAGGGAAGGGTGAAGGGGCTATTTTTTAATCAATTTAGGTTCTAGGGCACACTTCTCAAGGTGTATATATATATATCTCACTTGATTGATGGTACTTATGGTACAAGGGTACATGTACTAGTTTTT
Organism: Camellia lanceoleosa; assembly: GCA_025200525.1. NCBI lineage: Eukaryota > Viridiplantae > Streptophyta > Magnoliopsida > Ericales > Theaceae > Camellia > Camellia lanceoleosa. Next base: position 31,260,927 of record CM045759.1, read on the forward strand.
GGGGTAAATTTTGAATTTAAATAAAGAGTGAGGGTTTGGAGTTGAATACATGTATTGGAACCCTACTTATGTAGAATTTAATTAAATTAGGTTAGGGAACCTAATCCGGCTAGGATAATTCCTGTTTTGATAAAAAAAAAAAAAAAAAAAAGGTACTGCTAACCGACAAGATTCGAATTAATTCAAGTAATCGAGGGGCTTTTAGAAAATAATTCAAACATTAGGGTCTTTAAAGTGAATACATATTTCAGGGGCTTCACAGCAGGTTCGAAGAACTCATGCACTTTGACCAGAGAAGGCTGAAAGCACTGTACCATGTTCAGGGTTATCAACGAAGAATCGCCAGGGCTTTCAACAAGAAGGTTAAGTCTAGGAATTTGAAAGAATGGGATCTTGCGCTCAAAGAAAACCAAGCTCCCATCCACGACCCTAGGGGCAAGTTTAGACCCAATTGGACTGGTCCTTACATCATCAAGTCTATCTGGTCGGGTGGAGCTGTCGTTCTGATGGACCTAGATGGCCTAGAGTTCTCACAGCCGATCAACATGGACAAGCTGAAGAAATATTATCCCTGAGTGGCTCGCTAGGCCGAAAACTCGAAAGGGCGACCTAGGCAAAAGTTAGAGCATGAAAATTTTGAAATTATAAAAACTGAGCTCGCAAGGTTGAAAACCCGCAAAGGGCGGCCTTGGCAAAAGTTAGAGCGCAAAAGGAGAGAGTTAATACATGAGTGAACCCAAGCCGAACTACGTAAGGCTTGATTCCCATCTTTGGGATACGTAGGCAACTTCATCTTAAAGTCCAGCCATAAACACTTCCCCGATCAACTTTGTCTATGTGATCATCTTGATCACCTTTGTCTATTCTACATCCAAGAGCTCGGTTGTGATCTCCAGTGCAGTGCTATTCAGACTAGGGGCAACTTTCCAATTGCTGAGGTCCGGGGTTGTGCATCTCAGGGACAGATCTCAGGCGTGTCCAGTTATGATCCATATCAAAAATGGTTTTGAAAAGTTTTAATAAAAGTTTCTGCTCAAAGTACTGATTAAAGCAAATAAATTCGGGGCACGGTCAGGTGTTCCTGCGTCCCCTCCCAGAGCTGGTAGAGGCCTCTGATGCCAAAGTAGGCCCAACCTGCGCCTCATCAAAGAGCCAAACTATGTACTCACCAGAGAGGGTGCTATTGAAAGTGAGAGCGGCGGCCAAAAGCTCTCTCGTTCTCCAGGCTGTGGCATACTGAGCTAGCTGAGCACCTCGGACCGGAAATACAGCAAGGTACTCTATCCTCTCCCCCGGGCAAATCTGATCATGGCCGAACTGGCGCCGGAATCGGAACGGGAAGTAAAAGACACAGTGTGTCAAGTTGATCAACTGAATCTCAGGCTGGTGGGTCATGCTGTAACTCATCGCCGGCAGATTGAGCCAGGGGCAGCACCAAGCAATGTCTATAGTAGATAGACCGCACATCCATTCGAACCACCATCCCTCATCAGGAGCATCGACTAGGCATTGTCCGAAGAAATAGCCACGAGCTGAATATGCCAGGCATGAGTCCACCACCCTCAACTTGTCGATCAACTAGATCTGGGGAGGGATAAAAAAAAATGAGAGATTAAAGAATAGAGAGGTGTATGTTGAGAGAAAGAGTGAGAAAAGGGTTTTGAGAGAAAAAACCGAGCCTGAGGGCCGAGTGATGCGAGAAATATATGTGAGATGGGGTGGGAAACCTTACCTGCAGTAGTAGTGGGCTCCCAACCAAGCTAGCTGTGTCCCGGTGATGAAAAGCTTCTAAACCCATCAATGTCTCAGCTAAGGTCATGGCGATGCAGCCCTTGCCTTCACTTAAGCCCTCGGCAACTTCAATCAAACAAGTGCTAAACGCACCGGAGCCTGGGACAAACAAGAAATGAGACAACATGCATAAGCAAAGTGCATGTCGCCGATAACCCTGCCAATAATGATCGACGCGGTCACCAGCGTCAGAAAATTGACCAAGCAAGCTTGGAATGTCCAGCTTTCCGTCACGAATCAACGACCGAGCATCGTGCAAAGTGAGGCCGTACATTCGTCCCAAAGCTTGGACGTGGCCAAAACGGAACTGTCACAGAATTTCTTCATCACACTCGAATTCCATTAGAGCTTGGAAATCCTCGAAAGTAGGACGCATCTCTTGCCTGCCAAAGCTAAAGACGTGTGTCACCGGATTCCAAAACTTCGCAGCGGCATGAAGGAACGAAAAACTCAGCGGGGTACGGCCCAATGTGAACAATGCGTTTATTCCAAAACCTGGAAGTTCAGCTTTTCCGAGCCATCTAAGTTGGCAATCCAATTTTTGAGGTTTTGGACAAGAAAAGCTTCTAGTTGAGGCAAAATTGAGCTAAAATGAAGAGCACCCCGAAGCTGGAACTCATATAGAAGATAAGGCAGTGAATGGAGGACAAATGTCAACATTTTGGTGAATCTACCATCGATGGCTGGCACCGGCTTATTGATGGCCGGCAATGGCACTTAAGTGGCCGGCAGTGGCATATTGATGGCCGGCAGGCCTTCCCCTGTGGCCGGTAGCCTCTCTCTCATGCCCACTGACCTTCCTGGTGAAGACCCAGTTGCTTTCCGTAGTGAAGTCCTGTTATTTGTGCCTTTTTAAGGTCTTGTTTTTGTCCTGTTGTGTCTCGTTTAAGTCATAGTAGTTTTCAATTTTGTATCAAGTTGTAATCATCTTCCTCTCATTTATCGAGTTGTTGTAACTTGCTTATTGAGTTGTAAATTTGTTAAAGCTTTATTTTGCTTATCGAGTTGTTTTGTTATTAGTCGGTTCACTACCTGATTAATACAGTTCCAGTGTTTAGTTTTCAAAAAAAATTTATCTCATTTACATTGTTGTGTAAAGTGATGCGATGCGAAGAATGTACAAATGTAACACTTTTTCAACAAAAGCTATTTTCATCCCATCATAGATTCTTTTTACAAAAAGCACGAGTTTTAAAGAAAGTAAATCTGCTTGATGCAGTACAATGTGCAAAAACTACTAGTAAAAAGGAAAATGAAGCAAAAAAAAAAGAGGAACAACAGCATCTGAGTAGAGCATCTGAATCGGCGCCAATCGCCTCAAGGCTGAGAGGTCCTCCTCGCCTTCTTCCTCGACCGAGAGGACTCTGGAACATCATCACCATCAGCACCCAACTCTAAACCTGAACCATCTCCAACCTCATCTTCATCCTGAGATGACTCTGACTGCGGACTCACTGCCTCCTCGTCAGACTCATCATAATCTGGGGCAGGTGCCCGCGAACTACTCCAAGCTTGAGCACGCCCAGCTTTCCTCTGGCTATGTGCTAGAATCCCTCGTCCCGCTCCCTCTGCTGCTTGGGGAGGTGCTGAAGGACCCACCCCTACTCCTGCTGGGGCACCTGATGGGCCTGGCGTCAGGAAAGGAATTTGAAAAGGGGGAATTCGCCCAAATGCATTAGTAATCAAAATGTAGCAAATGCAAAGAATAATATGCTGTGAGTAGTGAATGATTTGCAATGTATGTGTACCGTGAGCGGTATATGGGAGCAATGTATCAGATCAGTGTAGTGTGCAACTGTGCAAAAGATGGCATGTCAAGAAAAGACTTTGTGGCATGAGGTGTAGTTTGAAAGAATGTACCGGAATACTGTAAATGCTGAGCAGGTCCATGCTCGTCTGTAGCATCTCCATCACCAAAGCTGTCAGCTCCAGAGACTAACTAGTGTACTCGATAGAAGCCTGCAAAAGTGTTGGGATCATTAGTATTCTGCGGGATATCAGATGAACTGAAATGACTGTACAAGATGAAAAGTATAATGCATACCGGGGTCGAGCCGCGAACTCCGACAAGCTCATGACCAGCTGGAGGAGGAGCGATGGGAATCTGATAAGTCTCCCCAGCCCGCCCTTGGCATGTCATAGAAGTAGGCAGCGCTGGCCATATAGTCCCCTGTCTCTCATCAACACCCCTCCTCCTATGAGATCTGGCCGCTCCGCATCTCCCTCTCGCAGCTGAAATCCTCGATCCCTCTCCTCCTCGGACACTGGACAAAGGTGGCATCAAATGCGTCTGAATGAAGGTCGCGTAGTCTCCCTCCAAGTGGAAATAATCAGTCTCTAGTCCCACCATGAACTCAATCACCTGGTCCTCGGACAACCTGTGTGTCTTCCTCATCGATAATGGCGGTGCCGCAGGTACAAACGGAGCAGGCAAGCCCAAGGTCTAGCGTACGACACACTCACTCAGAAACCAGGCATGACAGATCGGGCCCTCGAAAAGGATGCGGTAGTGAGACATAGTCCAAGCAACATGATACTGATCCTAGAGTCCTGATGGAATCACATCCCATGGCTGCCACGTAATTTGAGAAAAGAGAACGAACAAGATGATCAGTCATCAAATAACTAATATGGATGCATTGGGTTAATTGAAATGATCTCATTGCTGACATACCTCGCGCACCGTGACTGAGTCGAAATACTGTCGAAAGAACATGAAGCTCTCTTAGGTCCTACGACGGAGCGGACCATCGTATACATCGGAGAGTGGGACTGTCGCCGGGGTCTCCTCCACAGGCTCTGAAGCAAGTGTCGGGAAGTATGCGTACACCCACAACTGGGAGAAAGATTTGATCAATACAGTGTATGAACAGAGTATAGAAAATGCTGAGAGCAGAATGAAGTACAATGCATAAGGGGCGCAGGTCTAGAGCAGGTACTAGATCTTGTATGTGCAGTGCATGAGATGCAGCGTGTAGTATGTATGGTGTACAGAAAATGCAAAGCAGAAAGCATACAGTGCAAGAGCGGACACAGAAAATGTAAAAAGTACAAGTGTTTAACAAAGCAAAACATGCAAATAATAAAAAGGGGAGACTAAGTTGTGTACCTTCCAAGCCCGCCAGTAGCCGCCAATCAACCTCCCGTACATTCGAGAGGTCGAGCTCATGTACCCGTAGAGAGTGGTAAGGCCGGCTGCACCCCAGTCATAGAAATGGACCTGTTGGAGCACCACTAGAGCGCCCAGGAAGTATAAACCCAAGGTATTCCACCTGTTCGAAAACAAGGTGGTACCAAAAAGGAAAAAGAGGAAGCCCTTGGCGTACTGCTCCAGCTCCTCATCAGTCTCAGGGTCCTCTCCCTTGTAATGCTCCTCGAACTAAGTATATCTCACCATGCCCACTCGAGCAATCGGTGGACGCGCTCCAAGTAATGTATCCCATACGGCCACCCACTCTCCCATGTCAGGATCAAGGGGAATCGGATCACCTCCTATGCCCAAGCCAGTGATCATGGTGAAGTTGAGAGGAGTCATCGTCATCTCTCCTCTCGTGGAGAAGTGGAAGGAGTTGGTGGTGTCCCACCACCTCTCCACAAGAGCCCCTAGGAGAGGGCGACTCGCTGTGACCCGTGTCAAGCTGCGGAAAAATAGGCCGAAGACGGTCCTATCTATGATTTGGCAAACCCTCGTGGGAAGCACATCATACCAATCCCGAGCGGTCGTCGCACCATAACCTCTAAAGGAGCGGGATCCATCTTGTGGCAGTTTAAATCAAATCAGCGATGTATTGAAAAGGTAGTTTAAATCAGATCAGCGAGGTATTGAAAATGCAATTTAAATTAGATCAACGATGTATCAAAAATGCAGTTACATCCAGAGCAGTGATGTAGTGAAGATACAGTTGAATTCAGGGCAGTGATGCATGAGGTGCGGTCGAATACAGTACATATAGAGCAGTGATGTGTGAAGTACAGTTAAATGTAGCACGACAATGTATGAAATACAGTCAGATCAAAGCATGTGATGCAATCAGATCGAAACAGTGCAAGGGATGCAAATAGTTGAAAGTAATATTGCGGAAGAACGGAATTGGTACCTCCACAGCAATGGCCAACAAATGAGACATCGGCTCTCTCAGTAAGAGGTCGTCTGGCACGTCCTCATCGAAATCAGTGAAAGTGTGGATGCCTTCCACTACTGGAATAATGTGAGTCTCCAGGTGATACCTCGCTGGGTCGAAGGGATGTATGCTCAAGGGTAAAGGCTGAGGCTCAACCCTCGGCTAAGCTGCGAAGTCCGCTGCCAACTCTACTAGAGGAAGTGCGGGGAAGCCTCCACCATGCGAGACATCATTGGCCATCTAAGATAGATGCAAAAATAATGAAAAATGAGCAAAATGGTGAAGTTTTGAACAAACCAAACCCTAGGAGAGAGAAAATTCAAATAAAGTTGAAAACCCGAAAAAAGTGAACTAACCTTGAGAGAAACTCAGGGAAAATGATCCTCAAATAGGGGAAATGATGAAAGACACCTCGGATTGAAATTCTGATCGGTTCAAATCGAAGAGAACAAAGAGGTTTTAACGATTCAAGGTTGTTTAGGGTGTTGTGAAACGCGTAGAATGCGCAAATCTAGAGAGAAGGCACACCTAGAGGGCAAGGGAAAGGCTTTCTATGCAAGGGTTTGTGAGGAAATGGAATGATTTTGGGTATATATAAAGACCCACGGCCGAAAAGACCATTTTGCCCGAATCTGCCATCGATGGTCGACAGGGGCACATCGATGGCCGGCAGTGGCCAGTGATGGCCGGCAGGGGGCCGGCGGTTTTCCCTGATGTCTGACAGCCTCCAAGAGCTTATTTTGCCTATTCGGCCTTGGTATGTGTCCCTGGATTCCAACAATTCCGAGGAGTGTTCAAAATTTGATTCAAAATGCCTCCGTGGAAGCCCGAAATCACGTTCTCAAAATACGGTGGTCATCGCCCATCAACGCACACAAAGTGTATCCTTTTGACGCATCATAAATCTTCCGAGAGGTAAGCCGGAAGTTGCCTTCAAGATGTCTTTATCAAGCATGTTTTTGTTGTCAACTAGCATTTACTTTGTTGTATTAAATATATGTTCTTTATATTTGCATTGTTTTGCATCTTATTTATATTTGCATTGTTTTGCATCTTATTTAATTTCCATTGTTTTGCATCTCATTTAATTTGAATTGTTTTGCATCTTATTTATATTTGCATTGTTTTGCATCTTATTTAATTTGCATTGTTTTGCATCTCATTTAATTTGCATTGTTTTGCATCTCATTTAATTTGCATTGCTTTGCTTTTCATTTAATTTGCACTGTTTTGCATCTTCTTTAACTTGCGCTGTGACACTCGTTATTTGCGTTGTTTCGCACCCTTCTTTAACTTACACTGTCACGCTCGTTATTTGCGTTGTTTCGCACCCTTCTTTAACCTGCGCTGTTATGCCCGTTATTTGCGTTGTTTCGCACCCTTCTTTAACTTGCGCTGTTACGCTCGTTGTTTGCGCTGTTTTGCAGCCTTCTTTAACTTGCGCTGTTACGCTTGTTTTTCGCGTTGTTTCGCACCCTTCTTTAACTTGCACTGTTACGCTCATTATTTGCGTTGTTTCACACCCTTCTTTAACCTGCGCTGTTATGCTCGTTATTTGTGTTGTTTCGCACCCTTCTTTAACTTGCGTTGTTACACTCGTTGTTTGCATTGTTTCGCACCCTTCTTTCACCTGCGCTGTTACGCTCATTCTTTGCGTTGTTTCGCACCCTTCTTTAACCTGCACTATTACACTCGTTCTTTGCGTTGTTTCGCACCCTTCTTTAACTTGCGCTGTTACGCTCGTTATTTGCATTGTTTCACACCCTTCTTTAACCTACGCTGTTATGCTTGTTATTTGCATTGTTTCGCACCCTTTCCTAACTTGCACTGTTACGCTCGTTATTTGCGTTGTTTCGCACCCTTTTTTCACTCACGCTGTTACGCTCATTATTTGTGTTGTTTCGCACATTTCTCTAACTTGCGTTGTTATGCATGTCTTATTTCTTTAACTTGCGCTATCATGCATGTATTACTTGCGCTGTTATGCATGTTCTATTTATTTTACTTGCGCTGCCACGCATGTTTTACTTGCGCTATTACGCATGTCTTATTTCTTTAACTTGCACTGTCACGCATGTTTTACTTGTGCTATTATGTATGTTTTATTTATTTTACTTGCACTGTCACGCATGTTTTACTTGTGCTATTACGTATGTTTTATTTATTTTACTTGCACTGTCACGCATGTTTTAGTTGCGCTATTACGCATGTTTTATTTCTTTAACCTGCGCTGTTACGCATGTTTTATTTGTTTTAACCTACGCTGTTACGCATGTTTTATTTCTTTAACTTGCACTGTTGCACATGTTTTATTTCTTTAACTTGCGCTGTTACATATGTTTTATTTGTTTTAACCTGCGCTGTTACGCATGTTTTATTTCTTTTACTTGCGCTGTTACGCATGTTTTATTTCTTTTAACTTGCACTGTTACGCATGTCTTATATGTTTTAACTTGCGCTGTTACGCATATTTTATTTCTTTTACTTGCGCTGTTACGCATGTTTTATATGTTTTAACCTGTGCTGTTACGCATGTTTTATTTCTTTTACTTGCGCTATTACGCATGTTTTATATGTTTTAACTTGCGCTGTTACGCATGTTTTATTTCTTTAACTTGCGCTGTCACGCATATTTTAACTTGCGCTGTTACGCATGTTTTCTTTCTTTTACTTGCGCTGTCACGCATTTCTTTAACTTGCGCTGTCACGCATGTTTTATTTGTGCTGTTACGCACTTCTTTATCTTGCGCTGTCACGCACATTTTACTGGGATTGTAATGCACATCTTCACTTGCGCTGTCACGTGCATTACTTGCATTGTTATGTATTACTTCACTTGCGTTGTCACGCACTTTTCACTTGCATTGCTATGCATGTTTCTAACGATATTGTACCTGTTGAGTTTCTTTCTTTTGCAGGCACGATATTATATGTATGGTTCATTTGAAGTTGGTGCGACCAGACGAACCAGACGATATTGTATTCACTCCGTGTGAAACGTGGTGAGAATTGCATAATCCTCTTACATCCTTTTCTGTTGAAACGTGTGAGATTTCTACAAACTTGTCATTTTGCTTAAATTGTCGAATTTATTTTGCATAAATGCTTCATTACAGCTTTCTTTGCATAATCATAAGTTATGCTCTGGCATCGTGCATGTCATTTGCATTTTTCCCCAGCCTACGAGCACATCTCTATTTGGTTATATTGAATGTTTGCCTGAGTCTTCGGCCTTGTCAAAAATGGGTCGTCTCTGGGCTTTGGCATTCACCCCCGTCACTTTGTGACTTTCGAGTTCTGTCAAAGAGGGGCAACTGTAGACACCCCATTTTTGACTGTCCTCAAGACTTGGTTGTGCTTGCAGGTACATCCAGCCACTAGTTCGATTGCTCGTCGAGTACTCGACTTTTGCGGCGGAATGTCACAGGTTTGAATTTTCCAAACCCTGTATCCTTTCTACCCCATTTTTGGACCATGTGTTGGACCTTTTAGCATGATCCTCTTGGTGCACTGTCGGCCCCCTTTTGGTACTGCCGGCCTTTCACTTGTGCCTGCCGGCCACTGTTGATGCCTGCCGGCCATCAGTAAGCTACTACTAGCCACCAATGATGGCCGGCAGACTCCTTGTCTTAGCAGGTTTCACGCCAGATCTTTTGAGCCAACTGGTTTTCACTCCTTTCCCCTCCATACACGTGTATGGAGGGATGAAGCTCTTACCAAGCTTGTTTAACAAGCTTGGCTTTGCCTTCCTCTATATAAGGAGGAGCTCTTCCTCTCTATCAGAGGTTAGAGCTCCTTTAGAAGAGTTGTATATCTCTCTTCATATTTCTCATTCTCTCTCTCTTTGTTGCTTGTTTAGTGCCTAAAAGTCCATTTTCTTGCACTTTTGCACTACAACACATAGTGATACACCACCATCTTTGGGCTGAGGTTCTTGGGAGTGCCACTTGAACTCCAAAAGTTGGTTTCTACCCCTTAAGGTTGCTAATTTTGAAGTTGAGCTTCAAGGGTGAGTATTTTCCCTATTTTAGCATTTTTTTGTACCTCATTTTGGCCATTCTTGCATATTGTTTTAGGCCTTACTTTCAACTAAAAAAAGTTATGTATTTAAGTGCTTTTGTTGTTTGTTTAAGGCCTCTTTGGTGTTAGGGGTCTTCTACCCCCTTGTATGCCTTGTTTGTCCTTGTTTTGAGCCATGCCTTAAGGCCTTTGAGCTGGACTTGGTTTGGCCTTTTAGCCACTGAAATCCAGTGGATTTTCAGTGGTAGGCATGTGGTTTTGAGGCCTCAAACCAGAGAGGGGTGATCCCCTCTCTTCTTATTTTGTTTGCTTGTATTTTTGGCCTATCAAAGGAGCATGTATCCCTTTACTTTTGAGGCTTGGTTCATGCACTTTTTTGTGACTTATAGGACCTACCTTGACTTTGTCTATGGCTGGTTTGGTCACTCCTTGCATGCTTCTTGTATGTGTAGTGTAATCCCATGTGTGGCTCATCAAAGTAGCATGTCATTCTAGCATGCATTGGCTTCATTTCAGTAGGTTTTTGGCTATCATTTGACATGTCATAACTCTTATTTAAGTTGGTTTGATAGCCTCTTACATGCATAATACACTTGTAGTCTAAATCACACACACTAGTCGTGTGTGCTCCATGAAGTAGCATGTCATTCTAGCCTATGTTGTGTCCATTTCAGCATGTTCTTGGGCTTATTTCACCATGTCATACCTCTGTTAGGGTTTGTTTTAATAGCTCCTTGCATGCTCCTTGCACTTGTAGTGCAATTCCATAAAATAACCTAGTATGTCTCATGCTTTAACATGTCATTGTAGCATGCTTTAGGCTTAACTTTAAGAATTTTTAGTCCATGTTTTAACATGCTTTAGCTCTGATTTTGGTTGTTTTGGTCATGCATGCATTGTTTTGTATAGCTATGGTTCATTCTAGCTTGTTAGCCTTGTGCATTGAGTCCATTAGCATGCATTACTTGGCTCATTTCAATGATTTGGCATCATTCCATATGTTATTTCAGTCCATGAAATGTAGCCATACACTTGCATCTGACATGCTTTCAATGCCTTGAAGAGTTTGTGTTTTATGCCTTAACATGGATGATTGTGCATGCCTCTATGCTTAGGTCTTTGGGATGCTATCTCAGTGGGTTTTTGGGCTTATTTTGACATACCATAGCTCTGATTTTTATTGGTTAAGTCATGCCATGTTTGGTTGTAACAGGTGCAGTGTAAACCCCCTATATACTCCATGTTTTGACCCCTCATGCTAGCTTGTTTTGACTTTTCTCCATGCATGTTTTGTCATTGTTTTGGCATGATCTAGGACTATTTTGAGTTGTATTGGCCATATGCTTCATGCATTGCATAGCTATAGTGTAAGTGCCTATGCTAGTTTCAAGCTTTGAGCTTGCTTACATGCCATACTTGCATTGTTTAGTTGATTTGGCATCAATTCACATGAGATTTTAGAGCTTACCTCATTGCCACATATCCATGCTTGTCACTCTTTAAGTGTTTTTAAGAGTTACATCTTTGCGCCTTAATCTTTGAGCCAATTGGCATGCATGTTTGTCTTGCCTTTTTCATGCTTTACATATCATCATTTCATCACCATTGGCCACTGATTTGGGCATGATTGAGGTCTACCTATTTTGGTTTAAGTCCATCTTTGCATAATGTTGCATGCTTATCACATTGCATGTTATTACATGCTTGCTAGTTTGCATGTTGTTGCATGCTTACCCATTTTGTATGTTGTTGCATACTTGTTAGATTGCATGATTATCACATGCTTATTGTAGGCATTGTTGTTACATGCTCATTACATTAAATGTTTGCATTTTTGCATGCTTGATACATCGCATGTTTGCATGTCTAGGTTGCCTTGCATTTTGCGCTCTTGTTGCATTACATTTGACATCTCCATGTTGCATGCATTGCATTGTGTTTGGATTATGTGTGTTAATCCGAGCACGAGAAATGAGGAATGTTTTATACCTCAAGTGATGAAACGTGCCTCAATTCTCAGTCGCCGATGCTCTTGATCGAACATGATAGAGTTCTAGGCACTTATGTGTTTTTGTGCATTCATTTTACATTGAAATGTGCACAAGTTGGATCTTTGGCCATCATGCATCGGGATGCGTGATTGATGGTCTTAGATCCGATTATACCTCTCCCTTGATGTTTTGAGGTGATATGGGGTGGCATAGTACATACGTACCCTTGGAGGACCCTCCCTTTTCTCTATTTTGTGCTCTGCTGCAGCTTGGTGTCCCAACACATCAGTGGCTGGCACCCCCTTGTTGTTGGCCGGCAGTGCATTGTTTGTGGTCGGCAGTGGTCCTTCTTTGGCCGGCAATATGGTCGGCAACAGCTCCTCATGGCCGACAGGCCACTGGTGCACTCCCCAGCATGGTTTTGGTAAGATCCAGTAGCTAGTTCTCAAGGACACCCTCCAGTAGCTAGTTCGAAAAACGTGTCGTTTTCTTTTGCTACTCGCAAGTAGGCTAAAATTTGGATTTCAATGAGTTGTTCCAACTCAGGCAATCCAACCTTCACCCACAGGCATTCAAACAGTAATATCACATAAGCATTTAGCCGCATGGTAAGCATACTGTTATGGCAAACATTCACACACATGCGATATGCTAAAGCCATAAAAAACTTACATCGTACTCCATGCTAAAACAGTAAACTGGTTAGCAAACATGCATGACCTAGTTCATGTTAAGTGGCTAATGCGACACAGGCAGAAATGCAATCTAGAGTAGGCTCGGCTAACCCTAAACATGACACATGAGATGCAACAACTATCACGTATTCAACTTGGAATTGAAAGTACGATGCAGTTTGTATGATGTGCCGAGCCCGATGCGTGTAAACAAATGCATGAATGCACGCATGCATTGCATAAGGTATGCTGATTTAAATGTGCCCTAATCTACCAACATAACCGGGTAAATAAAAGGGAGAAAGAAATGGGGGTTGGAAGACATACACCCACTCACGCACACTTATTACAATTACGCCCTCACTCGGAGGGACCGAAAGAATATACAAGTTAATTAACCACGCAAGCTAATTAATTATTACAAATTAACTAAATTAACTAACAAATTAACTAATCTAATTAAATAGAAAAACGCCTCGGGATGAGGGCCAAATGCAGCGCGTGCTCGAAACCGGCTCGAAACCGCACTGTCATGCAAGTGTGCCTCTGTTTTCCCTGCTATCCTTCTCAGAAAATTGCCAAAACTTCAGGAATACTTCCTCGGGCACTGGAGATCACCACCGGCTGGGGTAGAACACCACCGGCTGAAGTATGTGGCTACCGGCACTGAATTCATCCATCGGCTGTCAGTAGACTGCCGGTCGGCACTAAACAGTGCCGGTCGGCACAAAATGCCTGCAGAACCTGCAATTCACAGCAGCAGAGGACACAACTTGCATGGCAATGTAATTCAAAGCATGTATGCACCAAACACACTCCTTATCATGTTTTGGACTCAAAGGAAGATGTGTCTCGGTTCCCGGACCACCAATCGCGCATTTTCATGCATGATGGCCCTAAGGACCAAGAATGCAACTTCACTTTCGAATGCATGCAAAACATATAGGCACAAAAGGGGGGCCAAACCTCTATCAAACTCACTTCAAGAGGCTTGGCATGCATGTCAATGCGGTGCAAACCTAAGCATGTCATCTAGGATGCAAGATGTACAATGCCATGCATTTATGCAAGCATACAAACAAGCATAAGAGGCAAGCATGAAAACCAATGAAATGATAGACTTAGACATGAATTAGGCAACTCAAAAAAGACCTAAAATCAGTAACCAAAATGCCTACAATTGGGGACTAAACACACACACACACATGCACATGTTAAGGTACCAAATCCAAGACATAAACAAGCTACGTTCAAGCACACTTGAGATAATTCAAACGTGGACTATTAGCATGCAACTTAGGCTCTCTAATCATTTCACACATGATGCCAAATCATGCAACAAATCAAATCAAACAAAGCATGCGAATAGCCTAGGCTTAAGGCAAGCTAATAGGGCATTAATCCACACTTTGCACAAACATACATGGCATGCACTAATCAACCTAAAACAGGTTTCTAGCATGTCAAAACAAAGCCAAATGGCTACTTAGATGGCATCTAAGAGTCATTAAATCAAAGGCATGCATTGAAGCCAAAACAAGGGGCATACAACACATGTTCCTAAAGCATTAACAAGACCACTAAGGCAAGGATACAAGCACATTATAAGGTCTGAAATAGCATGTAAGAGGGTTCCAAACCCTTGAAATCATGGAGGCAATGCATCCTACACATGCACCTACTTAAAGCATACAAGCTACAATGCAAAGGGGCTATACAAAGCATGTCAAGATTGACTCAAACGACCATGGACAGAGCTAAACCATGGAAAAATAAGCATACAAGCTTCACAAACTCAAGTCTAAAACATGCTAGAAATAGGGGCACACTTCCTAGACATGTTAAGGCAATAAGAGGCATTACAAGGCAACTATACTAAGCATGCATAGGAGACCAAAACCAACTTGAAAACATGTTATATCATGGTAATATAAGCATGGAAAACAAGCCAAACATGCTCAACACACACTCAAGCATAGACTCACTTAAGAGACCAAAACATGCCCTTTTCAAGGACATCAAGGAGAGGGGGTGGCCCTCCCCTTTTCGAGACTCTAAGGCACCATCTCCCCCACTGAAATCCCTCAAGATTTCAGTGGTGGAGAGGCCCAAGCACACAAGTCCCGGATCTCTCACAAAATAGCACAAAAAGTGGCCTTTTCAAGGCCTAAGGGTAGTCAAACTTGCTCAAATTACAAGACACTCTTAATGAACAATAAAGAGGCTTAAAAAATAGAACTTTTATGTGTTGATCACCAAGCACAAAAACAGGTCTAAGCTATGTAGAAATGGAATGCAAAAATGGGGTAAAAAGGGGTAGTTTCTTACCCTTGTTGACCACCTTCACAAAGGTTGTTGTGGTTGTCTTCTTGAGCTCAAATCCAACCAAAAACTTCAAGAACCAGCTTCTTAGAACCTCAGTAACCAAAGAAAGGTGGAACACTAGGTGCTAGTGTGCAAAAGTATGAACTAAAGCACCTAGTGTACAAAATAAGCAAGGAAAAGAGAGATAGGATAGATACACAAACTCTAACCTAAAACCAGGCCTTCCTTTCTGTCTAAAATGGCTGAAAATTTCTTAAGAAGTCCAACACTAAGCCAAGAAGAAGAGCCTTCCTCTTATAGAACTTGTAAGACTTACAAGCTAAGCAAACAAGGGCTCATCCCTCCATACACGTGTATGGAGGGGAAGTCAATGGCACACAGCTGTCTGAAAATATCTCAGAAAGCAAGTGCACAGTGTCCGGCCGGCAAAAAATGTCATTTTGACAAAATTTAGTGCCGACCAGCATAAAATAGTGCCGACTGGCACAATATAGTGCCAGTGGCAACTACAGCCAGCCGGTGGCCTCTAGCCACAGCCGGTGGTGTGTGGGAATGCCTCACAAAGCATTCCCTGCCCCTCTAAGGCAAAACACAGGTGTCTGGTGCAAAACCGGACACAAAACGGTCAAGTTCGGAGGTCTTGAGGCAAGGCGCGCGAGCCGAGAACTCCGGGAACTCCAAACGAACACACACACACATGGATGATCACCGAGTGTTCAAACGGTGACGTCCGAGTCTTGAGGACGGTCAAAAATGGGGTGTCTACAGTTGCCCCTCTTTGACAGAACTCGAAAGTCATGACAATGACGGGAGTGAATGTCAAAGCCCAAAGACGACCCATTTTTGACAAGGCCGAAGACTTGGACAAACATACAAAGCGCAAATGGTTGAACTCGCAAGCTGCCTACGTATCCCTTTAGGAATCAAACCAGCGTAGTTCAAGCACAGGCATACAAGCCGCAGATAAGGTATGCGCCCGAAGGCAGGGGCAAAATGCAAGACAATGCAATGAGCCGAGCATAACTTATGATCATGCAAAGGAAGCTGTAATGAAGCATAAATGCGACAGTTATAAGCTAACATGCAACAGTCTACACTACAATGTAGAAAGGATGTAAGAGAATTATGCAATTCTCAAACGCCTCACGGAGGATACAATACTGGCTGGCTCGGTTGCACCGCCTCAAAATGAACCGTACATACAATATCGTGCTCGCAAAGAAAGTAAACTTAACAAGTATAATATTGTTAGCAATATGCATGTCATGCAAAATGAATGCAAGATGATATGCAATATATACAAAATGATGTATGAATAATGCAAATGATAGTGCAATGCAATCGAAACTATATGCAAGGCAAACTACATGCAGGGCAATTGAATCATGATTCAAACCGGAATGGGTCGAAACCGCACAAATGTCAAATAGATTGATGGAGGTGACAAGTCCGTCTCCCATAGAACGATGTCTGATCTATGAGTACTTCGCACGGACACAAGAACAAGTATTGGGTGGAATGACATAAGTGGGGAAACGATCCACTGGGGTGAGAATAATGATCCTAATGCCGGACGCAATGACTACACTACAATGTAATGGAAATGGATACAATGGATATGGCACGCGGGCCAAGCCGTATTTTGCCTAGGAAAGGCATGCACACGTACAAGCCATGTCTAACACAGAAAAGGTGCCGCAACCTCAAACCAAGTTCATCAAGGAATAGGCGCGATGCACATGAACCATGCTTCAACGTGAAAAGTAAAGGCACATACCAGACCAAGCTCAACAAGGAAAGGCGCAAACCATAGATGGAAGATGATGCAGTGAATGCATGCAACTAAAATGCAATAGAAATGGATATTTACAGAAAATGCATGACATATGCACTATATTATAATGATGATGCACGACATATGCATGTTTTGTTTTGTTTGTTTTTGTTTTGAAATGCATGACATATGCAATAGTATTAATAATGCATGAGATGCATGTTTTTTGTGTTGTTTTTTTTTCTTAAAATGCATGACATATGCAATATTTACAAATGATGCATGACAATGCAGTATGATGCAATGGCTGCGATTGCAGTTTTCCCTATTCCACCAACGGGGCGATATACTAGGTTGGTTCAGTATCCAGAATTGAGGCGTAAACACGCCGCCTCAACCTATGGGGCTTCCATACAGATTTCAAGCCGAGGGTACACCCCCTGGGTATTTAAACCAGACTTTAGTCTCGGAAATTCCGAACCTTTGTGTTCTAGGCATAAGCCGTTCAAACTCTAGTTTTCACCGTCCCCATTGGTCTCCTAGGAACTCACCGCAAACACAGACAGGTGGCTTTACCAGACCACCGAAAGTCGTTCGAGCACGACAAACACCGAAGGAATTGCACCTTCAGAGGATTTAAGGTCTCCTAGACCGTGCGTGTTTAAGGTCTCGCCAGACCGTGGAGCAATGATTACACAACACTCTAAGTGAGTGTGCTGCGAATGAGACACGCACATGGATGCAAATGGGGCGAATGAGATGTGCGTGTCTCAAAAGATGGAAAATGGAGTGCAATGAGGTACGCGTGCCTCAAAGGATGGAAAATGAAGTACAATGGGGGTGCGCCAAACGGCGCGATGAAATGCATGCCAAATGCAATGAGGGGCAACTTTAGTGCACCGAAGGTCTTGCACCTCCCGAGGATTTGAGGTCTCCTAGACCGTGCGTGTTTTAAGGTCTTGCCAGACCCGTACGTGTTTAAGGTCTCGCCAGACCCGTGGATCGAAATGTACGCACAATGCAAACAGGCGGGGGCGCAAAATAGCGCGAACAATGCAAATGAGGCAAATGAGGCGCACACACCTCATAGGATTTGAAATACAATGCAAATGAGGCTTGAATACCTCATAGCATCTACAAGAATGCAAATGAAACACGTGAGGTGGCACACCTCGCGCGAATTGAAATGCATGCAAATGAAACGTGTGAGGTGGCACACCTCACGCGATTTGAGATGAAATGAAACACGTGAGGTGGCACACCTCACGCGAATATGAAATGCAAATGAAGCACGTGAGGTGGCACACCTTACGCGAATATGAAATGCAAATGAAGCACGTGAGGTGGCACACCTTACGCGAACATGAAATGCAAATGAAGCACGTAAGGTGGCACACCTCACGTGAATATGAAATGCAATGCAAACGAAATACGTGAGGTGGCACACCTCTCGTGAATAGAATATGAATGCTAAGTGCGACATGCATGCAACTCAAAGTACAAAATGATGTAAGTGTGATATGCATGCCGCACAAAATACAAAAAGGACGCAAGTCGCAAAGGACGTGCAAAACGAAGCGCCGTGCCGCACTAGACAAAGTGATGGATGCAACAACGCACACACGGTAACTTTTGAATCTTGTAAAAGACAAAAGGATACAGAAGGATACAATTTTCGCTTGAATTTGAGCGTCACGCATAGTAGAGACGGTCCGAAGTCAAAACGGAGGCCGGTTGATCATCGGGGATGCATTTTCTTGCACTTTCTTGGTCTATGGAGACCCAAGACCCCTCATCTTGCCTAAAAACATCCTTGGGAGCACCACCGGCTGGGTGGGGTGGTCACCGGCTGCCACCGGCTTCCTAAACTCATCTATCGGCACAAAAAAGTCGGCACAAAAGAGTGCCGACCGGCAGAAAATGCCTGATCGGGGGCAGTTTTGACAATTTGCTTCGGGTCTTTTAAAATAGGGTTTTAAACCCTATTTCCTCACTTCCCCACCGCCGAAATCCTTCACTCTCTCTCTCTAGAGTCTCTTCTTCCCCTCCCTCACTCATTTCTTTGAGTTTTCGAGCCATTTTCGTCGTCCGATTCGCGAAGTTCACCGCGTTTCAGACATTTTCACCCGATCGAAATCTCATTTCGGGATTTCTTTTGCTATTTTCCCCTTTTCGGGACTTGTTCCCCTTGATTTTCTCTACATTCCCGTGTATTTTCGTCTCCCGGCCTTTCCGGCCATTTTTGGTCCGCTCGGTGTTGACTTTTCCAGTTGACTCTTCACATTCCGCCCCGGTTTTCATCTTCCGGTCATTTTTTCACCACCACTACCCATGGCAGACGATGTTCCACATGTCGGGACTCCTCCGGACCATGAGATGGACCCCGGGGTCGAGCTTCTCCCGTTGAGCGAGCGCCCATTCGATCCGGCGACCTATCGCCCGGCCATCCACGTGCTACCACCCGATGGACTTCGCCATTTCCGCGGCTTCGATAAGGCTTTGGACCCGGAGCTTTTGCTGCGCGAGCCGGCCTCCCACTTGTCTTCTGGCGCCGCCGAGGTAACATTCTCGTCTTTTATTTTCTGCAATGTAGGATTTCCTGTCAACTGCCGTAGCTAACTGAAACCATTAACTGCTTAGTTCTGATGTACTGTACTGTAGTTGATTGTAGACAAACTCATAACTGACACCTGTTTAGGACTGACGCACATGCACACACACTGCACTAGTCTGAATCACCTCAAACACGCGGCACAACCGCATTTCACTGCAAATTCACCAATACCCGGTATTTGTTTGAATCTGAAAACCTGCACACATGCTAGATTTATACTGGATCACATAGACACACTGTAACATCATACGTTGTAATCCACCGTAGGCGCACTATAACCCGATATCTGCTTGAATCTGAAAAATGTGCACACAGGCACCATGTCTGTATCCTGTCCCTCACAAACATACTGACACATCACAGGCCGTAGTCCACCGCAGTACACTGAAACCTGACATTCGCTTGCATCTGAGAAACGTACACACGTACACCATATTTACACTGCACCACTCAAAAAAACACACTGACGCATTGCACATTGTAGTTTACTGTAAATACACCGGCACCCGATTTTTGTTTGAATTTTAAAAAAAAATCTGCACGCATACCAGATTTGTACCGACTGCATATCTTCATATGGCTTTGCAATTTCTTGACTACAGGGAGACTCCCATACTCTCCGCGGGTATGGGAACGTCACCGCTCGCGATTGGTACGCCGAGCTGCCTGACGCCGTTAGCCGCATTGTAGATCGGGCCGGCTTTGGCACCTTCTGCAGGGGACTCTCCAGGCTCTCTGCTTGCAGACCTCTTCTTGCCGCCCTGGCAGAGAGGTGGTGGGACACCACCGATTCATTTCACTTATCAGCGACTGGGGACATGACGATGACCCCTTACGACTTCTCGATGCTCACCGGCATCGGGGTGGGGGGTGATCCGATCCCCTTCGATACAGACATGGATGAGTGGATTGCCGCTCAAGTTTACTTGCTCAGCGAGGCGCCGCCACCTGTTCGTCCAGGGTTCGTCCGCTACTCCTGGTTCGAGGTGCAGTTCCGAGTGCAGCCCGTCTTTGGTGGGCAGACTCGATGACCAGAGACCGGCCGAGATACGCCGCGGCTTCCTCATGTTCTTCTTTGGGGACCACCGTTTGCCGACCGGCGAACACAGTGCCCTCTGCTTTCCGCTTTGGTGGACGTCGAGAGGATTGTGCAAGATGATCGGGGTGCGGCTTTGGCCACCCTTTACGGTTATATGAGCTCGATCTCGTGGCGATGGGATTGCTAGGAGGCTCTTGGCGAGCCCGGAGGTACGTCTTCTCCTCGCTTTACGTTTACGCTCTATACTTTCAGATTCGCATTAATCATACCTGCTTGTACTCCACTTACACACACATATTTTTGCTTTATCTTCGTACCTTGTTCTGCTCACACGACACTCTGCTCAATACACCGTGACAACACACGGCTCGCTATTTACGCTTTATTCAGATTCGCTTTTCGATAAATGTTCGACATCATCTTGCGTTGTGGGTCTATGCCTACTTTCCTGTGCTAGAGCCAAGATCTGGAGACGAGACTCCTCCGTCGCCCCTTTTCACGTCGCTACGACCGGAGGTGTACCCGGAGACCGCGGGACACTTTTAGCTTCTTCCGCCGTTTCTTCGACACCATCACCCCCACCGAGGTATGTTTTACTTACAGACCGTTTAAGCTTCGCTTTCAAGCGTACATTTCTATATCGATAGATAATCAATCGTATTCCATTTCAGTCACCGGTAGTGGGCTCCACTACCGATGGTGATACGAGATCGATATCTGCGGCCGATCGAGACCTCGCGTTTCGGATTTTCTTTGGAGGCCGTCTGTCGAGCTTGGTACTGGGCAAGCGCTTCTTGCGCACCTCGTGGTTACTGGCGAGATAGTTCCGGTGCACCCTCCTGAGCATATGAGGGACACCGAGCGTTTCACCGCCGAGCAGATGGCGGACTACACCCTACCGGTACAGAGGCGGGCGACACTGCGATTACGTCCGGACCTTCATCATGCGGCCGCTGAGTGGTGGTCGCCGAGTTGAGCCAGAGAGACCCGCAGCCACGGCTAGGCGGCGAGGCAGGAGTGGGAGTCGCCACAGAGGGCTCGAGCTTCATGGCAGGGAGAGTCAGAGGGGCGAGGGCCGCGGCCTCTGCCTACCATGTTGACTTATAGGGGGCAGAGTGGGGAGACCTACCAGATCCCTTTTGCTCCTCCCCCGGCTGGTCATGAGTTGGCTGGTATTCCTGACTTGCCTCCGGTATGTATTACTTTATTTCTGCATCTTGCATTTGTCATTTCATTTCAGTTCATTCAGATATCCCACAGAATACTGATGTATTTAATACTTTTGCAGGCTTCCTCCGAGTATACCCGTCAGTCTGTGGGTCAATGCCTCCTCGATGGGGATCTTTGCGGACTCTCGACGCTTTGGTCGTCTGACTACCGCCGGTATGTTCTACTGACCACAGTCTCAAATCATACTCTGTTTCGCACAATCTGCTACACTGCACAAAAATCTGATAAACTGCTCACGGCTTTCATACACTGTACTCATACACTGCATTCTGTACTGATTCACTGTTCACGGCATTCACACACTGTACTCATACACTGCATTCTGTACTGATAAACTGCTCACGGCATTCACACACTGTACTCATACACTGCATTCTGTACTGATAAACTGCTCACGGCATTCACACACTGTACTCATACACTGCATTCTGTACTGATAAACTGCTCACAGTTTTCTGATGTGTTTGTTCTTTGTATTTTCAGCCTCCTTTCCCGATCCCTCCAGTAGGTGGCACTGCTCCAGCTGGGCCTCCCCTCTCTACTCGGGATGGCAGGATATTCCCTCGTACTAGAGGGGGACGTGGTCACGTGGGGAGTAGCTCACGAGCTCCAGTTCCAGGAGATGGTGAGTCGGAGGCGGGGACGGAGTCATTTGCGGAGGAGGCCGGGGATAGCTCGGGCTCGGGCTCCGACAGTGACAGCTCCGACGATGCTTTTGTGCTTCTGCCCAGGAAGAGGGCGAGGACTGATCCTTAGGCATGAGGCCTGCTGCTGATGATGATGATTTTGCTGCTTCTTTTCTTTATTTCTTTTCTTGTACTTTTTTCTTTTTGGTAGATAGTGTACTATGTACTGCCGCAGGCAGGTTTTTGCTTTTCTCAAACTATGTATTCGAAAGAGATGATATGAAACGAACTTTTGTTTGAAAAGAATGTTACATTTGTATATGTATGCATATTTCATACTTCGCACTACATTGCATCATATTACACCTCAAATGTAAATGACATTGATCTGTTGTCTGACAATTGAACACTTGCACTGTAATAATCAAATAACCAACCAACTAAACAAAGAAAACAAATCATACAAACCATTGCTCAATCCGAACATACATACTCTGCGAGGACTAATCTGCTGGGATTGATTCAGATTTAGCACACAACTCAAGATTTGGTCTGCTCGCACACAGCAAACTCTGAACAGGTAGCCCTAATCTGATGAGACAGATCACAAAACTGACACGGTTGCAGTTGAACCACACTCGGAGGTCCCAAATTTTTCCCTTCTTTCTCCTACTTTGCACGAATGTAGAGAATGGCAAAGCATTCTGAGCACAAGCGATTACCTTTTTGGAAGAAGACGGGTTTTCAACCGGGGTGTCGAGCCTACCGCAGAACACGGCGAGACAGACTCAATCAAAGAAACAAAAGGCACACAACAAGACATACTTAGAAAAGACTCAAAGCCAAAATTGAGACCGACAAATCAAAAGGTACGACACGCAGACGTGTTTTTAAAAAAAAGAGACCTCAAATTTCGAGGAGCCAGCTCCTCCGGGTATACCTCCCACCCTTTCTGATTTGTGATGCTTGCATCGCTCGGCCCTCAGGCTCGGTTTTTCTCACAAGACCTTCTTCTCACTTTTCTCTCGACTTACACCTCTCTATTCTTTATTCTCTCATTTTTCATCCCTCCCCAGAGTAATTGATAGATAAATAGGAGGTTGTGGGTTCACGCCCAACACTGCTAGCTTACGGCTATTTCTTCTGGTAGATAAAGTGCCTTTCGGACAAGTGCGTTGGCAATGAGGGGGAAAGATAGAAGACCTGACTCAATTATGCCCCTAGTTCATCACTTTGACCATTTTTGTTTTCTAAAACAGTTTTGATCAAAATGAGAGTTGGATTAACACACTTATTCGATTTTTGATTTGAAAATCATGCGAATCAGGCTGTGAGCACTGAAAATTCTCCTTTTTGGGTCCAAACATGGTCCAATTTTAAAAACAAAATAGTTTTCGAGAAAATAAGTCAACCTCAATAAAAATTTTCAAAAACTATTTTTGCAGACAATCAATGCTCAACGAGCGCAGAACTTACCCTCGAGATATGCAAACTCGGATCGGAGGCAATGGAAAATTGCCCCTGGCTTAAAAGGGGGGAAGGCAACAGAAAGTTGCCCCTGGTTTGAACGGTAACTCAGGGCAACTTATGGCAATGGATGGCAACGGAAAGTTGCCCCTTGTTTGGATGATGCCGCGGCATGTTATTGTGAGTCAGTCCTTGTTGATGACAATCGGACCCTCGAACGCGGAGGAGTCGAAGACGGTTTGAATCAATATGTGGACACAGTCACCTGGAAGGTGTTGGTGGTTTGGCTTCAAGAGGAAGTTACTCACGTAGTTCCGGATTGCTGCGATCGAGACATTGGATTCGGAGAGGGCAAAAGTGATCAAAAACCATGACATGGCCTGAGACGCTATGGAAGCGTTGGGGGCTGGACTTCAGGATGAAGTTGCCTACGTATCCCAAACATGGGAATCAAGCCTTACGTAGTTCCGGGGTTAAGGTACACTCGGGTATTTAACCTCTCCTTTTTATGCTCTAACTTTTGCCAATGCGCCTATTGCAGGTTTTCGACCTTGCGAGCCTTCTTCTTCTCTTTTTTTCATTCTTTTCTTTTCATTTCCTTTCTTTTTTCTTTTTTCTTCTTTTTTTTTTTTGCATTTTTCTTTTCTTTTCTTTTTGCATTTGTACATCTTTGAATTTTTTTCTCTTTTTTCTTCTTCTTTTTTTCATTCTTTTCTTTGCTCTAACTTTTGCCTGGGTCGCCCTTCCGGGTTTTCGGCCCAGCGAGCCTCTCAAAGGGTAGAAGTGTAGCTAGTCCATGCCAAATGGTTTTGAGATTGAAGCCTCTCTGTGTCCGGAAGAGTGACCATCAGGTTGATTTGCGGAAGAATCCATCATGGTTGCTTCTCGAGCTTTGCTTAGTGGGATCTGATCTTCCTGATCGAACTTTGATGCCTCCTGCTCGAGGGCTGCTTTGAATTGGGCCACACAGGCATCTCATGGTACTGAACGTTTTGAACAGATCCCGGGCTTGAAACAGATGATTTGAATCTTGAGACCGAGAGCGATCCTGGGCTGCACAATCTCAAAAGTGGTTCCACACAGGTCTTCGCGAGACTTGCGCAAAAATGTTTTATTTTTGAAAGTTTTTGAAGAAAGCGACAAATCGCTCGTGTTGAAAATAGTGTGGAACCAGTCTGGATCAGGCCAGGGTCCTTCTCAGTACTCACGCTGACAAGCATGATTTCATTCATTAAGGGCTTAGCATGCCTCTCTTTCTCTCAAAATGGTCAAAATTTTACGAAAACCCGAGAGATTCTTCCCTCTTTGTTTTTATCACCGCAGTGTTCAAAAGGGTTTTGAAAAGCTTCGTTCATTGTGACAATGTTCAAGGCACAAGAGTGTAGGCAAGAAGCACTATCATTCCATTCACATCTCTGGCGTGGTTGGTTCGAATAGTAACCGATACGGGACGCGATAGCCACACCTGTTTCATTCAAATTTGTTGGCATAACTGGCTCCTCGGCAGAAACAAACTCAAACAACAAAAGCAACTAATTGAAGGACAAAACGGTGCTCGAGGCAACAACCCCGAAATCACCCGGTATACTATACAAAAGGGACTGACTCATTACAACAAGACAGACCTTGTAAACAAAAGACTGACTCAATACAGAGAGACAGACTCAAAAACAAAACAAAAGACTATTTCGACACTCGAGTCAGGATTTACAAAATTAGCATTGGCAGGTGCTCAAAAATGCGTGCCAAACGCCATATCCAAAAATGTACCAGATATTGCCCGCAGGCAGTTGAATCCCAATTATATACTCGCAGTATCGGTGTCTTCGGTATCTGTGTCCTCACAATCCAAGAACTCTGTAGTGACTGATTTGGCCGAGGTAGGCGGGAGGATGACCTTGTTATCAATCAAATCCTGTACCCCATGACGGAGGCGGAAGCAATTATCAGTGGCATGGCCAGTCTGCTAATGGTACGCACAGTACTGAGTAGCGTCATGGCCTGCCGCGAGATTCTTTGGTAGAGGTCGCGGCTCCAGAGGGGTAAGATGCCCCTTCTTGGTCAAAATGAGAAGCGCCCTAGATAGTGGCATGTAGAGAGCATGAAAGGCCCTATGCCCCCGAGGTTGGTATTTGGAATTCTGAATGTTCTTGCTTAACGCACTGGCAAACGGATCGGCAGGCGCGGGCTTGGGTTTTTGATCCTTTCCTGGTGCAGGATTGGGAATGAGAGGAGCTACTCTGGCATGGCGGGGCCTGTCCCGATTTTCTGACCGACTTGGACTACCCTCGGGTAGAGTAGGGAAAACATCGTCCACAATTTTGGCTACAATCGCGGATATCTGTTGTTTGCTCATTCCTCCGGCTTTCAAAGCCTGGACTGCCCACAGCAGTTGTTCCACGGGGTCGGCATCTGCCTTCACTTTGTCTTTGCCTCTGGCCTCAGCCTGATGAGAGGTTTGGGTCGGTACTGGTACATCACTGTTGTGGGTGGAGGTCATCTCCGACTGATTGAGCTCGATCACAATCCGCCCCAGTAGCGGGGGCTCCTGGGGTTCGAAATTTCCGGCATACGGTGCAACCGGTGGCGAGGTTGACATTCCGTAAGCGAGATCCGCCACGGACCTCTGGAGATCACCTATCATCCCCATTAACTCAAACGTAGGGAGCCCGCGAGCCTGATAGAATTGAGGGGTCCAGATTGGGTGTGCAGCGTGCTACCTAGGCGGGTGCGGCATATCTCTGATAACCGGCTTGTGGGGTGGTTCCTTGACTCATTGCGGCCGTCATGACCACAATTTCTTCTGAGTTCTGCGTCATGTTCGGTCTTGCCTCAGCAAAGAGAAGACACTAGCTATTCTGACTCAACTCTCTGAATCGCTGAACGAAGCGGAACAAGCAAGATTTCATTTCAAGCAGATCAAACACGGGTGTAGTCGAACAACTGCACTCTACTACTGAACACTGTTCCCCGAAGTCACTGTCCCAAATCTGAACCTGACACCCGCAGATATAGCTGATCCATAACAACACTGATACTGGTGCCCTCAGGCCTGATACCCAAATTTGGCAAACTGATGTACGCATTCCTTGCAGAGATACACTCTAAAAGCACATAGCATATAAATGAGAGCCAATACACCCCTATGTTGGGGTAGGGTTTCCCTGTCCTATTTTGTCAGGAGCTAGGGTTTCACTACGCACGCAGCGGTTTCAAACAACCTATAATCGGGTAAGCAACCTGTCCTAGTTTGGAATGGTCACTATGGATTCCGACTATGCACTAGGTCGAATGGTCCAAAAGGGTGCCCCGGTAAAACCGGGGTTTGTGTTCCCATACTGGCAGAGCCATAACCGGTCGACCTTATGGACATGCCTTGACAAGACAAGCCTCGGCAAACCGCTCGAGAATAGCAGATGGCCAACACGGTGTCCTAGGCGCACCAATGCACATGCAATGCAAAGAGACACATAAATGAAATCAAAAGCAGATATCACGAGTTAGTCAAGCTCTCTAAACTCCCAATGATCGCCAGAAGCGTATGCACGTCGCGAGGAGGACCTCGCTCTGATTCGGACTCAATTTGTCGCGGTTCTAAATCTGAACCAAAGAGTCCAAATCCGGCAAATCGTTTGAGAAAACAGATTTTTGAAAAGTAGTGCCAAACATGGACTGCTTTGCCAGATTACAGAGTCGCCACCTAAATATTTTAAAATGGGAAATTTAGGAAACCACGACTCGGTCTGAAGGCCACATGTAAAATCATCACCAAAGTGGTCTTGGCTCGGGAGCTTGGGTACGATCGGGGAAGGTCAGCTATGAGCACCCCCTTTCGCCCGGTCCGAAGACCGGCCTCTACTAACCGTGATATCTGATTTTGAAAACTTTACATGTTCTTATTCCAATTATTAGCCTAGAATTACTATGTTATGCGCACAGCAAACAAGTATAGACTAGATTGCCTAATTTGGAAATAAACATTGCATATCCGTTTTATCTCGAAAAACGTGTCGTTTTCTTTTGCTACTCGCAAGTAGGCTAAAATTCGGATTTCAATGAGTTGTTCCAACTCAGGCAATCCAACCTTCACCCACAGGCATTCAAACAGTAATATCACATAAGCATTTAGCCGCATGGTAAGCATACTGTTATGGCAAACATTCACACACATGCGATATGCTAAAGCCATAAAAAACTTACATCGTACTCCATGCTAAAACAGTAAACTGGTTAGCAAACATGCATGACCTAGTTCATGTTAAGTGGCTAATGCGACACAGGCAGAAATGCAATCTAGAGTAGGCTCGGCTAACCCTAAACATGACACATGAGATGCAACAACTATCACGTATTCAACTTGGAATTGAAAGTACGATGCAGTTTGTATGATGTGCCGAGCCCGATGCGTGTAAACAAATGCATGAATGCGCATGCATTGCATAAGGTATCTTGATTTAAATGTGCCCTAATCTACCAACATAACCGGGAAAATAAAAGGGAGAAAGAAATGGGGGTTGGAAGACATACACCCACTCACGCACACTTATTACAATTACGCCCTCACTCGGAGGGACCGAAAGAATATACAAGTTAATTAACCACGCAAGCTAATTAATTATTACAAATTAACTAAATTAACTAACAAATTAACTAATCTAATTAAATAGAAAAACGCCTCGGGATGAGGGCCAAATGCAATGCTGCTTAGGCGAACTGCTTTGTCATGCAAGTGTGCCTCTGTTTTCCCTGCTATCCTTCTCAGAAAATTGCCAAAACTTCAGGAATACTTCCTCGGGCACTGGAGATCACCACCGGCTGGGGTAGAACACCACCGGCTGGAGTATGTGGCTACCGGCACTGAATTCATCCATCGGTCGATGGCTTGCCGGTCTAGATCAAGGCTTCGGCACTAAATGCATGCAGAACCTGCAATTCACAGCAGCAGAGGACACAACTTGCATGGCAATGTAATTCAAAGCATGTATGCACCAAACACACTCCTTATCATGTTTTGGACTCAAAGGAAGATGTGTCTCGGTTCCCGGACCACCAATCGCGCATTTTCATGAATGATGGCCCTAAGGACCAAGAATGCAACTTCACTTTCGAATGCATGCAAAACATATAGGCACAAAAGGGGGGCCAAACCTCTATCAAACTCACTTCAAGAGGCTTGGCATGCATGTCAATGCGGTGCAAACCTAAGCATGTCATCTAGGATGCAAGATGTACAATGCCATGCATTTATGCAAGCATACAAACAAGCATAAGAGGCAAGCATGAAAACCAATGAAATGATAGACTTAGACATGAATTAGGCAACTCAAAAAAGGCCTAAAATCAGTAACCAAAATGCCTACAATTGGGGACTAAACACACACACACACACATGCACATGTTAAGGTACCAAATCCAAGACATAAACAAGCTACGTTCAAGCACACTTGAGATAATTCAAACGTGGACTATTAGCATGCAACTTAGGCTCTCTAATCATTTCACACATGATGCCAAATCATGCAACAAATCAAATCAAACAAAGCATGCGAATAGCCTAGGCTTAAGGCAAGCTAATAGGGCATTAATCCACACTTTGCACAAACATACATGGCATGCACTAATCAACCTAAAACAGGTTTCTAGCATGTCAAAACAAAGCCAAATGGCTACTTAGATGGCATCTAAGAGTCATTAAATCAAAGGCATGCATTGAAGCCAAAACAAGGGGCATACAACACATGTTCCTAAAGCATTAACAAGACCACTAAGGCAAGGATACAAGCACATTATAAGGTCTGAAATAGCATGTAAGAGGGTTCCAAACCCTTGAAATCATGGAGGCAATGCATCCTACACATGCACCTACTTAAAGCTTACAAGCTACAATGCAAAGGGGCTATACAAAGCATGTCAAGATTGACTCAAACGACCATGGACAGAGCTAAACCATGGCAAAATAAGCATACAAGCTTCACAAACTCAAGTCTAAAACATGCTAGAAATAGGGGCACACTTCCTAGACATGTTAAGGCAATAAGAGGCATTACAAGGCAACTATACTAAGCATGCATAGGAGACCAAAACCAACTTGAAAACATGTTATATCATGGTAATATAAGCATGGAAAACAAGCCAAACATGCTCAACACACACTCAAGCATAGACTCACTTAAGAGACCAAAACATGCCCTTTTCAAGGACATCAAGGAGAGGGGGTGGCCCTCCCCTTTTCGAGACTCTAAGGCACCATCTCCCCCACTGAAATCCCTCAAGATTTCAATTGGTGGAGAGGCCCAAGCACACAAGTCCCGGATCTCTCACAAAATAGCACAAAAAGTGGCCTTTTCAAGGCCTAAGGGTAGTCAAACTTGCTCAAATTACAAGACACTCTTAATGAACAATAAAGAGGCTTAAAAAACAGAACTTTTATGTGTTGATCACCAAGCACAAAAACAGGTCTAAGCTATGTAGAAATGGAATGCAAAAATGGGGTAAAAAGGGGTAGTTTCTTACCCTTGTTGACCACCTTCACAAAGGTTGTTGTGGTTGTCTCCTTGAGCTCAAATCCAACCAAAAACTTCAAGAACCAGCTTCTTAGAACCTCAGTAACCAAAGAAAGGTGGAACACTAGGTGCTAGTGTGCAAAAGTATGAACTAAAGCACCTAGTGTACAAAATAAGCAAGGAAAAGAGAGATAGGATAGATACACAAACTCTAACCTAAAACCAGACCTTCCTTTCTGTCTAAAATGGCTGAAAATTTCTTAAGAAGTCCAACACTAAGCCAAGAAGAAGAGCCTTCCTCTTATAGAACTTGTAAGACTTACAAGCTAAGCAAACAAGGGCTCATCCCTCCATACACGTGTATGGAGGGAAATAATAACACTGTATGTCGAAAATATCTCGAGAAAGCAAGTGCACAGTGTCTGGCCAACAAAAAATGTCATTTTGACAAAACTGAGTGCCGACCGCATAAAATAGTGCCGACAAGCACAATATAGTGCGGTGGCAACTTCTGACCACCGGTGGCCTCTAGCCACGGTGGTGTGGGAATGCCTCACAAAGCATTCCCCTGCCTCTAAGGCAAAACACAAGTGTGGTGCAAAACCGACACAAAAGCAGTCAAGTTCTCGGAGGTCTTGAGGCAAGCGCATGGCGAGAACTCAGGAACTCAAACGAACACACACACACATGGATGATCACCGAGTGTTCAAGCGGTGACGTCAGGAGTCTTGAGGCGGTCAAAAATGGGGTGTCTACAGTTGCCCCTCTTTGACAGAACTCGAAAGTCATGACAATGACGGGAGTGAATGTCAAAGCCCAAAGACGACCCATTTTTGACAAGGCCGAAGACTTGGACAAACATACAAAGCGCAAATGGTTGAACTCGCAAGCTGCCTACGTATCCCTTTAGGAATCAAACCAGCGTAGTTCAAGCACAGGCATACAAGCCGCAGATAAGGTATGCGCCCGAAGGCAGGGGAAAAATGCAAGACAATGCAATGAGCCAAGCATAACTTATGATCATGCAAAGGAAGCTGTAATGAAGCATAAATGCGACAGTTATAAGCTAACATGCAACAGTCTACACTACAATGTAGAAAGGATGTAAGAGAATTATGCAATTCTCAAAACGTCTCACACAGAGGATACAATACCTGTGTGGCTCGTCCGGTTGCACCGGCCTCAAAATGAACCGTACATACAATATCGTGCCTGCAAAGAAAGTAAACTTAACAAGTATAATATTGTTAGCAATATGCATGTCATGCAAAATGAATGCAAGATGATATGCAATATATACAAAATGATGTATGAATAATGCAAATGATAGTGCAATGCAATCGAAACTATATGCAAGGCAAACTACATGCAGGGCAATTGAATCATGATTCAAACCGGAATGGGTCGAAACCGCACAAATGTCAAATAGATTGATGGAGGTGACAAGTCCGTCTCCCATAGAACGATGTCTGATCTATGAGTACTTCGCACGGACACAAGAACAAGTATTGGGTGGAATGACATAAGTGGGGAAACGACCCGCTGGGGTGAGAATAATGATCCTAATGCCGGACGCAATGACTACACTACAATGTAATGGAAATGGATACAATGGATATGGCACGCGGGCCAAGCCGTATTTTGCCTAGGAAAGGCATGCACACGTACAAGCCATGTCTAACACAGAAAAGGTGCCGCAACCTCAAACCAAGTTCATCAAGGAATAGGCGCGATGCACATGAACCATGCTTCAACGTGAAAAGTAAAGGCACATACCAGACCAAGCTCAACAAGGAAAGGCGCAAACCATAGATGGAAGATGATGCAGTGAATGCATGCAACTAAAATGCAATAGAAATGGATATTTACAGAAAATGCATGACATATGCACTATATTATAATGATGATGCACGACATATGCATGTTTTGTTTTGTTTGTTTTTGTTTTGAAATGCATGACATATGCAATAGTATTAATGATGCATGAGATGCATGTTTTTTGTGTTGTTTTTTTTTCTTAAAATGCATGACATATGCAATATTTACAAATGATGCATGACAATGCAGTATGATGCAATGGCTGCGATTGCAGTTTTCCCTATTCCACCAACGGGGCGATATACTAGGTTGGTTCAGTATCCAGAATTGAGGCGTAAACACGCCGCCTCAACCTATGGGGCTTCCATACAGATTTCAAGCCGAGGGTACACCCCCTGGGTATTTAAACCAGACTTTAGTCTCGGAAATTCCGAACCTTTGTGTTCTAGGCATAAGCCGTTCAAACTCTAGTTTTCACCGTCCCCATTGGTCTCCTAGGAACTCACCGCAAACACAGACAGGTGGCTTTACCAGACCACCGAAAGTCATTCGAGCACGACAAACACCGAAGGAATTGCACCTTCAGAGGATTTAAGGTCTCCTAGACCGTGCGTGTTTAAGGTCTCGCCAGACCGTGGAGCAATGATTACACAACACTCTAAGTGAGTGTGCTGCGAATGAGACACGCACAGGGATGCAAATGGGGCGAATGAGACGTGCGTGTCTCAAAAGATGGAAAATGGAGTGCAATGAGGTACGCGTGCCTCAAAGGATGGAAAATGAAGTACAATGGGGGTGGATATCGGGGAGTTCCCAGGAGCGCGTCTACAGTGATTCTCACATCACTCTGGCACTCAATCTCTATTTTTCTGAAAAAGCCCTTTTCTCACCTTTTCTCTTTGCGCACATCTCTTTATTCATCAATCTCTCTTCTTTTTTATCCCTCCCTTGGGTGGTTGATGGATAAACAGAAAGTTGTGGGTTCATGCCCAACATATTCAGCTCGCGGCTATTTCTTCCGGCGACGTCTAGTCGATGCCCCAAATGAGGGAGTGGAGTATCTTGATCCATTCCAATTCGTGCTTCGCCCTGAGCTTGATGCCTCACTGCTTGAAGGATAAGAGAGCTTTTTGCCCTTTGTAGTTAGCTTCAGTTGTGCTCTTTTATGGCAGGTACGGTGCCCTTTTCTGGCAAGTACGGTGCCCTTTCTGGCAAGTATGTTGACAATGGGGAAAAGACAGAACACCTGACTCAACTGTGCTCCTAGTTCATCATTTTGACCATTTTTTGTTTTGGCTCTCTACTAAAACAATTTTTACCAACATGAGAGTTAGATTAACATGCTTGTTTGATTTTCTGATTTAAAATCATGCAAACTAGGTTATGAGCACTGAAAATTTTCCTTTTTTGGGTATAATAAATGGTCCAATTTTGGAAAAATGGAATAATTTTCGAGAAAATTAGTCAGCCTCTGTAAAAATTCTCAAAAACTATTTTTGAAAATGGCCACTGCTCGACCAACACAAAATCTACTCCAGAGATGCACAACCTTAGATCCAAACCAATGGAAAATTGCCCCTTGTCTGAATGGCACCACAGCGCACTGTAATCAGTTCTCAAAGTGACGATCACAACCGAACTCTCGGATACAGAGAAGACAAAGATAATCAAAACCATTACATGGACACAATCAATTTGGAAGTGTTTGTGGCTGGACTTCATAATCAAGTTACCAACGTATCCCAAACATGGGAATCAAGCCTGACGTAGTTTCAGGGTTAAGGTACACTCGGGTATTAACCTCTCCTTTTGCTCTCTAACTTTTGCCAAGGCCGCCCTTTTTGGGTTTTCAACCTTGCGAGCTATGTTTTTCTTTTCTTTTCAATTCTTTTCATTTCTTCTTTCATTTTTTCAGAATTTTCTTTTCTTTGTTCATTTCATTTCAGAATTTTTCATTTCTATTTTTTTTTCAGATTTTTTTTTTTCCTTTTTTCATTTTCTTTTCTTGCTCTAACTTTTGCCTAGGTCGCCCTTCCGGGCTTTCGACCCAGCGAGCTTCTCAAGGGTAAAAGTGTAGCTTTGTCCATGTTGATCGGTTTGAGATCTCGAAGCCATCTGAATCCAAAAGAATGGCTGTTGTTTGCTGATGATGTAGGAGTGCGTCCAATGAGGGCTGAATTTTCCCCTAGTGTTGTGGATAGGAACTCAGTTGTCCTTCAGCAATACTTTCTTCTTTCCTCCCTTCTGAGATTTGGCATTCTTGCCGATCTTCATTGGTTCGCAGAATGATCCATCTTTGACTCTTCGAGCAAATCTAACATTCTTTTGCCCCCAGCTCGAGGGGTGCTTCTGATCTAGCTTCGCAAGCTTCCTTTGATGATATCTGGTCTTCTTGATCTGACTTTTCTTGCCCCTAGTTCGTGCGCTGCTTCAAATCTGGCCACACGGGCCTCACATTGTGGTTGACCATTGAACATTCTGAATCCAAGTTTAAGGTCTGAAAGAAAAAGGGGTCGAGTCTCGAGGCTGAGAGCGATCCTAGGCTGCACAATCTCAAGAGCGATTCCACACAGGTCTTCGTAGAACGGCGCAAAACATTTTTTTGAAATCTTATAAGAAAGCGACTAATCGCTCGCGTTGGAGATGATGTAGAACCAATCTGGATCAAGCCAGGATCCTTCTCAGTACTCACATTAACAAACATGATCTCATTCATTAAGGGCTTAGCACGCCTCTCTTTCTCTCAATTGATCAAATTTTTGCAAATCCCGAGGAATTCCTTCATCTTTTTTTTCACCACAGTGTTCAAAAAGTTTTGAAAAACTTAGGTCAATGCAATGACTTCAAGGCACAGAAAAGACACCGTTTTTAGTCAAATACTGCCATCTCATTCAGAACTTCTGGCACAACTGGCACAAGGCAGAAGCAAACACAAGAGTGTGAAAATCACAGCTGTTTCATTCAAAATCTGTTGGTACAACTGGCTCCAAGGCAGAAACAAACACAAGAGTGTGAAAATCGCTGCTGTTTCATTCAAAATCTGTTGGTACAACTGGCTCCAAGGCAGAAACAGACTCAAAAGAAAGTGAAAAGACAAACACAAAACAAGCAAGTGATGTCCGAGGTAACACCCCCGAAATCACTCAACTCTAACAAAACAGGACTGACTCGATACAACAAGACAGACCCGACTGACTCAGTACAAAAAGACTAACTCTATACAACACAACAAGACTGACCCAATACCCAAGTCAGAAAATAAAGTAAATAGCATTCGCTAATGCTCAAAACAGTGCATGCCATACGCTTCATCTGGAGTAAACTGAGCGCCGCTCGCAGGTGGCTCATCCCCCCCGATCACATCACATTATCCCCTAGGTTCACTGATCCAATGACGATAGACTTTGCTGAGCTTGGTGGGATGATGATCTCGTTGTCAAACAAATCATGTACTTTGTGACGAAGACGGAAGCAATTGTCGGTGCTATGACCGGTTTGTTGATGGTAGGCATAGTACTGGGTAGTATCATGACCGGGTGGAAGACGACCGGGGAGAGGTCGAGGCTCGAGAGGTTTGAGATGGCCCTTTTCAACAAGGATTTGAAGAGCCTTGGACAAAGGCATATAGAGGGCATGAAAGACCCTATGACCTCGGGGTAGATACTTCGAGGTTTGTGGATTTTTGCTGGGTGCACTAGCAAAGGGGTCAGCAAGTGCTGGCTTGGTTTGCCGATCTTTTCCGAGTGCAAGATTAGAGCTCAAAGGATCGTTTCTGGTACGATGGCCCTTGTCCCTATTCTCCCCTTGCTTTGAACTGCTCTCATTTTGAGTGGCGAAAGTGTCATCCACAGTTTTTGCAACAACTGCGAGCACTTGCTGTTTGTTTAGTCCTTCAGCTTTCAAAGTCTCAACAGCCCACAGAAGGTGTTCACAGGGATCAATGTCTGCCCCTACCTTATTCTTTTAACTCGCCCCAGCTTGGTCGAAGGTTTGGGTTGCTACATCAGAGCGGAGCCCTGTTGTTGTCGACATGTCATTGCCCAAACTTGGGGTGGCTTCAGGTTGACCAATTTCAATTACAATTCACCCCAAAAGTGGGGAGTCTTCTGGTGTGAAATTTTTGCATGTGATGCGGTTGACGGCGAAGCCGATAGTCCAAAGGCTAGATCAGCCACAATTCTCTGAAGATCGCCTATCATTCCCATTAGCCCAAAAGTAGTGGGCTCACGGGTTTGAGATGATTGGGGTTCCGAGACTGGATGTGTGATAGGTGCCCCAGATAGGCGCTGTATTTCAGCACCGGTCTCACCCTGTATGGTGATTCCCTGATTCAATGTTGTTGCCATGACCACAATTTCTGAACTCTACGTTATCATGAGTCTGTTGAATTGAACAGAGGTGATGTGACTGGTGACTAACGGATATGATGAACCGGTAAACCTTGACTGGCCTTTCTCTGTCTTGCCTCAGTGAAGGAAAACACTGGCTGCTCTGAACTGAATCTCTGACCTGACAAAGTCTACCAGCAAAATTCTAGTGTACTCAGGGATATTGGAGCCTTCTGAAGCTACGATTCCAAGACCACCTAGCAAAAGAGAAAACAAATAGCATCTCAGCCCAATTTCACCAAAACAGATACGAGCATAACTGAATGACTGTACTCCCTACAGAATTTTGCCCCAAAATTCTGCCTTGTAAACTGATACCCTTAGGTAAAACTGATCCCCAAAATACTGATGCCCTCAGGCCTCACACCCAAACCTGTAACTGATACATGTAACCTATAGAGACACACTCTGACAGCAAATATCATGCAAGTAAGAACCAAAACACCCCTATGAAGGGGTAGGGTTTCCCTGTCCTATTTTGTCAGGAGCTAGGGTTTCACTGCGCATGCAGTGGTTTCAAACAACCTACAATCGGGTAAGCAACGTATCCTAGTTTGGAATGGTCTCTATGGATTCCGATATGCACTAGGTCGAATGGTCAAAAGGGTGCCCCGGTAACAACCGAGGTTCATGTTCCCATCATGGCAGAGCCCGTAACCGGTCTGCCTTATGGCACGCAGCCTTAGGCAAACCGTTCAGGAATAGCAGACGGCAAACACGGTGTCCTAGGCGCATGTAGACGTGCCCGAACATCACGGCTCCGCACGCGAAGGCGTGAAATCATTTTGTTCTTGGCTACTACAGTTCGGACTCAATGTCACGGTTCTGAATCTAATCTCACAAAGTGCAATGCAAGACCAATAAATCACCAAAGAGTCCACATCCAACAAATCATTTTAGAAAACTGATTTTTATAAAGAAGTGCAAAACATAGACTGCTTTGCCAGATACAGAGTCGCCACCTAAATGTTTTATTTTGGGAAATTTAGGAAACCCTGACTTGTACCTAAGGCCACGTGTCCGTCATCACCAAAGTTGCCTCGGCTTAGGAACTTGGGTACGAGAGGGGAAGGTCATGCAATGAGCACCCCCGCTCCCCCGATCAAAGATCAGCCACTACTAACATGATATGTTGTTTTTGAAAGCACATGTGTTCTTATTCCAGTTTATTAATCTATCATTACTACATGATGCGCACAGCATACAAGTATAGACTAAACCACCTAAGTTGGAACAAAACGTCTCATGTTTGTTTGTTTGAAAATGGTTTGAAGGTGCTACTCGCAAGTAGGCTAAGACGTGGATTTGCCACCCTCGAGTAGGCTTAGAAAACATGATTTTGCCACCTCAAATGGGCTTAAAACTCGCATTTCGATGAATTGTTCCAATTCAAGCAATCCAACCTTCATCCACAGGCATTCATGCAATTAAACACTTAAGAACTTAGCCTCATGGCAAGCATGCTATCATGGCAACACTCACACTCATGCAAGATGCTAAAGCATAAACATTTACAGTGTACTCCGAGCCAAAACAGAGAACTAGTTAGAAATCATGCATGATCCTAATTTATGTTAAGATGGCTAATGGAACACATGCAAAATGCAACTAGAAATAGGCTCGGCTATTCTAAGATGGCATATGAGATGCAACTTGATAACATGCTGTTGAACACGTATTCAAGTAAATGTATTGAAATATAATGCAGTTTGTATAATGCGCCGAGTCCGGTGTATGCAAGACAGATGAATGGATGTACGCATGCAAACATAAGGATGCTAATTGAAACATGCCCTAAAACTAACCATCGAAAGCAGTTAAGTAAAAGGGAGAAAAACATGGGGTTGGAAGACATTCACACACGCACGCACACTTATTAAAACAATACACCCTCTCGACGGAGGGTCCAAATGAATCAACTAACTAGCTATGCTAAGCTAATTAATTACGAACCAAAATAAAATAACTAACAAGCTAATTAACTGTTACACAACCAAATCGAAACAAATAACTATTCTAAGTTATCAAAAGCACTGAAATTGCCTCGTACGAGGGATGCAGGCGTGCTCGGTCGGCTTCGCTCAAAAATCCACTGCCGTGCCTCATGATGCCTCTGTTTGCACTGTTTTAGACTTCTAAAAACTGTGCCAACCTCCAAGATGATTCTGATCCACCTTATGGACATGTTGAGAGGTGGTCGGCCAAGGGGAGTGGCCATCGGCCAAATTTCAAGGCTATCGGCCAACTTTGATGGTCGATCGGCAGACTAAGTGGTCGATCGGCCACTGATTCCTGCAAATTCTTCTTTTGCTGCAACAGAGTACTAACAGAGGCATTGCAATGTATTTACAAGAAAATATGTGCGCAACCACACTCCTTATCATGTCTAAGGCTCAAAGGAGTGTAGTGCTCAGCCCTCGAGCCATCAATCACACATCTCAATGCAAGATGGCTGAAGAAGCCGACT
This sequence comes from Camellia lanceoleosa, assembly GCA_025200525.1. NCBI lineage: Eukaryota > Viridiplantae > Streptophyta > Magnoliopsida > Ericales > Theaceae > Camellia > Camellia lanceoleosa. The sequence goes on from CM045759.1 coordinate 31,299,775, forward strand.
GTGCACAAATCAATGTCAAATGAATGCACAAAAACACATAAATGCCTTGATCTCTATCATGTATGATCAAGAGTGTCGGTGACTAAGAATTTAGGCACGTTTCATCACTTCAAGTATGAAACGTCCCTCGTTTCTCGTGTTTGGACTAACACCCTATCCAAACAACAATGCAACAAATAACATGGCATACACAATGCAATGTCAAGCATGCAAACATGCAATGCAACACAAGCATGCAAACAACATGCAAACAAACATGCTCAATGGACTTAAACCGAATATGGACGGACCTCAGTCATGCCAAAATAGTGGCCATAATGCTGAAATGATGGCTTGAAAAGTAAGGAAATGCATGCTCAATGCATTGGCCCATGACTTAAGCATAATAGTACAACTCTCAAACATGATGAAGAGGTGACAAATGTGAGAATGTAGCAATGAAGTAAGCTCTGAAATTACATTCCAAAGGATGCTAAATCATGCATATATGACAAATAAAGCATACTAGTGGGCTCAAAGCTTAAAGCTAGCCAAGGAACTCACACCATGGTGTAGACGTCCCCGAACATCCTGGAAAAATCCCGTTTTGTTCATTAGGCTCACTACAGTTCAGACTCAAATGTCATGGTTCTGAATCTAATCTCGTAAAGTGCAATGCAAGACCGATAAATCACCAAAGAGTCCAAATCCGGCAAATCGTTTTGAAAAATCAATTTTTAGAAAGAAGAGCCAAGCATGGACTGCTTTGCCAGATGCAGAGTCGCCACCTAAATGTTTTGTTTTTGGAAAATTTAGGAAACCCTAACTCATGCCTAAGGCCACGTGTCTGTCATCACCAAAGTTGCCTCGGCTCGGGAACTTGGGTACGATTGGGGAAGGTCATGCAATGAGCACCCCCGCTCACCCGATCAAAGATCGGCCTTTACTAACATGATATCTTGTTTTTGAAAACACATGTGCTCTTATTCCGATTATTAGCCTAGAATTACTATGTGATACGCACAGCATACAAGTATAGACTAGATTGCCCGATTTGGAACAATGCATCGCATATCCGTTTGTTTGGAAATGGTTTAAAGCGTGCTACTTGCAAGTAGGCTAAAATATGGATTTCGATGAACCATCCCAATTCAGGTAATCCAACATTCACCCATAGGCATTCAGGCAATTATATCACATGAGCACATAGCCTCATGGTAACCATGCTATCATGGCAGTCACTCACACACGTGCAAGGATGCTAAAGCATAAACACTTACCGGGTACTCCGAGCCAAAGAAAGAAGCTAATTAGAAACCATGCATGAATCCTAACTATGCTAAGAATGCCTAATGCAACACATGCAAAAATGCAACTACAATAGGCTCGGCTATTCTAAGATGGCATATGAGATGCAACAATCGATACATGTATTCAACTTGGAATTGAAATACAATGCAGTTAGCATGATGCGCCGAGCCCGGTGCATGCAATACAGATGAATGAATGCAGACATGCGAACATATAGATGCTAATTGAAACATGCCCTAAAACTAACCATCATAAGCTGGTAAATAAAAGGGAGAAAGACATGGGGTTGGAAGACATTCATCACACACACGCACACTTATTACAACATTGCCCTCTCTCGGAGGGTCCGAATAGATAATACAGAACCAAAATGAATAACAGCTATAGCTAATTATTACACAACTACTAATTAACAAATTAGCTAAGTAAGCATGTAAACTAAATGAAATAGGCTGCCTCGGCTCTATTTTGGATGACAGTGGATGCATGCATGCTTGAGTTGTCTTGTCGGGAAATCCATTGCGACGCCCCGGTTTGCCTCTATTTGCAAATGATCTCAAAAACTTGCACCAAGCTCCAGAGAGATAGAACTCCATCTTGGGAATCTATAGGGATGCTGCTGTAGACACCCCATTTTTGATCATTCTCAAGACTTGGACGTCACCATTTGAACACTCGGTGATCATCTATGTTCGTGTTCATTTTGAGTTCTCGGAGGTCTCGGCCGCGCGCCTTGCCTCAAGATCTCTCAATTCGACTGTTTTGTGCTTGGTTGTGGACCAAGCACTTGTATTTCTATTTTTGAGGGAAAAGGGTGGCTTGTTGGCTATCCCCCCAACCCACCGGCCAAGGCTTGAAGCCACCGGCCCTGTTTTGTTCCCATCAGCCAAGAGTTTTGGCCAGTCGGCACTATATTTGGTCAACCGGCCCCTTTTGTTGGCCAATCGGCCATTTCTGCTGGTCGACCCATTTCCCTCTGCTTTTGGCAGATATTTTATGCCAGCTATAATAGCTGGAATGCACAATTGACCCCCTCCATACATGTGTATGGAGGGATTGGCTCTTTTCCTTAGCTTTTCTTGGAAGCCTTAGAATTGAGCCTCTATAAAGAGGGAGCTCCTTCTCCCTCCTCCAAGGTTTAGAAAAATTAGGGTTAGAGAGGATAGAGATAGCCTTGTATCTATACTTCCTTGTTTAGCCTTGTTTTGGATCCTAAAGGGAGTTTTGTTTTACTTTTGCACTAGAACACCTAGCATTACACCATCCTTGGGTTGTTGAGGCCTTAGAAGATTGTTGTTAGGGTTCTTGGACTGGTTTTGACCAAAGAAAGGTGCTAGAGCTTTGTTCCTAAAGGAGGTCTACAAGGGTGAGCATCCTTACTTTAGTTACCCCTTTCTTGCTTAGGCTTTTAGCCGTTCTTGCTTATCATTTTAAGCTTTGACTATAACTGATAAAAGTTCTAATTTTGTGTATTTTAGAACTTTGTTTAAGGTTACTTTGAGGTTTGGGGTTGTCTCCCCCCTCCAAGGCCTTGTTAGGCCTTGTTTTAGGCCATACATTTTGGCCATTGTTTTGGTCTTTGCATGACCTCTCTACCACTAAAATCTAGAGGATTTTTAGTGGTGGAGAGGTGGTTTTGAGGTCCTAAATAGGGCAGGGTCATCCCCTTGCCTTGTTGTCTTTAATGCTTGCATAAGTGGCTTATGTGGTAGCATGTGTGTTTAGCTTGTTTTCGCTCCATTTCAGTATGTATTAGGCTTTGTTTTGCCATGATACACCTCTTTTTTGAGTTGGTTTAGACATTCCATGTATGCTTTATACACTTGTCTTGTAATCCCAAGTTTTGGCCTTAACATGCATCATGTTGTAACATGTGTTTTTAGCATGATTTTGGCCTAACTCCATGAAGCTTTTAGGCTTGTTGTAGCATGATTAAGCTCTATTTTTCATTATTTTGGCCATGCTTGCATTGTTTTGTATAGCTACCATGTAATCTAGCTTGTTAGCTTCGGGTGTGTGAGTCATGAGCATGCTCTATTTGGATCATTTCAGTGGTTTGGCACCACTTATAATATTATTTTAGTCCATATAGTATGCTTAAACACTTGCACTTATCACTCCTTTAATGTCTTAAAGAGTTCGTGTTTTATGCTTCTTGAATGGATCATTGTGTATGCTCCCATGCTTAGGCCATTTGGATGCCATCTAAGTGCATTTTTGGCCTTGTCTTGACCGGCAGTAGGACTGTTTTGAGTCCCTTTGACCCTTTGGGACTTGCCCTGAATGGCCATGGTTTGAGCCCTTTGGTTAGTCTTAGGCCTTGGACCATCTTACATGCTTTGATTGCTTTACTTGGTTGATTTGGCATCATTCCTCACATATTTGTAGAGCTTAATGCATTGTTGTATTCTCATATTGATCACATCTTGCTCATGCTTGAGGGTTGTGCATGGTTGCCTAAGTGTTGGACCAATATGTGTGCATGTTTGCCTTGCATTTTGGTGCCTTAATCTTGGTGTATTGGCCGCTGATTTGGGCTTATTTGAGAGCTGCCCATTTTGTTTTAAGACCATTCCCGCATGTTGTTACATGCTCGCCTTGCATGTTGTTGCATACTTGGCCTATTAACATGTTGTTGCATGTTTAACTGGTAGTGCATTTGGCATGCATTCTTTTGGTTTTAGGTTGCTTAACATGTTGTTACATGTTTGCCTCACATGTTGTTACATCATTGAATGAAGTCACATGCTTGTTTGCATGCTTGAACGTCCATGTTGCATCTTGCATGCTTGTTACCTTTAACATGACCATGTTGCATTAGTTTTGCTTGCATATTTGCACCCCTTGCCTCTTGATCAATCATGATAGAGGTTAGGATCTATTGTTTGTTTTGTGTGCATTTCACTTGATATTGAAATTGCACACTTGACTTCTTTGACCATCACACGCTGAAATGCGTGATTGATGGTCCAAGGATCGAGAACCATACTCGTTTGAGCCTTAAACATGATAAGGAGGGTGGTGGTGCAAACATTGCTATGAAAATGCATTGCCATGCTCTGTCTGTCCTCTGCTGCAGCAAAACAGGATTCTGCAGGAAAAGATGGTCAGTCGACCATCTTCAGTGCCGGCCGGCCACACATTCATGGCCGAGAGCCCAATTTGTAGTCGATGACCATTTCCCCTTGGCTGGTGACCATTCCTCTTGGTCGATGACATCCCACAGTGTTCAGGGAGTGGTTCTGAAGTATCCTTGGGACTTGTGAAGCTTGCAGAGGTGCAAAACAGTGTAAATAGAGGCAGCATGAGCATGGCGACGGATTTTCAATCGAAGCCGAGCATACATTTGTCCCTCTTCCTGAGGCCGATTTACTGCTTTAGTAGCTTCATCAATTTGTTTAATTATTTAAGTATTGTGTAGTAATTAATTAGCTAGTGTTAGTTAATTAGTTGATTTGTATTATTCTTTCGGTCCCTTCCTCGAGAGGGTGCAATTGTGTAATAAGCATGTGTGTGTGTGATGCATGTCTTCCAACCCCCATTTCTTTCCCCCTTTTACTTAACCGCTTATGATGGTTAGTTCTAGGTTATGTTTTGATTAGCATACCTTATGCTCGCATGCGTGCATCCATTCATTTGTATTGCAAGCACCAGGCTCGGCGCATCATACTAACCGCATAGTACTTCAATTACAACTTGAATACGTGTATCGAGTTTCTGCATTTCACATGCCATCCCTAGATTAGCCGAGCCTATTCTAGTTGCATTTTGTATGTGATGCATTAGCCATTTCAACATGGACTTGGATCATACATTGATTACTAACATGTTCTGTGTTTTGGCTCGAAGTACACTGTAAGTGTTTATGCTTTAGCATCTTGCATGAGTGTGAGTGTTAACATGAAAGCATGCTTGCCATGAGGCTATTTGCTTAATTGATATAACTGCCAGAATGCCTATGGGTGAAGGTTGGATTACTTGAATTGGAACAATTCATTGAAATTCGTGTTTTAGCCTACTTGCGAGTAGCAAACCTCAAAACATTTTCAACCAAATGGATATGCAATGCTTCGTTCCAAATTAGGCGATCTAATCTATACTTGTTTGCTGTGCGCATCACATAGTAAGATTAGCTAATTAATCGGAATAAGAACGCATGTGTTTTCAAAAAAAACAAGGTATCATGTTTAGTAGTGGCCGATCTTTGATCGAGCGAGCAGGGGTGCTCATAGCTGACCTTCCCCAATCGTACCCAAGTTCCCGAGCCGAGGCAACTTTGGTGATGACGGACGGGTTTCCTAAATTTCCCCAAAATAAAATATTTAGGTGGCGACTCTGTATCTGGCAAAGTAGTCCATGTTTGGCACTTCTTTACAAAAATCAGTTTTCCAAAACGATTTGCCGGATTTGGACTCTTTGGTGATTTATCAATCTCACATCGCACATTGTGAGATCAGATTAAGAACCGTGACAATATGAGTTCAAACTGTAGTAGGAGGCCCTATGGGCACGTCTACAGTTTCTGGCGACTCTACTGGGGACTTAGAGAACTTGACTCGAACTCATGATATCTTGTTTTGATTACACTTATGTGTTTCTTTGCATTGTATTTGCATTGGTGCGCCTAGGACACCGTGTTTGCCATCTACTATTCCTGAACGGTTTGTCGGAGGCTCCCTTTGAGAAGCGTGCCATAAGGCTGACCGGTTACGGGCTCTGCCACGATGGGAACACAAACCCCGGTTTTCACTGGGGCACCCTTTTTGACCATTCGACCTAGTGCATATCGGAAACTGTAGTGACTATTCCAAACTAAGATAGGTTGCTTACCCGATTATAGGTTGTTTGAAACCGCTGCGTACGTAGTGAAACCCTAGCTTCTGACAAAATAGGACCGGGAAACCCTACCCCAAAATAGGGGTGTTTTTTGGCTCTCATTTGCTTGCGATGTGCTTTTAGAGTTTGCCTCTACAGGAATGCATATATCAGTTTGCAAGTCTGGGTATCAGACCCATGGGCATCAGTATCAGTGTTTGGGAATCGGTTATATCTGCGGGTATCAGATTCAGATTTGGGGCAGTAATTTTGGGAACAGTGATCAGTAGTAGAGTACAGTTATTCGGCTATGCTTATGTCTATTCTGGTGAAGTTCGGCTGAGATGCTGCCTATTTTTCTCTTTCAGTTCAAAGATTTAGTTCAGAATAGCCAGTATTCTCCCTCACTGAGGCAAGGCAGACATCTGATCAGTCATTCGCCAGTTACGTCATCTCCGTTCAGTTCAGTGGACTCATGATGACACAAAACTCAGAGGAAATTGTGGTTATGGCAACCGCGTTGGACCAAGGAACCATTTTGCAGGATGAGACCAATGTTGAAATACCACATCCACCTAGGTACAACGTTTGAGTTGATGGGAATGATTGGCAACCTCCAGAGGTCTGTGGCAGATCTTGCCTACGGAATGTCGGCTTTGCCACCAGCCACATCGTATGCCGAGAATTTCATACCGTAGGAGGCCCTGCTATTGGGGCGAATTGTGATTGAGCTCAGCCAACCTGAGGCTGTCTCAAGCTATGGCAATGACATGTAAACAACAACCGGGTTCCGCTCTGATGTAGCAACCCAAACCCTCGATCAAGCTGAGGCTAGAGGTAAGAACAAAGTGAGAGCAGACGCTGATCCCGTTGAACAACTGTTGTGGGCAGTCGAGGCTTTGACAGGCGGAGGGTTGAATAAGCAGCAAGTACTCGCAGTTGTGGCTAAGACTGTGGATGATGTCGTCCTTGCTCAGACTGAGGGCAGTTCAAGCCAGGCAGAAATCGGGATAGGGTCCGTCGTACCAGAGCTGTTCCCTCCAACCCTCACCCTGCACCTGGAAAAGATCAAAAAGCCAAGGCAGCACCTGCTGATCCTTTTGCTAGTGCATCCGGCAAAAGTCAGCAAACCTCGAAGTACTTGCCTTGAGGTCGCAGGGTATTCCATGCCCTTTATATGCCTTTGTCTAAGGCGCTCCAGATCCTTGCTGAAAGGGGGCACCTTAAACCCCTTGAGCCTCGGCCTCTCCCGAAGAATCTCCCTCTCTCACATGACGCTACTCTGCATCGCTGCATTCACCAAAGAAACCACCATAGCACCGATAACCCGCTTCGCCGCCATGAAGTACAAGATTTGATCGACAATGAGGTCATCCTCCCACCTACCTCAACAAAGTCTGTCACCGCTGAGTTGTTGAACTTCGAGGATACTATAAGTATGTGATCAGGGGTTGGTCCACCTGCGAGCGGCACTCGGTGTATTTCAGATGTGGCATTTGGCACGCACTATTTTGAGCATCTGCGAATGCTAATTTTTGTAGTTTCTAACTTGGGTGTTGAGTCAATCCTGTGGTCTTGTTTTAAGTCTGTCTCTTTGTTTTGAGTCAATCTTTTGATTAAGGGTCTATCTTGTTATATCGAGAGTCAGTCCTATTGTACAGAAGTCGGGTGATTCCGAGGGTGTCACCTCGGACACCATTTTTGTTTTGTGATTATCCTTTTGCTTTCTTTTGAGTCTATCTCTGCTGTGGAGCTAGTTTCAACCAGGAAATCTAAACGAAATAGCTGTGGCTATCATGTTTTGTGCCTATTGCTACTTTGAGCCAGTTGTGCCAGCAAGTTTAGAATGAAACGGAAGTACATTTCACCTACTTTGCTATGCTTTGAACTCATTGCATTGACCTAAGTTTTTCAAAACCTTTTGAACATTGTGATGAAAACGAAGAGGAAGGAATTCCTCGGGATTTGCAAAAATTTGATCAAACTGAGAGAAAGAAAGGCGTGCTAAGCCCTTGATGAATGAAATCATGCTTGTTAGTGTGAGTACTGAGAAGGACCCTGGCTTGATCCAGATTGGTTCTACACTTTCTTTAGCGCGAGCGACTAGTCGCTTTCTTAAAAGATTTCAAAAAAAAAAAATGTTTTGCTCAGTCCTGCGAAGACCTGTGTGGAATCGCTCTTGAGATTGTGCAGCCTAGGATCGCTCTCAGCCTCGGGACTCGACCTCCTTTGTTTTCAAACCTTGAACTTGGATTCGGAATGTTCAACGGTCAACCACAATGTAAGGCCTGTGTGGCCTGATTTGCAGCAGCCCATGAATTAGCGGCAACAAAGTCGGATCAAGAAGGTCAGACGTCGTCAAAGGAAGCTTGAAAAGCTAGATAGGAAGCCCTCTCAAACTAGGGGCAAACATGTCAAATGCGCTCGAAGAGTCAAAAATTGGGATGTTTCTCAAGCTAACGAAGATCGGCAAGAATGCCAAACCCCAGAAGGTTGGAAAGAAGAAAGCATTGCTGAAGAACAACTAAGTTCCTATCCACAACACTAGGGGCAAATTCAGCCCCTATTGGATGGACTTCTGCATCATCAGTGAACAACAGCCACTTTCCTGGATTCGGATGGCTTCAAGATCTCAACACCCATTTGACATGGACTTGTTACACTTTTACCCTTGAGAAGCTCGCTGGGCCGAAAACCCGGAAGGGCGACCCAGGCAAAAGTTAGAGCAAGAAAAAGAGCAAAAAAAAAAAAAATGCAAAGAACAAAAAAGAAATGAAAAAGAAAAGAGAACAAAATTGAAAAGAAAAGAAAAACAAAGCTCACAAGGTTGAAATCCCAGAAGGGCGGCCTTGGCAAAAGTTAGAGCATAAAAGGAGAGGTTAAATACCCGAGTGTACCTTAACCGAAACTACGTAAGGCTTGATTCCCATGTTTGGGATACGTAGCCAACTTCATCTTGAAGTCCAGCCACAAACACTTCCAAATCGATTGTGTCCATGTAATGGTTCTGATCATCGTTGTCTTCTCTGTATCCGAAAGTTCAGTTGTAATCTTGACTTTGAGAACTGATTACAGTGCACTGCGGTGCTATTCAAATAAGGGGCAACTTTCCGTTGCCATATAGTATACTGCGGTGCTATTTAAACAAGGGGCAATTTTCCATTGCCATAAATGTCCTTCAGATAAGGGGCAGTTCTTCCATTGTTATGGATTTGAGGTTGCGCATCTCAAGAGTAAGTTCTGTACTCGTTGAGCTGTGGCCGTTTGCCAAAACAGTTTTTGAGAGTTTTTACTAAGGTTGACTAATTTCTCGAAAATTATTCCATTTTTCTAAAACTGGACCATTTCTTGGACCCAAAAAAGGAAAATTTTCAGTGCTCATAGCCTGACTTGCATGTTTTCAAATCAAAAAATTGAATAAGCATGTTAATCTAACTCTCATATTGATTAAAATTGTTTTAGTAGAAAGCAAAAACAAAAAATGGTCAAAATGATGAATTAGCGGCACGGTTGAGTCAGGTGTTCTGTCTTTTCCCCATTACCACCGTACTTTCTAGAAAGGGCACCGCGTTCGCCAAGAAGGGCATAACTGAGGTTAACAACAAAGGGTTGAAAGCTCTCAACATCCTCCAAGCAATGAGGTATCAAGCCAAGTGCGAAGCACAAATTCGAGTGGATTAGGATACTCCACTCCCTTATCCGGGGCATCGACTAAATGTCGCCGGAGGAGTAGCCGCGAGCTGATAATGTTGGGCATGAACCCACAGCTTCTTCTTTATCTATCAACCACTCAGGGGAGGGATTAAAAATGAGAGATTAAAGAATAGAGAGGTGTGCGCTGAGAGAAAAAGTGAGAAAAGGGCTTTTTCAGAAAAATAAAGCCTGAGGTCTAAGTGATGTGAGGATCACAAATGAGAAAGGGTGGAAAACAATACCTAGAGAAACTGGCTCCTCGCGAACTGAGGTCTCTCATCTTTGTAATACGTCTGAGTGTCGTGTTTGTTGTTTTGTTTGTTTCAATTCTCGTTTTCAGTCGCTTCGAGTGTTTCTCGTTGTGTTTAGGTTGTTTACGTTTTGTTTTTCTTTGTTGAGTCGTTTTGCTGTGTTCAGCCGTAGGCTCAATACCTGGTTAAGAACTCACTTCTTTATTTTCAAAAATGATTTGTTTTGTGCTCAGAGTGCTGTGCCATTCTCCCCATTTGTGCAAAATAAGATTTGTTCTTTCATAAAACCGCAGGGTTCAACCCAGGTCATATGAGAACGGTGAATATATGGGTTCCGGATTGCCAAACAAAGGAAAAAAGGAAAATTTGGAGTATCTAAGCGCGTTTCAATTTCTGGCAATTCCATCTTTGTATCCTGTCTTTTCAGATTGGACTGTTTGTTCAGAATTTGCCGTATGCAGAATAAACCAAGCGCTGTGTTATGGGCTATATGTTCAGAATGAGCAGTGCGTTGTATAAGCTGTGTGCCGAATAAACCGAGCACTATGTTATGAGCTGAGTGTTCAGAATGAATAGTATGTTGTATGAGTTGTCTTGTCATTAGTCGGTTCACTGCCTGGTTATTATGATACAAGTGTTTAATTTTCAGACAAAAGATCAATCTCATTTACATTGTTGTGTAATGTGATGCAATGCGATGCGATGAAATGTGCAAATGCAACACTTTTTCAACAAAAAGCTTGTTTCATTCCACCATCTTTTCAAGTACATAGTTTTGAAGAAAATAAAACCTGCCTGTGGCAGTACAAGGTGCTCAAGCTACCAGCAAAAAAGAAAGGTAAAATAACAAGGGAAAAACAACAAAATGTCTGAACAAAGCAAGAAAAAGAAGAAAAGCAGCAAAAGTCTAGATCAACGTCAACGGTTCTCAGGCATGAGAGTCTGTCCTCATCCTCTTCCTGGACGAAGGTCCAGGAACATCGTCGCCGGCTCCACCATCTAAGCCCGAGCCCGAGTCATCTCCAGTCTCCTCCTCAAATGACTCTGCCTTCGCCTCTGCCTCGAACTCATCATCCTCTGAAATCGGTGCCCGTGAGCTGCTCCCAACATGAGTGCGCCCTGCTTTGGTGCGGGGGTGTACTACGGTCCCTCGCCCTTCTCTCCCACCTCCTCGGGCAGGTGCAGATGGTCCTGCTGGAGCACCTCCTGCAGCCGACATCTGGAATGGGGTCTGAAAAGGACAAATGGTAAATGCATCAGTTATGCTACGCAAGGCAGAGTATGAATACGGAATACAGTGTATGAGTACAGTATATGAAAGCCGTGAGCAGTATACCAGTGCGGAATGCAGTGTATGAGTACAGTGTATAAATGCCGTGAGTAGTATATCAGTGAAGAATACAGTGTATAAGTGCAAGGTATGAATGCCGTGAGCAGTGTATCAGTACAAAATATAGTGACCGAGTGTAGTGTATGAATGCTATGAGCAGTCTGCGGGTTCCAGTATATCAAATGCCGTGAGGGCCGTGTATTAAGTGTTGTGCAGATAGTGTGATGTATCAGAATATCTAGAGTTTGAGATTGTGGTTGAAAAAGCTTACCCGGATACTGTAAATAGCCAGCAGGTCGAGGCTTCGCTATAGCATCCCCATCATGGAAGCAGTCAACTCCAAAGACTGGCGAGTGTACTCGGTGGAAGTCTGCAAGAGTATTAAAAACATCAATATTCTGTGGAACAACAAGAGAAATGAAATGAAAGGACGGTGTAGGATGCAAAATGCAACAGTACATACTGGAGGCAGGCCGTAGAATCCAACCAGCTCGTGATCAGGCAGAGGGAGAGCGATGGGGATCTGGTAAGTCTCTCCACCCTGCCCTCGGCATGTCATCATAATAGATAGCTTAGGCCACCCAGCTCCCTGCCCTCTCCAAGGCCCACTCCTACCTCGATCCCGAGGTGCCCGCGATGCTCCTGCTCTTGCAACTGGCGCTGCCGGTCTCTCTCTCTCTCAACTCAGCCGACACCAGCCAAAGGCCGCAAGATGTAGGTCTGGATGAACTTCGTATAGTCGTCCTCGTCCACAAAGCGCTCGTGGCTCCAGCCGACAATGTAATCTGCCATCCCGCTAAAGTGTACCTCTCGATATCCCTCGCATGGATAGGAGGAGGTAATGGGACCGGCTGCTCTGGCACACCCAAGGTCTGCCGCAAGAAGCGCTCGCCAAAGTACCGAACCTGACATCGGCCCTCCAAATAGAATCTGAATCGGGCGTCTCCTCAATTCAGATACCGATCCTCACCACGCCAAAGAACGGAGCCTGTACGCCAAGTGATCAGTAAATGATGTGCAGTTTGTTATCTATTGTTATTGAAAGAATAATGTAAAGCGAAGCTTAAATGAACTGCAAATTCTAAAATACCTCTGCGGTGGTGATGGTATCGAAATATTGGCGATAGAAAATGAAAGGCTCTCGTGGCCTCTGCACGCATCTCACGTCAAAGTGGTGGGAAAATGGTACGCCAAGAGGGACCTCCTCATCCGGCATTGGGGCAAGCCTCGGGAAGTAGGCATATACCCACAACTACAAGGTATAACAGAGCAAACATCAGTATGCTTATCAGATAAAGCAGAATACAGAATAAAGCAGAGATTGCAGAACCGTATATTGTGCAGTGTACAGTTTGTATAGTATACAGGTAATGTAAAGCAGAAATATAAAACAAAAAAAGAAGGTGTACCTCACAAGCCCGCCAGTAGCCGCCAAGCAACTGTCCGCTGCAACGGGAGGATGAGCTCATATATCCATAAAGTGTGGCCAGGCCAGCGCCACCCCAGCCGTAGCCATAGATCCTGGTCACGTCAACCAGTGCACTCAATAAATAAAGGGGCACAGTGTTCGCCCGGTCGGCGAAGAGAGTGGTCCCCAGCAGGAACATGATAAAGCCGTGAGCGTACTGCTCCTCCTCCTCCTGGGTAGTAGGTGCCTGGATCCGGAAGTGATCCTCGAACCACGAATACCTCACAAACCCTAGCCGGGCAAGAGGTGGTAGGTCACCGAGCAAGTATGTCTGAGCGGCCTCTCACTCATCCATATCTGTATCAAAGGGGATCGGATCACCCACTACCCCGATGCCGGTGAGCATCGAGAAGTCAAAGGGAGTCATCGTCATCTCCCCCGTGGCAGAAAGGTGGAAGGAGTCGGTGGTGTCCCACCACCTCTCTACCAAAGCAGCAAGAAGGGGCCTGCTCGCAGTGAGACGCGAGAGTCCCATGCAAAAAGTGCCGAAGCTAGCCTGGTCAACAATACGGAGAACCGCAACAGGTAGCTCCATGTACCATCCTCGAGCGACGACATTCCCATACCCCCGGAAGGCTTGGGAATCTCCCTGTGTTCAAAAACAAACAGATGCAAAGCTGTGTCAGATATACAGTGTTTGAATGCCTTCAGAATTTGCAAAAATGCAGTGAAAATGCATATGTTTGAGTTTACACAGATTTTAGGTGGGCCAAGCATACGATGTGACAGTTTGTTTGGGTCATTTCAGTTGAAAATACAGTGTGTGTACATGTGTTTGGGTGCGCTCAGAATGGATGAAAATGCAGTGTGTATGCATGTGTTCAAGTTTAAACAGACAACGGATGCAGGTGTGTTCACAGTGAACTACAGCATGTGGTATATCGGTGTATCCGGGCTAAACAGTTAAAGAACAGAATCGACTATTGCAGTTATGTATTCTACGTTGCGGAAAATGAAACAGGGAAGAGTGTACCTCAAAAGCGCCATAAGACAGGTGTGACTCTGGCTTGCGCAGCAGAAGCTCCAATGGCACGCGTCGCTTATAGCTCCTAAAGTGACGGAGGCCGTCAGGAGGAAGCACGTGTATTGTCGGCTTGTAGGCCGCCGGATCGAACGGTCGGATGTGAAGAGGCAGGAGCTCGGCCTCAGGGTCCATGTCCATCTCCGGAGGAGCCCCACCGCCTGGAATGTCGTCTGCCATCTCAATGATAGTGTGAAAATGGCCGAAAATGCGAAAACTGGGCAAGAAGGTGAAAAGTCAACCCTAAGGTCAACCCCGAGAGGGTGAAAATTGGACAGAAAGGTCGAAATCCAAAAAGGGCATGAGAATCGAGGTAAACTCGGGGGAAACAAACCCCAAGTGGCAGAAATCGAGAAAAGTACACCGAAACTGAGATTTGTTCGGTTCAAAACGTGCAAAACAAGGAGGGTTTCGCGAATCGAATGACGAAAAGGGCGTAAAAACATCGTAAAAACTCCGATCGAGGGTTAGGAAATCACCTAGAGAGAGGGGGGAGAGGTTTTCGAGTTTGTGGGAAGTGAAAATATAGGTTTTGAGGCCCTATATTTAAAGACCTGTGGCTAAAAGTCGAAATTTCCCCGATATAGCAATTTTTGGCCGGTCGGCCAAATATTTGGCCAATGACCTTATTTCGTGGCCGGTGAATGGCCGGTGGTCTTCCGTGGTGGCCGGTCAACCTCCCACACCCTTGTTTGGGTTAGTTATGTGGTTTGGGGACTTGCTTTACTCAAGACAGTGCAAGAAAGTGCATTTCTGAAGCTCAACCGACCTTCGTGTTGACCTCGAGCCGTGTTTTCTGTGCGTGGCGCTTGATACGTACGAGGTGTATCCTTTTTCTGTATCCTTTTGTCTCTTACGAGATTCAAAATTTGCTTTACAACGTTTTGTTATGCTTATAATGAGTGCGCGTTGGTTATACGTCATTTCACTCGCGTTGTTAGGCACACATTTTGTGTGTTGTCGCGCACGCCATGCCTGCATAGTTATGCACTTTCTTTAGGTCGCATTGTCATGCGTACCTCACATGCATTGTCATGCACTTTCATATCGTGCATTGTCATGAACACCTCATCGCGCATTGTCATGCATACCTCACATGCATTGTTATGCATTTTCTCTGTCGTGCATCGTCATACACACCTCACATGCGTTGTCATGCATCTCCTCATCGTGCATCGTCATGCACACCTCACATGCATTGACATGCATTTCTCTATCATGCATCGTCATGCACACCTCACATGCATTGTCATGCATTTCTCTATCGTGCATCGTCATGCACACCTCCCTTTGCATTGTCATGCATTTCAATACTTTGCATTGTCATGCATTTCTCTTATTATGCATTGTCATGCATTCCGCTATCTACATTGTCATGCATTTCAACAACATGCATTGTCATGCATCTTTCATCTGCATTGTCATGCATTTCAACAACATGCATTGTCATGCATCTTTCATTCGCATTGTCAAGCACTTTCAACAACATGCATTGTCATGCATCTTTCATTTGCATTATCATGCATTTCAAACAATGTGCATTGTCGTGCACTTCCTTACATTGCATTGTACATAACATATAGAACATATATTGCATTATAGTTTGCATGCATTCACTGCATTATCCATCTATGGCTTGCGCCTTTCCATGTTGAGCTTGGTCTTGTATGTACCCATACTTTTCACATTGAAGCATGGTTATGATATTATGTGTACGCACCTAGTGTTGAGGGTGACGGCACCATTTCTGTGTTAGACGTGGTTTGTTTGTGTCCATGCCTTTCCTAGGCAAGATATGGTTTGGACGCGCGTCTTATCTGCTCCATTCATTGCATATAGAATATATATTTCGTTGTAGTTTGCATGCATTCACTGCATTATCCATCTACGGCTTGCGCCTTTCCATGTTGAGCTCGGTCTGGTATGTACCCATACTTTTCACGTTAAGGCATGGTTATGAGATTTTGTGTGCGCATCTATTCCACTGATGGAATTGTGGTTTAAGGGTGACGGCACCATTTCCGTGTTTAGACGTGGTTTGTTTGTGTCCATGCCTTTCCTAGGCAAGATACGGTTTGGCCGCGTGCCTTATTCAATTCATCCATTGCTTCCATTGCATTGTAGTGTGTTGCATCCAGCATTTAGGATCATGACCTTTCCTCAGCAGATCATTCCTCACTTATATCATGCCACCCAATTACTTGTATTTTGTGTTCCGTCTACAAACACATAGTTCTGCACGTGTACGCGCCTATTCCACTAAAGGGATTGTGGTTTGAGGGTGTCGGCACCTTTTCTATGGACGTAGTTTGATTTTTCATCTCCATCCCTTTATGATATTTGTGAGGTTTTTTATACTGCTTGTGGTTTGATCATCTCAAATACATTACATATCATTTGCATTGCTTAGTAACATTGTATATCATCGCACTGTTTTGTGCACCTTACTTGCATTTTGCATGCATTTCAATCGCGCTATTTTGCGCATCGCACTGTTTTGTGCACCTTACTTGCATTTTGCATGCATTTCAATCGCGCTATTTTGCGCATTGCACTGTTTTGTGCACCTTTACTTGCATTTTGCATGCATTTCAATCGCGCTATTTTGCGCATCGCACTATTTTGTGCACCTTACTTGCATTGTGGATGCATTTCAATCGCGCTATTTTGCGCATCGCACTATTTTGTGCACCTTACTTGCATTGTGGATGCATTTCAATCGCGCTATTTTTGCGCATCGCACTATTTTGTGCACCTTACTTGCATTGTAGATGCATTTCAAACACGCTGTTTTGCGCACATCATTCACACTATTTCCTGCGTTACATTTCATTCGCGCTATTTTGTGCATCACGCTATCTTGCGCACCTTACTTGCACTTGTTAGTGCATTGCGTTGTTATGCACACTTCACTTGCGTTGTTACGCACTTCTCACTTGCATTGCTATGCATGTTTCTAACAATATTGTACCTGTTAAGTTTTCTTTCTTTTTCAGGTACGATATTGTATGTATGGTTCATTTGAAGCTAGCGCGACCAGACGAACCACATAGGTATTGTATTCTCCGCGTGAGACATAGCGAGAATTGTATAATTCTCTTACATCCTTTCTGCATGAAATATAGTTAGATTTGTATCCGCCTGCTTAAACTGTTGCATCTATTGTATGTATATGCTCCATTACAGCTCTCTTTGCATGATCATAAGTTATGTCCGGCATCATGCATGTTCTTTGCATCTTGTCCCTGCCTACGGGCACATATCTTGCTAGCTTGTATGTTTTGTCTAAGTCTTCAGCCTTGTCAAAAATGGGTCATCTCTGGGCTTTCACACTCACTCCCGTCATTATTATGACTTTCGAGTTCTGTCAAAGAGGGGCAACTGTAGACACCCCATTTTTGACCATCGTCAAGACTTGGACGTCACCGTTTGAACACTCGGTGATCATCCACGTTCGTGTTCATTTTGAGTTCTCGGAGGTCTCGGCCGCACGTCTTGCCTCAAGATCTCTCAATTCAACTGTTTTGTGCTTGGTTGTGGACCAAGCACTTGTATTTCTGTTTTTGAGGGAAGATGGTGGCTTGTTGGCCATCCCCCCAACCCACCGGCCAAGGCTTAAAGCCACCGGCCCTGTTTTGTTCCCATCGGCCAAGAGTTTTGGCCGGTCGGCACTATATTTGGTCAACCGGCCCCTTTTGTTGGCCAATTGGCCATTTCTGCTGGTCGACCCCTTTTCCATCTGCTTTTGGCAGATATTTTATGCCAGCTATAATAGCTGGAATGCACAATTGACCCCCTCCATACACGTGTATGGAGGGATTGGCTCCTTTGCTTAGCTTTCCTTGGAAGCCTTAGAATTGAGCCTCTATAAAGAGGGAGCTCCTTCTCCCTCCTCCAAGGTTCAGAAAAATTAGGGTTAGAGAGGATAGAGATAGCCTTGTATCTATACTTCCTTGTTTAGCCTTGTTTTGGATCCTAAAGTGAGTTTTGTCTTACTTTTGCACTAGAACACCTAGCATTACACCATCCTTGGGTTGTTGAGGCCTTAGAAGATTGTTGTTAGCGTCCTTGGACTGGTTTTGACCAAAGAAAGGTGTTGGAGCTTTGTTCCTAAAGGAGGTCTACAAGGGTGAGCATCCTTACTTTAGTTACCCCTTTCTTGATTAGGCTTTTAGCCATTCTTGCTTATCGTTTTAAGCTTCGACTATAACTGATAAAAGTTCTAATTTTGTGTGTTTTAGAACTTTGTTTAAGGTTACTTTGAGGTTTGGGGTTGTCTCCCCCCTCCAAGGCCTTGTTAGGCTTTGTTTTAGGCCATACATTTTGGCCATTGTTTTGGTCTTTGCATGACCTCTCTACCACTGAAATCTAGAGGATTTTTAGTGGTGGCGAGGTGGTTTTGAGGTCCTAAATAGGGGAGAGTCATCCCCTCTCCTTGTTGTCTTTAATGCTTGCATAAGTGGCTTATGTGGTAGCATGTGTGTTTAGCTTGTTTTAGCTCCATTTCAGTATGTATTAGGCTTTTTTTTGCCATGATATACCTCTGTTTTGAGTTGATTTAGACATTCCATGTATGCTTTATACACTTGTCTTGTAATCCCAAGTTTTGGCCTTAACATGCATCATGTTGTAACATGTGTTTTTAGCATGATTTCGGCCTAACTCCATGAAGCTTTTAGGCTTGTTGTAGCATGCTTAAGCTCTGTTTTTCATTGTTTTGGCCATGCTTTCATTGTTTTGTATAGCTACCATGTAATCTAGCTTGTTAGCTTTGGGTGTGTGAGTCATGAGCATGCTCTATTTGGATCATTTCAGTGGTTTGGCACCACTTCTAATGTTATTTCAGTCCATATAGTATGCTTAAACACTTGCACTTATCACTCCTTTAATATCTTAAAGAGTTCGTGTTTTATGCTTCTTGAATGGATCATTGCGTATACTCCCATGCGTAGGCCATTTGGATGCCATCTAAGTGCGTTTTTGGCCTTGTCTTGACCTGCATGAGGACCGTTTTGAGTCCCTTTGACCCTTTGGGACTTGCCTTGAATGGCCATGGTTTGAGCCCTTTGGTTAGTCTAAGGCCTTGGACCATCTTGCATGCTTTGATTGCTTTACTTGGTTGATTTGGCATCATTCCTCACATATTTTCAGAGCTTAATGCATTGTTGTATTCTCATATTTATCACATCTTGCTCATGCTTGAGGGTTGTGCATGGTTGCCTAAGTGTTGGACCAATATGTGTGCATGTTTGCCTTGCATTTTGGTGCCTTAATCTTGGTGTATTGGCCGCTGATTTGGGCTTATTTGAGAGCTGCCCATTTTGTTTTAAGACCATTCCCGCATGTTGTTACATGCTCGCCTTGCATGTTGTTGCATACTTGGCCTATTAACATGTTGTTGCATGTTTAAGTGGTAGTGTATTTGGCATGCATTCTTTTGGTTTTAGGTTGCTTAACATGTTGTTACATGTTTGCCTCACATGTTGTTACATCATTGAATGAAGTCACATGCTTGTTTGCATGCTTGAACATCCATGTTGCATCTTGCATGCTTGTCTAGGTTGCATTGCATTTGGCATGCTTGTTACCTTTAACATGACCATGTTGCATTAGTTTTGCTTACGTATTTGCACCCCTTGCCTCTTGATCAATCATGATAGAGGTTAGGATCTATTGTTTGTTTTGTGTGCATTTCACTTGATATTGAAATTGAACACTTGACTTCTTTGACCATCACGCGCTGAAATGCGTGATTGACGGTCCAAGGATCGAGAACCATACTTGTTTGAGCCTTAAACATGATAAGGAGGGTGGTGGTGCAAACATTGCTATGAAAATGCATTGCCATGCTCTGTCTGTTCTCTGCTGCAGCAAAACAGGATTCTACAGGAAGAGATGGTCGCTCGACCATCTTCAGTGGCGGCCGGCCACACATTCATGGCCCAGAGCCCAATTTGTAGTCGATGACCATTTCCCCTTGGCCGGTGACCATTCCTCTTGGCCGGTGACATCCCACAGTGTTCAGGGAGTGGTTCTGAAGTATCCTTGGGACTTGTGAAGCTTTCAGAGATGCAAAGTAGTGTAAACAGAGGCAGTATGAGCATGGCGACGGATTTCCGAGCGAAGCCGAGCATGCATTTGTCCCTCTTCCCGAGGCCGATTTACTGCTTTAGTAGCTTAATCAATTTGTTTAATTAGTTAAGTATTGTGTAATAATTAATTAGCAAGTGTTAGTTAATTAGTTGATTTGTATTATTCTTTCGGTCCCTTCCTCGAGAGGGTGCAATTGTGTAATAAGCGTGTGTGTGTGTGATGCATGTCTTCCAACCCCCATTTCTTTCCCCCTTTTACTTAACTGCTTATGATGGTTAGTTCTAGGTCATGTTTTGATTAGCATACCTTATGCTCGCATGCGTGCATCCATTCATCTGTGTTGCATGCACCGGGCTCGGCGCATCATACTAACCGCATAGTACTTCAATTACAACTTGAATATGTGTATCGAGTTTCTACATTTCACATGACATCCCTAGATTAGCCGAGCCTATTCTAGTTGCATTTTGTATGTGATGCATTAGCCATTTCAACATGGACTTGGATCATACACTGATTACTAACATGTTTTGTGTTTTGGCTCGAAGTACACTGTAAGTGTTTATGCTTTAGTATCTTGCATGAGTGTGAGTGTTAACATGAAAGCATGCTTGCCATGAGGCTATTTGCTTAATTGATATAACTGCTTGAATGCCTGTGGGTGAAGGTTGGATTACTTGAATTGGAACAATTCATTGAAATTCGTGTTTTAGCCTACTTGCGAGTAGCAAACCTCAAAACATTTTCAACCAAACGGATATGCAATGTTTCATTCCAAATTAGGCGATCTAATCTATACTTGTTTGCCGTGCGCATCACATAGTAAGATTAGCTAATTAATCGGAATAAGAACGCATGTGTTTTCAAAAAAAACAAGGTATCATGTTTAGTAGTGGCCGATCTTTGATCGGGCGAGCTGGGGTACTCATAGCTGACCTTCCCCAATCGTACCCAAGTTCTCGAGCCGAGGCAACTTTGGTGATGACGGACACGTGGCCTTTGGCACGAGTCAGGGTTTCCTAAATTTTCCCAAAATAAAATATTTAGGTGGCAACTTTGTATCTGGCAAAGCAGTTCATGTTTGGCACTTCTTTACAAAAATCAGTTTTCCAAAATGATTTGCCAGATTTGGACTCTTTGGTGATTTATTAATCTCACATCGCACATTGTGTGATCAGATTAACAACCGTGACAATATGAGTCCGAACTGTAGCATGAGGCCCTCCGGGCTCGTCTACAGCTGCCTACCAGTTTTTGCCGCCGGTTTCTGGTTTTCTACAACAGAAGGCAAGAAAGGGGCATGGCAAAGTATTTGCAACACATGTATGCGCGACCACCCTCTCATCGTTGCATAAGCTCTAGGGAGTGTAGTCCTCGATCCTCGAGCCACCAATCATGCATCTCGATGCATGATGGCTGAGGAGTCGGATTGCACGACTCAATGTGAAATGAATGCACATATAACACATAAATGCCTAAACTTCATCATGTGTTAGTCAAGAGTGTCGGTGACCGAGAATCGAGGCACGTTTCATCACTTGGAGTATGAAACGTCCCTCGTTTCCCATGTTTGGACTAAACCCTACTCCAAACACAATGCAACAAGTAGAATGGCATGGCATGTACAAATGCGACTTCTATCATGCAATCTAAATATAATGCAACTAAGTGATTCGAAGATGCATGGAATGACATGCAAGCATGCGAATGGCATACACAATGCTATGAACTAATCAATGGCATACTCAATGCACATGGATTATATGGCATGCATACACAATGCACTAACATACACAATGTTATGAACGAGGTACGCGCAATGCAATGATCAAACATGCGATAACATGGACTATAGGGTGTACACAATGCAAGATGGACTTAAACCAAGATGGATGGGCCTCGGCCACACCCAAATCAGTGGCCAATATAATGAAAATGAGGCAACAAGGTACATGCAAATATGCACAAATGCAAGGGACCAAACCTAAGGAACAAAGTGCAACTCTATCAAAGCATGACAAGGATGAAATATGGCATACAATGATACATGTTCCATCTCTGAAATAACATACAAGATGGTCCCGAATCATGCAAACAACTCACCCGATGCATGTTGGATGGCACAATTACCAAAACTAGTGAAGTGCATTATACTAGAGGTATGCAAAGCAATGCCTAAGTGACCAAACCAACCCCAAATAGTCCCTATGCAGACCCAAAATAGTGGCAAAATGGACTGAAATGATGGCTTGCAATGCACAAAAATGAAACTCATGCAATGGTCCAAAAATGAGGCACACAATCACAACTCTCAAATGCACTTAAAGAGTAGAAAACATGGGAATATGGCACAAGTATAAGCTCTAAAATAACATGTTCAGTGATACTAAAATATGCAAACACCTCAATATAAGCATGCAATAGGCTTCAAAACTCAAAGCTAAGCATGGCTATTACACTACAAGCATACATGGTCAGCATCATTTGACCATGGAACCTCAAAACAAAGCTAAGGCAGCCCAAAATATGCACAAAATCAGTTTAGATGATGGCCAAAATATTCTAGCATCAAGGGCCAAAACAACATGCAATGTGAGCTAGTAAGCATGGTTTATACTACAAGCATATGAAGCATTCAAGAGACCACTAAACCAGCCAAAGACAGAGGTATGACATGCCAAATAATGACCAAAAAGCCAGTAAAACATGATTAATGCATGCAAGAATGACATGCTCCTTTGATAAGCTATGAATGGAATTATTCTACACATGCAAGAGGCACACCCAAGATGACAAAACCAACTCTGGACAGAGCCTATGCAAGCCCTAAAAGTCACCAAAAATGGCCTGAACCAAGGCTTGGAAGTGTGCAAATGAAGGCTCCTTTGTAAGGCCAAAAATGCCAACAAACAAGGCCAAAAGAGAGAGGGTCACCCCTTTCTGATTTTGGCCCTCAAAACAGCATGCCAACCACTAAAAATCCACTGGATTTCAGTGGCTAAAAGACCAAGCAAGGATCAAAACAATGGCCTTAAGGCGTGGCTCAAAACAAGGCAAAATGAAGCATGCAAGGGGGTAGATGACCCCCAACAACAAAATGACCTTAAACAAACATCAAAAGGACCTCAAAACAAGACTTTTTTCAGTTGACAACAAAGCTCAAATATGCATGCAAATAAGGCTAAGATAAGGATCAAAATAGGGCTTAAAAAGGGAGGAAATGTGTTACCCTTGAAGCTCAAGAAGACCAGCAACTTTTGGACCAAAGACACAGCTCCTCAACCTCTAAAAATGGCCTCCAAGATCCTTAGGTGATGGTGGAAGTGTTAGACTATGAGGTGGTGTGCAAAGGGGCAAGAACCTTACACTCTATAGGCTAAAATAGAGAGATATAGAGGGATATATGTGCTATGCCTTAGATCCAAAATCTGAACCTCTCTAAAGGAGAGGGAGGCCCTCTCTTATAGAAAAACAAGAGGGTTCAAGCTTCTTGGAGAAGCTAAACAAGGCTCAAGATCCTCCATACACGTGTATGGAGGATCCAGTCTGTGGCTTCCAGCTGACACAGCTGGCAACAACTCACAGAGACAAAACTGGGGGAGGCAGGCCGACCAGTTCAAAAGGGTCAACACCATGAAAGGTGGTTGGCAGCCCCAATTGGTGGTCTCCACATTGAATGCAAGCTAGTGGTATGGTGGGAGACCAGCAAATGTGACCCAAAGACCAAGGAGACTAGCTTCCTGACAAGAAAACCGGCTGGCAGGAGAAAAGTGGTCTCCAAGGAGAAAAGGTGGTCTCCCACCCTTGTACCACCTCCCAAACAATGAAAACAAGGTCCATGACAAAAATGAACCAAGACGGATTCAAAACGAGGGTTCGGGGGTCAAAACGCACAGCTGGGTGCCCCGAAAACAGGCTGTTAAGCAACGAAAGTGGCGTGCGACCACAAAGGTGGTCTCCTGGGCCATAGTGTCCCTCTAGAGAGAGGAAGCAAGGTGTGTGCCAAAAACCAGGGCAAACAGAGAATGTTAAGCGGTCCCGAGCCGAGGCGCACGGCCGACGACCCCGAAAACCGGAAACTAGTCTCCAAACGAGAACTGTGACCAACGACCACGAAAAGTAGTCTACGACCACTGAGAGATGGTCTACGAGACCTCTCCCTCCCTTCGGGAAGAGAAAACAAGACCTGGTTCCCAAACCGAGGCAACACATAAAAGGGTCCCGAGCTTCAGGGGTAAGGCTCTCAGCCGAAACTCTGAAACCTCAGAATGAGCACAACATGCACCATCACCGAGCGCTCAATCGATGACGTCTGAGTCTTAAGGTCGGTCAAAAATGGGGTGTCTACACATGGCCATAACAAGCAACCCCAAAGGGCCAAGGTGACTCAAAACAGTCCCAAGGCAGGCCAGAACAAAGCTAGAAACATGCTTGAATAGGGCTAACTCATGCTAGAAAGGAAGGCACAAAACATGACGCATACAAGGCCAATAAGGATGATTGCATTACACCTACCAAAGAGAAGCATGGGATGACTTTACCAATAAAAATCAGAGTTATGGCATGTCAAAATAACACCAAAAATGGGCTAATACCAAGTCAACACATGCTAGAATAACAAGCTCACTCATTAGGCATGCAAGGCTAGCAAAGAGGACTTACACTACAAATGTAAGAAGCAAATGAGGGATGCCCTAACTGACCAAAAATAGAGTTAGACCATGACAAAATAAGACCAAAAACCCACTGAGATGGCATCCCAAAAGCTTAGGCATGATGGCATACATATAGGGCTCATATTTAAGGCATAAAGCACAAACTCTCCAATGCATTAAAAGAGTGAAAGATGTGAGTGCATGACCGTGAAATATGCTCTGAAATCACATAACAAATGATGCCAAATCATGAAGATAGTCCAAGCAATGCATGCTAGTAGACTCAATACACAAAGCTAGTGAGCAAGATTGAACCATGGCTATACAAAGCAATGCATGCATGACCAAAACAACACAAATTAGACCTAGATCATGCTAAAACATGACCAAAAGCTTCTCAGAGTTAAGCCAAAATCATGCTAGAATGATAGTCAAAAGCATGATGTAGGTTAGGCCAATGAATGGAATTGCACTACAAGTGCAAGGGACATGCAAGGGGCTATCAAACCAACCCAAAAAAGAGTCATGGCATGCTAAAACAACACCAAAAACAAGCTGAGATGGAGCCAAAACATGCTAGAAAGACATGCTATTTCATAAGGCACACAAAGCTAGTTTGCAAGAATTACACTACAAGTGTATAAAGCGTGCATAAGGTGATCAAACCAAGCCAAAACAGTGATATGCCAGGTCTAAGAAGTCACAAAAATGAGCCTAAACAAAACCATAGATAAGTAAAAACACATGCTCATTTGGTTGGCCATCAACACTAGCAAGCAAGACAAGAGGAGAGGGGACCACCCTCTCCTATTTGAGCCCTCAAAATAGAGTTTTTACCACTGAAAATCCTCTAGATTTTAGTGGTTAAAAGGCCACAAAAAGTTGTTATGAAAGGCCTTAGAAAATGGCTCAAAAGCTATACAAGCTAAGGAACAAAAGGGAGAGACAACCCCCAACACAAAATAGGCCTAAACCAACATTTTTAGGACTGAAAAATAGAGGTTTTTGTAGTTCAACACCATCTCAAAAAACAGCCCCAAAGTAGTTGAAAACTATGGCAAAGCTAGTATGCAAAACAAGCTAAAAGGGGGTGAGTAATTACCTTTGGAGCACAGCAGCAAAAACAGCCACTTTTCTTGAGCCAAAACCACCTTTTGGAGCTCTAACCCAGTTCCAAGGGACCTCAACCCAATAGTGATCAAGTCTTCTTAAGGGTTGATAGGTTGAAGATGGTTGTATGCAAGCCTTCTAGCACAAATGCTCAAGAGAGGATTGTAGAGAGAGAAGTTCTAGTATGAGAAGCTTCCAAACCTTTTGCCAAAAATGTTCTCTAAATGTTCTAACCCTTGAATATGAGATATAAGGCTTCATTATATAGCAAAATATCAAGCTTGGTCGAAAATATCTGAGCTAGGACAGGTGCCACAAGCTGGAAACAGCTGGAGGAGAAATATCTGCCAATTATGGGCTTTCTGGATATTTTTGGCCGATCGGCTAACATTTGTGGAAAATAAGGTTCACTTTTGGCTGACCTATAGCTGCTGAGCTCCAATTGTGGCCGATGCACTCCCATAGAGGCCGATGGGAAAAATCAGTCTTGGTCTCTAACTTGAAGCAAGCCTAACTCCTTCATCTGGATGCCTTTTCAGGTCATTCTTGTATCTAAACTAAAGCCCCGGAAGTCTTCTTTCCAAATATGGCAGCCTCACATCAAAATTCCATGTGTGCTAAGAGATATCCCTCTTTTAGTGAAGGCTGCTCAATTTCAGTCCAACCGGAATGATGCCCAACTTCAACCAATCATATCTCCCCCATCCGGACTCGGCTTTAGGAGATTCTTAAGTGAAAAATGAAGCCCCGGAAGTAAGCTTTCCAACGGTGGTGTCCTCGTAGGTTATATCCAAATATACAAAAGGATAGGCCTGATTTAGCGAGGGCTGCTCGACTCTCTCTTAACGGTTCATGCCCATCTTCTTCCTCAACTAGGTTTCTTCCCTCTTCTCCTCTTTTCTTCAACTCCAAACCCCCGAACAAGGTGTTTTGAAAGATTTTTCAAAGATTTCATCTCTCTTTCATTCATTTCCACTTTGTCCTTGCTCGGTTTACCGAAAAGCGCAACATTTAACAAAATGTGAGCGTCGGAACATCGTAGGAACTTTACTTCAAAAATATTTTGAAAAAGAGGGTTTTAAGGTCTAAAATCTTTTGATCAAGATTGTTTTGGTCCAAAAGGGGTATGAAGTTGGGATTTGACCCTCCTCTTGCCGAAGAAATCGAACCTTTGCCCTTCACATTTTTCATCACTAAAGAAACCATTAGTAGCGCCCAAGTCTTAAGGGCGATCAAAAATGGGGTGTCTACAGCGCACCAATGCACATGCAATGCAAAGAAACACATAAGTGTAATCAAAACAAGATATCATGAGTTCGAGTCAAGTTCTCTAAATCCCCAGCAGAGTCGCCAGAAACTGTAGACTGCCCCGAGAACTCCCGAGCTCCGCGCGCGAGGGCTCAAATTCATTTTTTTCTTTAACTACTACAGTTCAGACTCAATGTCACGGTTCTGAATCTAATCTCACAAAGTGCATTGTGAGACCCATAAATCACCAAAGAGTCCAAATCCGGCAAATCGTTTTAGAAAACTGATTTTTATAAAGAAGTGCCAAACATGGACTGCTTTACCAAATACAGAGTCGCCACCTAAATATTTTGTTTTGGGAGAAATTTAGGAAACCCTGACTCGTGCCGAAGGCCACGTGTCCGTCATCACCAAAGTTGCCTCGGCTCAGCAACTTGGATACGAGAGGGGAAGGTCATGCAATGAGCACCCCCGCTCGCCCGATCAAAGATCGGCCACTACTAACATGATATTTTGTTTTTGAAAACACATGCGTTCTTATTTCGATTATTAACCTAGAATTACTATGTGATGCGCAAAGCATACAAGTATAGACTAGATCGACTAAGTTGGAACAAAACATTGCATGTTCATTTGTAAAAATGATTTGAAGTTTGCTACTTGCAAGTAGGCTAAGACGTGGATTTCAATGAATTGTTCCAATTCAAGTAATCCAACCTTCACCCACAGGCATTCAGGCAGTTATATCAAATAAGCAGTTAGCCTCATGGCAAGCATGCTTTCATGGCAACACTAACACACATGCAGTATGCTAAAGCGTAAACACTCACAGTGTACTCCAAGCCAAAACAAAGAACTAGTTAGAAATCATGCATGATCGTAGTTCATGTGAAGATGGCTAATGCAACACATACAAAAATGCAACTAAGATAGGCTCGACTATCTAGAATGGCATGTGAAATGCGACTTGATACATGTATTCAAATTGGAATTGAAATACAATGCAGTTAGTATGATGCGCCGAGCCCGGTGCATGCAAGACAGATGAATGGATGCACGCATGCGAAGCATGAGGTATGCTAAACAAAATATGCCCTAAAACTAACCATCCTAAGCGGTTAAGTAAAAGGGAGAAAGAAATGGAGGTTGGAAGACATGCATCACACACACGCACCCTTATTACAATAATTGGCCCTCTCGAGGGAGGGTTCGAATAAGAAGCTAACTAGCTAATCTAAGCTAATTAAACTAATTATTACATCACAAAACTAATTAACTAACAACTTAACTAATTAAGTTATTACAACACAAATAAGCAGCTAAATGCATTAACTACTCAAGATACAGAACCAAAGCATAAACTAGCTAAGGAAAACAATAAACAGAGGTCCTCAAGATGAGGAGTGCATGCATGCTCGGTCGCCTCGTTCGAAAATCCATCGCGATGCCCCAACTTGCCTCTGTTCCCATTTGTTCTCAGAACTTTGCACCAAGCTCCAGATAGCTTCGAACTCCACCATGGGGACCTGTAGGAGCATGGCCAACCAATTGTTGCCGTGGGAGACCACCTACCGACCACTTTTCTTTGCTGTAGACTAGAAAAAGTGGTCGGCCGACCAGTTTTTGCTACACTTCTCCAGTTTGCTGCAATAGAGAGCAAGAAAGGGCATGGCAATGTATTTACAAGATATGTGTGCACAACCACCCTCCCTATCATTTCATGATCTCAAGGGAGTGTGGTTCTCGACCCTTGGGCCACCAATCACGCATCTCGATGCATGATGGCCGAGAAGCCAAATTGCACAATTCAATATAAAATGAATGCACACATAAACACATAAAGCTTTGACCTCTATCATGTATGATCAAGAGGGTCGGCGACCGAGAATTGAGGCATGTTTCATCACTTCAAGTATGAAACGTCCCTCATTTCTCGTGTTTGGACTAATACCCTATCCAAACAAATGCAAAGAAACTCAAGCATGCAAACATGCAATGCAACTTAAGCATGCAAACACGCAATGCAAGGCATGCAAAACACAATGCAACTATATGGCATGCAGAATGCAAAGAATAACATAGCATACACAATGCAATGTGATATGATCAACTTAACAAAGCTAACAACATGCAAACAATCCTAATACATGCATACACAATGCATGGCAACATAAGCATGCAACAACATGGCATACACAATGCAAACAATAACATAGCATACACAATGCGATGTAAGATGATCAACCTAATGGCATGCATACACAATGCAATGCAACATAAGGGTGCAAACAACATGCAAATAAACATGCTCAATGGACTTAAACTGAATATGGATAGACCTCAGCCATGCCCAAAACAGTGGCCATAATGATGAAACTAAGGCATGAAGATCAAGACAAACATGCTCAATGCAATGGCCCATCAACTAGGCATAAGAGCACAACCCTTAAGAGTGCTCAAGGAGTGATAAATATGGAAGTGTAACAACACTAAATGTACCAAAATAAGGTATAAAATGATGCCAAATCACTCAATCAACATAAGCATGGCGTGCTAGGGTCCTTAAAGCATGAAGCTAGCAAAGAGGACTACTCTAGGGACATGCAATACATGGTACAAAAGCATGAACCAACCATGGAAAGAGCTCAAATAGGTCTAAAAAAAGACCA
Organism: Camellia lanceoleosa; assembly: GCA_025200525.1. Classification (NCBI taxonomy): domain Eukaryota; kingdom Viridiplantae; phylum Streptophyta; class Magnoliopsida; order Ericales; family Theaceae; genus Camellia; species Camellia lanceoleosa. The sequence continues at coordinate 31,329,418 of CM045759.1, forward strand.
AAACATGCTGAGATGGGAGCTCAAGGACCTAGGCAAGATGGCATACATGCTAGGCCATAAGCTAGGCAACAATGCATAACACTCAAAGGCACTTAAAGAGTGAAAGAAGTAAGAATATGGAAATCCTATATGCTCTGAAATGTCATGATAAATGATGCCAAATCATATACATGATGCAAATGAAGCATGCTATGGTACCCAAAGCTTGAAGTTAGCATAGGCATTTGTACTACAACTATGCAGAACATGAAGCATATGGTCGAGGCAACCCAAAATAGTCCTAGAACATGTCAAAATGAGTCTAAAACATGTATGGAAGAAAGCCAAAACAAGCTAGCATGAAGGGCATGAAGCATGGAATATGCAAGGCCAAAATGGAGGGTTACACTACACCTACCAAGACCAAGCATGAGATGACTTAACCGCAAAAATCAGAGTTATATCATGGCAAAATAACCCTAAAAACACACTAAAATGATAGCTCGCAAGCTTAGGCGTGAAGGCGTACGCAATGGCTCATGTTAAGGCATAAAACACAAACTCTCCCAAGCATGGAAAGAGTGAAAGATGTGAGTGTATGGCAACATTATATGGACTGAAATAACATTTCAAATGATGCCAAATCATTCAAATAGGCCAAGCAATGCATGCTAGTGGACTCGATACACAAAGCTAACAAGCTAGAATGCACTATAGCTATACAAAACATGGCATGCATGACCAAAACAATAAAAATTAGAGCTTAAGCATAAACATGGACAAAAGCTTCTTGGAGTTAAGCCAAAATCATGCTAGAATGATGGTCTAAAGCATGGCACACATTAGGCTAGTTCATGGAAATGCACTACAAGTGCATGGAGCATGCATGGGGCTATCAAACCAAACCTAATCAGAGGTATGCCATGGCAAAACAACACCAAGAACATGCTGAGATTGACTCAAAACAAACTAGAATGACATGCTACTTCATGAAGCATACAAGACTAGTTTATGAAATTTACACTACAAGTGTATGAGGCATGGAAGGGATGACAAAACCAAGTAAAAATAGTGGTATGCCATGTCAAAATAAGGCCTAAAATAGACTGAGATGTGGCCAACACAAGCTTAATAAACACGGTCAAACATGAGGCATTCAAAGCAAGTATTCAAAACACAAGGAGAGGGGATGGCCCTCTCCTATTTGGGACCTTAAAACACCATTTCCACCACTAAAATTTCTCTGAGTTTCAGTGGTGAGAAGGCCAAAACAAGGTGATCCCAATAGCTTAAAAAGATGGCACAAGAACAAGGCCAAACAAGGCCTAAGAAGGGGTAGACCACCCCCAACACAAAAGTGACCTTAAACAAATATTATAAGCATGCAAAATTAGAACTTTTTTCAGTAGAAAGTCAAGCCTAAATAAGCATGCAAATAGGTCCAAAAGCTTAAGCCAAAACAAGGGTTTTAAGGGTTAGAAGCTCACCCTTGAAGAACACCTTCAAAACCACAACTCCAGCAGCCTTTTTGAGCTCAAGCCAAACCAAAAACTCCAAAACCAGCTCCTAAGGACCTCAGCAACAAAAGGATGGTGTTTGAGTGTGTGTTTGTGTGCAATAGTATGGAGAAATTACACTTTAAGGCACAAATATGAGACCAAAAGAGAGACATAGAGATATATGTGTATGTATATCTCAAGCAAGAAAATCTGAACCTTGGAGGAGGGAGGGGGAGCCTCCCTCTTATAGAAAAACAAGCAAGAAGCTTGTTGAGGAAGCTAAGGGCTCAAAGCCATCCCTCCATACACGTGTATGGAGGATGGTTTCTGTGCCCTTCAGTTGTTACAGCTGTAAAGAAAATATCTCCAAGAATGAGCTGGAAAGCTGTCGACCACTTGAAGTGGTTGGCCAGCTACTTCTACTGGTCAGCTGACCAGTGGAAGTGGTCGGCCACAGGGGAGAGGTGGTCTGCAACATGAAACCAAGGTGGTGGTGTGGTGGCTGACCAGAAAAGGTGGCCCAAAGACCAAGAAAACCAATTGGCCGACCAAAAAACTGGTTGGCGGGAAGAAACGTGGTCTCCAAGGGGAAGAACTGGTCTCCCACCCTTGTACCAACTCCCAAACAAGGAAAACAAGGTTTGTGCCAAAAACAAACCAAAAAGGATACAAGATGAAAGATCGAGAGGCAAGGCGCGCAGCCGGGAGCCTCGAAAACTAGTCTACAAGCACCAAAAGTGGTCTCCCAGACCACAGTGGCCCTCTAAGCCAAGGCAACAAGGTGTGGTTTGAAAACCAAGCCAAACGGAGAACGTTAAGCGGTCCCGAGACAAGACGCGCTGCCGAAGACTCCGAAAATTGAAAACTAGTCTCCAAGCGGGAAAAGTGGTCTATGACCACAAAAAGTGGTCTACGACCACAAAGAGATGGTCTACAAGACCTCTCCCTCCCTCCAGGGAAGAGAAAACAAAGTTCGGTCCCCAAACCGAGCCAAAACAGAAAGAGTTTAGAGGCCCGGAGGTAAGGCTCTCAGCCAAAAACTCTGGAAACTCGAAACGAGCACAACATGCACTATCACCGAGTACTCAATCGATGACGTCTGAGTCTTAAGGTCGGTCAAAAATAGGGTGTGTACACACTTGTGAGACTAGATTCAGAATTGTGGGAGTCCCAACTGTGAGGCCTTCTTTTCAAACCCTTTTCCGAAAAGCGGGGGGCGCGGAAAAAGGCGAGCTACAGGTACCCAATTCATGACCTTCCCCTCTCATACGTAAGTTCCTGAGCCATGACAATCTTGGTGATGATGGACACGTGTCCTTTGGCAAGAGTCATGGGTTTCCTAAATTTTCCAAAAATATTTAGGTGGCAACTCTGTATCTGGCAAAGTAGTCTATTTTTGGCATTTTTGATTCAAAATCGATTTTCCAAAAGATTTGTTGGATTGGGACTCTTTGGTGATTATCTATTTCACATTGCACTTGTCAGATCCGATTCAGAACCGTGGGAGTTCAATACTGTAGGGCTTATTCGCTTTCCGAAAGGGGGCGCAGAAAAGTCGAGCTACATTGAAGACTACGATAGATGCGGTGAAATGGCTTACATTTCAAGCTTGTGCATTTAGAGGTCGTGATGAAAGTCATGATTCTAATAATCAAGGGAATGTTATTGAATTGATAAAGTTCTTGGCATCTTATAATGCGGATGTGGCAAATGTTGTGTTACACAAAGCTCCTCAAAATGCTTCATACTACTTGCATCGAATTCAAAAAGAGATTCTTAGTATTTTCTTTGACAAAATACAAAGATTCATTCGTGAGGAGATTGATGAATCAAAAAATTGCATTATAGTGCATGAAGATTGAGATGAATCAAAGAGGGAGCAAATGGCCATTGTTCTAAGATTTGTCGATAAAGAGGGTTTTATAAATGAGCATTTTTTTGACATAGTTCATGTATCGGATACAACATCAGCAACTTTGAAAGAAGAAATATGTATTGTCCTATCTCATCATAATCTCAGTGTACAAAATATTCGTGATCAAAGGTATGATGGTGCTAGTAATATGCGTGGAGAATGGATTGGGTTGCAGGCCTTATTTCTTCATGACTGTCATTTTGCATTGCTTTGCTTATCGACTCCAATTAGCATTGGTAGCGACAACAAGAGAGGTTATACCCGTTACCCAATTTTTTTATTTTCTGGCTCTCACAGTTAATCTATATGGCTCTCTTGTAAAAGCATGATCAGTGGAAAGTTGCTCAAGCTGAAGAAATTGCAGCAAAACTTGCCATTGATGAAGTTGAAACTAGTAAAGACAAAAATCAGGCTGGGACATTGAAACGGGTTAGAGATACTCAATAAGGTTCTCACTTGGGATCTATTTCCCATTTGATAAATATGTTTAGGTCAACTTGTTTAGTCTTAAGTAATGTATGTCATCAATGATGGAGCCATCTCTACTCAAAGTGCAGATGCAGATAGAGTTTATGATAAGATTATATCTTTTGAGTTTGTGCTTATCTTACATCTTATGAGAGATATTATGGGGACTAATGATGATATTTGCCAAGCTTTGCAATGTAAATCCCAAGATATATTGAATGCAATGCCTCTAGTGTCAACTACAAAAGCACTTGTTCAAAAATATAGAGAAGATAGATGGATTCCTTTGTTGGAGAATGTTCAACTATTTTGTGGAAAATATGACATAGATATTCCTGATATGAGTGCTCATTACACATCTGATAGAGGTTGTGCTTGTCACCAAAGAGATCACATTACTATTGAGCATCATTTTCGGGACGATATTTTTACAATTATATGTGATTCACAATTGCAAGAATTGAACAACAGATTTAAAGAAGATGTGATGGTGTTGCTTATTCTTAGCTTTGCTTTAGATCCTAGGGATGATTACAGTTCGTTCAAAAATGAAGATATATGCAAGCTTGCGAATCAATTTTATCCTAATGACTTTACAAAGCAAGAAAAAATACATTTGAAATTCCAATTGCAAAACTACAAGATTGACATCCTTAAACATCCTAAGTTTTAGTAGTTGTTGACAATTTCTGACTTGTGCCAAATGTTGGTAAAAACAAGGAAGTCAACAATTTATCCTCTTGTCGATAGATTAATTCGTCTTGTTCTAACTTTACCAGTTTCTACGGCAACAACAGAACGTGCATTTTTGGCCATGAAAATTGTAAAGACTAAATTGCGCAACAGGATGAAGGATGATTTTCTTTCAAACTATTTGTTAACATATGTTGAGAAAGACATTGCTCGAGATTTTGATGTAGATTCCATCACAGATGCTTTTTATATTATGAAAGACCGTCGAGCATAACTTTAGATGCCTAAGTAGATATGTAGAGAAAATAGTTGCTTTTTTAAAAATTAATATGGATTTACTAGAACATATCCAATTGTATTTTGATAATATTTTGTAATTATATATGATGAATAGAAACATCTAATTATATATTTTTGTAATATTTGGGTAGAAATTGAAATTGTATATCACATGCTCATTACAAATTTTTTGATTGCATATACACTTGCCCCCCTCCCCCCCCCCCCCCGACATTAGAATCCTGTGTCCGTCCCTGTGTATATTGATGCACAGAAGAAAAAGAAGAAGAAGAAGAGAGAGAGAGAGAGAGAGAGAGAGAGAGAGAGAGAGAGAGAGAGAGACTGACTGATATTTGTTTGTTGCATTAGGGTTTGAACGGTAAAGTTTATGTATATATATACGTAGTTTGGTCATTTTGCAAAAGTATGTCCTTATTGGGAAAGTAATTTGACACATGGACTTTTAGACAGAAGAAATCTAAAATTGGATTTATGAACCGAAAGCCTTTTTTAAAAAATTAAGTCGATTTAATAGTCGTAATTTATTTAATTATTAAGTTAATTATTTAAAAAATGGTGATAATTATATTTTAAAAAAACAAACTATTTTTTTTATAAAAAATATGATAAATTAAATTTATTACAATTATCAGATTGATCAATTTTTTTATGAATAAAATATATAAAATATCTAACAAAATAAAAGGTTTTAATCACTAAAACAAGACTCATGATAAATTTTACATACCCAAACAACACCCTCCGATCTATATTATGGACAATAGGGAATCTAGCGTCCTATAACTTATTATACCAATATTTATTTATTTTATTTATTTTTATGAATAATTTATATATATATATATGATTCCAGTAGTAAACCTAAGCACAGGTGGCTCGAAATGAATCAGGATCCTCTCCTTGATCTCTCTCCATATCTCTCTACTTACAGGGCCATTGGACTCACTTTTGGCTCAATTTTAATGATTCGAATCGTTTACATTTTAAGATTTGTTAAATACATCATACCTGTAAAAAATCAAGTTGATCGAATATCAGAAACTATGTGTTCGGATCATCGAACTAAAAATCATTTTTTTTTAAAATTTAATAAATAGTTTTCCAAACACATGCTTTCAGATATCTGATCAACTTAATTTTTTACAAGTATGATATACTCAACAAATTTTAAAATATGAATGGTCGAATTATCGAAATTAAGTCCAAAAGTGAGCCTAATGACCCAATAAATAAGGAAAGAAGGAGAGAGATTAAGGAGAGATTCGATTCTGCTGGAAACAAGCAAGTAATAGCCTTTAAATTAACGACAGCCAAGGTATAAATTGCATGCACTGGGCTCGGCGCATCATACTAACTGCATTGTATTTCAATTCCAAGTCGAATACATGTTTCCTGTTGCATTTCATATGCCATGTTTAGAATAGCCGAGCCTATCTTAGTTGCATTTTGCATGTGTTGCATTAGCCATCTTAACATAAACTAGGATCATGCATTGATTACTAACTAGTTTCTGTTTTGGCTTGGAGTACTCGGTGAGTGTTTATGCTTTAGCATCCTTGCATGCGTGTGAGTGACTGCCATGATAGCATGCTTACCATGTGGCTATGTGCTTATGTGATATAACTGCCTGAATGCCTGTGGGTGAAGGTTGTGTTATTTGAATTGGAACAATTCACCAATTGAGAGTTTTAAGCCCACTTGAGAGTGGCAAATCATCGTATTTTCTAAAGCCCACCTGAGGGTGGCAAATCCACGTCTTAGCTTACTTGTGGGTAGCACCATCAAACCACTTTCAAAAACAAACATGAGATGTTTTGTTCCAATTCAGGTGATCTGGTCTATACTTGTATGTTGTGCGCATCACATAGTAATTCTAGGCTAATAACTGGAATAAGAGCACATAATGTTTTCAAAACTCGATATCATGGTTAGTAGAGACCAATCTTTGATCGGGCGAGCAAGGGTGCTCACGAAGTGACCTTCCCCAATCGTACCCAAGTTCCCGAGCCGAGGCAACTTTGGTGATGACGGACACGTGGTGGCCTTAGGCAACGAGTCAGGATTTCCTAAATTTCCTCAAAACAAAATATTTAGGTAACGACTCTATATCTGGCAAAGCAGTCCATGTTTGGCACTTCTTTCAAAAAATCTGTTTTCAAAAACGATTTGCCGGATTTGGACTCTTTGATGACTCATCGGTCTTGCATTGCACTCTGCGAGATTAGATACAAGACTGTGACATTGAGTCCTGAACTGTAGTGAGCCTAAATGAACAAAACGGGATTCCCTCCCGGGACGTTCGGGGACGTCTACACCTCCACTTCCCATTCTTTTTCTTCACAACCACCGTATTTGATAACCATGTCGGGTAATGTACCTCTTGGATGGCTCTGGCCTCCAGAAGTTTATCCACTTCCTCTCCTACTGCCTCGACATGCATTAACATCAGCCTTCTTGCTCGCTGGATGACAAGTTTAGCCGACCTGTCCACATTCAATCTATGGCAAGTGACCTCGGGGTCAATGCCAGGCATCTCGTACGGTGTCCAGGCAAATTCCTCAATGTTTGCTCTCAAGAATGCGTCTAGCTCTTTTTCCTCTTCCTCGGCTAAGCCCGAGCCGAGAAGGAAAAAGCACTCCTCATCCCCTTGCTGGACAAGAATCTTCTTCAGGGCGTCCTCACTCTTCTCGGCTGGCTCTTTGCCGACGTCATCGAGGACGTCCACGTCCTCATCTTCAATCTCTGCAGGTTCTGCTTCTTGTATGTTGCAAGTTGATTTCATTGTTGCCATGGAGCAATTCTTTGCCTGCACTTGATCTCCTCTAACCTCCTCAATTCCATGCTCTGTTGGGAATCGCAACAGCTGGTGCAATGTTGAGGGGATAGCCCCCATTGCATGCAGACATGGCCTTCCCAAGATAGTATTATAGGGGGAGGGAGTGCCAATTACTGTGAACTCAGTTGTTATCTTCTTGGTGCCAGCCTGCACTTCCAAACTAACTGCTCCCAGGGGCCATGTCGGCGTTCCATTGAACCCGACCATTGGACCATTGGATTGTTCCAGATCATCTTGGTGAAAGCCAAGCTCCTTGTAACACCCGACATACATGATGTCACAAGAGCTACCTTGGTCAATTAAGATGCACTTCACTTGGCATTCTCCAATCTGAAGGGATATTACCAAGGCATCGTTGTATGGATGCTGTACCATCTCTATGTCTTCTTCAGTGAATGACACCACTGGTCCCTAGCACTCGTCTGCCCTAGGTCTTTTCTGCCTGACCTGGTACACATGTTGCAAGTGTTTTATCTTCTGTGTCTCCCCACGTGTTTCATTCTCATTGACCTTCGAGTGAATCACATTGATCACCCGAGGTCCGCCTGCCTACAGTTGTGGTGCTGGAGGAGCCAGTGCTGCCGGTGCCTGAGGTAGTCTTGCTTGCTCTTCCCTTGTCCTAGCCTCGTCTATAAGGTCCCTTAAATGACCTTGCCTTACCAGGTCTTCCAGATGAGCCTTCAGGGCTCTGAACCCTTGAGTCAGATGTCCAGCTTCATTGTGGTAAGCCCAGTGCTTGTCAAGGCTTCTTCCCATAAATTTGCCCGGCACCCTTACTGGTGCTCTGTAATAGGATTGATTTCGGATTTTCTCCAAGACTTTGTAAATTGGGATTCGAAATATAGTTGTGACTGCCTACACAGCCCTTAATCCTATCTCTTGCTTGTTGTATCCGCCATTACCTCGGCCTCACTTCGGTGAGCCATTTTCCTTCTCTTGTTTCAACGCCTTTGTCCCCGGCGTGTCTTCCTCGGCCCTTGCATACTTCTCAATTTTGGCCATCAGTTTCTCCATACTATTTGGCAGTGTCTTTGCCAATGATTTTCGAAGCAGACAATCATCTTTTAAGCCGTTCTTAAAAGACACGACCGCCACCTCTTGGTTGCATCCTGGTATCCGGTTGAATACCTCATAGTACCTCTTGGCATAGGCCCTAAAGCTTTCATCCTCGCTGATTCTCAGAGCCATCAAGGAGTCCACCCTTAATGGCTGTAACTTGTTTGTCACAAACCTGGCCACGAACATCTCGGCCAGGCCTTCCCAGGTTTTCACAGTTCCTGTCGGCAACTTGTGAAACCAGTCCGATGTAATTTTCCCGAAAGACGAGGGAAACACCTTGTAGAGCAACGGCTTGTTCCCGGTGTATAGTGCCATCGAGTTCAGGTATAAGCTGACGTGAAAGTTAGGGTCCGACTTACTATCGTATATCTGGAACCTCGGCATACTGAACCTTTTCGGGGCCTCGAATTTTTCCAACTCTACCGAAAATGGTGTTCTCGGCTTGACTGGGGAGGTTACCTTGGCATTTTGTTGCTTCCTCTGGAAGTAATCCCTCAGATCCTTCTTGGTCCATCCATGAGCTCAGCTATCTTCGAATTTCAGCCTTTCCAACGCGTTGCTTTCGGTGTCATTATGAGTCCTTTTCGATCTCTCTCCGTTAGTTGGGTCGAAACAGAGTTCCTTCCCCTGAACATGCCGATGTTCTTTGGGGTCAACTTCTTTGGTACGATGCGTCCTCCGTGAATCTCCCTTCATTGATTCTCCTTGCCCAACCTCCCTTGAAGGCCAGTGAGAGTGTTCCTTGGTCTTGGTGTGCTGGGGGGCTACAGGGACTATTTTCTGCCCTCCCTTCTAGGCATTGTTCTTGGCCACTGGAATCGGTGTGTCTTGCAGTGAGAACGGTGGCTACATGACATTGTTCTGCATCATGAAATTGACGACCGTTTGTAGGTTTGCCAATTTGTTCGCCATCCCCTTCATCTCTTCGTCCCTCCATAGGCATTCCATACCTGGAGGTCTTTTTCGTTGTAATACTCACCTCGGTCTCCCTTCCTTGAAGTGTCTCCCTCCTGGCCGACGTCTTTATCCCCGTGATTCTGATCTCGATTCTCCTCGTTGCAATTATCTTCCTCGATGTCAAGGTCTACATACTTACCGCTCCCAGTAGGGATGTTGTCCCCAACCTTCTCTTTCTGTCCTTCGTTGGCCATCTATTCTCCTTTCTTTTCCACAGACGGCGCCAAATTGTGTGTATCAATTTCTGACCACACTGCCAAACTAGAACTCATCTGGAGAAACACTGGCAGAATAGATTAAGCTCGAATGACTTGTCACAAAAAGAAGAGATTCCGGCGGTGGTTCGTCCACCCTAGGGCACTCCGACGATCAAGTCAGTTATCTCTCAAAGATAGCAAAAGTGCTTAACTCACTATTCAGAATACAAAAAGCGTACCTTAGACCCATGGGGGTGCCTCTCTTTTATAGCCAATACTGACCTAATCCCAATAGAAGCCTAGCTTCAATGGACTTAGGATTATTGCTAATCTTGGACTCTCAGCAGGATTAGGATAAACTCTCTAAGAGTCTTATCTTTACCAAAACTGAAGTCATCTCCCATTCTAGGACTCTTGTCCTTTATCCGCTTATCTCGGATTTCGGTATTCTCGCAGATAACCTCGGCCTAACCAAGATGATCTTGGCATCATGACCAGGACACGTAGCACCCCGGATGGCACTTCGGTGACACCTCGGCCACGTGTTGTCATTTAAAAATTATGTCCCCACACATATATGCATAATTTAAGTTCTAGAGAGTGAGAGATAAGTATTTGTTTGGGTCTAAATTCTAGAGAGAGAGATATGTATTTGATGATGGTATTAAAGGTGTGTGGTTTTCCATGGGATGAGAAAGAAGAAGAAGAAGAAGAAGAAGAGGAATACAAAAAGTTTAAAGAAAAATTAGAGAATATTCCAGTTTGTAATGGCATTAAGAAGAAAATTAGGGAAATAAATAAGGGTAATTTAGACTTTTTACAATTTCAGTTACGTCCGTCCAAAATTACACTTTGGTATGAAGTATAAGGGGTTTAAGTGTTACAAATAAAACTATAAGGGGCTCTGTATTTTTTTGGTAAACCACAAGGGATTAAGTTATAATTTACCCTAATTAAAATTACAACCACAAGAGGGAAAGCAAAATTGTTAAATGTCTATTGATCTGAATTTCAGACTTCATATTTTAGATACAAAAAGGAAGCAAAATGTTAAATATGATGAAATGTCGTAATTGCAGATACTATAGAAAGGTAAAGGCTGCTCATAAATAATTGATCACCCGAGTCAATTCTTCAAAAAAAAAAAAAAAATCATTGATTACCTTAACTAAATAAATTACGCAATACTATTATAAAAATTATATTTATGTATTATATTTCATTTATTATTTCTTGGAAATAATTTAAATAGGACTTATCACTCATGTCTACCATCAATGCAGTATTATTCCAAATAATAATACTACGGAAATTATATTTAGGGAGAGACATCTCTCCGGTTGGAAAAAACCAACTAGAGGATGTTGTTGAGTCTCAACAGGTTTATTACGGAGCCTACGTCAATGATTCGAATCATTCAATGTGGAAGGCTCGTCAAGGACTTTATTTATGCAAAAATGTGTTGATCGGGTATCAATAGTCACTTAATCAGATCACATTTATGTCAATAATTTAATCTTAAAATTATATTTACCGTTAATACAAATATGAAAACATAACATAATTAAGAGGCTAAAGTGGATTTTTTTTTTTTCTTCTAATGATCAAATTGAAAAGTAATCCATACTTTGAAGGAGAAAAATTGTAAACTATCCTATATATTAACGTGGCCAATTCCTTAAGAATAATGCTATATGTATCAATTAGTGTACTAATAGATGATGTAATATAATTTTAAAGGTTTTGGATATTTATAATTCGGTAGTGCTACATGCATCAATTAGTGTACTAACTAGTGTACTAACACTAGTTATGACATTATTACTGACCTCACTCATTAATCACATTACAAATATCAAAAAACCTCTTAAATTATGCCACATCATCAATTGGTACGCTAGTTAATATACTAATTGGTGCATATAGTATTATTCTTTGTAATTTATATAATGGGTGGGGTCAGTAATAATGTCATAACATTTGTTAATACATTAATTGGTGTATGTAACACCACCAATTCCTTAATAATTGTGCTTTGGGCGGAGGGTTCGTTTGTAAGAGGCAAACACATTGCCATTTTGAGTGGCAGTAGAAGCATCCCCCTTCCTTCAAAAGAGATATACATTAGTAATAGAACACTATTGTCGTTGATTTTTAAAAAAAAATTAAATCAATTAATAAGTGATTTTTATTGATAAATCTCATTTAGGAGTGTTCTAACCCAAGAAATCTATGAAGGAAATTTATAATTCACTTAGTCCCATGTATTTATATTTTTATTCCATAAGGTCCTCTTTCTTGATTTACAGTATTTTCTTAGACTCTTATACCCTTATATTTAATGTTGATATATATTACACACAAAAAAATAAACATGGATATTGATTGTCATTATGTTTTGGTAGTTCCTATGCATCAAGATGTTGACTGCCATTATATTCACATTAATTTGAAATAAAAATTTGTTATTGTGTTGTTAGTTGGTATTCATATCATTTACACACCCATATAATATTGAATAGTGAATATGTTTTGACTATGTTCATTACCATAATGTGAATATTCACACTTTTGTTAGAAAACAGCCATGCTCTAAAAAATGAATAGAAGCTCAATGTGAATGTTCATATAGTTCATATTCCAAAATGTCAACACCAAATAGACCTCAAAACGCATATATATATATATATGGTGAATCAAAGTTAGCAATACAAGAAATTATATAGTATTGATTTACAAGCAAGCTAATTTGTTCCGATATGTTAAAATTATTTGTACTAAACCGTCTTAAATATGAATGCATCCAACAATTGCCAAAATGTGGTTTGTCTCAGGCAGCCAAGTTGCGGTTCTGTAAACTTTGTGCTTTTCATTAATTTCACCAAGCTTGTCATGTTGGATCTGCAGTTAACACGCTGCATGTCAACATTTATGCAATTAGCTGCAGGTGGGCTTTCATCTTTAACATGATATTCGTCCATTTTTGCTTGTGTGCAACGTCTGTTACATGGGGCATACATATTAACACAATATTTATGTAGTACAGGAAAATCAACTGAGTCTTCTATTTCCTACAATGAAAACACGGATGTGAACATTTGAAATACTGATGTAAACATTCACATATCTGAGCACAAGTGTGAAAATTCACATCTTTGGGCACTGACATGAATGTTCGCATCTATGGACAATGATGTAAACATTCACATCTGATAAAGGATTGAATGGAATAGGGATGGATTATGCATTTGTGTTGGCATTAGCACAAATTTATTTGGCATGTATGTTCACATTAAGACCACAAGAGCGGAGAATTGCATTTTTTTTGTGACAACAACAGTGTTGAGAATATCCACACCATTGATGTGAACATTCACAAGGTTGTCAACATTAACATTGAAATACAGCTTACAATACTAACGTTAACACCAATAGTAAAAATGTGAATATTCACATGAATTTGGATATGAAAACAAAACTAATAATGGAATTAATCAAGGTATGCACCAACATATGTTGATTTCTCTTATTGACAAGAACAAAATTTCACAACATAAAGGAAACATTTGCATATTATCTCAGCATCAATATTCACATAACCACATTAACTAAACTCATGTGACCATTCTTTTAGCAATAAGTATAATGTGAATGTTCACACTAATATTTACATGAGTCATATTGTGAATAATGTCATAACTTTAGAAAATTCTAATTGAGCTACAATTACATCAAGACAAGACCATTATATTAAAATCAAGTTGGCTTGCATAGTCTCAACATGCATAGAAACACATTGAGCAATGTGAATATTCACACAAACATTTGAGACTACAAAATTGAGAATAAAGCCGATAATCAACAAACAACACAACAAACACCATAATGTAAATTTATAAAATGGCGAGCCTCAAAATGTGAATGTTCACATTGGTTGTTACTCAATAACAAGGGAAACAATAAGATATTATTATTTACAACATGCCTACAAGAATTCACATTGAACTAAAACAAGGTTGGCAACCATCCAAAATTGGGGCTGTAATTATTTGATCACCATGAATAACCAACAGCACCAACAAGTTCGACATTGACATAAAGGGGGAGATAGGGAATGTATTACAAAACAATAACACATGACAAGATAAAACCAACAATAGTAACTGAGGGTGTAAACGTTAACATTGGTTTCTAACCATGAAGTTAATGTTGACATCTGTTTTCACTCAATAACAACAGTTGCCAAGATGATGTAAATATTTACGTTGTCTTAAATCATCCTGTAGAGACAATTTACCTTTAATAGTCAAAAGATAGTGAAAATTTTGGGGTTTTATTCTAATTATTAAATGGCCATCAACAATCAACAACACCGACATTGACAGAGGTGGAAAACAGGGAGTTCATTACTAAATTAGAACCACAAACATTAATAACAAGTTAATGTAGATGTATACATCGGTTTATTTGATTCCTATTGAACAAAAAATCAACAATACCAACATTGACAAAGAGTGAAAATAGAGAGTTCATTACAAAATCAAATCCAAAAATAACAATAATAAGTCAATGTAGATGTTTACATCAGTGATTATATTAACATGTGAAAAATAGAGAGTAGAAGGATGATGCTTAAGTTTGCTCTTTATTGTGTGGGGGGTCTGGAAATACCTAGAATTGAGGAAAAACAATCAGACGGCAGCAACCATAGAAGAACCAACCACCATTCTTTCGATGTAAACCTTTACAGTGATGAGACGAAGTGGAATAGCAATGGTGGGCGGCGGAGGATGATAGTAGGACGGTGGTGAAGAGATGTGAAACCTAGGGTTACAATTTGGGAGTTTTGGGGGCAACGATGACAGTTTTGGGGAATGAATGATTTGTGGAGTGAAATCTGGGAAGCTATGGAATTGGAATAGTTTTGTTTTGGGAATGGAATAGGCATGTTCGAAAGGGATGGTATTTTGGTCTTACTACATTGAATGGGACCTAATGGGATAATAAAAAATTGTTTGGGTTTTCTGATATAAAAGTTTTAGAAAGGAGATTTATCAACAAAAAAAAAAAAGCTCTCATTTGATAATTGTATTTTATTTAATTTATTAGGTTAATTATTTAAAAAAAATAGTGATAATTGTATTTTTAAAAGTAAATTATTTATTTTTTATGAAAAAATGATAAATTAAATTTATTACAATTATCGGATTGATCAATTTTTTTTTATGAATGAAACATATAAAATGTCTGACAAAATGAACAGCTTTAATCACTAAAACGAAACTCATGATAAATTCTACGGGCTCAAACAACACCTTCTAATCCAGATTATGGGCAAGAGGGAATCTTGCGTCCTACAACTTATTATACCAATGTATGCTTATTTTGGTTTCGTTTAGGAAATGGGTTGACTTTTTGACTATTTTAGTTTAGGCTAAAAAGTCTCATTTGAATTAGATTTTTTGACCTTTTTTTTTTCTCTAAATTTTTATATATCAAAAAAAGTTAAACGATTATGATTTATATATGACATTTAATCTTATTAATTTTTTAACTTATTTTATATTTTTATGACTGTTTTAATCTTTTAACCTCCCAACCCAACCCAACCCAACCCAACCCAACCCAACCTATCAAAGGAATTTTCATGAATAATTTATATTTGGGCGAATTACACTAACAGTCTCTATAGTTTGGAACTCATGTCATTTTAGTCACTGATTTTTCAATTGTGAGACATTTGATTCTGAATTTTGAATCTTGTTTCAAATAAGGACAATTGTGGATATCATTGCTTAATTTCAATAGTAAAATCATCAATTTGATAAAATATAAACTAGTTTGACAAAAATAAATGACAAAAAAAAAAATTTTAATTTTGAAAAGTTATTGGTATCCACCAAAGATAAAATTATATAAAATTGATAAATCTTTTAGACATTTATTTATTTATTTTACCAAATTAATTTTTATTATATGTTTGGATGATGATCATGTAATGGATAGTTGTTATGTTTTTAATATGTGATTGATATATTTAATATATGAAATATTTTTAGTTTTTGATTTTTTTTTATTTAATGGATTAGTTTAATAATGATATCAAAGTTGTCGCCATATTTGACTTTTGAAAAAAATAAAAACTAATTTAATGAAAACTAAAACAACCACCCATTACATAATTATCATCCAAACACATAATGCCTAAAAGATTTATTAATTTTACATAATTTTATCTTCAGTGGGTAGAAATAATTTTTAAAAATTTAAAAATACTTTTTTGATATTTATTTTTGTCAAATTAATTAATATTTTATCAAATTGACAATTTTGTCCTTGAAAAATCCAATGATATCTTCAATTGTCCTTATTTGAAACAAAATTTAAAATTAAAGGTCAAATATATCACAATTGAAAAGTTAGAGATCAAAATAATATAAATCCCAAACTATAAGGTTCGTTAGTGTAATTCACCGTACATATTTGTGCGTGATGATTTCCGACCACACAACCAAACAGAGAACTAAACTAAAGAGCACACGACAGAATAGAGTAAGTCAATTACCTGTCAACAAGAAGATGAGAACACCGTGGTGGTTCATCCACCCGGTGTATTCTGACAATTAAGTCAATCAATTTATTTCTCGAAGATATCAAACAAATACTTAATGCATAAGTCAAAGCATACCTTAGATCCACATGGTGCATACCTTAGACCCACAGGGTGCCTTACTTTTATAATGATCAGTGTCTAATTTTCCCTAGAAGTCTTATTTCATGAGACTCTATCATTTATAAGGATAACATCTATCACAATTCACACTATTAAGATTAAGATGAATTTCTTCAAGAATCACATCTCTATCTAAACAGGTAGTTTGATGCCATCAACCACTCTTGTCCTCTATTCGAATTCCGACATTACTGTATCATATCTCAACAATAACACAATAATCTCGACATCATGACTCACCCACGTGATACCTCAACTAACACCTCAACCACGTGATACGACCGTAAAAATATGTCCCCAGAATATTTATATGATTCCAATAGTGAACCTAAGCAGAGGTGGCTAGAAACAAGCAAGTAGTGGCCTTTAAATGAGGCTGGGGCAGTTGATGAGCTTTATTGGTACTTTGGTGGTGGATCCCTTCTTATGGATTGAGTTAAATCAAGTGAGCAACCGATTACCTGGGGCCTAAGCCTACGAATGTAGTGATGACACCTTAAAACATCTTTTTTTCTTTTTTTTTCTTTTTTTTTTTATTCCAAAAAAAAAAAAAAGCCAACGCCGGCCAAAAAATTAAAGTAGGGATGGCAATCTGAAACCGGCCCGACGGTGACCCGACCCCCCGACCCCGAATTAAGCGGTGAATAACCGAAAAATATCCCCTACGGGCCGGGGACGGTATTTAAATTTTCATCCCCGATAATATCCGGTAGGGGCGGGATATGTTTTTGAGCCGGACTTTATTCCCGGCCCGCCATGGTCCCCGATGTGAAATGACGATTTGGTCCCTGGATATATATATACGCATATGTTGGTCTTGTTAGGGTTTCACTCACAGACCCTCTCATCTCACACTCCCACAACACACGCCTCTCCTCTCGTCTCACTCAGTCTGTCGTCTCAAACCCCTCTCTCTCTCTGTCGAACCCTCGCCTCCCTCTCTCTCTCTCTGTCAAACCCTCCGATCTCCATCCCTCCTTCCGATGTACTTCCCTCCGATCTCCATCCCTCCTTCCGATCTCACTGCCTCACCCCGACCTCCATCACTGTCTCCGTCCGATCTGCCTCACGCCGTCGCCGATCTCTCTCCCTCCCTCAGATCTGTTCAAGACGATCTCTCTCCCTCCATTCCGTCTGAGCTCAGATCGCTGCTGCCCTCCGACCGCTTCGCCTCATTCAACCATCTGAGCCTCTAATGAAGATGAAGAAAAAGATTTGTTATTTTTTATTTTTTATTTTTTATTTTCTATTTGATGTTTGATGTATATAGGGATAAAATGATTTATTTAGATCATTTTTTACAATTATTTTTTATTTTTATTTTTATTTTTTATATTTTTATAAATATAGGGATAAAATGATCTATTTAGATCTGTTGATGATTGTTGTTGTTGTTGATGAGTCTGTGCTTAGATCCGTTATTGTTGGTTGTTTATGTTGTTGTTGTTGTTGTTGAGTTGTTTTTTTTTTTTAAATTTTAGCCGGGGAATTATCGGGTTGAAGTCCGATCTCGTTGAGGGAGGGACGGGGTGGTGATATGCTCCCGTCGGGATCGGGACGAGGAGAATTTTATCATCGGGGATCGCCCCGGGGTGTGCCATTCCTAAATTAAAGCCAGCCAAGGTATAAATTGGTAGTCCCAACCCAAAGAGGTCCTTTAAATTAACGCCATCCCCAACAAAGATTGTTTATAAAAGTCGTTCCTTATTCTCTATTCTCGCGGAGTCAAAATTGAGTCAAAATTGAACCATGAAAGTATACAGCAAAACAAGAAGAAGCAGAAGAAAGCTTCTCATCGGCCGTACTTCCTCGGAACATTCATTCGCTGCTGAATTAATTGCCAACAATTCAGATCTCCTAACACAGATCCTAATCCGAGTCCCAGCAAAATCCATAATCAGATTCAAGTCGGTGTCAAAGCGATGGCTCTCTCTCATCTCCGACTCCCAATTCGCCTCCGACCACGCTCGTCGAAATCACCATTCCTCCGTCTCAGCCTTATATTTCTACTCAAACCGTTGGTCTCCCGATGAACAACTCCAGTCTGTATCAATTGCTGGACACCAAACTCTTCTTCCCACACTCTCCTTTCTCGATGGTGTCGTTGTATCAAGTTCTGCAACTACGATTGAACGCTCTTGCAATGGTTTAATCTTGTGCTCTAATGGTTTCAGAAAACCCCCATATATTGTTTGTAATCTCACCACAAAGAAATTCTCACTTCTTCCTGAGATTGGTCCAACTTCATCTGAATCGTATCGTAAAAATGCTGCTGCTTTCTTGGCTTTTGATCCTTCGAAATCGCCTCACTACAAAGTTTTATTGTTTAGGTACAGTTATGCTAATAATGGAAGCTGGGTTGAAATTGAAATTTACAGTTCCCAGACTTCGTCTTGGAAACACATTTATGTGCCTGATCCGCGAGATGTGCCATTCAAGTTCAGCGTGTTTTGGAACGGAGCAATTCATTGTATAAGCTATGCGAATTTTCATGTTCGATTTGAGGTTGAGGAAGAGAAATTGATACAAACCCCAATGCCTCGAAACCCTAAAATCCTTTCTCCTGATAAGATTAGGTATTTTGGAGAATGTGGTGGCGATTTGCTTCTTATTCAGACTCCTCAGCCTTGTGCTATGGGATTCAGCATCCTTCAGATGCACAGGGATTACTGCGGGTGGATTGTGAAGTACCGGGTCAATCTTAGACCCATTTTATCTGTATTTCCTAAGACAGAACGCAAAACCATAATCAAATGCTCTGGATTTAAGGTGCTGTGTGTCGTGAAGGGAGCAAATGAAAAAGATTTTACACTGGTGTTAGCTATCCAGGGCAAAGTTATTTCTTATAATGTTGAGTCCAAGACATTGAGGGAGCTTCATGATTTATCAACAGATGATATTGTTTATTGGGGAGCAAGCTGGTGTCATACTGCTTATCAATTCATTGAAAGCCTATCACCTGTTTGATCATTGTCCTACATGTTTCTACTTCTTTCTTCAGCAGATGGTATGTCCCTCAATTAACTTTTCTATATTTCTATCTGTTTAAGTATTTGTTATTGTTAGTTTCTTGGTCTGTGATGCTATGCTACTATCATCTTTTGATATTTAGATTCTTCATTCATCAATTAAGGCTGAATTATCAATTTTGTTGCTTTATATGTGAGCCTTGTTTTGACCACAGTAATTCATTCACTCAAGTATCATTTAGATTGTTCTGATTACCAAAGAGGGTATGTTAAACTCATTCACTTCCTGGTTCTAATCTCCTAGTTATGATGTAGTTGGGTGGAATGGTTTTAAATGCTCTAGGAAGGAGTAGAATATATTGAAACAATCCCTTGTTTGCAACTGTCATTAATTATTAGTAGTTCCTTCTTGTGAGGACAGGAGAGAGACTAGATTTCTTCTTTTGTAAAATGTTTCTAGCAAATAAGTAAAAAATTATGAAAAGGATCTTGTACATCCATGCTGCCTCACTAGTTCTTCCAGAATAAAATGAATTTCCTTAACAAATCAAGAGATGTAAGGTGTTAGTTTACATAGGAACCAATAATTGTGTTCAGAACTGTGTAAATAACAATTATAAAAATAAAAATAAAAAAGATTAAAAGAATATAAAAAGAGAGAAGCACAAAAACTACGTTGGTATAATTTGATTTAACATGCAATTGTGATTTAAAATCCATGTTCAAGTTTGGAAGGCTCAACTTGGTCTCTTCGCTTAGTGAGGTTTGGAATCTGGTAAACCTGACGCATTCACATGGGGACGTATATGATTGAGTCAATTAATTTGGTCTACGTTTGTGTTGTTTGAGTTTTCAGTTTGTTTTTTATTGGAAAATTTCAAAAATCAATTGGATGATATTTAGCTCCAGAAATTGAATATGGTTGATCTAGTTTGAGAAACCTGAATATTGAATCTTAGTTTTTAGTGCTGCAAATTGATTATAAAAAAAGAAAAAGAAAAAGAAAAAAAAAGGTCTAGAAAAGTAGGTTGTAGTCCTTGAAATAGCATCTTACAGTAGGAGCTAAAGTTCAATTGCCAACTTCTGCTAGCAGTAAGTTCTGGTGCGTTTAGGGTCGCACTTTGATCGAAATCTCATTTTAGTCTCTTAACTTTCAATTATGATAGTCAGCATCTCACATTTTCACATTTTAGTTCATCCATTGTTTATTTCCACGGCCTGCAGTACTATTGCATCCCTGTGAGCCCTATAAGTCCTATTTTGGCCATTGTAATACGTTTACTCAGTTATCATCCTTTGATCGGATCACCGAAGAGGTCTTGGTTTACTCGTTTCACTTCACGGTTTTGACGTTGGCCTCAGGAAACATCATAATTCATTATGTTTTGATTGGTTGATTAAGGCTGACATACAATTGATGTGCATAAATCCATCCATGGTTTACTTCCCATATAGGAGAGAGATTGCTTTCTTATTTTGTAATTGGGTTCATGTTAATATATCCAAAACAATAGATTTTGTAAGATGGTGTTGCCGTTTCTATAGTTCTGAAATAAAATGAATCTCCTCAACAACTCTCAACAGAGAAGTAAGGTTTCAGGTAACCTACCAACCAACAATTATGTTTAAGGCTGTTTAAATAACAATAATAAGAACAAATGATGATCGGAGATAAATTGAAACCAAGTGTTTTCTACTTTTTCACTTCCCAAAATGCCCTCAGTCACAGTGTTTCTGCACTGTACAACTGCAACCAAGAGTTACAGCGTTTGGTAAGGTAAGGAATGGCCTTTTTTAGCCACCAAGGGCTGAGGGGGTTTTCTAACATTATTGAATATTTGCTTGTTACATTGCAACTCAATTCAAAAAGTTGCACCCAAGGTTATTAAAATTGGTATCCTACATTGGATCATTGGAGGAGTTTATTTGATCGGATCATAGAATCAAATCGAAGATCATAAGATCTTGCTGAAATTGACAAATTACGTAATAATTTAATTTAAATAAATATTTCTTAAAAAATATATACAAATAAGCCTAAATTATACTAAAACTAGTAGAACTCCATGTAAAATGTAAATATAATATTATATGATGGAAAACTCGATATTAAAAGTTTTGCATTTCATCAAAAATGGTGAAAAAGAAGAATTTTATAATAGAACACTTTGCAATTTACAATAATGCATAAAAAGTGAAAGAAAAATATTTAACTTAACCCCAAGAGGTTGGCCTAGTAGTAAGGCCTTGGGTCTTGGGAGTGTGCTCCCTCTAAGGTTTAAGGATCGAAATCTTTTAGGTGCTAACAATTCCTTGGAGCCATCGGATTGGGAGAAAACCCTTGAATTAATGGTGGTGTACTTGCGGGAAACTCCTTATCGAGGGCCTTTACATCCTTGGGGATTAGTCGGACTTTTGATTTGGATACTCCGGTGCCAATCAAAAAAAAAATATATATATAGCAAAGTTGGATATGAAATTAGATTGAGAACTCAAAAGAATGGCTTGGTCAAATGATAAAGTTTGTCCTTAGCCTTGTGGAGCGGGTTTGAGTCACAAAAATAGCAGTTTCGAAAACTAGGTTAAAGTTGCGTACATCTTGCCCTCCTCAAACTACTCTAAGGCTAAGTTTGTTTTTCTTGCTAGTTAGTTTTCTTTTGTTTTGCTAGTTTGTTTTTCTTAATCTATTTGATTCAATATTACTTTTTTTCTTTATTCATTTGGACTACATAAATTGGTATTTAGACAACAAATATAAAATTTACCATAAAATATGCCAAAAATACAAAATGAGACTTACAAATTGGATCGGATAGGATCAGATTCGGATTGGGATTCCACGATCCCATAAGATCCAATTACTAGGTTTGTAAGATCCTACCTATAAGGGATTTTTTGCAAGATCTGAATCCTATAAAAATGATGTTCAGCTTTTAAGACTTTCATGTTCCTTATTAATTCCACAACATTTCTTGTAAGGTCATTATATTTTTATCCTGCAAATCTTTGAAAAGCTTATTTCTTTTAACAAACTTCAATGTATTACCTTGTCAATTTTTTATTTTATTTTATTTTATTTTTGATTTCCTTTTTCTGCTAATTTTTGTTTGGTTTCTAAGATAATTGATGAAACTAGAAAGACTTAAAGGTGCAAGATTTTTCCTCTTTCTTTTTGTTTTTTTTGTTTTGTTTTTAAATTTGAATTATTTTATAAAAAAATTGTCAAGTAGTTTTATGCGGCACTTTTTCACTAGTTTCTTTATCTATGATCCTACACATATATGTTAATAAATATCATTTAATAAACGCGTTAATGGCCGTGTATATGTTTTCACATTAAATACACTTTAATTTTCATATTTATATTTTCACATTAGACACTCTCACTCTCGCACCATCTCAAATAATTAGCTACTTATCAATCCAATAGGCCCGTAGAGAGTAGTGCTGGACTTTCTCTCTCTATATATTCCCTATGCCCATTCCAATGACTTTTCGGCAGTCTTGTGAAGAGAGGTGTGAGACTTTCTCGCTCTAGAGATTCTTGCACCCCTTCAACAACTTTTCGATGCTTTTTCAATAAGCTCCAATTACATTTCTATCGTGTAGTTCTAGGTTTTTTATGCATACATAGAAGAGTTTAAGAGCTTCTCTCTAATTTTGACATAGAGAGTGCTTTCTCCCTCTATCGTTAATAGATTTTTGGTTATCAGCACCCACAATAGTACTCATTACTATTGTGGGTGTTCTTGAGCTTTGGTTACCCTCGGTTATTGGTGATCAAGACGGCAATGGTGGAGTTTGATCAACAGCAACAACGACGACGATGGGTTTGATTTTAAGTTTGATAAAAATCTTATTTCTTCACACTACATTTGTAAAAAGATTGGAAGTTTTCAAAGTCATTGCTTCTTTAATTATTTTCTTTGGCGGCTTTTTGTAGTTCGAGTAGGTTCTTTATTTGGGTTTGTGGCCTTTGTGGTATTTTTCTTTTTCATTATCTTGTAAGTTGCTTGGTTTTTATATAAATTGCATTTCATCATCCTGAAAAACTAATTATCTAGAATGTTCTCATTAAACTATTTGCCAATTAATAGTATTGTCCATTATTTTTTGGTAATTAATTTCATTATTACACTCATCCAATTTTTATGGCAAGTAATCAACCACATATTAAGTAATTTGACTATGGCATTTGTGATATCAACACTATAAATTATCATAACTTACATATAATATACATTAAAAAAAAAAGAGTGTATATTGTAAAAAGATCCCTTTTCAAAATGTATATTTGTGTTGACATAAGAATGTGTTTAGCTTTTAAGACTTTCATGTTCCTAATTAAATCCACAACAATTCTTGTAAGGTCATTATATTTTTATTTTGCAAATATTTGAAGAGTTTTTTTCCTTTAACAAACTTCAATATGTTACAATGTCAATTTTTTTTTTTTAATTTTTTTTCGATGTTGTTTTTTTGCTAATTTTTGTTTAGTTTTTGAGACAATTGATGAAACTAGAAAGACTTGAAGGTGTAAGATTTTTCTTTCATTTTTTATTAACTTTGAATTATTTTATAAAAGAAATTGTCAAGTAGCCTTACATGCCACGTGCAAAGCACGGGCTTTTTCACTAGTTTATTTATATATGATCCCACACATATGTTAATATATATTATTTAATACGCACTTTAGTGGTGGTGTATATATTTTCACATTACACACACTTGAATGGTCGTATATATGTATTTTTACATTTGATACTCTCACTTCCGCTTCTCTCAACTAATTAGTTACTTATCTCGTGGAGGGGTGCATGACTTTCTATTTCAAGAGATTCCCAATACCCCTTCCAATGACTTTCTGACAATCCCGTGAAGAGGGGTGCGGGACTTTCTCTCTCTAGAGATTCCCGACGCTCATTCAACGACTTTTCGACGCGTTTTCAATAAACTCCAAATACACTTCTATCGTGTAAAAGATCTGGGTGTTTGTGCATAGAGAGAAGAGTTTGAAAGCTTCTCTATAATTCTGACACAGAGAGTGCTTTCTCCTTTCATGGTTCTTAAATTTTGGGATTATCAGCACCCATAATGGTTACCCATTAATGTTGTATGTGTTCATGAGCTTTGGCTATCCATGGTTACTAGCTTTATTTTTTTGGGCCTTTTTTGTAGTTTGTATAGGTTTCTTTATTTGGGCTTATGGGATGTGCTCTATTTTTCTTTATTTTTTAAGTTTATTGGTTTTTATCTAAAAAAAAATTAAATTGCAAATCGACCCATTTAACCCAATAAAAATAAATATATATGCTTTTCTTGTATTTTTATTATTTCTCTAGTTAATTTTATAATTAAATAATTTAAAATTAATATTAATATTTTATAAATAAGTGACTCACGCAGGTATAAGCTAAAGTTTATCATCCTAAATCCAACTTAAAAATTAAATGAATTTAAAATTGTAATTCAATCCGATCTTATGGAGTAGACTTCTTTTTTTTTTTTTTTTTTTCGAATCTTACAAATATTGAGCTTAATTGGGCTGGTGATGGGCCCATGAGCACCCCTATCCCCAACATTTAAAGCAAATGACGCAACAAAAGAATCTCTGGAAGTTTCACTTTTCTTCGACCAAGTGGCGAAAACTGCCCTCAATTTTCTTCAGAGAAGGAAATTGCCACTGTAAGAATCTTTATCAAATTCGGTGGGGATGCTGGTTAGCGAAGCTGGAATCAACCTTAGAAACCCTTTCTCTTTAATTTGGTATGTTCTATTTTAATTTTTGATATTTGATAAAATTTTGTGATCATTCTGCTTATTTTATCCTATTTGAAATTAGGAATTTGTTTCGATTGATAAGTGAAAGTGATAGATTTTTAACTATTTGCATGGTGTTTGTTGAATTGCCCAAATGAATATGCCGCTTAATGGATAGATTAACTAGAAAAATAAACTATGACTAAATTGGAGTTTGGCAACATTGAAAAAAGCAGCTTATTTATCAACTGGTGCAAAAAGCAAAAAGCAAAAAGCCAAGACTTGTGGGCCTTTTTCCAGTTTGGGAAGATAACAAATAAGAAAAATGTGAATTTACCGAAATACTGTCATTTATTTCCACTGTTTAGGGCAGACCTCTTCCCCTTCACACCTCTTCACTTATGCCTCTCTTGAAGTGTTTGGGTAAATTGTGGTCTGCCATCAACAGAAAACAAACAACACCGATCTGCGTCAGCTATTGTTGTCACCGACCTTTGTTGCCCATTTGCGTCGGCTATCTTCCTCACCGGTCTTTGTCGACTGTCTTCCCACCGCGGTAAGCCTTTTCCCTTCCACTCTATACACGAATACATGGATTCTGGTAGGCTGCCATGTTTCGTAGATGTTCAACAGATCTGCCCCAAATAATAGTGGGTTTTGTTTGAATACAGTAGTAATTGCTCTGATCTGATAGTTTTTTAAGATATGCTTGCATCAACTCTGTGATACGTGAATTTTAGGGTCAGATCTTTTGGGTTAAATGAAACCAAGACAGTGTGGGTGATCTTTTTCTTTTTGTACATGTTCACTCATCATCTCATGTACATTAGAGAAGTTCATTTTCTGCAATCCTGATTTCATCACTTCTAGATTAGAGAAGTTCCATCGAGATATCTCGTATTGATGGTATTTTTGGGCATTTTTCTTTGGTTGTGATAAGGATAATGGTTTTGCTAATTTCTGAGTTTAAGTTTAAAAAGGGTGTATCTTACCAACTTGCGATCAGTTCATTGGATACTATACCAAATTTAACATTTGTGAAGCCACTTTGATTTTTTTGGAAATACCATGCCAAATTAACATTTCCCTACTAATTTTGGTGAAGTCAATCTTTGGTTGTTCTAATTTTTTGGGAGATTTTTACCAAATGATCTTACCACAGCCATTGCCAAGAAAAAAAAAGAAAAGGTACACTTTACAACATTTGCCAGCAAGGGTGGAACTAGGAATTTTTTCTGGGAGAGGCCAATGTATATGCATATTGTGAGAATATATTATATATGTATAAATTGTGTATATATGGCATGAGTTTGTAAATAGGAATTCATTTGTATTTCCTTTTTCAGTCATAGTTTGTATTTCCTTTTTCAGTCATAGTTTGTATTTCCTTTTTCAATCATAGATTTAGGGCTATATAAACTGATGAACTCGTTGTAAATTGAAACAATCGAATATACAGAAAAGCTTTCAGGAATCTTACATGGTATCAAAGCTATCACCGAACCCTAGAAGTTGCTCGTCTCTTTGCATCGTAGGTCGTGGTCTTTTCCCTTGATCGCGATTGGCTGCTTGTTTGGTTCTTCTATTCGGAGGTCACTCTCTTTCTCTTTCTTAATCGATTGGTCTGTCTAGGTTGATTTGTTCATCAGTTGTCTGGGTTAAACTCGTAAATCCTTTCAGCCTCAACGAGTCACGAAGCCCTTTCAAATCATCTGGGTTCTCTCTGGTTCAGCTAGTCGACCACACATCGTGGGTTGTCTGGGCTGTTTGATCGACAATCCTCTGTTTCTAGTTTGATACATCATCACAGATCTCCTCCTTGGTTCGTCCGCTGCTCTGTTTATCTCTCTCTCTCTCTCTCTCTCTCTCGAAGTGAAGCCCTCTGTTTTGTTGTTGGTATTGACGAAGTTCCCTCTCTTCTTCGTTTTTGGTCTCGTCTCTGTTCTTTGATAAGAAAGCTCTTTCTTTGTATTGGTTCTCTGACCTTAGTCCACCAGGTTTTGTCCTTATTGCACTTTGACCACATCAGTATCAATAGCAGTGTGTATTATATTGGGGTGATTTGGTTCTGGTTGTTTGGGATTATTATATGTTTTAACTCATCAGTTGTTGGTTTATTATACTCAAATCCTTCACCTTTCTATTTATTACGATGTTTTTAGCTTTTGACAAGTGTGCCTTCTGCCATCAGAGGGGTCATTGGAAGTATCATTGTCCCAAGAAGGGATGTTTGTCTGCCTTGTCTTCTCAGCAGTTTCCGATCCAGTTCTGCGCCCCTTCTTCGAATATTTTTTAGCCTCCCGCCGGTTTTACTGCATCTGCTCCGGTTCTTGATCCTGACTTGGCTTCCTTGAGTGCTCAGATTAATCAGTTTCAGCATATACTATCTACCTCCCAGCCATCTCCGTCTACCTCCATTGTTTTCTCTCTTCATTCAAGTTTGCTTGGGTCTTCGTCAAGTATTTTTTCGTTTGTCTGGATTTTTGACTCAGGTGCCTCTCATCATATGACTCCCCATCTCCCCTTACTTCAAAATTGTACTCATCCCTTTCCTATTATTGTCAATGCTGCTAATAGGTCTGGTATGTTTGTTATTTTTGTTGGGTCTGTCCTACCATCTGTTATGTCTATTGTCTCTATTCTATCTGTCTTTTATGTTTTTCAGTTATCTGTCAGTTTATTATCTATCAGTCAGCTTGATGCCTCTGGTTTTGATATTATTTTTTCTTTTTCTATTTGTTCTGTGCAGGATCAGATGTCTAAGCAGCAGATTGGGACCGGCCGTAGAGTTGGAGATCTTTATGTAGTGGAGACCTCTATGTGGTGGAGAGCTTGCATCTGCCTATGGCAACCTCTCAGACTGCTTTTTTCTCTTTTCAGTTAAATTCTCTGTCTAGTTCTTTCTACTTGTAGCATTCTAGATTAGGGCATTTGTCTGCTGATCGCTTACGGTCTTTAGTTCAGTCGGGTATATTGGGTAAAGTTTCTCTTAGTGAACTTACTGAATGTTGGGGGTGTAAACTTGCCAAAATAACAGCTTTACCTTTTCACAAAAGTACTTATATATTTGATACACTATTTTCTTTAGTTCATACTGATGTTTGGGGCCTTTCTCTTGTTCTCACCAAAAGGGTTCTGCATACTATGTCTTTTATTGATGACTGCACCCGTTACACTTGGGTTTATCTTATGACTCATAAGTCTGACTTCTACCAGATATACCATACCTTCCAGTCTATGGTCACTATACTGTTTGGGTCTACTATTAAATTATTGCAGTCTGACTTGGGCGGGGAATACTTTAAAACTGAATTCTGTGAATACTTGGCCAAATTGGGTACCATTCACCAAACTTTTTGTACTGATACACCTGCCCAAAATGGTTGAGCTGAGCGTAAACACCATCATCTTCTTGAGACAGCTAGTTCTCTCCTCTCTGCCTCCGTTCTGGCTCCGTTTTGGGGTGAGGCAGTTCTTACTGCTGCTTTTCTTCTCAACTATATGCCTACCCTCCTTCTTTCTGGTTGGTCTCCTTGGGAGGCTCTGTTTTCCCTATTTCCTAATTACTCCATCCTTCGTGTGTTTGGGTCTACTTGTTTTGTCCTTTTACCCCGTAAAGATGAAACCAAATGTAGTGTTCGGTCTGTCCTCTGTGTCTTTTTTGGTTATAGTCTCACTCAGAAAGGATATCGCTGTTATGACCCTATTTCTCGTCACCTTTATGTCTCCCGCCATGTTGCCTTTCTCGAACATCTATCTTACTTTTAGCTTCCTCCTCTCACCGCCCCAGTTTCCAAAGAAGTTTTGGTTTATATTGATCCATTTCCTTTTGAGGTCCCCTCTGATGAGTACATCTCCACTGTTCTTTCCGAGCTTGTTCCATCATCTCCTCTTGCTTCACCTTTGGTTGCTTCCTCTCCTTCGGCTTCCTCTCCTTCGGCTTCTTCTCCTCCATTGTTAGTTTATTCTCATCACAAGGCTTCTCCTCCACTAATTGTCTCTACCCCTGCTGCTGATCCTCCTACTTCTGACGACTCTGATCTTGCTGCACACCGATATCCTACTCGTGAGCGTTGTCCTCCAAACAGGTTGGGTTGGTCTAATACATGTTTTTCTGTTTCTTATCATACTTTTTTGTCTGTTGTTCATTCTTTTTCAAAACCTCAGTCTTACACGGAGGCTTGTCAGGATCCTAATTGGGTTCAACCTATGGATGATAAGTTGTTTTCCTTGCAGAAAACTAACACTTGGGAGCTGGTTCCTTTGCTTGCTGGCAATAATCTGGTTGGTTGCAAATGGGTCTATAAATTCAAGATTCATTCTGATGGTTCTCTCGAGCGATACGAAGCTCGCTTGGTTGCCAAGGGTTTCTCGCAAGAGTATGGTATTGATTATGAGGAGACATTTTCCCCTGTTGTCAAGATGACTACTGTCCGTACCTTGATTTCTGTTGCTACTGTTCAACATTGGCCTCTCTATCAAATGGACGTTAAGAATGCTTTTCTTAACAGTCATCTCACTGAGGAGGTCTACATGCGTCCTCTCCCTGACCTTCTCTACTCCTCTGGGCAGGTTTGTCATCTTTGGTGTGCTCTATATGGTTTTAAGCAATCTCTCGTGCTTGGTATGATTGCTTTCAGACTGCTGTTACCGAGATTAGATTCATCCTTCTGCTTCCGACTCTACTTTGTTTCTGAGACATACCTTGGCTGGTTTTGTTGCTTTCTTACTCTATGTGGATGATATGATCATCACTGGCTCTGACTCTTCTGCTATCTCTGAGGTTAAGCAACATCTCTTCCACACGTTCGAAATGAAGGATCTAGGTCCCTTGCGGTATTTTCTTGGTATTGAGGTTGTCTCTTCTCCAAAAGGTTACTTTCTGTCTCAGGCCAAGTATGCTAATAAGGTTATTCACTGTGTCGGTCGTACCGATACTAAGGTTTCTAATACACCTATTGAGCTTAATGTGAAGCTCAACTGTACTGATGGTGTCCCTTTGGATGATCCACTTTCTATTCCGAGTTTGTGGGTTGTTTAGTTTATTTGACTGTCACTCGTCCTGATCTTGTTTATGCTGTTCATATGGTTAGTCAGTTCATTTCTACTCCTCGCTTTACCCATTGGGCTACTTTGGTTTGCATTCTTCGCAATCTCCGGGGTATCATCTTTCAGGGCCTACTGTTGTCCTTTACTTCCTCTTTAGACTTGGTGGCTTATGCTGACTCTAATTGGGCTAGTGATGTTAATGATCGTAAGTCTACCTCTAGTTTCCATATGTTTCTTGGCGATTCTTGGATCTCTTGGAAAAGCAAGAAACAAACTATTGTTGCTCGCTCTACTATCGAAGCTGAGTATCGTGCTATGGCTCATGCTACTGCTAAACTTGTTTGACTTCATTGTCTTCTCTCTTATTTGAGTGTACCTTAGTCTTCTCCGACTTCTCTCTATTGTGACAACTGCAGTGCTATTCAGATTACCCACAATACTATTTTCCATGAACGAACGAAACATATTGAGATTGATTGTCACTTTGTCCAACAGCATCTACAATTTGACTCTCTCGCTTCTTTTCGTCTCCTCGGCTTTGCAACTTGCGGACTTCTTCACCAAGACTCATACTACTACTCAGTTTTAATTTCTTCTTAGCAAACTCCCAGTATTTTCTACTAAAACACCTTGAGTTTGAGCGGAGTTGTGAGAATATATTGTATATATATAGATTGTGTATATATGGTATGAGTGTGTAAATAGGAATTCGTTTGTATTTCCTTTTTCAGTCATAGATTTAGGGCTATATAAACTGATGAACTCTTTGTAAATTGAAACAATCGAATATACAGAAAAGCTTTCAGGAATCTTACACATATAACATACATAATTATTTTCATTCATTACTAATTTAACATAATTTCTTGTATAAGCATTGCGAAAGAAGTATTTTACAAGAAAACTAATAAATCTCACAAATAATTTTTTTCAAGTTTTAAAAGTTTTGAACTGTTGATTAGGTCTCACTATACAATGAGTTCATTCTTTTATTTATTTATTTAATCAAATTTGGGTAAAAAATTAGCTTTAAGCTTGATTTGATATGGGATGCTCATGCTCCAATGGCTTTTCATCAAATTTAACTACAAGCTTGATTTGGTGAAAATTTTTTAATGCTCCAATCCTCACTTTAAAAATTCATCAAATCCTTTTTACGAATTGGGTTTGGCTTCTCAAGTTCAACTCTCGACTTGAGAGAACTAGAGAGGAGAACTTGAGTGGCTCGTGGGGTCCGCTCGAGTTTTGTTTCGATGATCCAAACCATTCATGTAGGGGCCTTTGTGTATATTATCCATGAAAAAAATTATCACAGTTGAATAATGGTAACATTTTCATTTCATCATGTTTGTTTCCAAAAAAATGGACAATGAGTATGTTTTGAAAATAGATCATATTTTTTTGCGACAGACATGGTAGATACAGATATTACGATTATTGGATTGAGTTACTCTTTTTCATAGATGATATATACAAAAGTTCTTATGAAATGAATGGTTTGGATCATCGAAACAGGATATGTGGTGTGTTCCATGAGCCCTCAAGTGAAGCTTAACTCTTAAAAATTCTGTGCTTATCCCCAAAAGTTTGTTTCATCAAATCTAGTGAAAAACTTATTTTGCCTTGATTTGATGGAAATTTTGATTTGATACAAATTTGATGAAATGATTGGAGTCATTTTCTTGAAATTCAAATTTGACACAAGATTTTGTTAAGGATGGGAGAATGCTGTAATGAATTATAATAGTAACTAGATCACATCATAGTTATAAGGAAAATGCGTGACAAAAAGAAATTCTAGTAGTGGGATTAGTTAAAATAGAAAAAGTAGTTTTTTAACTAAAATTTGGCTGACGTTTAAAAGTTTGATGGAGATGTGTATTCTCTGTTCTTGTTCTGGGTTATGCACAGGGAAAAATGACCAACAAAAGAAAGCTAATTATTGGCTACAATTCATCGGAACAGACACCGGCTGCAGAATCCCTCATCAGCAATGCAGATATCCTAACAGAGATCCTTACCTGTGTGCTGGCAAAGTTCCTCATCAGATTCAAGTGCGTGTCTAAGGATTGGCTCTCTTTAATCTCCGATTCACAATTTTCTTGCAACCACTCTCACCGAGATCCCAATGCCTTGTTCTCAGGACTATTCATCAACCCTTGTACATCAGACAATGCACAAGTCAAGTCTGTCTCACTTCACAGCCACCACCGAAGTCTTCCGACTCTGTCATTCCTAAATGGTGTTGGAGATGGGTCTGGTACATATAAGATTGAAGACTCTTGCAAAGGCTTACTGTTATGCTTGAATGGCACATGTTTCCTTGTTTGTAACCTGACAAGCCAGAAATACACAGTACTTCCCTATCCCTATCATGGTGGCACTACATCTTCTGTACAATTTCGTCTCTAGTTTGGTGTTTTATGGAGTTCATCTGGATCATTTGGTAATATGTTTGGTGGTTATTTGGTTTTTGATCCTTCAAAATCACCTAACTACAAAGTTTTATTGATAAGTTACATTAGGAATAGTGATGGATGCTTTTACTTAATTGACATATACTCTTCGGAGAGTGCCTCTTGGACATACATGTGTGCCGCTGCACCACCACGTTACTCTTTCACAAAAAGGGTATTTTGGAATGGGGCAATTCATTGGATGAGTTACGATAACATTTACATTCGATTGGATGTTGATGCTTAGAAGCTAATAGGAACTCCAATGCCTTCATACCCTAAACTTCTTTCCGAAGAGAAGATTTGATATTTTGAAGAATGCTGTGGCCATTTACTTCTTGTTCAGCTTTGTCAGTGCTGTGCTATGGGATTCAAAATTCTTGAGATGGAGAGGGACTGCTGTCATTGGATGTAGAAGTACCAGGTGAGTCTTGGACCCATAATATCTCTTTTTCCCGAGATAGATGAGAGACGCAGACTCATGCTTGAAACACCCAGCTTCAGTAAAATTTCTGTACTCTGTGCTGTGAAGGGAGCAAATGAAAAAGATTTTATGTTGGTGTTATCTATCCCTGGCAAAATTGTTTCCTATAATCTGAAGTGCAAGACAGTGAAAGTGCTTTGTGATTACCAAACTAGCTTTTATGAATGTCTTGGTTACATGGATGCTTCTTGTGCATCATATGCTTTTAAGTATGCTTATGAATTCCATGAAAGGCTGGCCACTGTTTGAGCTTGTTCTACATGGTGGAGCAGATGTGCCTTTTGTAACCTTCTTATTGTTCTAAAGCTTTTGTTTAGTACTGTTTTTTTTTTTTAGAATTCTGTAATGTTTAAGCTATGTTTTTCACGGACTTCTCCCTTGTGACCCTCTCATTTGGAGACCTATGGTGTCAAATAATTATATTTGTTTTTTGTTTGCGGTTTTTGGTTTTTCAGATTGTTCTTTATATGAAAATTTCTATGACCATTTGAAAGATAAGGTAGTTCTGGGAATTGACAACAAACCATATCAAAGAGTTTGAGTCAATAAAATATTTCATAATGAAGAAATAGGGGAAGAACAATCTGAAAATCCTACAATTCACTTCAAAATATTGCGCATATATCATAATGTTCACATGCTTATTAGTTAATATGATAAGCAGATTTTTCCATCCATTGCTGTATTTAGTGCTTTTTTTGTTGCTAAATGCTATTAAGGTGCAGAGCCTTCCCTGAATTTTCTTTCCTTTCCCCTTCATCTTGTAGACCAATGAATGACAAAGTTGAAGAATAAACAAAAAGCTATCCTTCTGTTTTTATATTTTTCTCTCATTTCTTTCTCATTCTATATTTGTAAATCTTGATGCATCTCTGCCCAGTTGGTCTGAACCCCTTCAAGTCTTGCAACAGGGTAAAGCTTTCTCTTGCTCGAGGTTATAGATTCTGATGTGTCAAAAGTGACATCGTCTTCATTCCCTCCAGGAGATTTTGGGTGCAACGGTGATATTAGATGACATTGTCACGTAATGTCATGTATCAATGAAAGATTTAAATGAGGTTGAATGAGGACCACTTGGTTGATTAGGATTGAGCATAAAAACTGAAAAATTGTAAATCAATTTGGTCCAGGCCAAATTGCATGCTTTGGTTTAGTTTTCTCAACGCACGGTTTGATTCTAGTTTTTGAAATAGGCAAATCATGCTTCACGGTTTAGTCTGTGGTTTTATAGTTACGAATCCAATTAGAACCGAATTGGATTGTGTAGATTATATATAATTTGTTACTGATAGTAAATACTAAAATATCTTATTAATATCAAGTATGATAACTCTCTACTATTATTAATATATTTTTGTATAGTGATAGAACTAGTTTTAAACAATCATGTAAACAATTCTTAGGTTATGAAAAATATTTTGTGATCATATTGTGAATAAATGATAATATTTTTAAAATTCGCAGTTCCAAACCAAACCGAACCATGGTTTCCAAGATTTTCATAGATTGGTTTGGTTCTAAATTTGATGGAAAGGATTGGTCTTGGTTTACGACTAAACCAAACCAACCCAAACTATGCTCACTCTTACGGTTGATCACTCCTGCCCTTCTCATTTGGTCGGTCCCATTAATCGATTACACCAAGTAAGATGTCACCCTTGTGCTCAATATTGATTTCATTGCCATAATTTACAAATTTATTTCTTAGTTTGATTGTTCTATGAATTTGTAGGAATGTGTTGGGAGTACACAATTGGTCATATGATGTGAAAGGGATTCGGAAAATAATAATGTTTGTACACACTACAAAAGGGTGCACAAAGAATGTATTCAAAATTTTGCACACTTCTCATAAGGAGTATATATGATACACCAAGTTATCAAGACAACATATTCGACACTCATTCATAGTTATCAGTCCTCTCAAACTATAAATACGTGAAAACTAGTGAGAAAGTCATTTCAGTGGATGTGACATCGACAATTTCAAAAAGAGGAAGACGATATATGTTTGTCTTATATGTGCAATCTATAAGCATCTCACTTCGAAATGAATGAAAAAAATCCAAACTAACAGAATGTGCTCAACACAAGTCTGTCACAGTCATAATGTCCTCTTTACATCGATGACATTCAATTCAATTATACTTCTCTAATTCACCCAAGAGTTGTTGTATCTATGACATTCCAATTTTCTTTACAACCTTGCTCCGTTGATAGACAATGTAATGGTTTTCAGTGCATTAAGGGCATTCCTCTATTTCATTATAATTAAAATCTCTTTTGATTTGACCATACTCTTTGACATATCCATTAACAATAATTTCTTATCATATGACAATATACATGCACCTGAATGTCCCTCAAGATGCTTTGTAGCTAGATGGTTATGCAACTCGCATACTACATTTAGTGACCATTCGTCCTTTGTGGTCAACTTGTATGTCCTCAAATCAAAAGGACATTTATACTAGTTATTCTCAACATAGTTTTTGAATCATCTTTCTACTTCTTTCTTGTTCTATATTGGCAACTCCTCTCACAAACAAGATAAATCCTTGGTCTTCTACGACCTCCACCATAGTCCAATGTCTTTATAATGATGACAAAATCATTCATCTTTCTAACATCACATACCCAATTGAGCAATTTAGCTTCTTTTTTTTTTTTTTTTCCTTGGATCGGCAAAGTAAAAATTTCATTAAAATTATGAAATTAAAAGTACAAGAAAAAAAGACGCATTGAAAGAGATTTAGAAAGTAATACTACTCACATCCTTATAGCCAAACCCTCGGCCTTACAATTTAAGTAGAAAAAAAAAAAAGGAACATAAAAGAACAAAAAAAAAAAAAAAGTTAAGTATAACTAAATTCAAAATACATTGAGCCCCAAACAATCTGCCCACTGCAGCTCAAAGCTGACACCCCAGCCAATAACAATTTATCATTGTTATGGAAAACCTATAGATTAAATGGAATCAATATTATGAAAAATATATATCATAAATACATGAACTGTAAGGAGCTTCATTTAGTTAACATGTTTAATTGTAAATTGACTAGTGTAATCAAGTACATAAGTACATAATCAGAGTGAACCTCACTTCCTTGAGTTGAGGCATAGAACTACAGTAAGACTCAAACAATAGAAAACCTAACTTTTAAAAACATATGGGTTGGGAAATTCATAATCGAAATTATAGGAAGAGTTCAAACTATAGTACCAAACCAGTGTGCTCTATTTGGAACTTTAGATTTAGCTGGGAAAAAAAAAATTAAATTTGTTTGAAGCTTCTTTGCCACCAAAAAAAAAAGTTCGCAACTTGATTTTCAAAAAAAAAAAATAGATATGTTCAAAAGTATAATGTTAAATATTGCCAACTTTTTTTATACTACAACATTGAATAATACCACAACTTTTGACCCTAGCCTATCGAATGGTGCTAAAAACAAAAGACGATTTTGATATTCGAACTCACCCTTTCATGGATATCTTTGTCATAAAAGATGATATCCTTCTTAAAATCGGAGCTTTCATCATGCAAATACTTCATAATAACTAAATAATGATGGGGGATTTGTTGGGGAATTTTCAAAATTAACTATTTAGTTTTTGGGTGTTTTCAAAACCTTTCTTGTTTTTCTTTGGAAAACTTGAAATAAACTTGGGCACTTTGTCCCATATTGGAAAGAGAGGAAAACATATGGATGCTAGTATACATGTACTCACACCGCAAGGATGGTGCTATGCACACGTGCGCGCTCGTGGCATAGGCAGTGGGTTGTGTGGTGTTTGTTGGCGCACTTTGCACTTAGTACGGGATCCAACGTGGCATGGGTGACGTGGAATACAGTCAACTCCACGTGGTAGTGATGTGGTGTCCATTGGCGATGAGTCAACCAACCGATCGAACGGTTGCGTGTCCGATCTGGAGCAGTTTGATCATAGTCATTATTGGAGATGTGCGCGATCGTACGGATGAGATGGCACCCAATCATGATCAGGTGTGATCAGTTAAGGCATCTATTCAGTGTGAGAATGATTTGTACCATAGATCGTCAATCCAACGATCAGATTTGATCAGATGCGATCAAGGGACATGATCATTCGATCAGGTGCATCAAGGCCTATAAATAGGTTGCAAAATCAGCCATTTCAATCTATCCAAAATTCAGAAATCATTCCTACAATTCTCTCTCTCTCTCTCCTTCTCCTCTTGATTTAGAGTTTTCGATCAAGAGGTTCTGCTTTTCTTATTGGTAATCGAATTCTGCAGACTTGATTATTAGTGTCTTGGTTTTCTTGATTATATCAAGAGTATTTTGATTTACTGTCGTTAGTGCAGATGTTGATAGACTTGATCTTTAGATCAGGCTTCATTGTATCCTGGAAGCGAATTTGCTGTAACCCCCTGCATACCTTTTGGTGGGTGCAAATCTTGTCTTTAGAAAAGCGACGAAGTAACGCAACTTGAAGCACCAATTTCTGTTCTACATAGACAAGATCATTGCCAAGTTTTGAAGACCCAAAGACCACCAACTGAAGAATTCAAGACAAATTGTTCTAACAATCTAAAGACAATATATAGATATGGCGATGTCCATTTAGAAAATGACTCAAGATTTCATGAAGCTTGACCGATTTGATGAAGGAAATTTCCGACACTAGCAAAAGAAGATGCACTTTTTGCTCACCACTCTCAAAGTGGTCTATGTGCTGACTACCTCCTATTCGGCGGAGCAAGAAGATAAGACTATGGAGCAAACCCGTACCAAAACCAAATGAGAGAATGATGACTACATTTGCCACGGACACATTCTGAATGTGTTGTTAGACTCTTTGTTTGATGTGTATCAACATCTGGAAATGGCAAAGCAACTCTAGGACATATTACAGTCAAAGTACCTCACTGAGGATGCCACCAGTAAGAAATTTCTTATTAGTAATTTTATGTGTTTTACTATGATTGATACAAAGCCCATTATGGAACAATTCCATGAGATCCAACATATTCTGAGTCAGTTTCGACGAAAGAATATAAACATGGATGAATCTATTATAGTTTCATCTATAATAGAGAAACTGCCATATTCTTTTAGGGATTTTAAGAAAACTTTGAAACACAAAAAGGAAGATCTAACTTTAGAGGGATTGGCTCAACACCTCCAAGTTGAGGAAGAGTCAAGACTTTTTGAAAGTAAAGATAATCAATTGACTCAGACTTCCAAGATTCACATGGTGGATGATGGCTAGAGGTTCAACAAAAGGAAGCGTAAGCGCGACCCCCAACTTGAGAAAGATGCTAAGAAGCTGAAAGGCACTTGCTAGCACTATGGCAAGCCAAGGCACTTCAGAAATGAATGCCAGTCATAAAAGAAGAAGCCAAAAGCATCAAATGCCAAGAACAAGTTCATGGTTGTTGTATCCTAGGTGAACATGCTCGAAGATGCTGGTGACTGGTGGATTGACTCAGGAGCAACAAGGCATGTCTATAATGACAAGAGTTTATGAACAAGTGCGTGATAGAACAGTTCTCTACATAGCTAACTCTTCAACTGTTGCTATCAAAGACAAAGGGATGGTGGATCTAGAGTTCACATCTAGAAAAGTCTTCAGTCTTAATGATGTTTATCATGTACCTGATGTCAGGAAAAACCTTGTATCTGGAAGCCTGCTTAATAAACATGGTTTCAAGTTAGTATTTGAGTCGGACAAATTTGTCCTGTCTAAGGGTAGGATTTTTGTCGGGAAGGGCTACATGTATCAAGGAATGTTCAAACTTAACGTTTTCAATAATACATATGTTTCTGCTTATATTATTGGCTCTCTTTCTTTATGGCATGCTCGTTTAGGTCATGTTAATACTAGAAAAATGCATGATATGGTTAATTTAGATTTAATTCCTAAGTATGATATTGATATGTTTGAAAAATGCAAATTTTGTGTGCAATCTAAAATTACTCGCATTTCATTTCCTAAAGTAGATCAAATCACATCTCTGCTTGAGCTTGTGCATAGTGATGTACATGCATAGTACCCCTACTAGAGGTGGTAATAAATATTTTGTAACATTCATTGATGATTTTTCTAAGTACTGTCATATCTATCTTTTGCATTCAAAAGATGAAGTGCCTGATAAATTCAAGATTTTTAAGACAGAAGTAGAAAATTAATGTAATGTCAAAATAAAAGAGACTTAGGTCTGATAGAGGCAGTGAATACCACTTTTTCAGAATATTGTGAAAATGATGGTATTATTCATGAGAAGTCTGCACCCTACACACCACAACAAAATTAAGTAGCTGAAAGAAAGAATAAGACATTAACAGAAATGATTAATGCTATGCTTTCTTACTCCAGTTTAAGTTCTGGTTTTTGAGGTGAAGCTTTGTTCACTACCTGTCACATACTCAATAGAATTCCTCCCAAGGGAAGGAATGTTACTCGTTACAAACTTTGAAAAAGCAAGAAACCTAATCTAGGTTACTTGAAAATGTGGGGCTGTAAAGCAATAGTCAGATTGCCTGAATCTAAAAGGAAGAAATTAGGTGAAAAAGGAATTGAATGTATATTCCTTGGCTATGCTATACATAGCAAAGCATATGGGTTTCTGGTAGTAGAGCCCAATGGTTCGGTGGAAACAAATACCATTATTGAATCACGTGATACGATATTTTATGAGAATCGTTTCACAACCATTCCAAAGTTGGATTTTAATCAAGGAAAGGAATCAACTCCTTTGATGTCTACAGAGGAAAGTGAACGACATGAACCCGTTAAGCCTAATGAACCTAATGCGCCTGTTGAGTTAAGGAGGAGTAGGAAGGCTAGGACTGAGAAGTCATTTGGCCTTGATTTCATTATTTATCTTGTAGAAGGAACTAGGAAAGCTTATTGTAAGCAAACAATGATTTCTTTGAATATGGATTCATATCCATCAACCTTTGAGGAGGCTATGAAGTCTCAAGATGTTGCTTTCTGGAAAGAAGCAATAAACGATGAGATGGATTCTATCATGGGTAACAATACTTGGACACTTGTTGATTTGCCACCTGGATCCAAACCAATTGGTTTTAAATGGATTTTCAAAAGAAAAATGAAAGTTGATGGCACAATTGACAAGTTCAAAGCAAGATTAGTTGCTAAGGGTTTTCCTCCAAATGAGGGTATCGATTATTTTGATACATATGCTCTAGTGGCCAGAATTGCCATCATTCGAGTGTTGATTGCCTTAGCCTCAATCTACAAGTTTGAAATCCATCAAATGGGTGTTAAGACCGCTTTCCTAAATGGAGAGTTAGATAAGGAAATCTATATGCAACAACCGGAAGGATTTGTTGTACAAGGTCAATAACATAAAGTGTGTAAACTCATAAAGTCACTATATAGACTGAAACAAGCTCCAAAACAGTGGCATTAGAAATTTGACAAAGTAATAGTGTCAAATAGTTTTAGGATACATGAATCTAATAAGTGTGTGTACAGTAAGTTTACTGGCAATAGAGGTGTAATCATATGCCTATATGTAGACATGTTTATTTTTGGTACTGACAATAATGTCATTGAAAGTACTAAAATTTTCTTATCATCTAGCTTTAGTATGAAAGACATGGGCTTAGCTGATATAATTCCGGATATTAAAATCAAACAAGAAAACAATAATTTGATTCTTACCCAATTGTACTATATTGAGAAAATTCTTAAGAAATTTAATCAATATAATTGTACCACATGTCTACACCTTTTGATTCAAATTTGAAATTGTATCCTAATACTGGAAGAGCTATTGATCAGCTAGAATACTCAAGAGTGACAGGTAGCCTAATGTATGCCATGACTTGCACTAGTCCTGATATTGCATTTGTAGTGGGAAAACTTAGTAGATACACTAGTAATTCCAGTAGTGTGCATTGGCATGCTGTTAACCGAATACTTAGGTACTTAAGGAAAACAATAGACTATGGAATAGTCTATAATGGTTATCCAGCAGTGCTGAAAGGATTCACGGATGCTAGTAGGATAACTGATCGTGAAGATCACTCGTCCACGAGTGGTTGGATTTTTACTCTTGGAGGAGGAGCTATCTCTTGGGGTTCTAAGAAGCAAACATGCATAACAAACTCAACTATGGCGTCAGAGTTTGTAGCATTAGTTTCTTGTAATAAAGAGCCAGAGTGGCTAAGGAATCTCTTGTTAGAGATTAAGATATGACCAAAACTTATGCCACCAATATCTTTGCATTGTGATAGTGAAGCAACTCTATCACAGGCCTATAGCCATGTCTATAATGAAAGTCCAGGCATATAGAACTGAGACATAGCTGTGTCAAGCAGTTAATCACAGAAGGTGTGATTACCATTAATTATGTAAAGTCAAGTGAAAACTTGGTTGACCCCTTAACAAAGGGACTTGTAAGGGATTTGGTATGGAAAACATCAAAGAGAATGGATCTTAAGCCCACTTAACATAATCACTCTCGGTGAAAACTCGACTCAATGTTTGTCAAGTCTTGAGTTCAATGAGCCCAAGTACACCATATATTGTGATTGCAAGCACTTAGTTTTATTTCATTTTCATCCCAAGGTTAAAGTTCTTGGTACTTGTAACGTGAAAAGAAGAGGATGAGTTAGCGAACTCTTAATAAGCTTACAATTGGGTTGTTAGGGTATTGTAAATTACAGGGGTACTCTCAGTAAGGTTACCTATATGAGTGTAGGAGGTGGTGTCGCTTCTTATGAGTCCAAGGGCTTGACTCTAGAGTGCCCATGAAACAGGATATAGACACAAGGCCAATCCACGTGTCAGTTTGTTTGAATACTTGAAATAACCTGTACTGTGCGTGAGACATGTCTGGTTAGTCGTATAAGATCGCTAGTTCAAAGACAAGTCTATTATGCTATCTTGACTAACTTTGAGGTGTCTTTACTAAGTGAATGATTCAAATTGGAAGATATTTTCACCTATGCATAAGGCTGCCAAGTGAACCAAGAGTGATCATCTAGTATTTTGAAAATGATGGGGGAATGTTGGGGAATTTTCAAAATTAATTGTTTAGTTTTTGGGTGTTTTCAAAACCTTTCTTGTTTTTCTTTGGAAAGCTTGAAATAAGCTTAGGGACTTTGTCCCATATCGAAAAGAGAGGAAAATCAAGAGAGAGAGAGAGAGAAAGAGAGAGAGAGAGAGAGAGAGAGAGAGAATTGCAGGAATGCTTTTTGAATTTTGGATGGATTGAAATGGCTTGATGCACCTGATCGAATGGTCATGTCCCTTGATCGCATCCAATCAGATCTGATCATTGGATCGACGATATATGGTACAGAT
Organism: Camellia lanceoleosa; assembly: GCA_025200525.1. Taxonomy (NCBI): domain Eukaryota; kingdom Viridiplantae; phylum Streptophyta; class Magnoliopsida; order Ericales; family Theaceae; genus Camellia; species Camellia lanceoleosa. The sequence goes on from CM045759.1 coordinate 31,372,093, forward strand.
CATTCTCACACTGAATAGATGACTTGATTGATCACACCTGATCACGATCGAGTGCCATCTCACATGTACGATCGCGCACATCTCCAATCATTGGTTATGACCAAACCACTCCAGATCGGACATGCAATTGTTTGATCGATTGGTTGATTAATTGCCAACGGACGCCACATCACTGCTACGTGGAGCTGACTATATTCCACGCCGCCCATGCCACATTGGATCCACGTCATCGTTCTAACCTGTCCGATGCAAAGATAAAATTTTTAATATAATCATCATGTGCATAGCACTTGACAATTTTTCATCTAAATATCTAACAGATGACTAATGAAAGGACTTATAATGTTCAAATTTAAATAGTTTGAGAGGGGTAATTGTTAGGTTCAAAACATTAGGGGAGTAAAGTTTAAATGGCAGATTGTTTGAGGGGGTTTAATATAATTTGCCTTTTTTTTAAAATTAATTTCATTATTACCACTCATCCAAATTTTTTGGCAAGTAATCAACCAGGTGTTAAGTAATTTAACTATTACATTTGTTATATCAACACTATAAATGATCATAATTCACGTATAATATACTTCAAAAAAAGAAAAGAAAAGTGTACATTGTAAAAAGATCCCATTCAAAAGGCATTTTTATGTTGACTTACAAATGATGTCTAGCTTTTAAGACTTTCATGTTTCTCACTGAATCCACAGCAATTCTTGTAAGGTCATTATATTTTTATTTTGCAAATCTTTGAAAAGCTTTTTTCCTTTAACAAACTTCAATATTTTACTTTGTCAACTTATATTTTTTTTTCAATGTCTTTTTGTCACTAATTTTTGTTTAGTTGTTGAGACAATTGATGAAACTAGAAAGACTTGAAGGTGCAAGATTTTTCTTTTCTTTTTTTTTCTTCCCATTTTTATATTTTATTAACTTTGAATTGTTTTATAAAAGAAATTGTCAAGTAATTTTACACGCTACATGCAAAGCACGTGCTTTTTCAATAGCTTTTTTTATATATGATCCCACATATATATGTTGATAAATATTATTTAATAAGCACTTTAATGACCGTGTATATATTTTCACATTACACACACTTAAAAATTAAATGAATTTAAAATTATAATTCAATCTGATCTTATAAAGTAGATTTTTTTTTTTTTCAAATCTTACAAGTATCAAGCTTAATTGGGCTAATGATGGGTCTATAAGCACCCCTATCCCTAGCATTTAAAGTAAATGACACAGCAAAAGAATCTCTAGAAGTTTCACTTTCTTCAACCAAGTGGTGAGAATTGCCCTTAATTCTCTTCGGAGATGGAATTTTCCACTGTAAGAATCTGAATCAAACTCGGTAGAGACCCTGGTTAGTAAAGCTGGGATCAACCTCAGAAGCCCTTTCTCTTTAATTTGGTATGTTCATTTTAAATTTTTGACATTCGATATAATTTTGTGATCGTTCATTTTTAATACTGTTTTTTTGAGAATTCTGTAATGTTTAAGCTATGCTCTTCATGTAGTTCTTCCTTGTGAAAGTAAGTGATGCTTTCTCATTTGGGGATTTATGCTTTGGTCAAATAATTATCTTTGTTTTTGATGGTTTAGTTTTTCAGTTTGTTATTTATATGAAAATTTCTTAGATCAATTGAAAGATATGGTAGTTGTGGGAATTGACATAATGAAGAAATAAGGGAAGAGCAATCTGAAACTTCTTCAATTTGCCTCATAATATTGCATGCACACAGATCTTATTGTTCGCATACTTATAAGTTAGCATGATATGCAGTATGTGTTCGATCTATTTCTGTATGTAGTGCATGTTTTGTTGCTAAATGGAAGTAGCGTGCAGAGCCTTCTCTGATTTTTCTTTCCTTTCCCCTTCATCTATTAGTCCAATGCATGACAAAGTTGAACAAACAAAAAGGTGACTTTCTATTTTGATACCTTTCTTTCATTCTGTATCTATAAATCTTGATGTATCTCTTCCCAGTTGGTCTGGATCCCTTCAAGTCTTACAACAGTGTAAAGCTTTCTCTTGCTCTAGGTTACAGATTCAGATGTGTCAAAAAAGTAACATCGTCTTCATTCCCTTAAGGAGATATTGGATGGAACGGTGATATTAGATGACATTATCACGTAATGTCATAGATCAATGAAAGCTTTAAATGAGGTTGGATGAAGGCCACTTGGTTATCGCTCCTGCCCATCTCATTTGGTCGGTCCCATTAATTGATTACCTCAAGTAAGATGCCACCCTTGCACCCAATATTGATTTCATTCCCATAATTTACAATTGTATTTCTTGTTTTGATTGTTTTATGAATTCGTAGGAATTTGTTTGGAAGACGGGATTGAGAAAATACTAATGTCTGTACACACTACAAAAGGGTGTACAAAGAATGTATTCAAAATTTTAGCACACTTCTCATAAGGAGTGTAACCATACACCAAGTTATGAAGATGTTGCACAATATATTAACACCCATTCATAGTTATCAGTCCACTCAAGCTGTAAATACGCAAAAATTACTGAGAAAGTCATTTCAGTGGATGTGACACTGATGATTTCAAGAAGAGGAAGAGGATATCTGTTTGTCTTTTATATGCAATTCATAATCAACACCTGTGAGAACGAACGAAGTAAATCCAAATTGACAGGATGTGCCCAAAACAAGTGTATCACAGTCATAGTGTCTTCTTACATTGATGACGTTCAACGTAATTATACTTATCTAATTCACCCACAAGTTATTGCATCTATGACATTCCAACTTTCTCTACAACCTTGGTTCGATGACGTATATTGTAAATGGTTTTCAATACATTAAGGGCATCCCTCTGATTCAATTAACTAAAATCACTTTAGGTCTAACCATACTCTTTAACATATCCATTAACAATGACTTCCCATCATTTGACAATATATCCTTGCATATGAATATCCTCAGGGCTTCGCAACTAGATGGTTATGCGATACATTCATTGGCCATTCATCCTTTGTGGTCAACTTGTATGCCCTTAGATCAAAAGGACACTTGCACTTCTTTCTATAAATTATTCTTGACATAGTTTTTTCATCATCTTCAAACTTCTTTCTTGCTCTATGTTGGCCACTTCTCTCATATGTAAGATAAAACCTTATTCTTTTACGACCTCCACCATAGTCCGATGTCTTTCTAATGACAAAATCATACCTCTTTGTAACATAACTGTGGGGATATATTTTCTGAGCCCCAGCACGTGGCCAAGGTGACGCCGATGTGTCAGCTTGGGTGCCACGTGTCCTGATTGTTATGCCGAGGTGATTACGGTTGAGCCGAGGTTATCTCCGAAGATACCGGAATCCGAGATAAGTGGATATGGGACAAGAGTCCTAGAATGGAGAGGGAACTCAACCTGGATATGGGACAAGAGTCCTAGATTGGGAGAAGACTACAGTTTGGGGTAAAGATAAACTCTTAGGGAGTATGTCTTAATTCCATCAAGAGTCCAAGATGGGCAGTAATCCTGAGTCTATTAGGACAAGGCTCCTATTGGGACTAGGATTGTATTGGCTATAAGAGAGAGGCACCCCCATGGGTCTAAGGTATGTTTTATATGCTCAAGCTTATGAGTTTAGCTATTGATTATCTTTGAGAAATATACTGACTTGATCGTCGGAGTGCCCCCGGGTGGAAGAACCACCGCCGGAGTCTTTCCTTTCTGTGCAGGTTACAGGGAGCCGTCTACTCTGCCTGTGTTCTTCCGCTGAATCACTAAGGAGGGCAGTGTGATCGGAAATTCACTCACACAATTTGGCGCCGTCTGTGGGAACGAGAGAAGAGTAGATGGCCAGTAACACACAGAAGGATCAGGTTGGGGACGGCACTCCAGTTGGGAGTGGACGACCCGTCGACCTTTTAACGAAGAAAGCAGAGACCTGAGGAGGCCGTGATCGAATCACGCAGAGAACACCGTCGGCCAAGATGGTGGTACATCAAAAAAGCGAGCAGGGGCAAATACTATAACGAGGACAACCTCCGGCGTGGAAAAGACAGATGCGAGAAGGGATGAAGAAGTAAAGGAGATGGCAAATAAGTTGGCGGACCTTGATCGATCGTCAACTTCATGATGCGAGAATAATGTCATCGTAGCCATACCGTGCGGGACACACCAATGCCGGCGACAAGCGCCCGGAAGAAGGGGCGGAAAGAAATCCGAAGCCCCACAACACACGAGGCGGAAGGTACTCTCACCGACCCTCCGAAATCGGCGAGAAAGAGAGGAGAGAAGAGTCGAAGGACATATCGCGAGAAGGCGGACCCCAAAGAACATCGGCATGTTAAAGGCGGTATTGTGTTCGATGCATCTGCGGAGAAGGATCAAGGGGCCACCATGAGGTAGAGAGTAGTCTTGTGAAAAATTTGAAGCAATAGTGCGGAGAAGTAAAAGACTTAAGAGATTACCTCAAGAGGAAGCAGAGAATCTTTGGGCGAAGTAACTTCCCGGAAAAGCCGAGGACCCCATTCTCGGCGAGTTGGATAGATTCGTCGCCAAAAGCGATTCAAGATGCCGAGGCTCGGATATATGATGGTAAGTCGGACCCTAATTTCCATGTTGGATTATTTTTGAATTCAATGGCATTGTATGATGGGAACGAGCCGTTGCTCTGCAAAGTGTTCCCTTCATCCTTCGGGAGATTGCATCGATGGTTCCTAAAGCGCCAAAGGGGCGTGAAAATTTGGGAAGGCTGGCGCCGAGATGTTTGTTGCCAGGTTCATAACAAACAAACTGCAGTCACTTAGGGTGGATGCGCTGATGGCCCTAAAAATTAGCAAAGACGAAAGCCTTAGGGTTTATGCAAAGAGGTACTATGAGGTGTTCAATCGAATACCTGAATGCAACCAGGAGGTGGCGGTCGTATCTTTCAAGAACGGCCTGAAGGATGACTGTCCATTACGGAAGTCTTTGGCGAAAACCCTGCCAAAGAGCATGGAAGAACTCATGGCAAGAATTGAGAAGTATGCACGAGCCGAGGAAGACACCTCGGGGAACAAGGAGATGAAGATGAAGGCAACGGCAGCGAAGCGAGGCCGAGGTAACAATGGACAAAACAAACAGAGCGAGTTAAGGGCTAAACAAGCGATGGCAGCGGTGTTCAATTCCGGTCCAAAAAGTCCTTGACCAAATTCGAAATCAGCCCTACTTCAGGGCACCGGCAAGAGCGCAAGGAGAATTCATGGGGAGAAACCTTGGTAGGCGTTGTGCCTACCACAATGAGCAGGGTCACCCGACTCGAGTTGCAGGCCCTTAAAGCACACTTAGAAGATCTGGTGAGGCAAGGCCATTTAAGAGACCTTGTGGATGAGGCCAGAACCAGGGAAGAGCAGGCACGATTGCCTCAAGCCCCAGTACAAGAACAACCACAAAGGCGGGACCTCGGGTGGTTAACGTGATCCACTCACAGATGAATGCAAACGACATACGGGGGGAGACACAGAGGGTGAAACATCTGCAGCATGTCAACCAGGTCGGACTGAAAAGACCTCGGCACGAAGATTGCCAAGGACCAATGATAACTTTCACAGAGGCCGACCTGGACATGGTTCAGCATCCGCACAATGATGCCCTGGTAGTATCCCTCTAGGTTGGGGAGTGCCAGGTGAAACGCATCTTGATTGATCAAGGCAGCTCCTGCGACATCATGTATGTCAGATGCTACAAGGAGTTAGGCCTTCACCCTGATGACATGGAGCACTCAAACGGCCCGATGGTCGGCTTCAATGGAACGCCGACATGGCCTTTAGGTGCAACGAGCTTGGAGGTACAAGCTGGCACGAAGAAGATGAGGACAGAATTTATTGTGATTGATACGCCTTCACCTTACAACATCATCCTAGGGAGGCCGTGGTTGCATGCAATGGGGGCAGTTCCCTCAACATTGCATCAACTGCTACGATTCCCAACAGAACATGGGATTGAGGAAATCAGAGGAGATCGATTCAGAAGTAAAAATTGCTCCATGGCAGCAATGAAGTTGACCTGCAGCATTCGAGAACCAGAGGAAGCAGAGGTTGAAGAAGAGGACATGAAAGTCCTAGATGATGTCGGCAAGGAGCCGACCGAGAAGAGGGAAGAAGCATTGAAGAAAGTCCTCGTACAAGAGGGCGATGAGGAACGCTTCTTTCTTCTCGGCACAGGACTAGCCGAAGAAGAAGAAAGGGAGTTGGAAGCCTTTCTGAGAAAAAATATTGAGGTGTTCGCCTGGACACCTTATGAAATGCCCGGCATTGACCCCGAGGTCACATGCCACAGACTCAACGTTGACAGGTCGGCCAAACCTGTAATACAACGAGCCAGAAGACCGACGTTGATGCACGTCGAAGCAGTTGAAGAGGAAGTAGCCAGACTTCTAGAGGCCAGGGCCATCCGAGAAGCCAATTATCCGACGTGGTTATCAAATACCGTGGTAGTAAAGAAGAAGAATGGCAAGTGGAGGGTCTGCGTAGACTTCACAAATTTGAACAAAGCCTGTCCCAAAGACAGCTTCCCTCTGCCAAAGATCGACCAGTTGGTGGACGCCACATCTGGACATGGACGGATGAGCTTCTTGGACACATATAGGGGGTATCACCAGATAGCCATGTACCCCCCGGATGAGGAGAAGACAGCATTTATCACCCCCAAAGGTCTGTATTGTTACAGAGTCATGCCTTTCGGGTTGAAGAACGCAGGAGCAACTTACCAAAGGCTGGTGACCAAGATGTTCAGACACTTGATTGGCCGAACTGTGGAAGTCTACATCGATGATATGGTCGTGAAGACCAAGGAACCAAAGGATCATCTCGCCGACTTAGAAGAGGTCTTTGACATACTCAAAACATATCGGCTCCGATTAAACGCATCGAAATGCGCGTTTGGAGTCGGATTCGGTAAGTTCCTGGGATACCTGGTGACAAGAAGGGGCATTGAAGCCAGCCCAGATCAGATCAAGGCCATTCTGGAATTACAGAGTCCGACATCAGCTAAACAGTTCAGATGCTTCTTGGAAGGGCCGCAACCCTAAACAAGTTCATAAGTCAAGTTCGGACAAGTGTAAACCTTTTTTCAATCTGGTAAAAAAGGCCGCAGCTTTTTTATGGTCCGAGGAATGTGAGGCCGCTTTGGCCGACCTGAAGAAGTACCTTACCTCGGCCCCAGTGCTCTCAACACCTCAACCTGGGGAAGAACTGTTCTTATACCTAGCAGTTTCAGAGCACGCAGTAAGTGCTGTGATCGTCCGAGAAGAAAAAGGAGAGCAGAGGGCAGTCTACTATGTAAGTAAAACCTTGGCCAATGCAGAAACAAGGTATTTACCACTGGAGAAATTAATGTTGGCCTTGGTAATGGCCTCAAAGAAGCTGAACCATTATTTTCAGGCTCACAAGATAGTGGTTCTGACAGAGCACCCATTAAAATCCTTGTTACAACAAGGAGACTTGACTGGAAGAATTGCAAGATGGGCAGTAATTTTGGGCCAGTATGACCTGGAGTTCAGGCCAAGAACGGCAATTAAGGGCCAAGTCTTGGCCGACTTCGTGGCTGAGTTCTCGCCAGAATACATCGAACATCGGGCTCCGTTGAGCCGAGATGAACGATGTCCAAACAAGGAAGGAGAAGCCCAGCCAAAGGGTAAAGAGCCGATGAAGGAAAAACTCAGACCCTGCAGCATCTACATCGGCGACTCCTTTCAACTTTTTGTTGATGGGAGCTCAAACCGGCAGGGTGCAGGAGCAGGAGTAGTGTTAATTTCCCCCGATGGGGAGATACTGGAACAGTCTATTCGACTAGGGTTCAAAGCCTCGAACAACGAGGCAGAGTACGAAGCATTAATTGCTGGACTGAAGCTGGCAGTAGCAGCAGAGGCAGATGAGGTAATAGTTTTTTGTGACTCACAACTCATAGTGAATCAAACTACAGGAGAGTTTGTTGCCCGAGATGAAAGGATGTCGGCATATGCAAAGGAAGTCATCAGGCTGGCAGACATGTTTCAAAACTGCCGACTTCTTCAAGTTAGCCGAGATGATAACAACCACGCCGACGCGTTGGCTAATTTAGCAAGCTCAATGCAAACCGGAAAGACGAGGACAATCATGGTGGATTACTTATCAAGCCCGAGCATAGAGTCACCACACACAATGCAAGAAGCATTATGTGTGGACATGGGACCAAGCTGGATGGATGCAATTGTTGCATTCCTGAAAGAGGGTAAACTGCCAGAAGATCGAAAGGAAGCACACAAGGTCAGACTGAAGTCGGCAAGGTTCAGTCTGACAGCAGAAGGACATCTGTACAGAAGGTCCTTCACTGGACCCCTTTTAAGGTGTGTACACCCTCTCCAGGTCGAAGACTTTTTGTATGAAATTCATGAAGGAGTGTGTGGAAGCCACGCAGGGGGCAGATCGTTAGCTCACAGGGCCATTACCCAGGGGTATTGGTGGCCCTATATGCAAAAAGACGCAGAAGCCTATGTGAAGAAGTGTGAACAATGCCAGAGGTTTGCACCACTGATACATCAGCCAGCTGCTGACCTAAACCCTGTTTCCAGCCCTTGGCCATTTGCCCAATGGGGCATGGATCTTGTTGGAAAACTGCCCCAAGCAACTGGGCAACGGAAGTACCTACTAGTAGCTACAGACTACTTCACAAAATGGATAGAAGCAGAGCCGCTTGCCAAAATCCGAGATGTGGATGTGAAGAACTTCATCTGGAAAAGCATCATCACCAGATTTGGGATTCCAAGAGCAATCATCGCCGACAACGGAACACAGTTTGACAGCAAACTCATCAAGAATTTTTGCGCCAAGTTCAAGATAAAGAATTATTTTTCAACACCAAGTTTTCCCCAAAGTAATGGGCAAGCCGAAGCATCAAACAAAGTCATTCTAGATGGAATAAAGAAGAGGCTGCAGGCAGCAAAAGGAAAGTGGGTAGATGAATTACCCAACGTACTCTGGGCATATCGCACTACGCCGAGAAGATCAACTGGGGAATCCCCTTTTGCCATGGCTTATGGCACGGAAGCAGTCATTCCGTTGGAGATCGGCATCCCAGGGATCAGAACGCAGGGAGTTGAGAACGGGTCCAATGATGTGTTCTTAGCCCGAGATCTGGACTTACTAGAAGAAAGAAGAGAAAGTGCGATCGACTGCGACAAGACAACGACTTGCCAAAGCTTACAACAAGAAGGCCAAATCCCCTCCCAAGACTGACCAAATTTTGGACCTCACTGGGGATGAAGAGGTCGAGAAGCAACCCAAGGAGGCTGGCTCAGTTCACCTATCTTCTGATATGCTTCTAATTGGGAGAAGTGTTGATGAAACCTTAGCCGAGATTGACGCTGAGGTTGCAGCTGACAAACACTCCGAGGTCGTGGCAAATAAAGAACACAGTGTTCTTTGAAAAAGATCTGAGGTTGTGGACCCAAACACCACCGAGGTGGTTCTTCCGGAGCCTTCCGAGGTTCCAGCCCAACCTTCTGTTCAAGTTGAAGAAGGGCGACACGACAGAAGGTTGAAGTGGAACCTCGAAGGCTCTGGAAGAACCACCTCGGTGTCTTTGGGTCCACAACTGCATCTTTTTCACCAGAACACTGTGTTCTTTATTTGCCACGACCTCGAGTGTTTGTCACCGCAACCTCGGCGTCAATCTCGGCTAAGGTTTCATCAACACTTCTCCCAATTAGAAGCATATCGAAGATAACCGAGCCAAATTTCTTCTCGACCTCTTCATCCCCAAGGAGGTCCAAAATTTGGTCATCTGGGAGGATTTGGCCTTCCTCACCGAGGTTCATCTTTATCTTCATCTTTATCTTCATCTTGACCTCGGCTTGATTGATTCATCTTGGCTTGAAGATGGAGGAAGAGGGCAAGGAAGACTTGAGCTCTCGGTCTTGCGCCATGGCGAAGTCATTGGAAGATCAAGCTTTTTGGCCAGAGCATTCCAACCTAGGACGTATCCTTTGTTGCAAGCTTGCTTGACCTGAAGCTTGTAGTCTTCAGCGACGTCGGCCATGCCTTGGTTGTAGGCAGCTTCAATTTCAGCCTTTTTCGTGGCCAGAGCATCCCTAAGCTCCTTCTCGGCTTCAGCCTTCTTAGCCTCGGCTTCCTTTTTCTCGGCTTCGGCTACTTTCTTGACGTTAACAGCAGCCTCAGCCTTTTGAAGAGCAATTGATTGGGCCTTTGTGGCCGCCTCGGCCTGCTCTTCCAGCTTTTTCATCCTCAACTGATCTCTTTTTTGGGTCTTTTGAAAAGCAGCAAACTCCTTCTTTAATTCAGAGAGCTCCTCCCTTGTTTCAAATGCCTTCACGGAGAAGGCATGGGCGTGTTGAACGGTCTGAAAGTTCATAAAGACAAAGGTTATTACAGAGTAAAAATGACATTTTACAAGTATGAAGGCAAAATTATCAAAGTCCTGAAGGCTTACTTGGACGGAGCGTTGCAACATGAGGGCATAGTTCTCATATTCACTGATCCTGGAGTTTTTCTCAAGATCACCTTCAATGAGAACAGCCATGCTGAGTGCCACGCCGACGTTAATGTCAGAGGCGCTCTCATGGGCATAAACTGGCCTGTTCTCTAGAGTTATCTTGGGAGCCCATGGAATTTTGGACCCTGAGGGCGTCCCAGCGGCTGATTTTTGTTTTTTTGCTGGAGTGGATCCAGAAGGTTGTGCCCCAGCCGACCTCTTTGATGGTGCCAAGGTGATCTTCTCGGCCAATTGAGAGATTGGAAGGGCATCTTCATCCTCGGCAACGGTTTCAGTAGCCTTGGACTTGGGTTGGGCCTTCTTGACTCTCTTGGGCTTCGGCTGCGGGGTTGTTTGGGCAGGTTCTTCTTCCATGTCATCTGGCAGGTCGGCCAAGAGGTTCAGCACCTTCCTCTTTGGTTTTTCCATTTCGGCTGTTTTGACGAGTTTGCGTCGGCGCTTCTTTTCTTGGACTGGAACCAAATTTGGTCGATGGCTGGTCGGCTGGCTCAGAAGTGGAGACAACTTGTTCTGTGGAAGCAGTTGGCGGAGAGGCTTTCTTCTTCCTCTGCCTTGGAACGTCGGCCAACTTTGATGTGTATGTGGGTATGAAGTTTAGAAGCAAAGGGGCCTTGCGCTTTTCAAGCGGAAGATCCAAGAGCTTCTTTAGATCTTTCCCAGGATAAAAGGACTGGCGGAAGTCCTTATGCGGCTGGCGAACGTCTGCAAAAAAGAACAAAAACATGAGAAACAGATAAAACTTTTGGAAATTTGTTGAAAAAAGCAGTAGCTAAACAGTTAATGATGGGCTCTTACCCTTGCCCTCCCTTACTGTTCGTGGGAGAGGGAAAAGATGGACTTCCTCATCTGGGCCGAACTCCCAATTTCCAGACACAATGAGGTAATCATCTCCAGCCCCTTTGTTGGAGTCTGGAAGGTCGGCTACTAGTTTGTAGGCCGTGGACCTCGGCTTGAGGTAATAGACATAACCTCTCTCCTTAAGGTTGAGGGGGCACATGGTGTAACAAAACTGAATATCAGCAAGAGTAATCCTAACGTTCTCCTGCCGAGCTAAGGCTATTATTCCAGTAAGTGTTCTAAAGGCATTAATGGAAAGTTGCATAGGGTTCAGAGTGTAGTAGTGAAGGACCTCGCGAAACAAGGGATCAAGAGGAAACCTAAGTCCACATTGGACGAAGGCAACTACAGGGAAAGGCATTTTATCGCCATCTGGCAAAATGGAGTCGTCATCCCCAGCTAGCCTGAGGTGAACGTCATCAGGGATGGAAAATTCCTGCCTAAAGTTTTGAAGTTTGGTTGGGGTGTTCACTCTGTCTCTCCACACATCCATGGTCCTGATAAAAATAAGCGTTTGGCTACAGAAACTGTGGATTCCTAAAAGGTTTTAAATACCTCGGCTAAAACCTAGGTACTGATCGTTTCAGTTTTTTCCTAGAGATTGATGGTTCTACAACAAATCCCAAACCTAAATCTACGAATAAATGAGAATGGAAGGCAGAAAATCTGGAAAACAGGAAAGCAAACAGAAGTTTCAGATTCAAGAACACAGGAAAGTGGAAGGCCAAAAACAGAAGTGAGATGGTGCAACTGTTTAGATGCAAAATCAAGAAATGATTCAAAAATTACATGACAAACAGAACAGTAGAGGCGAGAAAAACCAGTAACGATCAAAAAACTAGAAAAGAAGGGAACAGGGGCTTACCAGAAAGGATGAAGCCGAGATGAGTTCTGCCGAGGTCGAACGAGGCAACAAATGACTTGAGCTTCACAGAAATGGCAAAGGCAGAACTGATGCAGAGCTTCGAGCTTGGGACAATGGAGGATTCGAAAGAGGAAGAGCTACAGAGAGAAAGAGAACAAGAATTTCGAAATGCAAAAGTGGAGCGAAGGAGAGAGAGACAAACGTTTTTGTCAGAAGTGAAGCGGCGGCAAAACAAAGCAATAATTGTGCCTAGGGTAACGCACGCGTCAGACGGCGTAAGCGGAGGAAAGACGCCTTGCTGGCGCGTCACCAGCACGGACCAATAAGGGGAAAACGCGTCGGTAAAACGGTGGAAAAATGGTGCATGACAGCTCATACACACAGTAAGGGAATTGATTTGAATCTGAAGAGGACATGCCATCCTGGAATGAATGATCTCGGCTAGAAAGTTCTTAGGCCGATGTACGAGAAAGAGTTCGGAGATAGGTTCCATCATCTCAGAATGCCGAGGTAATAGAACCTAGGGGGCAGTTGTGGGGATATATTTTCTGAGCCCCAGCACGTGGCCAAGGTGACGCCGATGTGTCAGCTTGGGTGCCACGTGTCCTAATTGTTATGCCGAGGTGATTACGGTTGAGCCGAGGTTATCTCCGAAGATACCGGAATCCGAGATAAGTAGATATGGGACAAGAGTCCTAGAATGGAGAAGGAACTCAACCTGGATATGGGACAAGAGTCCTAGATTGGGAGAAGACTACAGTTTGGGGTAAAGATAAACTCTTAGGGAGTATGTCTTAATTCCATCAAGAGTCCAAGATGGGCAGTAATCCTGAGTCTATTAGGACAAGGCTCCTATTGGGACTAGGATTGTATTGGCTATAAGAGAGAGGCACCCCCATGGGTCTAAGGTATGTTTTATATGCTCAAGCTTATGAGTTTAGCTATTGATTATCTTTGAGAAATATACTGACTTGATCGTCGGAGTGCCCCCGGGTGGAAGAACCACCGCCTGAGTCTTTCCTTTCTGTGCAGGTTACAGGGAGCCGTCTACTCTGCCTGTGTTCTTCCGCTGAATCACTAAGGAGGGCAGTGTGATCGGAAATTCACTCACACAATAACATAACCAACTAAGCAATTTATCTTTGTCATTGAAAACCTATAGATTAAATGAAATGAATATTATGAAAATATATTTCATAAATATATGAATCGTAACAAGCTCCCTTTAGCTAATTTGTTTAGTTGTAAATTGACTAGTGTAATCAAGTACATTGTCAAAGTGAACCTCACTTCCTTGAGTTGAGGCATAGTACTGCAAAAAAATGGAAAAATATATATATATAAATACGTAAGATGCAAACAATAGAAAATCTAACAATATAAAGAATTTTTTTTTAAAAAAAACTGTGGATTTTTGTAATCAAAATTATTAGAAGAGTTCGGAACTACAGTGCTGAACCAATGTGCTCCATCGTTAACTTAGTAGCCTGGAAAAAAAAAAAAATTGGAACCTGTTTGCCAAAAAAAAAAAAAAAAAAGGCCTATTAATTATGGCCAAGTTTGATTATGGTTTGTCGATTGAAATCATAGACTATTTATAAAGAATAACCTTGACTACATTTGTTTTTATTATTATTATTTCTGTTGATAGGCATGCTAACGTGGCATGACAGATGTGTTAGGAATGTGACATGATAACATGTTAAATAGAGGGTCAGAAAGTTAGCAATTATAGCAATTTGAAAGTTAGTTGCTGAGATCAAGGGGCCAAGATCAAATCAAGCACCAAATCTGCAAAATGGTTCCTATCAAACATGGGATATGAATAATGTTGAGAAAATCATGAACTTGTTGAGGAAAGCTTGGGCTTAGGTTATCTCTTTCTTTCATGTGGTGGAGCCTATAAGTAGACCAATAGAGATACAAAGAGGAATATAACATCTCAACCACCATTCAGAATACGTGATATTTATCTAGAAGTAATTTAACTTAACAATTGTTAGGAGTAGATTAGTAATAGATTTTTCCAATCCCCACTTCTCTTCTTTTTGTTGATTGCTATATTTATTTAATTCTTTGTTCTTATTTAAAGTTCTTATAACTAGTGATAAGTGGCAATTTATTCGAATTAATACATATTCTGTTTTGTTTCATTTCTTCTTTATTTAATTACCTCTAGGGAAGTCCTTAATTTGTTTAAGACAAGAACTCAACCACAAAGCCTGATCTTCTTGTGTTTATTTAAGATTTGTTTAAGTCTGTCGACTAATCACTATCGATTGGGCTTAAACATAATTTTTGCTAACATAAATTGGCACGCCCAATGGGTCCATTCTAACTTGGAGTGATGATGATGAAGAAGTAGATTTATTCTTATGAAATCATGCCTTCAACAGGTATGCTTACATCTTGTGCACCTATGAATACAAACCACCAATGGAGTGACAGTGTTCCCGTGGAAATAGATTATCAGTGGAATGCCTCATATTCTGAAAATTATCAGTGTTATGGTGGTGGTTCTACCGCTTATTGCCAACATAATGAGGATGAAATTTATTGGTGCCGGAGTGAAATTTTAGCCCTAAAAGAAGAAATTAATTCTCTTTATAGGCAAAGATTTCAAATAATTTCTTAATCTCAGTATTATTTGACGCAAAGAGATTTAAATTACCGTGATGGAAAAATTCATCGACTCAAAGGTCAAAATTTTCTGATTGATAAAGAAATTCTATATTGGAAGCAAAAATTAGAAGGCATAATGGCTAACGAAAAATTAAGATATGAAAATAGTGTGGCTCATACAGTTAATACACATATTTTTAGAGAGCCAATCATTCATAAAGAGCCAAGGTATGTAGGACGAAGGGTTAGCACACAAAGTCATGAAGATAATATGACTTTAAAAAATATTGAGAATTTTGATAATAAAGGTTCACTTAGGGGGCATGATGTTTTGCCAAACGTGACAAAAAGTGACAAGCTATTAATGGCTAAAAAGAAGAACAACCTATTTTCTCCAAAAATGTTAAAAAATATCACAAAATGATGATAAAAATTTACTTTGGGGGTTATGATTTTAAGCCAAAGATAGCTGAAAATTATGAACCCACATTTATTGAATGTGAATTTTTTGTCATTGTTCAAAGTGTCAAAATTTATAAATTTTTCATAACATTCAAATATGTGAGTTTCGGGATCCAACATCCACTTTGGATTTGTGGATCACACCAAAAATTAATTTTCATAACATGGTTTGAAAACAATGGTTGAAAATTGCTATATGCAGTAAATTCTCTTTAATTAGCCAAAATGTGGCTAACAGAGAATTGTTTTATTTTAAAAATTAGGAACGTGACTCTTTTTTATGTCACTCGAAAGAGCCAAAGATGGAGTGTTCGCCAATCAACAGTGATAGATTAAAAATTACTATGGGTGTAATATAACTCTTCAAGAATTTGAATCATTTGCAATATAAAATCTTTTATGTCGATTGTGGTAAACTGTCTTATAAATCATTTAATTGGATTTCATTCTTCAATCCATTTAAATAAGGGGGGCATTGTTTGCACCACATTTTATTTTTATGTCGATTGTGGCCTATTAATTATGGCCCAGTTCGATTATGGTCTGTTGATTGAAATCATAAACTATTTTCAAAGAATAACCTTGGCCATATTTGTTTTTATTATTATTATTTTCGTCCATAGGCATGCTAATGTGGCATGACAGATGTGTTAGGGATGTGGCATGATGACATGTTAAATGGAGGGCCAGAAAGTTAGCAATTACAACAATTTGAAAGTTAGTTGCTGAGATCAAGGAGCCAAGATCAAATCAAGCACCAAATCTGCAAAATGGTTCCTATCAAACATGGGATATAGATAATGTTGAGAAAATCATGAGCTTGTTGAGGAAATCTTGGACTTAGGTTATCTCTTTTTCTCATGTAGTTGAGCCTATAAATAAGCCAAGAGAGATATAAAGAGAAATATAACATCTTAATCACCATTCACAAAACGTGATATTTATCTAGAAGTAGTTTAATGTCGCAATTGTTAGGAGTAGATTAGTAATAGCTTCTTCAAATCCCCACTTCTCTTCTTTCTGTCGATTGTCGTATTTATTTAGTTATTTGTTCTTGTTTAAAGTTCTTGTAACTAGTGACAAGTGACAATTTATTGGAATTAATACATATTTTGTTCTGTTTCATTTCTTCTTTATTTAATTATCTCCAGGGAAGTCTTTAATCTGTTTAAGGTATAGTTTTCAACTACAAAAGCTTGATTTTCTTGTGTTTATTTAAAATTTGTTTAAGTTTATCGACCAATCACAATCGATTGGGCTCAAACAGAATTTTTGCTAACAGTAAAAAGTTGTATTTGTACATAAAATATATTCTTTGTGCCTAACAAGTTGCGTAACAACATGGTCTGATCATTTTTTCGATCACTTTTACATTAAAAGATCAAATTATTTTTGTGGTTATCTTTTGTGAAAAATTGTTTGCAACTTCAATTTGTGTTATAAGTTTGTGTATGATTGGTTTGTTTTGATTTATTAAATTTGAATTATTGAGTTTCATTGTTATGCATGAATTTTTCTACATGTTCTTCCCAATGATATTTAAAATTTAGGTGCTAAAATGTAAATAGGTGGGGGGTAAATTGACAATATAAAAAGATTAGGAGTGAAATTAATTGTTAGGGTATAATTTGGGGAACATGTTTGATTTTATTCTCTGAAAAAAATTTCAATTTTTTTTTTGAAAAAATAAAAGCTTGTTTGATAAAAATAAATATCAAAAATATATTTTAAAATTTTTAATAATTATTTTTGACCTCCAAAAGGATAAAATTATATAAAAATAATAAGTGTTGTTATTTTGTTCCCATGTCTATAGTTGTTCGATGAAGTTAATTTTTTACATGGATGACTTTCATTTTGGGCCCACAAGATAGACTCGGATCATCAGTGTAGGTCCAAAATAAAATCCATAAAAAGAATAAAGAAGTATAGACAGATGAGATATGGAGGGAAGTTTATCCAAGTTACCTTTCCTACATTTAGGCAGAAGGAAATCATTTCCAAAACATAAACTATTACTACTGGTTACGTTTACAATTCAAGTGTGTAAAATTTAAAATAAATAATAAAAAAAATTAAAATTATATGTTCTCGATATTATTTTTTTTTTATTTATTTATTTTTTTAAGACCGAAGGTAAGATAGGTGGCATAAGAACAAACAAATAGAGATTTTAAATCTAGCCTTCACTTTATATAATAGCATAAGTATTTTTATGGGGGATTTGGTTAAAACCTCCTCATAATAAAACTTTAATGCATTAAGGATAAACATAAAAAAAATTTCTTGAAAAGTCCAACACATAAGATTATTATCAAAATATTAAAAATAATATAATTTTTGATGTAAATGTCAATTTTTAATAAAATTAGTATTTTTAGAATTCTTTTATTGAGATCTATCAAATAAGATCTATATTGACTATGAAATTCTTTTTTTAAAAAAAATTTATAACTGTCAAAATTGATATAAATAGCAACAGTAACATGTTACATTGTTTGATAGTAACATGTTACGCTGTTTGACAGTAATATGTTACTCTGGTTCGCAGTAACATATTACTCTGGTTCATTTGTCTAAGAAAACAAAAAGGAAAGATATTTTACTTTGTTTTTACTCAATTATGTGTTTTTTCCTTAGAGAGTTTTATGAAACAAAATAAATTTGGCTGTCATTTTCATCAAACAATAGTCTAGTGGATGGGTTTTGACTAAAATTTCCTTTTTTATTTTTTTATTTTCTCACTTTCGAAACATAAATATATTATATATTTTTAGCTTTCTTAAAATAAGGAATAAAAAATAATATTTAATTAATAAAAACAGAAACTCATTTTAATTAATCCAGAACATTGTTGGAAGGGATCACTCCCTAAAATACAGAAACTCACTTTTTCACAATATTTTAGGGTAAAAATAAGTAATACTATTGGAGATGCAATAATGTGCGTGCTTAATTTTTTTTTTCTTCTTTTTATTTTAGAGTAATTTTACTTATACATTATAAAAAATTTAATAAATTATTATTTGTGTTGTTCATGTATAAACTTTCAACAAAAGTCTAATGTTTACATATAAATTTTTAAATAAAAATGAATTTACATATATATTTTATTTAATAACTTATATCCAAACAATTATTTTTTATTTAAAAATTTATATCTTAATATTTTACTTTATTCAAAAGTTTATATTTGAAGTTTTTTTTTTTTTTTTTTTTTTCTTTTTTCAATGTTGTGTGAATAAATTTTCCAACTTCTTTCTTTTCCAAATAAAATTTGCAGCCATTTCTTGCTTTTTCATATTTACTTTTGGGAAAATTACACACGAATGTACTTTTAAAAAAATATTTACAAAATCATTGAAAAATTTAAGGCAATTTTCACTTTACCTCATATGATTTGGGCCATGTATAGTTTTCCCTCTTAACATTTGAAAATGACCATATAATCTCCATGTAATTTGTGGACTGAAATGTACCGTTAAATATTTTGTCCAACTTAAAATAAAATGGAAACACATGGCAGACATAAAAAGGGTTGAAAAATGCTTCAGACCACTAATTGAAGACCACTAATGACGTGGCGCGATGTGAACCCCACCACTGATGTGATAGTCTAGCCTCTGTTTGTTTTTTTTTTTTTTTTTGGCACTGCCAGCTCATTAGAGCTGGCATTAGTGCTGCAAAATTAGAGCATTGAATCAGTGCCCCCTTTTTTTTTTTTTGCTCCATGCCACATCATTAGTGCCATTGTTAGAGTTTCAAATTTAAAGTTATGAATCATTGCTCAAAAGGGATTATATGCTCATTTTCAAATTTCAATGGGATAGCATATGGAATAAAACACAAGAGATTAATGTGCACTTTGCCTTCCAAACAAATGACAAAAATATCCGTAGTTCACATATTTAAGTTACTTGTATACAATGATATTTTGGTCTTTTTTAATTAAATCGTTAACGAGCCTAACGGTGCACTTCAATTCACAAACAATGTAGGAATTATGTGGTTATTTTTAAATGTTAAGAGGATAAACTATACATAACCCAAATCATAAGGGATAAAGTAAAATTTGTCCAAATATTTATGATTTTAATTATTAATATTGATAAATTTTTTTATTAATTTATAATTATTTCAGAGAGATACATTGATATGTCATTTTCCCTTTATTTTTCAGTACATACTGACAATTAGAGGGTTGTTCAGTTAATTAATTTTCAATTTACAAAATAATATCATACCAAACATGTTCTAAAACGGGTCATTTTATGGCAAAAAATTTCGTTCAGTTTAGTATTGGGTTGTGAATTGTGAATGACCGCATTAATTGTCATGTGATGGGCTTTTGAAAGTGGGATAAGCTTTCATCCATATCATCATATGTCTTTATACGTCTTTATATTTTTTTATAAATTTTATTTCAGACTCGTACTAATATTTTGTAGGCTTTACAATAAAAATTATGTTTGGGTGAGATTTAAACTTATTTTGAGTTTTATTTTAGTAATTTCAATCATTAATTTTTTTTTAAGAATATCAAATATATATATATATAAAATCAGATTAAATATTGATGGAAAATATTTGAGATCCCCTGTGGAGATGACCCCACACCCCAGAGTAATCTTGATCCTCTATGTATGTGTGAAATCATATAAAATTTAGATCATAAATAATTCAGATTTATAAGATTTTATGAAAGTCTTATAAGAATATAAGAATAAGAGTCTCAATCATTGATGTGAGCTTTTTTGATAAATTCACTTTCTAAGAGTTTTATTCCATCCAACCCATATTCTTTTTTACTATTCCATTAGGTCATATTTGAGATAAGAAGACCAAAATACCATTTTCATCTACTTATGTTCCATTTAGTTCACATTATTTTCTTATGTTTCAATAAGTTTTATGGGTGACATAATTACCAAAATACCCTTAATGTGAATATTCACACCGTTAATGTGAATATTCATATCGTCAATGTGTAGGGGCCCGACCCATATCGATCCTCGTGGGTGCCCGAAAAAATTCGAGTCAAGCCGGGGCGGGCCCAGCCCATTGACAATGTGAATATTTACATTGACATGTTAACATTCACATTAATAGGAATGTAAAATTGGCCAGCATCCCATGGCGGCGTGAAACCCGTCCGCGGCCCATGGGCGGACTGGGACGGGCCCGTTGACAATGTGAATATTCACATTGACATGTTAACATTCACATTGATAAGAGTATAAAATTGGCCTGCGGCCCATGGGTGGCCAAAAGCCCGCCGGCAGCCCGGGATAGGCCTGGCCCGTTGACAATGTGAATATTCACATTGACATGTTAACATTCACATTGATAGAAGTGTAAAATTAGCCCGTATCTCGTGGCTGCCCGAAACCTGCCTATGGCCCTTAGGCGGCCCGGGGCGGGCCCGGCCCGGCCTGTTGACAATGTAAATATTCACATTGATATGTTAACATTCACATTGATAAGAGTATAAAATTGGCCAGCGGCTCAAGGCTGGCTCGGCCCGGCCCGTTGACAATGTGAATATTCACATTAACATGTTAACATTCACATTGATAGGAATGTAAAATTAGCCCATGTCTCGTGGTTGCCCGAAACACGCCCACGGCCCGTGGGCGGCTCGGGGCGAGCCTGGCCAATTTTTTTTTTAATTCTTTTTAATTTTTTCTACCAAAATTTTATTATTTTCCACAAAAAAAGACACTAGGCCTCGACGCGGGCCGAGTCTCAGACTGAGCCTTGAATGGGCCTTAACTGGGCCGATGGGCCGGGGCGGGCTTCAAAGTGATGGCCCAGGCCCTAGCCTAGGGTCTCGGATTAGACTCGAGCCTGGGCCCAAACGGGCCTTTCTCGGGCCGGGTCGGGCCAGCCCACGGGCCAAAAAATTAGGCCCAGGCCCTAGCCCTGGCACAAGGGTATTCGGGTTTTAGATGGGCCGATGGATCGAGCCCCGGGTCGGGCCGGTGTACCTGGGCCTAGCCTCGAGCTTAGGTCGGGCTTGGGTGGACCTGGCCATTTTTTAAATTTTTTTTTAAATTTTTTCTACCAAAATTTTATTATTTTCCACAAAAAAAATACATTGTGCCTCGGGCGGGTTGAGCCTCTGATCGAGCCTTGAATGGGCCTTAAGCGGGCCGATGAGTCGAGCCGGGCCGGGCTTCAAAGTGATGACCTAGGCCCTAACTTTGGGTCTCAGACATACTCCGGCCCAGACCCAAACGAGCCTGCCTCGGGTTGTAGGTGGACTTCGGGCAACCCACGGGCTGCGGGTCAATTCTACATTCCTATCAATGTGCATTTTAACATGTTAATGTGAATATTCACATTGTCAACGGGCCGGGCCGGGCCTACCCCGGGCCGTTGGCAAGCTTCGGGCAACGGACAAATTTTATACTCCTATTAATGTTAATGTTAACATGTCAATGTGAATATTCACATTATCACGGGTCGGGCCAAGCCCGCCTCGGGATGCGGTCGGGTTTCGGGCCGCCCACGGGTTGCGGGCCAATTTTACATTCTTATCAATGTGAATGTTAACATGTCAATGTGAATATTCACATTGTCAACGGGTCGGGTCGGACCAGCCTTGGGCCGCTGGCCAATTTTATACTCTTATCAATGTGAATATTAACATGTCAATGTGAATATTCACATTGTCAACAGGCCGGGCTGGGCCCGCCTTGGGCCGTCTACGGGCCGTGGACGGGTTTCGGACAGCCACGAGGCGCGGACTAATTTTACACTCCTATCAATGTGAATGTTAACATGCCAATGTGAATACAGGCCGAGCCGGGCCTGCCCCGGGCCACCCACGGGCCGTGGGCGGGTTTCGGGCAGCCACGGGGTGCGGGCTAATTTTACACTCCTATCAATGTGAATGTTAAGATGTCAATGTAAATATTCACATTGTTAACGGGTCAGGCCGGGTCGGGCCTACCCCAGGCAGCGGGCGGGTTTCGGGCAGCCACGGGGTGTTTGTTGAATTGCGGGAAGGAATATGCTAGTTAATTAGAATCCTGCGAATTTGCCACAATCAATCATCCATAGCCCCTTCATTTCGGTGAAAAATACTCTTTGCCATAGCACTTAAAAAAAAAAAAAAAAATCTGATTTTATACATAAAGTGGCCCCAGGCCAGTATAAAAAATATATATATCTCATTTTTTATTGTCTTTCTATTTTGCACCAGTTTCCTCCTATTAGAAAATTGTTTCTATTCTATTTAAAAAAATTTCTATGTATTTGTTGTCCATTTTTTTTAAAACAAATGTGATTCAAATATATAGGTATTGATGTTCAATCTTTTAATTTTATGCATAAATATTCTAGGCAACAAGTCTTAAAAGTGAATGGTTCGGAACACCAAAATCAGTCTCAAAATAAGCCTACTAAGTCCAAACACTCTCTCAAGTTGAGATAACAACTTGAGAGAAGTTCGATCCTATAATTTATATATCATATTGTACATATATGTGTGTTTGTGTATATGGTGGAAAAAATTTATTCGTCTTTTGGATCCTCCATTAATGAAATTCTAGTTCCATCCCTGGTCATCCCATTATTTGTTATGTGTGTTATGATGTGTTTCCTTGATGCCTTTGGATAAACAAACAAGAAAAATTAACTTCCATTAATGAATTATAATAGTAACCTGATCCCATCATAGTTATGAGGAAAATGCTTGATAGAAAGGAATTCTAGTTGTGGCATTAATTTGTAGTTTTTTAACTAAAATTTGGCTAAAGCTTTAACTTTGTTTGATGGAGATGAGCATTCTCTGTTCTTATTGTGGGTTATGCAGAGGCAAAAATGACCATGAAAGTACACAGCAGAAGAAGGAAATTAATTATCGGCAGTACATCGTCAGAGCATTCATTCGCAGCAGAAGTAATTGCCGGCAATGCAGATCTCTTAACAGAGATCCTTATACGTATGCCAGCAAAGTCCCTCATCAGATTCAAGTGCGTGTCTAAGGATTGGCTGTTTCTAATCTCTGATTCACAATTTTCCCGCAACCATTCTCGCCAAAATCTCAATCCCTTGTTCTCAGGACTATACATCAGCACTTCATCATCAAACGATGAACAAGTAAAGTCTGTCTCACTTGGTAACCACCACCCAAGTCTTCCGACACTGTCATTCCTTGCTGGTATTGGAGATGGTTATGCTACAACTAGGATTAAGCACTTAATTGACTTGTACTCTTCGGAGAGTGCGTCTTGGCAACACATAAGTGCCACCGCACCCCCAGGTTACTCCTTCAGGAAAAGGGTCTTTTGGAATGGTGCAATTCATTGGATGAGTTACAAGAACTTTCACATTCAATTTGATGTTGATGCACCGAAGCTAATAGCAACTCCAATGCCTCCAAACCCTAAAATTCTTTCTGAAGATAATATTCGGTATTTTGGAGAATGTGGTGGCCATCTGCTTCTTATTCAGACTCCTGAGCACTCTGCTGTGAGATTTAGAATCCTTGAAATGGACAAGGACCACTATCTTTGGATTGTGAAGTACTGGGTCGATCTTAGACCCATAATATCTCAGATTCACTGAAATAGTTCACGTATAACGCTTGACGCGACCAAATTCTGTAAATTTTCTGTGCTATGTGTTGTGAAGGGAGCAAATGAAAAAGATTTTACTCTGGTGTTAGCTATTCCGGGAAAAATTGTTTTGTACAATCGGAAGTGCAAGACACTGAAGGTGCTTTGTGATTTGCCGCCACAACGGGACCATGAAGACCGAGAATCAACTTGGTATTATACTGACCAATTCATTGAAAGCCTATCTCCTATTTGATCAATGCCCACATGCTGGAGCAGGTATACTTTCTGGACACTATCCTAATCGTTTTATATGAATTAGTTTCTTAGTGTTAGAAACATTGAATATTGTTCTGTCTCAAATGGCAGTATGGTGTTTTTCTAAAACGTTTGTGCATGTGGCTCTACTTTGTTTTGTTTTTAGGCAAATGTTAATCAATCTGCTTGGAGCATTGTTTAATGCATTATAATTTGTGTAAACAGTCCTTTGAAATGAAGAATTTTTTTTTTTTTTCATTCAATGAAAATGATTACAGTTGTGGAAAGATATTTGTGTTAAAATGAATATTTTGTAAGATAGTGTTGCTGCATCCTTAAAATAAAATGAATATGCTCAACTACTTTCAAATGAAAAAGAGAATTCAAGTATTAAGTCAAAGAATATTGGGTATAACTTGTGGGCATGTCACAAATATATCCTGACGTCCAGGGATGAAGTTGGAAATTTATTTTAAGGGGGACCGAAATAAATTTAGCAAGAAAAATCTCTTAGCAAAGAAGAAATTTTAACATGTACTTTAAGAAAAAGAAAACTAATAATGAGAAAAACTAATAAATTTATATTAATCAATAATGAAATCAATAGTATGTACTATTATAATAAATTATTTGAGATCATCTTATATGCATTATAAGAATACTTGTGCGATATAGGGAACTAATGGCAAAATTTATCAAAAAATTAGAAATTATTCTATATACAATATAAAATTATTCATATGGGGATAATAATTTCAAAAAGTTTGGGGGCATGGCCACCCCTAACATCGTCCTTGCTTATGACACAAATTCATCCTCACGTCAATGGTGAGGATATGTTTGTGACATTGTCATAAAATAATAGTTTGTGTTAAGTAACGTAGAAACCAACAATCGTGTTTAAAGTTTATCACATTTCTATATTACATTTTGTTTGATGTTTCATGTGTCATCATTATATCTTTTCATCTTACATTTCATTTAAGAAAAGACTTTGCCTCCCGTTCAAATCTAAACTAGAAGGTGATGTTTGGGCTTGTCACAGGTCCTGTTTTGGTGATATGAACTATTCATTTTTATAAAGTTCTTAGTGTATATCATCCATGTAAAAAATTAGGTTAATATAATTATAGCCTATTCAATTTATCGCATTTGCCTCCTAAAAATTGACAATCAATTTTAAAAATAAAATAAAATATCAGTGGTCTTTTTTTATTTTAACTGAATGGTCTCTTTTGTTTACTATCTCACAAATCATCATTTCATAGGCTAGAATGGTCTCTTTTGTCTCTATTGCCATTATTTCCAAAAATGACAACATTCCCTTTTGGCAATCGCACAATGGGGATTGTACAATCTCAGCAGCCTACTCCTTTCTTAGCAACCATTCTTCTCCAGAAAATTGGTCTTGGCTTTGGAAGAATAAATGTCTTACAAAAGTAAATTACTTCTCGTGACATTGTGCTTATAATCGCTGACCGGTTAAAACTTGCCTAAACTGGATCGCCATGCCTATTCTTTGTCATCATTGTCAACTTGTGACTGAAAGCCCGATACATGCTTTAAGAGACTGTATTTGGGCCAAGGCTGTGTGGATCAGGCTTCATCCTCCCTTTGATCAACAAAGCTACTTTAATCTATCCATTAAAGACTGGCTTATCCTAAATCTCGCTACTCCCCATAAAGTCCCTAATCTTAACCTGCCAAGGACACTTCTTTTTTCCTTTGCTATTTGGCAAATTTAGCTCTCTCGCAATTCTAGCCCATTTACAACATCCATTAGCTCTCTCAATTTCCAAATCAAAACTGTCTGGAGGCAATCTGTTGAATACTTCCATTTAGCCTACAAAATTCATATTCCCACCATCACTCATACTCTATGGGTAAAATGGAAACTGCCCTCAACTTGCTATGTCAAACTAAACAGGGATGGATGTGCTGTAGGACAACTGGGTCCAGCAAGCATTGCGCGACTGGTTGTTAGGTTTTAGCCAAAATATAGGAAATGCTACAAGTATGGTTGCTGAATTAAGGGGTATCTGCACAGGATTAATACTTGCATGGCAACAAGGATACTGTTTGCTTGAGTTAGAAGTAGATTCATTTGTCACGTATTTTCTCCTTACTTCTAATCCTGTTACTTCACCGTAGATTCAATCTTTGGTTGATGACTGCAGGTTACTCCTGGGGTGTATATGGACTGTTCAACTTCATCATGTTTACCAAGAGGCGAATTTTGTTACTGATGGGTTGGCCAAGCAAGCTCTTTGCTCACTGTTAAGCTCGCTTGTTTTGTATCCACATAGCCCCTATTTGTACTACCTATCACCTCTTTATAAATAAATAATACTCACCTTTTGGATATGTATATTTATAAATGTTGGATAACATAATATAAATTTTGCATTATTGAAAACAAGAATATAAACCTAGAGAAATAGAGAAACACAATAACCGGGTAGACATAATTTGATTTAAAGCCATGCCTTTCAAATTGAAAGGTTGAAATGCCTTATAATTTATCTTATGTGTTTCTATTGTTTTGATGTATAGGGTTTTTTTTTTTTTTTTTTTATTTTTTTTTTATTTTTTATTATTATAAAGATAAGTTATATTTTTCAACCTTATACTTCGACTCAAAAATAAATAAATAATTTTGGTAAAACCATTTTTAGTTTCTCCATCAGAATTTCTTGTTAAAAAATAACACGGATCTCAGTAATGAGTACTTCAATAATTAGTTAATTTTTGATGTTATATTTTAATATTACACAAAATTAAGCTATAGTTAAAATTTGACAAACTAATTTGTTTTTACGTTTTACAATGGAATTCATATAAGAAATTTTATGTGATACTTTCTGAAAATAAAATAAATAACATTTACACGAGTCTAACAATACTAAATAAAATCGACAGAGCTTGGTTGAGTTGGTAATGATCGGATTCTTCACGTTTAAGGCTTAGGTTTGATTTCCATTGCCAACAGTCCTCATTGGTAGGCAATCTATAAGTTCAATATAAATCGTCGTTGAGACTTGTGGCTAGCACTGGATTAGGGTAGCCTCTCCTCACCTAAAATTTTAATCCCCCCCCCCCCCCCCAAAAAAAAAAAGAAATACTAAATAAATATTTGTAACCCCTAAAACCACTCTTAATTATTTGCATGACAAGTGTCAAATTTTAATGTGTCAAATTTTAATTTGTCAAACATTCCATCATATGAGGTCTAACCTTAACGTCACATAATTAGGAGTTATTTAAGGGTGATAAATTAGAGGAATGTAGTATTGTTGTATTATTCATTACCAAATATAACATTAACTGGCCATTTAGACAGTGAATAAGTAAAGACACTCTAAGATTTATATGAAAATCCAAGATTACTTATTTTTATCATTAATTTCACTTTTAACTAATTAAATTTTAGTTTTTAAAAATAACTTCTCGCTAAGGAAATAGTTACAATTACTTATGTTTGTCATTATATGTGCATATATATATAAAGATAAATTACAAATACACCTTTTGAGATTTGATTAAAAAATAAAATTTTTATTTAATAAAATTAATTTAAAAAATAAAATTCTTAACTAATTTCTTATATAATAATAAAATTATCTAAATTATAAATTGAAATAAATTTCTAACATTATTAAAACTGTTAATTAATTTGATAATTTATTAATAAAATGGGTCATTATACTTTCCAGAATTATTAAAGCATCTCCGACCCACCCTCTATCTTCATATAAGACAGATTTTTCCTTCCACCCCCAAAACCATCAAGGGGGATGGGTTGATCCTTCAAATACGGAGGGAGGATGAGAATAAGGGTGGACATTCGTCGAACCGAGCCAACACTACATAATAAGGGACTTTGTATCTGATAAGTCAGGTCTGACTTGGCCTCAACATTGGGCCTTTACATTTGCCCAAGTCTGGCCCAAAAAATAACTATAAATCTCAAACCTAACCATCGGGTTATATGTTAAAAAAAATTAAAACATTTCATAATTAAATTCAATCACACTAAATAAATATATTGACATTATTATAAATTGAAAAATTTTATGTAAAAATTAAAAGATTTCTTAAATAAATCCAATCACACATCATTACAAATATGATTTTCAATAAAATCAATAAAGATAAAGTCTAGATCAAAAAATATTTTTTTAATATATTATAATTAATTAATTAACTTATTTATTTAATAGCGGGCCAAGCTGAATTAGGTTGAAAGTATAAATCCCGAGCCCAATCCATTAATATATTGGGCTGAAAATATCGGGCCAATTCGTTCCTATGGGCTAAAACATTCTTTTCAAACCCTTAACAAATAGGGTTAGGCCAAGCGAGCTCGGCAGGCTAACAAGCTGATGTCCATCCCTAGTATCTCCACAACACTATTCATTATTTTAAATACTAATTTGGTTCTCAAAACCTTTCCTTTGAACTTTATCTCTAATCATATCCTTTTATATTTTTAGTTATATGTTACAAAATACAAATAACTTTGAATTTTTATAAAGTTAATAGTATTTAAAAAAAAAAAAAGAAGTGAAATTAAACCTTTGAAATGAATCTAATATTAAATATATTTAAAAAAAGTTTGAAAATTAAATATTTATTAATGAATAAAATTATTCACTTTTTTAGATAAATATTTTGGAAGAAAATCTTTAGAGAAGAAAAAGAAGATTTGTGATTAGAGTTGGTGAATAAAAAAATGTATTTTCATTCTCTATGGGTTGAAGATGCTCTAAGGAGCAATTCATTCAAGCAAATTTGCATAGTGTGTTTTGTAATTTTCCTTATATTATTTGTTAACTTGACATAATATTTGTACTTGCCCTCAGTGGCGACTCCAGAAATCTTGATAGATGGGTCATTCCAAAAACTTAAGTTCCACACATTCTATGACAGGGAAAAAAAAAATTGTAAACAAACTAACATTTGAATTTCTCAAATTTAAAGTAGAATAAATTTATAATAAAATACAATTGTCTTAACAAAACAAATATATAAACTTTTATAATTTCGATAAGATGTCAATTTTAATGTATAAATTTTTACAATTATTTTCAACAAGTTGTCATTTTTTTGTAATCATTGCATAGTAATTTCATTGTCAATAGTGTCAAAACACTTTATTTTCTATATATGTGATGAAGACATTGATTTGGGATTGGGAGACTGCTGCAATGCGCAGCAGTCACTGTTGCACGACCAATGAAGCCTTTTTCGGGTCTTATTCTGATGATCTGAACCATTCATTTTTAGAAAATATTGAGTAGAATATACTTGCAAAACTTTAAATTAATCGGACATTGGTATCTTTTTCATCAAGACATATTTGTATCTAAAAAATTGAATGGTAAATTTAATTTTAAATATAAATCTAAATACAAATACGGTTTGATGAAAGGGGTACCAATGTCCAATTAATTTGAATTTTTACAGACATGTTCTACTTGATGCCTTCTAAAAAGTGAATGGTTCGAATTCTCGAAATGAGGCCCAAAAAAGACCCCATTAACCGCGCAACACCATGTGCAGCAGCTTTCTCAAGCTCCATTGATCTCCCATTGTTGGAATGAGGCTCGAAAATGGCCCCTAAAACCACGCAAAACCATGCGTAGCATCCTTCCCAAGCTTCATTGATCTTCTATTCGGTTATGCAACTGATTCTTTATATATTTCATTTTTGAGAAAACTCTGTTTACTGTAACAGTCACAACCGATAAAAGTAATGCTAATTTCACAAGCAAATAATGAGTTCCTACAAAGTTTTGATTTATAATGAATGGGTTTCCTTATTTTATTTTATTTTTTAATGGGATCAATTAGTTATTAACAAAAAATTTTGCCATAAAACTTTTTTTTTTTTCTTTCTTTTTTTCAATAGTTTGTGGCACATTGATGGATGGATGCGGGGAAATTCTATTTCCACACACCATTTAATCTCTATACATATTATATCTTAGTTCACACACTTATGAATTTGATTATATGTTATTATTTTTATTTCACACACCAAATGTTCTAACTATAACCCTAACTCATAATATGTACACAAACCACCCAAATAGATTTTTTCATACACTACACCTTCAAACCCCTAAATCATTCACTATGCACAGTATTTCAAAACTCAAACCAAACAAACAACTAATTCATTTTGGTTACCTAGTTCAATTATTAATAGAAAATGATAGCTGCTTGCCAACCCTATTCTACCTTTCATGAGTTTTACCTCGTTCAATACCTTAAACGGCAGTATACCATATTTGACCTGCAAAAAGATTGTAAAGCAAGTATTACAAGGAGGATTCAATAAAATTGTACCCATATATCATGATTCTGAAAAATAAACTAGAAATTGTGATAGACATATGAACATCAAATGAATATCGACAATCCAATACTTCCAGCAAAACATGACTCCATTAAAAATCTATATTGAGCATCACTGCATTCTTGAAGGTAAGGAATGTGTATCTCTATCTTATTTTGTAGTTATTAGAATAAATTTGCAAAAATAAGTTATAAATTTATCATTTTCGATAATAGTTCGATGTTGGTTGGTGATGAGATGAAAATAATCCATTCGATACTGGTTTTCCAAATCAAATAGATTTATTCAGTTTTGTATTACCAAAATTTTTGTATTCGTTCAATTTTGTACTTCTAAAAAAATTTAGACAGTTGAAAATTGAATTAACCTATATTTTCTGGAAGTTAATTTCCAAAATCATGAAATTTTCTCGACAGTTGATTTCAGAACATAATGAAAATTTTCGGCATTGGTTTGCCGAATGAGAATCACAAACCAAAAAAAAAATATAAAAAAAAATCAAATTTTGCACATAAAACTCACCTTTTCATTGCCACATTAGTTGTAATGGAGAACAATAGAGTGTTGTAATGAAAGAAGTGAAAAACAATGGAGGAACAATATAGGTTTTAATTTTTTTGTTTTTATAAAAGATATGTATTGAGAATTATTGTTTTCAAAAGAAGTGTTTACATGTAGATCCTAATAAGTGGATTTATTGTATAATAGGTCCTATAGGAAAAAAATTTCATAAAAAGTCACTAATTGTAAGTATTAGCGATAATTTATAAAAATAATGACAAAAAAAAAGTCGCTAATTATCAATTTTTAGCGACATATATAAAAAATTGTCACAAAAAATTTATTTTTAGTGACAATTTTACAAAGACTTATTTTCAATACGACTTGATAAGAATTAAGTCTAATTAATAGGACCTATTGGTAGTTTACCCAACTTAATAGTGTATTGATATCTATTATGGTCATTTTATGTTATGGTAAAATTGTAATAAAAATTTATTTCATTAAAGCCATATTTATTTGGGCTGACTGGATTCAGTTGGATTAACATTTCCATGACTAATAGTCCTAGGGCTACGAATCTCTTTGGATTGTGTATCCTATCTTATGTTTGGATTGAGTTATGATTGTAAGGAGGGACTAATAGTCCAGATTTTGACTTAGTCCTTCAATTTATATCCCACAATCTTTGTGAGATTGAATAGTTCATTATATGTGGATACCATATCCGAATGAATTGTTAGTCCATACTTCAATTGTTTAACCAAATATGAAATTAATAATTTTATTAGACTATTAGTCTAATTATAAAGCTCATATCCATCCAAACAAACATGGCCTAAGTGTGTACACAAAGATTAAAAAGCGTGTGAAAATAGAGTTTTTCGTGATGGGACCCAATCATTGGCTCTATGGCACCGTCGATCTCAGGTTTATATATGCCTTTTTTTTTTTTTTTTTTGTCTTTTTTTGATCAAATATATGCCTTCCTCGATCATGTCATAATAGTTTCTTCTGGTTCTAAAACTAGTCCTACACTACACACTCTTGCAATGGTTTAATTCTGTGCACCAATTATGGTCACTCAATGTCGCAATACATTGTTTGTAATCCCACTACCCAGAAATATACACTACTTCCCCAACCCCGTCATGGCGATCTAACTTTTTCAACTGGACCATACACATACTGTCAATTTCGTGGTGCTTTCATGGCTTTTGATCCTTCTAAATCACCCCACTACAAAGTTTTATTGTTTAATTTCGATTATGCTAATCATAAAAACTCTTACATTGGGTTTGGTTGGAGGTTTTGGGAGAGAGATTTGGAAAAAGAAAGAGAAAAAATGTATCAAACTAGATAAAATATGAATAAAATATTTATATTTTATCTACTTTTTTTCATTTTCCTTCTCAAATCTCCCAATCAAATACAACATTACAAAATTGAAATCTACAGTTCAGAGACTTGGGCCTTGTTTGGTTTGTTTTTCAAAAAAAATTTTGGGAAAAATTCTCTAAAAACAAAATTTGAAGAGTAATCAAACAAAACAAATTTTTCCAAAAAAAATTTCAAAATTTTGTTTGGTTACCTACTTTCCAAAATCACTCTCTCTCATACACATCAAATCAATCACTTTTTTTAAAACTCTCTCCCCAAAATAATTTTCTAAAACCATTTCTGAAAAAATGCAAACCAAATAAGTTTTCGTACTTTTTATCTCAAAAACTACTTTACAAACACAAACCAAACACACCCTTGGTTTTTGAAACGAATTCATGTTGATGGACTGCGGGGTGGTTGTGTTGAACACATCCCATTGGGTCTTTGTAATGGCGCAATACTACTGGTTAAGCTATGATACTAATGATAGCATTCACATTCGGTTTGAGGTTGAGGAAGAGAAATTGATACAAACTCCAATGCCTCCAAACCCTAAAATTCTTTCCCGTGATAAGATTAGGTATTTTGAAGAATATGATGGGCATTTGGTTCTTATTCAGATTTATCAGCTTTCTACTTTGAGATTTAGAATCCTTCAGATTGACAGGGATTACAACAGTTGGATTGTGAAGTACCTGGTCAATCTTAGTCCCATTTTATCTTTATTCCCTAACGTAGTAAACACAACCATTACTAGATTTTGTAAATTTTATGTGCTCTGTGTCGTGAAGGGAGTAAATGAAAAGGATTTTACGCTAGTGATAGCTATTCTTGGCAAAGTTATTTCTTATGATCTCAACTCCAAGACATTGAAGGAGCTTGGAGATTATTAGCCAGAGGATCCTGAAAATTGGGAAGCATCTTGGTATAATTTGTATCCATTCATTGAAAGCCTATCACCTGTTTGATCAATGTCCTACATGTTTCGGCAGATATGTCCCTCAATAAACTCTTCTAAATTTTTATCTGCTTAAAAGTTTTAAACAGTTTCTTGGTCTGTGATGCTACTACTATCATCTTTTAATTTATAGATTCTGCTTTAAGCTTGCATTAGAAATAAATTCTTCATTGATCAATTAAGGTCGAAATACAATTGATGTATATAGTTCATTCCACAGTTTACTTCCCTTGATTGCAGTTCTAGAGGCTAGAGAGAATCAGCTTGATTATCACTTTTAAAAGTGCTTTATGTTAGAGCCTTGTTTTGACCTCTATTGACCTCTATTATATATTAACTCTGAAGAAGAGTGAATCTTGTTTATTATTGATCTAACTATTACATTATATAAACTCACAGATTTGTAACTAACCATCAAACAAACTAAATGCATAGAATACAACGGAATTGCTTAGATGTTACACAGCTCATGGCTTGTGATACACCTTCATACAAGTCTACACATGGTCAGCTTTCGTGGATTGCTGCTCTTGCACTCCTTTTGCACTATGTGCTCAAGGTACTATTTGATTCGCTACGAGTCGCAGCTTTGACTCGAGAGTCGCAGCCTTGAATTGCTTGGACTGCTGTGTTATGTTGAACCATGTTAAGTCTTCATCAGCCCCCCTCAAGCTGAATGGGACAGCAGTCACCAGAAGCTTGGATTGTAGATCATGAAACCAAGAGACAGACAATGGTTTAGTAAAAATATCAGCTATCTGCTCAGAGGAAGGAACATGGCGAATTTGAAGTTTGGTTTGAAGAATCTTTTTGCAAACAAAATGATAATCTAGTTCAATATGTTTGATCCGTGCATGGAAAACAGGATTAGAAGCAAGGGAAATAGCAGACAGATATTCACACTAAAGAGTAGGAATAATGGAAGAGGACAAGAACATTTCAGCCAAAAACATTTGAACCCAGGAAGCTTCAGTTGCAGCTTGAGCTAATGATCTGTATTTTGCCTCAGTGGAAGACCTAGCAACAGTAGGTTGTTTCTTGGCTTGCCAAGAAATAAGGTTGGAACCCATAAAAACACAAAATCTAGAGATAGATCTGTGGTCAAATTGATCACCAGCCCAGTCTGCATCAGAGAAGATATGCAGATCAAAAGAACCAGGACTGAAATTAAGGCCATAGTGCAGAGTGCCTTTAAGATACCTAAGGATCGGTCTGACTGCTGCAAAATCTATTACAGTAGGCATATGCATATGTTAACAAGCCATGTTAATAACAATGGAAAGATCAGGTCGGGTAATAGTAAGGTATTGAAGAGCTCCCACAATACTTCTATAGAGAGAAGGATTATGAAATGGCAAGGAATCATCAAAAGAAGAAGATAGAGGTTTGAGAGGCAAAGGAGAAGAGTAAGGCCTACATTCGGCAAGATCTACCTTGATTAAAATATTAGAGGCATATTTATGTTGGGACAAAAACAAACCAGGAGAAGTATGGTGTACAACAATACCTAGAAAGTAATTAACCAAACCAAGATCCTTGAGAGCAAAAACTGAATTCATATGAGAGATGAGAGATTGAATATGAGAGGAGGAGTTGCTAGTGAGTAAAATGTCATCAACATAGACAAAAAGATAGGTAATGGTGGCAGAAGTTTTCTAAATGAACAAAGAATGATCACATTGACTATGAACAAAACCCGTGGAAAGAAGATAGGAAGAAAAGGCAGTATACCAAGCCCTAGGAGCTTGTTTAAGCCCATAGAGAGACTTGTTCAAGTTACAATCAAAGGAGGGTTGATTAGAACAAACAAAACCAGGCGGCTGGTGTATAAAAACATCTTCATCAAGAGTACCATGCAAGAAGGCATTTGAGATGTCTAACTACCTAATAGACCAGTTAAAGTGAAGAGCTAAAAAAAACAAAATTCTGACAGTAGGTTGTTTGGCAACTGGAGAAAAAGTATCATGAAAATCCACACCCTCTTCTTGCAAGTAACATTTAGCAACCAACCTGGCCTTGTACCTAGCAATGGTACCATTAGAATGTTTCTTGATTCGAAACACCCATTTACAACCAATAACATGTTTGGCAGTAGAAGGTGGAACAAGAGTCCAGGTATGCTGAGTTTGGAGAGCTTGAAATTCAGTTTGCATAGCTACCAACCAATGAGGAGACTGGAGAGCTTCTTTATAAGAGGTAGGTTCAATGAGAGATGGAGAAAGAGAAGTTGAGAAACACAGAGAAGAAGCAGCCTTGGATCTAGTAACCATAGGATGAGTATTAGAGGAAGAAAGAGGAGGATGAGGAAGAATAGGTATTGTTAATTGAATACCAGGATAAGCAGACAAGGAATGACATCAAGAAGAAGAAGAAGTCGAGGGAGAAGTAGACAGTACAGAGGAGACAGGTAAAGTAGAAGTAGAAGAAGAATCAGAAGAATGAGAGAACTGAAAGAAAGAAGGAGGGGAAGCAACAGTTGGAGAAGGCCAAAAGAAAGACTGAAGAGTAGGCAAAGAAGGAGAAGATGAAGAAGAAGAGGAGGCTATAGCAAAGGGAAAATGAGTTTCATCAAAAATTACATACCTAGAGATATAGACTCTACCAGTAGCAGGATCCAAGCATCTATACACCTTCATGGAGGAATGATAACCAATGAAGACACAGGGAAGAGATCGAGGCTCAAGTTTGTGGGTAGTATATGGGCGGAGCCAGGGATAACAACAGCACCCAAACACTCTCAGAAAAGAATAGTCAGGTTGGGTACCAAACAAAATTTGAAAAGGATTAAGACAAGGAGATTGAGACCTAGGCAATCTATTAATGAGATATACAGCAGTAAAGACTACCTCAAACCAAAACTTGAGAGGCAAAGAGGAGTGATGCAAGAGAGTTATAGCTGTTTCAATAATATGTATATGTTTTATTTCTGCCAATCTATTTTGAGATCGAGTATGAGGGCAAGAAAACTGATGAACAAGACCATTTTCTGTGAATTTTTTTTGAAATTTATGATTAGAATATTCACCACCACCATCGGATATGAAAATCTTAAGAGAAGTAGAGAATTGTTTTTCCACAAACACCTTGAACTCCAAAAATTTAGTAAAGACCTCACTCTTGTAGTGTAAAGGAAACAACCAGGTAAAGCCACTAAAAGCATCAACAAACAGAACATAGTAGCTATATTGAGAGTGATCTTGAGTAAAAGGGCCCCAAACATCACTATGATAAGGGCAAGAGATTGATTGACAACAGAATAAGATAAGGTAAAAGGCAAATGATGACTTTTAGCCACACAACAATGAGAACAAAGTCCATTATTATCTTTATTACAAACAATAGGAACAAACTTAGCTATAGTATTGAACTTAGCAGTTGAGGGATGACCTAATCTCTTATGCCACAAAGTAGAAGAGATGCTTTGAGAAACATAAGCCTGTGAAGGAGAGGAAAACTGATAAAGACCATTAGAGTGAAAACCTCTAAAAAGCACTGCCTTCGAAGTTTTGTCCTGAACAACAAAGGAATTTTTATCAAAAGTGATGGTACAATTATTGTCTTGAGTGAGCTGATGAACAGAAATAAGATTGGAAGAAATTTGGGGAACATAAAGTAAATTGTTCAATTGAAAACGAAAGGTAGGAGTAGGAAGAATACCAGCTCCACTATGGTGAATAGGAAGAGAATCTCCATTGCCTACCACAACCTGATCATGACCTTGATAGGGTTGATATAGATGCATATGTTGCAAGTCATTAGTGATGTGAGTGGTAGCAGTTGAATCAAGATACCAAGGAGAAGCTTCAGATGAAGAAGAATAAGGAACAGGACCTGTAGCAAAAAAAGCTCGAGGAGCTGTAGTAGATAGAGAAGAAACACCAGGATAGAAAGAGGGCAAAGAATAGCCGCCTTGAGTTAGTGAACCAGAAGTAGAACCATATGAAAGTGTATAAGCTGGTGCATAAGCTGGATTCATGCGGTTGCAACATTCAAGAGCTCTGTGATTGTTTTTGCCATGGATTTGATAAACAAGACCTGAACCCCGACGACCTCTGTAATTAGAAAAATTGATATAGCGGCCTTTGCCATGAGAATTGGAACGATTTCCTCTGTAAGTAGAAAAATTTGATCGATTAGTGCTTGACTGAAAATGTTGATGTTGTGAACTTTGAGAGGACTGATATGGCGAAGCTAGGGTTTGATGTGTAGAAAGAGTTCCTTAAACCACAGAGAAAGCAACATTAGGAGAAGCATGTAGAGTCATCTTCTCAATATGAATTGCCTCAGAACACAATAAAGAGGACATTTCTTCCATGGTTACAGCACCAGATCTGGCTCGAATAACTGTTTTGAATGAGTTATACTCATCAGGAAGACCATTCAAAACAAGAAGAACAAGATCCTCATCATCGATAGGTGTAGTGACCAACGCAATTTGATCCAAAATTTCCTTGAACTATTGCAGATAGGCCTCCATAGTCTGAGATTTCTTTGAAAGTGATTGAAGTTTGTTCTTGAGTTGATGAATATGTGATCGTGATAAAGCAGTGAACCTTTTTTTCCAAAGCAAGCCATATATCACGACTATGCTGCAGATGCAATACGGAGGAAAAAACTAGTGGTGACAAGGTTGCAGTTGAACAACTCAGAAGATGTGCATCAATAAGCTTCCATTTGCTGAATTCTAGAATAGTGATTGAAATGTTATGTGCATTCGCAGTTGTAGGAGGAGGACAATCAACTGATCTATCAAGATATCCCAAGAATTCTGTAGCTCTAAACAGATTCTGAACTTGACTTTTCCAAATTAGATAATTTGACGAGTCAAGCTTTGTTGTGACTAGTGAATTGAGATTGGAAAGATTAAGAGAAAGATTTGGCATTGAAGATAACGCCATTGTTGAATGCTCGTTAGAGCTCTATAGGCTCTGATACCATAAAACAAGACTGAATCTTATTTATTATTGATCTAACTATTACATTATATAAACTCACAGATCTGTAACTAACCATCTAACAAACTAACAAATCTTTCAAACAAACTAACTGCATACAATACAAGGGAACTACTTAGATGTTACACAGCTCATGGCTTGTGATACATCTTCATACAAGTTTGCACTTGGTCAGCTTTCATGGACTGCTACTCTTGCACTCCTTTTGCACTGTGTGCTTTGTTGCAGTCTACTTGATCGATTACAGTAGCTGTAGCCTTGAACTAATTGGACTGTTGTGTTAAGTTGAACTGTGTTAAGTCTTCATCAAACTCAAGTATCATTTAGATTGTTCTGATTGCCGAAGAGGTTATGTTGAACTCATTCACTTCATGGTCAATGCCGGAACTATAGAAGGACTGGTGGGAGCCACGACACTGCCCATTTTCTATCTAAATCTCTTATATATAGGTTAGGAATTTTATGATACATATCCCTTCAAAAGTATGTACCATATCCCTCAATTATGAAAATATGTGGTTTTAGTTATAAATCATGTTGGTACTTAGTTATGAGCTTTGTGCCAATCAAATTTATAATAAAGTTGGTTAAGAGATTTTTATTAGGACTTAAATTAGTTTTTGTTATGATACTTTTTATTTTTAATATTTGGTTATGAATCCAAGTTGCCTTCTGTAAGGGTTTGTGGTGTTTTGTTATGAATTGAAAGTGATCTTGGTTATGGATTTTTTGTTATGATTCAAATTGGTCGTAGTCAATGTTGGCACCATAAATCTGCAATTATTATTATTATTTATATAATTGCAGGACATGTGGCATCCTCCTACTTATTTGGAAGTTATGAGAAGTTTATGAAATGTGAAAAGATGATGGAGAATAAAGTGGAGAATATGGAGCATGAATTGGAAGTTAAAGGAAGTTATGAAGACATGGAGGGATATGTGGCATTGTGGGAATAAAGATAGTGGGTAGTTTTAGGTGGTTATTGGGTAGTTATTACTGGAAGTTTTTTCCTACAAATATTTGCCTATAAATAACCATTCATGGCTACATTGTAAAAGATCGAGAACTCAAATCAAAGACAATTGATTTCAATATTTCTTGTCATTTTTCTTATCTTAGGAGTAGTTTAACATAGATTTATATTTCGAAGCATTTATTTTCAGCACTTCCTTTTCGAAGCATCTTATGCACTTCCTTTTCAAAGCATAGGAGTAGATGTAAGTAATTATTACTTTGATTATTCACTCAATCGTCTTTCTCCGTCTCCCTCATTCTTCTTTTAATTTTTCTTTTCTCTACACTTGACAATTTTGAAGTCCTCTTCATTGAGGCAAAAGAACTGTCAATGCAATCACTTGATAATTGACTTGAATTTAATCTGTAAGTGTAATAACCCCGACCCGTAATTAGCTACTAATCAGTGATTAAAGATGCTAATTGAGTGGATCAAATGAATTATGGGATTAATATGTAAATTGCATGATATTTGGCCTTCTATCTGTTACTTATAGAATATTTGTTTGGAATTCCACTTTAATATGTAAATTGAAAGCCTTATCGGCATCTGAAATCGAATTTGACTACACTAATATGTTATTTGGAATTTTTAGAACCATATGGCAAATTTTATTAAAAATTGATTCAGAACGATTAATTAAGTTCTGTTTGGTTAGCTTAATGTGCCAATTAATGCATTATATCATCACGACTATATATTCAACACATTTAGCTCTTTTCTCTCATTTCTTGAGTGCCAAAATCTGAGAATTCATCTTAGGGAGAGAGAGAATGCAATTCTAGAGAGAGAAAGGTAGAAATTAAAGGTAGAAGTTGAAGGCTTTGCTTGAGTTCATCAATTTTGTGCAAGAATCTAGTTAATTCTAGACTATAGGTATGAATTCAACCCCTAAATTATAAATCTAAGTTATCAACATGAAGATTATGTGTTTAAGGGTGTGTATTGAGCTTAGAAGGAAGATTTGAGTGGCAATTCATGCATGCATGTACAGTTTCTTACAAATTGAGCATGATTTCCATGAATCCTCTCTTGCATGTTTGAAATTCATCTTCATTTGGGGAAATCATCAAGTTTCAAGTTGTTTTGTGGTATTTGATCATGTTTTGGGAAGCTCAAGACCAAGAAAACCCATGCATGTTGTGTTCATGAACATTTATTATGTTTTAAGTTGAAATTGTGAGTTTTTAACAAACTCTTGGGCCATGATTTTATGAAATAATATGTAATTCTTCATGTTTTACAAGTTTACTATGCTATCTCAAGTTTTGGGGCCCAAGAGATGTGTTTTGAAAATTGGAATTCGAGTTTTGAGCTTGAAGGTGCAATCTGGAAATTCCAGAATTTGCATCTACGCTTGAGCGTGGGAGTTCACGCTCGAGCGACCACTCTGAGTGCATGCACTCCGCTCGAGCGACCAAAAGTCTGCTCGAGCGTGAATTGCAAGCTCCCAGAAGTTTCATGTCTTTTACAGATCGCTCGAGCGAAGGAATGTGCACTCGAGCGACCATTTACATTTTGCATGTCCGCTCGAGCGAGGAAAGCTACGCTCGAGCGTGGACCTTATTTTCAGAAATTTTGCCTAAGTGTTCCAAGGCATGTTTTGGCATTCTCATTGCATCTTAGGCATTCCTAAACCTTAATTAAGCCATAGTAATGGGGGTATGGATTAGAAACACACTAAGAAAAGAATGTACTAAGTTCCGAAACTGCAAGTGTGTGTGTTTTAGGCAATGTGATAAGAAAGAATTAGAACCTATGTAATGAAAGTTAAGCCTTAATGGCCACTTGAATGTGTAATGATAAGACATGCTTGTGTTATGTATTTTGTGATTGTAGGTCAAGACTCGAGGATTGATTGACTGCTTACTAGAACCACTGTGAGTAACGTTATTGTAATGATACGTTCATATGAATTACGTTCCAAATGAAATATGATAAGTTCTGATTTCTGAAATGATATCTGTTTTCGTGAACGAATATTCCATGTTTGAAATCTATTATGGCATCCATAGATAGTCCCAAGTCATTGGGGACGGCATGAAAATGAGGGTCCATGACATACATGTGATTACGAGATCTCGTTAGCCACTTCATTGTGGTGATATTTGTTTAATCGGTATCCGGAACCGATTACTCTAGTCGGAAGATGTTCTGTGATGTGTTCTATGGGATGTACCATTATTATGTTCTGATATGAGAATGATTATGCTCTGGTCTGTTTTCGGCTTATGATATATTCTGATTTCATTCACTAACTCCTTTACCTTAATGTTATTCACTGGGCTTTAGCTCACTGTGTGTATATACATATGTAGGTGGACATTCTGGAGTTCGAGCCTGAAGGCTTTTGTTCGGATCTGTGTTCTGTTGTCAGCCAACCATTGTGCCTCACGTGGAGGTTCCCGAAACATCCTGGGTGTGTTTGGTAACGTTTACATTTTCAGTTTATATTTACAAAAATTTTATAAACTGGTTTTTGTTTATTTTTAGAAAAACATAAACTACAAACACGTTTGGTAATTGACAAAATATTTAAAAAAATTTAAAAATATAAAAAAGAGTGAGAAATGGCAAGTGGTGGTAGGTGGCAGCGGAAGATGGTGCTGGAAAGTGGTGACGGTGGGTGGTGGGTAGCTGGTGGTAGTGGGTGGTGGTGGTGGGTGGGTGGGTGACGGTGATGGCGGGTGGTGGATGGTGGTAGCTGGGTGGTAGTGGTGGTGGTGGTGGCAAGTGATAGGTGGTGGCGGATGATGGTGGTGGTGGTAGTGGTGGTGATGGTGGGTGGGTGGGTGGTGGTGGGTGGTGGTAGTGGTGGTGGTGGTGGTGGTGGTGGGTGGTGGTGGGTGGTGGCATGTGGGTGGTAGGTGGTGATGGTGGGCGGGTGGGTGGTGGTGGTGACAAGTGGGTGGGTGGTGGGTAGGTGGATGGTGGCATGTGGTGGATGGTAGTGGGTGGTGGTGGTGGTGGTGGTGGTGGGTGGTGGCAGTGGGTGGTGGTGGTGGTGGTGGTGGTAGCAGTAGTGGATGGTGGTGGCGGGTGGTGGTTAGTGGTGGCAGGTGGGTGGTGAGTGGTGGTGGCAGGTGATGGTGGGGGGTGGGTGGTGGTGGCGGAAGATGGTGGTGGTAAATGGTGGCGGGTGGTGGTTAGTGTTGGGTGGTAAAAAAAAAAAAAATTGAAAACTCAAAATGGAAACACATTTTTTGTGTTTTCATTTTTTGGCCAAATTTATAAACTGAGACTACTAATTTATAAATCAAAAATTTTACCAAACAAGTTTTTATTTGAGTTTTTAAAATTTTTGTAAATATAAACAGAAAACTGAAAACGTAAGTGTTACCAAACGGCACCCCTGTGTTTAAGTTCTGTTGTTTCTGTACATCTAAGAATTGATTTGATCTTGTTGGATGTACTTAAGATGCTATATGTGTGGGTATAATGTATGAATGACTATTGAATCCATATATAAAGTTTTAAATATTCCGTTTCATATAAGTCAGCACAGCTCATTGGACAATTTTAATTATGTATTTGCTTCCGCTAGCCCCTCAATTTTGCTAATCAGTTCTGAGGCCTTCGGTAATCCAAGGATTACTGGCCGGCTACAATGCTTAAGAGGGGCTCCCGGACACCACAACCCAAATGATTAACAAGATTCCAAGTCAACCCGACACCTCGACAAGATCACTCAAGGTCAACTAGGGAGAAATGAAATTAGTGCTACACCTGGTCATCACAACCTCCCCACCATAGGAAATTTCGTCCCCAAAATTTAAACAAACCAATCAAACGAAGGTTTTCTAGTGATTTATGATCATTTAACAACATCATCAAGTTGCAACATCAATGTTCAATCAATATTTGTCATTCCTTTCATCATCATTTCATCAAAACAATATTCGTTTATACAAGACATATGATATAAAACATCTTTAGCAAAGTATCATTCTTTCACAATACATAAAGAAACTTGTGACCCACAATTCACACTTTGTCCCTTCAACACTAGGGGGAAAACATTACAAATTAAAACAAACAACTAAGCATGCTCAAATAAGTCCGGATACTTAGAGCGGACTTCCGCTTCCCTTTCCCACGTTGCTTCCTCAACTCCATGGTGTCTCCACAACACCTTCACTAACGGTATGGTTTATCCCGTAACACTTGCTCCTGGGTATCTAGGATTGGAACCGATCACTCTTCGTAAGAGGCATCTTCATCTACCTCCAAATCAACCCAATCTAACACATGAGAAGGGTCAGGTTCGTACTTCCTAAGCATGGACACATGAAACACATTGTGAGCTCCCGAAAGTTGTAGCGGTAAAGCTAACCGGTATACCACTTCCCCAATTCTCTCCAATATCTTGAAAGGCCAAATGAACCTCGGAGACAACTTCCCACTCTTGCTAAACCTCATT
The DNA here is from genome assembly GCA_025200525.1 of Camellia lanceoleosa. Lineage (NCBI taxonomy): Eukaryota > Viridiplantae > Streptophyta > Magnoliopsida > Ericales > Theaceae > Camellia > Camellia lanceoleosa. The sequence goes on from CM045759.1 coordinate 31,415,797, forward strand.
AAACCCCGCCTAGGTGAGATTTTAAGGAACACATAATCACCTACTTCAAAAGACAAAGGTCGTCTCCTCTTATCGGCATAACTTTTCTGTCGGCTTTGGGCCATAGCTAACTTCTTCTGAATGAGAGAAACTTTCTCGGTTGTTTCCCTAACAATTTCCGAACTCAACAACGGTGTATCCCCCACCTCAGCCCAACAAACTGGTGATCTACAAAGTCGGCCATACAAGGCCTCAAACGGCGCCATCTCGATACTAGCTTGGTAACTATTGTTGTAAGCAAACTTAATCAACGGTAAATGTCTCTCCCAAGACCCCTTGAAGTCTAGGACAAAAGCTCTAAGAATGTCCTCCAAAATCTGAGTAGTACGCTCTGACTACCCATCAGTTTGAGGGTGATAAGCGGTGTTAAAGGTCAACTTGGTTCCCAACGCCTCTTGAAGGCTTTGCCACAGTCGGGCAGTAAAACGAGGATCCCTATCTGACAAAATGGTTATTGGAACCCCATGAAGTCGAACTATCTCTCTAACATACAACTCTGCCAAGTGCTCAACTGAGTTGCTAGTATGCATTAGAATGAAGTGTGTAGACTTAGTCAGCCTATCAACAATTACCCAAATGACATCATTGCCCCGCTGTGTTCTAGGAAGCCCAACTATGAAGTCCATGGTCACATGCTTCCATTTCCACTCGGCTATTGGTAAGGGTTGTAACAAACCGGCTGGTCTGTGGTGTTCGGTCTTCACTTGTTGACAAGTAAGGCACTCGGAAACAAAGGATGTGACATCCCGCTTCATACCCCTCCACAAAAACTGACGACTAAGGTCACGATACATTCTGGTGCCTCCCGGATATACTGTAAGGTGTAAGTGATAGAACTCTCGAAGCACTTCCTTTCTACAAGATTCAGGTATAAACAAACGGTCTAGGTAGCGTACACTTTGATCTGAGTGAATGTTCAAACCCTTTTCTTCCTTCCCATTGGGATTCTATCACGAATTAACTCTACTTCACGGTCTCCTTGCGATGCCTCTACAACTTTGCTAATCAGGACAGGTTGAGCACTCAAAGTAAACAATGTTGCACCCTCTTCGGACTCCCCCAATTGCAATTTAAACTTGCCGACTTCACCCAACACAACCCATTCCCGAATGGCCACACTTGCCAAATTACTCACGGTTTTTCGACTTAAGGCGTCGGCCACTACATTGGCCTTCCCCAGATGATAGTGGTACTCAAAATCATAATCTTCTAAAAACTCTATCCACCTCCGTTGGTGTAAGTTCAAATCTTTTTGGGAAAACAAATACTTCAATCTCTTTTGATCAGAGAAAACTTCAAACTTTTCACCATACAAGTAATGCCTCCAAATTTTCAAGGCAAACACTACTGCAGCTAGCTCTAAGCCGTGGGTAGGGTAATTCTTCTCATGAATTTTCAATTGCCGTGAACCGTAAGCTACAACCTTTCCCCCTTGCATCAAAACACAACCAAGACCATCCCGAGACGCATCACAATAAACGGTGTAACCCAAACCCCTCTCCGATATGATCAACACCGGTGCCGTAGTCAACCTGGTTTTAAGCTCTTATAAAGACTTTTCACATGCTTCACTCCACACAAACTTAACCCCCTTTCTAGTCAACCTAGTCAGAGGTGCGGCTAATCTAGAGAAGTCCCTCACAAAACGCCGATAGTACCCCGCCAATCCCAAGAAACTTCGGATCTCAAAAACGTTTTTAGGTTGTTGCCAATCTTGTACCGAATCTACCTTCGAAAAATCTGCAGTTACTCCTTCTCTTGACACTACATGGCCCAAAAACTTCACCTCGGTGAACCAAAACTCACACTTTTCAAATTTGGCATACAATTGATGCTTCCTAAGCAATTCAAGCACTTCCCTCAAGTAAGCCTCGTGTTCTTCCTCGGAAGTCAAATAGATTAGGATGTCGTCTACAAAGATGACCACAAAATGGTCCAAGTACTCCCTAAAAATTCGGTTTATCAAATCCATGAAAGAAGCCGGTGCATTAGTCAACCCGAATGGCATTATAAGAAACTCATAGTGGCCATAACGCATACGAAAGGCCGTTTTCTGGATGTCCTCTTCCCGGACTCTCAACTGATGGTACCCCGACCTCAAATCTATCTTTGAAAAGCAACAAGACCCTCTAAGTTGATCAAACAAGTCATCTATTCTTAGTAAAAGGTATTTGTTCTTAACGGTAACTCGATTCAACTTGCGGTAATCGATACACAACCGCAACGACCCATCCTTCTTCTTCGCAAAGAAAGCCAGCGCTCCCCAAGGTGACGTACTAAGGCGAATGAAGCCTTTGTCTAAAAGCTCTTGGAGTTGAATCTTCAATTCATGCAACTCCGCGGGTGCAAATCAATACGGCGCCATAGAAATCGGTGCCGTTCCAGGCACTAAGTCAATGGTGAACTCAATCTCCCGATGGGGTGGCAAACTAGTAAGGTCCTCGGGAAACACATCCGGGTATTCACAAACTACCCTTGGTAACTCAATTCAAGTCCCGTCACTCTCATTACCCAAGAGAGTAGCAAGAAGACCACTAAGCTCGTTCCGACTATAAGGATCAAATACTGGCGATAAGACTCGATCGACCCTGTCCCCCATAAAGTAAAAACGATCACCACTCGATGTATACGCTGTGACCCTCTGACAAAAACAATCAATCACCGCTTGGTACGAAGACAACCAATCCATGCCTAGAATGACATTAAAACTGGGCATGTCTAGCAACACAAAAGTAAATGGGAGCCTACGCCTAGCAACCTCTATCTTACAATCGCGACACCCTCACTCTAAGTCAACTGTACCCCCAATCGGTGACTCAACTCTGAGTGGAGACGCTAACTGTGCCACCTCTAACCCCAATGTAGATGCGAATACAGCAGATATGAATGAATGAGACGCACCCATATCTATCAACACACTGGCCAAAGAATTACACCCAATAAAAAAACCTCTCACAACTGAGGATCCTGGTAACTGCTCTGGTGTGGTAACAGCGTACACGCACCCCTACGGCCTCTAATCAACCTGCTCATCTCTTGGAGCATAGGCCTACTATACTGACTGAGCCGAAGCGGCTTCCTGATGAACTCGTGAAGCCTGAGCTGAGTGAGCCTGCTAGTGGCTCTGAGTTTGCCTTGACCCTGATGCGCCAGATGCGCCTCCTAACTGCAGGCAAGCTCTCTTCATATGCCCTGACTGACCGCACTGATAGCAAGTAGGCCCCTTGAACCCTACTCTGAGACTGACTCTAAGATCGGTTAGGTGGTGGTGGTGGCAACATCTGTTGTCCTCCTCCTTTTTGCAGACACGCAAAGGCCTTGTGACCCGGTTGGCTACACTTGAAGCAAGAGAACCCACTCGGTGCACTCTTCCCCGTGCCCACACTAGACAAGGGGAAAGTGGATCTAGACTGCTGCGGCTGGGACTGAGATGAAAAATTGTTTATACTTTTCTTGCTGGGCCTAAAGTCGCCCTGTGACCCTTGGCCCCTAGATCTCGAATTTCGAAGTCTCTCCTCATCGGCTTCTACGGTAATTTCCACGTGTGCAGCCGCCTCCACAAGGCAATCATAATTCTGGATCATATTCCTGAAAACCTTGAACAAGATCTTCGTCCTCAACTCGAACTCGATGCAACGATGCTCTTCCGTTGCTACTAATTCTGGTGCAAACCGGGACAAACTAGAAAAGGCCACTTCGAACTCGGCCACGGACATGTTAAGTTGCTTAAGGTCTTGGAATTCCTGCCTCAACCTCTCCTTAGCAGTGGGAGGTAGGTACTTATCTTGGAAGGCCACCACAAATGCCTCCCATGTCGGTTCTATTCGGCCATTGGCATACTTCCATCATTGGCCCGTGTCCCCTTTGAGGTAGTAACTCGCAAGAGTCACTCCAAGCTCACTGTCCTCGATGTGAAGCATCTCGAAAGTCTTCATAGTTTGTTCGAGCCATTCATTCGCTTTCTTTTGCTTAGGACCACCATGGAATTCATCCGGTTTGGACCGCAAAAGCTCCCTTGTGAGGAAGCTCGCCTTTGTCTCCACGACATTCTCCCTAGCTTGGGTTTCCACCCTAAGTATGTTCATGGACTCCCTCAATGCCCCCGCCATTTCTCGGGCTAGGGCCCCCATCGCGGCTTGACCTGCTCGCCTCGGTATTTTCGCTTGCCCAACTTGCTCGGCCATGTTAGCTTGGCCAAATCCTTCCTCCTGCACCGAAACCTCTTGCGCGGTACCTCATGCACACCCTGGCGACCCCTACCACACCTTCCACCTCTACCACCACGACTTCGAACCCTTCCTGACATCCTAATTAAGGAACAAGATAAATAATTTAGCACATAATTCCAAACGTGCTCGCAACTTGCCTCACACGTTAAACCATAACAACCAAATATGTTCTAACACACAAATAATTCAATTCACTACACATAAGCACTTAGTCACATAAACACATACGAATTATCCTTTAGTGATGAGATCCGTCTCATGAGAAACCAAGAATTCTTAGTAGAATGAGTATTGATCAAATACCCTTCTAATAAGACCTCAAGGAATCTAATAGGTGCAAATAACATCCCAAAAGTCCAATCCCATACCCATATAGTCACATAAGCATGTTATCACATAGTCACATAAAGCTAAACATTTCCTAATCATGCAAAATGAACCCATTGTGGTAAAACAACCACTTCCTGCGAGCCCCAAGTATTCAAACTCGATCGCTCTGATACCAAGTTGTAACGCCCCGAAAATAAACCAACATAAACAAAATGCATCGCTAACATTCACTAAATAATATTGGCATATCTCCAATCTTTACATCATTATTCAACAATGTTTATACAAAAGTTTCACATGCAAATTATACATTCATTGGTAAGAAAACGTATGAATCTATAGCATGTGAAGCACATAGTCTCAAAAACAAATAAAATGCCCCTTCGAGCTACAACTTCCAAGGCCATAGCCCGGTTACAGAAAATGGTCTCTCGGACCCATACATGTTTAGCCCTTGGCTTACAACAAACTTACAACAAAAGTAAAAGAGTAGTCTACTCTTCACAAAATATATCCACGCCATCAACGCGGAGGGGTCACTACATCTTTACCTGCACCAAAATCCCATAGGGGTGAGTATAAAACCCAGTAGAGAAACCTTGGCAAAGTATATACATTTATGCAAGGTACCCAATATTAAATGCAAATGACATGCGATGCCGTTTCAAAAATGACTACTTGTCGTGCTTCTCTTGAAAATCACCATGTTTTCTATAACATTTTGCAATCTCATCAATTTCCAAATTTCCAAATTTAAATCATAACGGGCGGTAAATACCACTCAGGTAATTCCTAGGTTGGTGTCTGCAAGTAGGCTCAACAAGCACTACTAATAACCCCACTTTACCGGTTGCTAACCGGAAGGGAAGTGGTACCTCCTCTGCGCGTGTTTTCAGTCTTTCACCCCGGACACTCAGGCCAACTTATCAATCTTATCTACACTCCCTATCCGGACTTACCAACGTATTTACCCCATAACACATTTCCATAGTTCTTATTGCAATACTTTTTTTTTTTCATGAAAATAAGTGTTTTCAATCTAAATTCACAATGCATAATAAAAAAAAAAAAAAAAATTGAATGAGTATGCAATACAATTATCTTCCATACCTCATAGCATTTCTCCATTTGTCAAATATCTCTACAATAATGTCAATATTCACATTTCTCATTTCCTCTCTTAAATGTTCTTTCACAAGATAATCATATGTCATCAACACATAGCCACAATTTCTCATTTCACAAGTCTTAACAATCTAGTCTCTTCAAGACTACATATAGTGTTTTCAAACATTAACCTCCAATGTTGAAATTCTCAAAATCCATAGTGCACAATAATTGTCATCTCACAACCATATGTTATCATTTATTTAACAATAGTTTTGAAAACAAATTCTCCATTTCAATATGTCAATAAGATTGCCATTTTTGCAAACCACATTATGGAATCTATACTCATTCATCTTTTTAACAAAAGAAAAAAAAGAATTCCATGGACATTTCCATATTTTTCCAAAAATCCCCAATTTCTAGGGCCTTTCATCAAAACCAAACATTTTTCCATCTCTTTTGTAAAATCTCATCTTACTCTTTAACCCTATCCCATGTTGTCCAAGATTCCAAGAAAATCTTAAAAAAAATAAAAATAAATATATATACGATAAAGTTTATTCTATAAAAATCATCAATTTTTCTTGAGCCACCAAACCCATTTTCGAAATAACAAGAGGAGCTTCTCAAAATCAACTAAAACTTACATAAATATATATATATAACTCAAAGGAAACCCTACCTCAAGCTTGTTGATGAAAGATGAGACGAAACCCTAAAGTATAAAGGTGTTGAAGTAAGATCTACACCACTCCAAAGGTAGCTCTTGAGGGATTCTCCCACTTGATGATGAGATTTGAGTTAGGAAGCACTAGATTCAAAGAAATCAAGAGCCCTAAGTGTTTTGATGGATGAAATGTAGAGAGAAGGGAGATGAGATGATTTTTAGAGAGAGAGAGAGAGATGAGCCAAAAGTGATACAAACACAGCCCTAGGGACAAAATAAAACAGAGATTCGGACTGCCAGACGTCCCGCACGTGCGGGCCTCCCCACACGCACCTTGTTCCGCACCTGCATATATTGCAATGTGCTGCCCCAACCTCTCCTGAAATCAGACGCGTCGACTTCACTCTCGCGCATGCGCCTCCCTCATGTACCTACCGCCTCGCGACGCGGCTAGCCAATCTGTGATACCCCTGTTCCATAATTTGTTAATTGGTCCTTAATATGAGTATGATTATGTGTCTAATATGATTTTGTGTGCCATTATGTGAAAATATGTGGTTTTGAATTTCTATCTGTTCACCGTAGGAATATCTGTTTAATTATCTGCTTTGGAAATTAAATTGAAGGCCTTATCGGCCATAGAACCCGAAATTGATTGCGTCATTGTGATTGGCATAATTTTTACAGCCCACGATGAAGTTTAATTGAAAAATTGATCCGGACTATATTAAGTTGATTAAGTGGTGAATTAGTGCCCAATTATTTATTATTATCAAATTAAATTAGTGGGTTATGTTGTAAAAAGGGCACTACATCTCTATTCTCTCTTCTTGCTTCATTTCACTGAATTTGGGCTCAAAATAGAGGGAGAGCCGGCTATAGAGAGAGAGAGAGATGAGAGAATTGTACAAGTTTGATCTTGAAGGCTTGGAAATTTGGAGTCCAACTCTAAATTGGACCATAGAAATAAGAATTGGGCTTCTAGGTAAGCATTGATTCTTGAATTCATGAGTTTAATGTGTAATCTTGTGTGTTGAAGATTTATTTGTGATCTAGAGTATGTAGTGAGTTGGTTTTGTTGAATTGGAAGACAATATGTGCATGCATGTAAGAAATTGCTTTAAAATTTGCATGTCGAGCACAACTATGTATAATCCATGTGAGATTTTAATGGAAACTCATGTTTTGACCACCTCTTCACCAATTAAGTTGAGGATAATGGGCATCTCCCACATGCATGTACAAATCATGGGAGAATAAGTCTTGAATGTTTGAATTTGAGCATGTTGGTGATGAGTTTGAGATATTTTGGGACATGCATGTAGATAGATCAAGAAATTGAGCTTCCTAATGTTGTAATTTGGTATTGGTATCATGTTAGTATGTGAATATGTGTTATTTGAGCCATTGCATGCAAGAAATGTTGTTTGAAAGCTGAATTGGAGCTCAAAAACACAATCTGGGATTCCCAGAATTTTGATGTCCGCTTGAGTGGGAGAACCGCCGCTCGAGCGGAGATTTTGGAGCTCCCAGTATTTTCTTGAAGGCTTGGTGTCCGCTCAAGCGGGAAAGTTCACGCTCGAGCAGGGATCGATGTGTGATGAACTTCCGCTTGAGCGTCATAGTTAACGCTCGAGCATAAAATTGAGGTATCCAGTACTTTTTGCAGACATAGCGTCCGCTCGAGCGGGGAAGTTCACGCTCGAACGGGGAGCCATGTTGAGAGGCCTTCCGCTCGAGCGCCAGAATGAATGCTCAAGCATAAATTTCACCTATCCAGTACTTTTGCACGCCTCAAGGGTCCGCTCGAGCGAGTAAGTCCACGCTTGAGCGGGGACCCTGTTTTCTGAAATTTTGTATGCTCGTTCTGTGTTTCGTTTTCCATTCTCTTTCACTTGCAAGCACTCTTAGGCATGCATTGAGCATTGTCATTGAGTTAAAGAGATAAGAATGAAGCCTAAAGAGGAATATGTGAATTAAAGAACGGATTGAATTATTTGTGACCCATATATGTTATGTGATATGTAGGGCCAAGCTCTAGGGCAACTCCACAAGCCGATCACTGTGAGTAATATCTGAAATACATATTGTTGTCCAATTGCTTACTTCTATGTAAGTTTTGTAAAGTTCATTAATTTTGAATGGTGGACAAGTTTGAAAGGCTTAAATGCCAGTCTGATATGACAAGTTTGAAAGGCGTAAATGATAGTCTGATATGACAAGTTTGAAAGGCTTAAACGCCAGTTTGACATAACAAGTTTGAAAGGCTCAAATGCCAGTTTGATATGACAAGTTTGAAAGGCTTAAATGCCAATCTGATATGACAAGTTTGAAAGGCTTAAATGCAGTCTGATATGACAAGTTTGAAAGGCTTAAACGCTAGTTTGACATAACAAGTTTGAAAGGCTCAAATGCCAGTTTGATATGACAAGTTTGAAAAGCTCAAATGCCAGTTTGATATGACAAGTTTAAAAGGCTTAAAAGCCAGTTTGATATGACAAGTTTGAAAGGCTGAAATGCCAGTTTGATATGACAAGTTTGGAAGGGCTGAAAGGCCAGTCTGATATGAAAGTTTGATAAGGCCAAAAAGGCTAGTCTGATATAAACATTCGAAAAGGGCCAAAGGCCAGTTTGACATGAATGAATTGGGCCAAAGGCCGTCTGATGTATAATGTTCCAATGTATTTTCTTTATTTGATATTATTCACTGGCTTCCGCTCACGCTCATTCATGTGTTTGTAGGTGAGCCAAGATAGGTCAAGACCCAGCCCCAGTGAAGTCTGTATGGAACAACCGGGTTTTTGAAAAGTCAGCCCATGTGTCTCACGCATGAGACTCACCTTCGCCTTTTGTCATTTTGTTTTATGTTGTCATATTGGCGAAGTCTTTGTATATGTTTATATATAGTTTCACAGGTTGACATAGTTTTGAATGATCCTGTCTGTACAGAACTTTTATGATGTTGTATGCCTGTAGTGAGTTATTAATGTTTATATGTATGACTTGTTGACGTGCTATGTAAGTACAACTCTACGGACAAAGTTTTAAATTGCTTTCATTTGGCCCCCATTAACTCTTTTAAAATACGTTTGGTTTGGTTTGAGGCCGTAGGTAATCTCACGATTACTGGCCGGTTATGTCCTTAACCCACGGGGGCGGGTTTGGGTCGTGACAGAGTGGTATCAGAGCACGAGTTAATAACTCACACACTTGTCCAAAAGAGCAATAAGCGTCTAGAAAAGATCTAGGATGCATTCATAAGTATGAATTTGAAAGCATTGAGAATGTGCTTAACTGTTTTAATATGAACAACTATGTGTTATAAATTTTGATTTACTTGCATTGCGGATTAGTTGAATATGTATCCTTTTTGTTCTATGCATAATGGTGAACCTTGGTATAAAGAATAATGCAAGTTTAATCAGATGGTGAGAACAAGAGGTGATGAGATAAAGGAATTTTCTACTGCCAGACTGGATAGAATGGAAAGACTGATTCAGGAAATGGCAGAGACGTTGAGACAACAACAAGAATGGCAACAACAGTGGCAGCAACCACATCCTCCACCACCACCTCCGACACCTCCTGTGCCAGATAATCAGAATGACAACCGAATCATAGCTCTCACCAAAGAGTTCAAGAAAATGAAACCACCACAGTTTCATGGTGGATTGGATCCTTTGAAAGCTGAAGCTTGGGTCCTCAACATTGAAAAACTGTTTGAAGTATTTCCGTGTTCGGATACACAGAAAGTGCTTCTAGTCACCTTTATGCTAGAAGACGAAGCAAGAAGATGGTAGATGTTAATGCGTGAGAATTATAGAGATGTTGATTGGGCAAAATTTCTGGAAATCTTTTATGATAAGTACTTCCCGCAATGTGTCCGGAATAGGAAAGTGACAGAATTCATGGAACTGAAACAAGACAGTATGACTGTAGCCGAGTATGAGGCCAAATTCACTGAATTGGCCAGGTTTGCACCACATGTAATTGATACTAACTATAAGAAGGCGAGACACTTTGAAGGTGGGCTTCGAAGTGACATCCTTGAAAGAGTGAATGTCTTAAAGCTAGAAACCTACATTGGAGTGCTAGACAGGGCCATTATATCAGAGGCCAATATAGCTAGACAAGCCAAGCCAACAACAAAATGGAAAGGTAACAAAAGACAAGGCTTCTTTTCAAAGAAGAAGTTTCTGAAAAAGCAAAACATGGGCTCCTCAAATACCTCGAATTCTTCCCAAGACACATCTCCCATGTGCAACATTTGCAACAAAAGGCACCGTAGGGTTTGTTACCGTGTGTCAGGGGCCTGTTTCAAGTGTGGTAAACAAAGGCACATGGCCCGAGATTGTAATCAAAATGGAGGAAAGAAAGCTGCCAGTTCCACTGCATCGATCCCAAAGCCAGGAAACACTTTGAGATCTGCTACCACCGGGGATACCGTGAGACAGGGGAGAGTTTTTGCGCTTGTTCTGGGTGATACACGGAATGCCAACGCAGTTGTCTCAGGTACTATTTCTATATGTAATCAGGATGCTTTTGTATTAATTGATTCCAAATCCACACATTCCTTTGTGACATATGCATTTGCATCTAGACTGAATAGACCCTTAGAATTACTGCCATATCTGCTATGTGTGTCTGCTCCATCTGGGGAATCTGTATTGTGTGAATCTATATATCGGTTTTGTGATATGTGTGTTGAGGATGCTACCCTATATGTAGATTTGTTTCCCTTGAACTTTAGGCATTTCGATGTAATTCTGGGCATGGATTGGTTGACCAAATATTGTGCCACCACTGATTATGTGACAAAACGAGTTGTATTTAAACCACCAGAATAGAAAGAGATTGTGTTTGTGGGTAATGGGGTAGTGCCTCCACCTTATTTGATATCTGCTATGAAAGCATGTAAACTAATCAGGAAAGGGTGCCAAGGTTATTTGTGCTACGTGTTGACTGAACAAACTGTGAATGTTGAATTGAATGATATCCCTATTGTTAGAGAATTTTCGGATGTGTTTCCAAATGAATTGCCAGGGGAATTGGTAGACAGGGAGATAGAGTTTACAATTAAGACTATGCCAGGCACCCAACCTATTTCTAAAGCTCCTTATAGAATGGTTACTACCGAAATGAAAGAATTGAAAGAACAGTTGCAAGACCTGCTTGACAAGGGGTTTATCCGACCTATCACTTCGTCTTCGAGTGCACCAGTTTTGTTTGTAAAGAAGAAGGATGGAACTTTGCATTTATGCATTGATTACCGGGAACTGAACAAGGTAACGATAAAGAACAAATATCCCCTACCCGTATTGATGACTTATTTGACCAGTTGCAGGGGTCACAGGTGTTTTCTAAGATTGATTTGAGATCTGGGTATCATTAGTTGAAGGTAAAAGCAAAGGATGTTGAGAAAACCGCTTTCAAAACGAGGTATGGTCATTTCGAATTTCTAGTTATGCCGTTTGGAGTAACTAATGCCCTAGCAGCATTTATGGACTTAATGAACCGAATTTTTAAAACCTACCTTGATGAATTTGTTGTGGTTTTTATTGATGACATTTTGATATGTTCCAAAGATAGACTTGAACACGAACATCATTTGAAAACTGTCTTGCAAATACTTAGGGAAAGGAAACTGTTTGCTAAACTAAAGAAATGTGAGTTTTGGTTAGATGAAGTTGTTTTCTTAGGGCATGTGATCAACAGAGAAGGGATTTCGATGGACCCACAGAAAACTGAGGCGATTGTAAATTGGCCTACACCGACTAATGTGACAGAAGTTCGTAGTTTCATGGGCTTAGCTGGGTATTTCAGGAGATTTGTGAAAGACTTTTCAAAGATAGCAGTACCACTTACCCAACTGACCCGCAAGGGGCAACCATTTGAGTGGAATGGTGAAAGAGAATCAGCCTTTCATGAATTGAAAGCAAGATTGACCACTGCACCAGTGTTGACACTACCGTCAGGTACAGAAAATTTTGCGATTTTCAGTGATGCATCTTATAAAGGTTTGGGTTGTGTGTTAATGCAGAACGAAAAGGTTATTGTTTACGCCTCCCGATAGTTGAGGCCACACGAGAAGAACTATCCAACACATGACTTAGAATTGGCCGTAGTTGTTTTTGCTTTGAAAATCTGGTGACATTATTTGTACGGGGCAAAGTGTGAAGTCTACACAGATCACAAGAGCCTGAAATACTTCTTTACACAGAAAGAGCTGAATATGCGACAGAGGAGATGGCTTGAGCTGATAAAAGACTATGATCTTGAGATTCAAGATTACCACCAGAAAGCCATATCTGATTCTTGATGCCTTGAGCAGAAAATCAACAGGAAGTGTGGCTTGGTTACTTACTGAACAGAAGGAGATTCTGCAAGATTTTGAGAAATCTAAAATTGAAGTAGTGATGTGTGAGCAAGGCGGTTTGATAGCCGCAATCTCAGCTGAATCGGCAATCCTTGAAGAAATTAAACAGAAACAGAAGGAGGATGAATTCCTCCAGAAAGTGATTGATGAATTTGAGGCAAGTCCGAAAGTAGAGTTTAGCATTGAGAATGAAGTGTTGAGGTTTCGGAACAGAATGTGTGTCCCAGATATTCCGGAACCAAAGAAGAGGGTCTTAGATGAAGCCCACAGATCCGTATTTGCTATGCATCCGGGCAACAATAAAATGTATCGGGATTTGAAACAGACCTATTGGTGGCCTAAAATGAAGAAAGAAATTGTAGAATATGTGTCCAAGTGTCTCCAATGTCAGCAAGTCAAGGCTGAACATCAGAAACCGGGCGGTCTACTTCAACCTCTCTCTATTCCTGAATGGAAGTGAGAACATGTGACTATGGATTTCGTTGTTGGCCTACCTCGGACTTCTCAAGGTATGGATTCTATTTGGGTTGTAGTTGATAGACTGACTAAATCTGCACATTTTTTGCCTGTCAAAACTACATTTAATGCTTATAGATTGGCTACTATTTATGTTGATGAGACTGTTCGTTTACATGGAGTTCCGGTATCTATTGTGTCGAATAGAGATCTGAAATTTGTATCTAGATTGTGGAAGAGTTTGCAGGAAGCTATGGAAACAAAACTAAGGTTCAGTACTGCCTTCCACCCACAGACAGATGGGCAATCAGAACGAACAATACAGACTTTGGAAGATATGCTTCGAATGTGTGCTTTGGATTTTCAGGGGAGTTGGGAAGATTATTTGCCACTTGCAGAATTTTCTTATAATAATAGCTTCCACTCCAGCATCGGTATGGCACCATACGAGGCTTTGTATGGTAGAAGGTGTAGATCACCAAGTTGTTGGACAAAGGTCGGGGATAGGGCCATACTTCGGCCTGAAATTGTGCAAGACATTTCTGAGAAAATCAAGATTATTTGACAAAGGCTCAAAACAGCTCAGGACTGACAGAAAAACTATGCAGATGTTCGAAGAAGACCTTTTGAGTATGAGGTTGGTGACCATGTGTTCATCCATGTATCTCCGATGAAAGGCCAAGTCAGGTTTGGAAAGAAGGGCAAGTTGTCGCCCCGTTACATTAGGCCGTTTCAGATTTTGGAAAGGCTTGGTCTAGTTGCTTATAGAGTTGCTTTGCCGCCGGGATTTGAACAAATCCATAATGTGTTTCATGTGTCGATGTTGAGGGGTTACCTCCGAGACCCGTTTCATGTGATTGATTATCACCGGGTAGCTGTTGATGAGAATATGGAATACGCCGAATGGCCGAAACGAATTGTTAATCGGCAAGTGAAACAATTGAGAAGCAAGTTCATCCCAATGGTGAAAGTAGAATGGAAGGAACATTATGGGAGCGATGCTACATGGGAAAAAGAGGAGGAAATGCGACTACGCTATCCACATTTGTTTCCCGACGAGGGTAAATTAAGTTTGGAGGACCGAACTTCCTAAATGGGGGAAGACTGTGATACCCCTGTTCCGTAATTTGTTAATTGGTCCTTAATACAAGTATGATTATGTGTCTAATATGATTTTGTGTGCCATTATGTGAAAATATGTGGTTTTGAATTTCTATCTGTTCACCGTAAGAATATCTATTTAATTATCTGCTTTGGAAATTAAATTGAAGGCCTTATCGGCCATAGAACCCGAAATTGATTGCGTCATTGTTATTGGCATAATTTTTAAAGCCTACGGTGAAGTTTAATTGAAAAATTGATCCAGACCAGATTAAGTTGATTAATTGGTGAATTAGTGCCCAATTATTTATTATTATCAAATTAAATTAGTGGGTTATGTTGTAAAAAGGGCACTACATCTATATTCTCTCTTCTTGCTTCATTTGACTGAATTTGGGCTCAAAATAGAGGGAGAGCCGGCTATAGAGAGAGAGAGAGGAGAGAATTGTACAAGTTTGATCTTGAAGGCTTGGAAATTTGGAGTCCAACTCTAAATTGGACCATAGAAATAAGAATTGGGCTTCTAGGTAAGCATTGATTCTTGAATTCATGAGTTTAATGTGTAATCTTGTGTGTTGAAGATTTATTTGTGATCTAGAGTATGTAGTGAGTTGGTTTTGTTGAATTGGAAGACAATATGTGCATGCATGTAAGAAATTGCTTTAAAATTTGCATGTCGAGCACAACTATGTATAATCCATGTGAGATTTTAATGGAAACTCATGTTTTGACCACCTCTTCACCAATTAAGTTGAGGATAATGGGCATCTCCCACATGCATGTACAAATCATGGGAGAATAAGTCTTGAATGTTTGAATTTGAGCATGTTGGTGATGAGTTTGAGATATTTTGGGACATGCATGTAGATAGATCAAGAAATTGAGCTTCCTAATGTTGTAATTTGGTATTGGTATCATGTTAGTATGTGAATATGTGTTATTTGAGCCATTGCATGCAAGAAATGTTGTTTGAAAGCTGAATTGGAGCTCAAAAACACAATCTGGGATTCCTAGAATTTTGATGTCCGCTCGAGCGGGAGAACCGCCGCTCGAGCGGAGATTTCGAGCTCCCAGTATTTTCTTGCAGGCTTGGTGTCCACTCAAGCGGGGAAGTTCACGCTCGAGCAGGGATCAATGTGGGATGAACTTCCACTCGAGCGTCATTGTTAACGCTCGAGCGTAAAAATGAGGTATCCAGTACTTTTTGCAGACATAGCGTCCGCTCGAGCGGGGAAGTTCACGCTCGAGTGGAAAGCCATGTTGAGAGGCCTTCTGCTCGAGCGCCAGAATGAACGCTTGAGGGTAAATTTCACCTATCTAGTACTTTTGCACGCCTCACGGGTCCGCTCGAGCGGGTAAGTCCACGCTCGAGCGGGGACCCTCTTTTCTGAAATTTTGTATGCTCGTTCTGTGTTTTGTTTCCCGTTCTCTTTCACTTGCAAGTACTCTTAGGCATGTATTGAGCATTGTAATTGAGTTAAAGAGATAAGAATGAAGCCTAAAGAGGAATATGTGAATTAAAGAACAGATTGAATTATTTGTGACCCATATGTGTTATGTGATATGTAGGGTCAAGCTCTAGGGCAACTCCACAAGCCGATCACTGTGAGTAATATCTGAAATACATATTGTTGTCCAATTGCTTATTTCTATGTAAGTTTTGTAAAGTTCATTAATTTTGAATGGTGGACAAGTTTGAAAAGCTTAAATGCCAGTCTGATATGACAAGTTTGAAAGGCTTAAATGCCAGTCTGACATAACAAGTTTGAAAGGCTCAAATGCTAGTTTGATATGACAAGTTTGAAAGGCTTAAATGCCAGTCTGATATGACAAGTTTGAAAGGCTCAAACGCCAGTTTGACATAACAAGTTTGAAAGGCTCAAATGCCAGTTTGATATGACAAGTCTGAAAGGCTTAAATGCTAGTTTGATATGACAAGTTTGAAAGGCTTAAATGCCAGTTTGATATGACAAGTTTGAAAGGCTTAAATGCCAGTTTGATATGACAAGTTTGGAAAGGCGAAGGCTACCGACAATCTGAAGTTTGATAAGGCCAAAAAGGCCAGTCTGATATAAACGTTCGAAAAGGGCCAAAGGCCAGTTTGACATGAATGAATTGGGCCAAAGGCCGTCTGATGTATAATGTTCCAATGTATTTTCTTTATTTGATATTATTCACTGGGCTTTCGCTCATGTTCATTCATGTGTTTGTAGGTGAGCCAAGAGAGGTCAAGACCCAGCCCCAGTGAAGTCTGTATGGAACAACCGGGTTTTTGAAAAGTTAGCCCATGTGTCTCACACATAAGACTCGCCTTCGTCTTTTGTCATTTTGTTTTATGTTGTCATATTGGCGAAGTCTTTGTATATGTTTGTACATAGTTTCACGGGTTGACATAGTTTTGAATGATCCTGTCTATACAGAACTTTTATGATGCTGTATAGGGCTGCAAATGAACCGAACTGTTTGTGAACAGGCTCGGCTCGGCTCGGTAAGGGCTCGGCTCGTTTAGTAAACGAGCCGAGCTCGAGCTCGATTATTGGGCTCGTTTCGTTAACGAGCCGAGCTCGAGCTTCGCCTGTTAAACTCGATGAGGCTCGGCTCGTTTATCTATAATTAAATTATATAATAAATATATTATTTATATATTAAATTATATAATAAATACATTATTTATATATTAAAAATATATAAATATATATATAAATATTAATATAAATGCATTTTTTATATATTAAATAATATAAATAATATTTTTTATTTAAAAATTTATATTTAAATAATATAAATAATATTAAAAAAAATTTATCGAGCCGAGCCGAGCCGAGCTCGAGCCCAGTCCCTTATCGAGCCGAGCTCGAGCTCAATAAACGAGCTCGATAGCTTAACGAGCTGAGCTCGAGCCCAGCAAGGCTCGGCTCGGCTCGGCTCGTTTGCACCCCTAATGCTGTATGCCTGTAGTGAGTTATTAATGTTTATATGTATGACTTGTTGATGTGCCATGTAAGCATAGCTCTAAGGACAAAGTTTTAAATTGCTTCCGTTTGGCCTTAACTCTGTTAAAATACATTTGGTTTGGTTTGATGCCGTAGGTAATCTCACGATTATTAGCCGGTTATGTCCGTAACCCACGGGGACGGGTTCGGGTCGTGACACAATCAGTCCAGAAAGGTTTTGGTTCGACCCCCGAGCACGCCAAACCTGACCTCACGCTCTCCGGAACAAGTGAGAATCGGTCACCGAAGAAACAAGAATTAGAATTTATTTAAGAGGGGCTCCTGGACACCACAACCCGAACGATTAACAAGATTCCAAGTCAACCCGACACCCCAACAAGATCACTCAAGGTCAACTAGGGAGAAAAGAAATTAGTGCTACACCCGGTCATCACATTAAATTTTTGGGTTGTTACACTTATTCTTTGAACTTACTCTAGCATTACATTTGCTAATAGTATTATATCAACTGAAACAGAATAAATACTGATCATATTATTATTGTTACATAACTGAACTTGTCCCGGATGAAGTGTGATTTGGAATTTTAAATTCCTTAATGAATATGGAGTTTTAGTTTAGGATTTTGAAATATGTGCTTGGGTTAGTCGATTATTTGATTTAAGATTTTGAATGATTTGTTTGTATTATAAATTGATTTTGTTGTGTTTTTAATTTTATAAGTTTTAATTCATTAATTATTAATGTTGGAGCATTTTAGAAAATGGGAAGAAAATGGCCCAAAATAAATATTTACAAAATGGGAAAATAATAAGGCTCAAAAATAATTTTTTTAAGAAAAAAAATCAAATCCACGAACTGCCACAACCGCCCGTACATTCGCGAACCCTATCCGCACAAACCGCAAACCGCATTGTGGGCGGTTGCGAATTGTCTTTTCCCTAAACCGCATAGATGCGGATGGGTCCAAACCGATCTACAAACCGTTCAAATCCGAACCGCGAACACTCTTAACTGTTGATTGGAGATGCGCGCGATTGTACAGATGAGATGGCACCCGATCATGATCAGGTGTGTTCAGTTAAGGCATCTATTCGGTGTGAGAAAGATCTGCACCATAGATCGTCGATCCAACGGTCAGATTTGATTGGATGCGATCAAGGGACATGACCATTCGATCAGGTCTATCAAGGCCTATAAATAGGTTGCAAATTCAGCCATTTCAATACATCCAAAATTCTGAAATCATTCCTACAATTCTCTTTCTCTCTCTCCCTCTTGATTTAGAGTTTTCAATCAAGAGTTTCTGCTTTTTGTATTGCTAATCAAATTCTACTGACTTGATTATCAATGTTTTGATTTTCTTGATTATATCAAGAGTATTTTGACCTGCTGTCATCAGTGCAGATGCCGATAGACTTGATCTTTAGATCAGGCTTCATTGTATCCTGGAAGCGAATTTGTTGTACCCCCCTGCACACCTTTTGGTGGTGCAAATATTGTCTTTAGAAAAGTGACGAAGTAACGCAACTTGAAGCACCAATTTCTGTTCTACATAGACAAGATCATCGCTAAGTTTTGAAAACTCGAAGACCACCAACTGAAGAATTCAAGACAAATTATTCCAACAATCTAAAGACAATATATAGATATGGCGATGTCTATTTAGAAAATGACTCAAGATTTCATGAAGCTTGACCAATTTGATGAAGGAAATTTCTGACGCTGGCAAAAGAAAATGCACTTTTTGCTCACCTCTCTTAAAGTGGTCTATGTGCTGACTATCCCCTATTCGGCGGAGCAAGAACATGAAACCATGGAGCAAACCCATACCAGAACCAAATGGGAGAATGATGACTACATTTACCGAGGACACATTCTGAATATGTTGTTAGACTCTCTGTTCGATGTGTATCAACATTTGGAAACGACAAAGAAACTCTAGGACATATTACAATAAAAGTACCTCACCGAGGATGCCACCAGTAAGAAATTTCTTGTTAGTAATTTTATGCGTTTTACTGTGATTGATACAAAGCCCATTATGGAACAATTCCATGAGATCCAACATATTCTGGGTCAGTTTCGAAAAAAGAATATAAACATGGATGAATCTATTATAGTTTCATCTATAATAGAGAGATTGCCATCTTCTTGGAGGGATTTTAAGAAAACTTTGAAACACAAAAAGGAATATTTAACTTTAGAGGAATTGGCTCAACACCTCCAAGTTGAGGAAGAGTCAAGACTTCTTGAAAGTAAAGATAACCAATTGGCTTAGACTTCTAAGATTCACATGGTGGATGATGGCAAGAGATGGCAATAGGTTCTACAAAAGGAAGCGTAAGCTCGACTCCCAACCTGAGAAAGATGTTAAGAAGTCGAAAGGTGCTTGCTAGCACTGTGGCAAGCCAAGGCACTTCATAAATGAATGCTAGTCATACAAGAAGAAGCCAGAAGCATCAAATGCCAAGAACAAGTTCATGGTTGTTGTATCCTAGGTGAACAAGCTTGAAGATGCTGCTGACTGGTGGATTGACTCAGGAGCAACAAGGCACGTCTGCATTGACAAGAGCCGTTCCACTACTTATGAACAAGTGAGTGATAGAACAATTCTCTACATAGGTAACTCTTCAACTATTACTATCAAAGGCAAAGGGACGGTGGATCTAGAGTTCACATCTAGAAAAGTCTTAAGTCTTAGTGATGTTTATCATGTACCTGATGTTAGGAAAAACCTTGTATCTGGAAGCCTGCTTAATAAGCATGGTTTCAAGTTTGTATTTGAGTCGGACAAATTTGTCCTGTCTAAGGGTAGGATTTTTGTTGGGAAGGGCTACATGTATCAAGGAATGTTCAAACTTAACATTATCAATAATACATATGTTTATGCTCATATTGTTGATTCTCTTTCTTTATGGCATGCTCGTTTGGGTCATGTTAATACTAGGAAAATGCATGATATGGTTAATTTAGATTTAATTCATAAGTATGAGATTGATATGTTTGAAAAATGAAAATTTTGTGTGCAATCTAAAATTACTCGCATTTTGTTTCCTAAAGTAGATAAAATTACATCTCAGCTTGAACTTGTGCGTAGTGATGTATGTGATATGCATAGCACCCCTACTAGAGGTGGTAATAAATATTTTGTAACATTTATTGATGATTTTTTTAAGTACTGTCATATCTATTTTTTGCATTCAAAAGATGAAGTGCTTGATAAATTCAAGATTTTTAAGACAGAAGTCGAAAATCAGTGTAATGTCAAAATAAAGAGACTTAGGTCTGATAGAGGTGGTGAATACCATTTTCAAGAATATTGTGAAAATGTTGGTATTATTCATGAGAAGTTTGCACCCTACACACCACAACAAAATAGAGTAGCTAAAAGAAAGAATATGACATTAATAAAAATGATTAATGCTATGATTTCTTACTCCAGTTTAAGTTCTGGTTTTTGGGATGAAGCTTTGTTCACTGCCTGTCACATACTCAATAGAATTCCTCTTAAGGGAAGAAATGTTACTCCTTATGAACTTTGGAAAAACAAGAAACCTAATCTAAGTTACTTGAAAACGTGAGGCGGTAGAACAATAGTCAAATTGCCTGAACCTAAAAGGAAGAAATTAGGTGAAAAAGGAATTGAATGCATATTCCTTGGCTATTCTATACATAACAAAGCATATAGGTTTCTGGTAGTAGAGCTCAATGGTTCAGTGGAAATAAATACCATTATTGAATCACGTGATGCGATATTTTATGAGAATCGTTTCACAACCATTCAAAGGTTGGATTCTAATCAAGGAAATGAATAAACTTCTTTGATGTTTATAGAGAAAAGTGAACGACATGAACTCATTGCACCTAATGAACCTAATGCGCCTGTTGAGTTAAGGAGGAGTAAGAGGGTTACCACTGAGAAGTCATTTGGCCCTGATTTCATTGTTTATCTTGTAGAAGGAACTAGGAAAGCTTATTGTAAGCAAACAATGATTTCTTTGAATATGGATTTATATCCATCAACCTTTGAGGAGGCTATGAAGTCTCAAGATGTTGCTTTCTAGAAAGAAGCAATAAATGATGAAATG
Source organism: Camellia lanceoleosa (assembly GCA_025200525.1). Lineage (NCBI taxonomy): Eukaryota > Viridiplantae > Streptophyta > Magnoliopsida > Ericales > Theaceae > Camellia > Camellia lanceoleosa. Next base: position 31,437,150 of record CM045759.1, read on the forward strand.
GATTCTATCATGGGTAACAATACTTGGATACTTGCTAATTTGCTACCTGGATCCAAACCAATTGGTTGTAAAAGGATTTTCAAAAGAAAAATGAAATTTGATGGCACAATTGACAAACTCAAGGCAAGATTAGTTGCTAAGGGTTTTACTCAAAAGGAGGGTATCGATTATTTTGATACATATGCTCCAGTGGCCAGAATTGCCACCATTTGAGTGTTAATTGCCTTAGCCTCAATCTACAAGTTTGAAATCCATCAAATGGATGTTAAGACCGCTTTCCTAAATGGAGAGTTAGATGGGGAAATCTACATGCAGCAACCGGAAGGATTTGTTGTATAGGGTCAAGAACACAAAGTGTGTAAACTCGTGAAGTCACTATATGGACTGAAACAAGCTCCAAAATAGTGGCATGAGAAATTTGACAAAGTAATAGTGTTAAATAGTTTTAGGATACATGAATCTGATAAGTGTGTGTATAGTAAGTTTATTGGCAATAGAGATGTAATCATATGCCTATATGTAGATGACATGCTTATTTTTGGTACTGACAATAATGTCATTGAAAGTACTAAAATCATCTAGCTTTAGTATGAAAGACATGGGCTTGGATGATATCATTCTGGGTATTAAGATTAAACGAGAGGACAATAATTTGATTCTTACCCAATTGTACGATATTGAGAAAATTCTTAAGAAATTTAATCAATATAATTATACCCCATGTTTACACCTTTTGATTCAAATTTGTAATTGTATCCTAATACTGGAAGAGTTGTTGATCGGCTAGAATACTCAAGAGTGATAGGTTGCATGATGTATGCCATGACTTGCACTAGTCCTGATACTGCATTTGCAGTGGGCAAACGTAGTAGATACACTAGTAATCCCAGTAGTGTGCATTGGCATGGTGTTAACCGAATACCTAGGTACTTGAGGAAAACAATAGACTATGGAATAGTCTAAAATGGCTATCCAGCAGTGTTGGAAGGATTCATGGATGCTAGTTGGATAACTGACCGTGAAGATCACTTGTCCAGGAGTGGTTGGATTTTTACTCTTGAAGGAGGAGCTATCTTTTAGGGTTCTAAGAAGCAAACATGCATAACAAACTCAACCATGGCGTCGGAGTTTGTAGCATTGGCTTTTTGTAGCAAAGAGCCAAAGTGGCTAAGGAATCTCTTGTTAGAGATTAAGATATGGCCAAAACCTATGCCATCAATATCTTTGCGTTGTGATAGTGAAGCAACTCTATCACGGGCCTATAGCCATGTCTATAATGGAAAGTCCAAGCATATAGGACTGAGACATAGCTGTGTCAGGCAATTAATCACAGAAGGTGTGATTACCATTAGTTATGTAAAGTCAAGTGAAAACTTGGTTGACCCCTTAACAAAGGAACTTGTAAGGGATTTGGTATGGAAAACATCAAAGGGGATGGATCTTAAGCCCACTTAACATAATCACTCATGGTGAAAACTCGACTCAACGCTTGAAGAAACATTAAGTCTTGAGTTCAATGAGCCCAAATACACTATATGTCGTGATTGCAAGCACTTAGTTTTATTTCATTTTCATCCCAAGGTTGAAGTGTTTGGTACTTGTAATGTGAAAAGAAGAGGATGAGTTAGCAAACTCTTAATAAGCTTACAATTGGGTTGTTAGGATATTGTAATTTATAGGGGTACTCTCAGTAAGCTTACCCATGTGAGTGCAGGAGGTGGTGCCGCTTCTTATGAGTCTTAGGGCTTGACTCTAGAGCGCTCATGAAACAGGATATAGACACAAGGCCAATCCACGTATCGGTTTATTTGAATACTTGAGGTAACCTGTACTGTGCGTGAGACATGTCTGGTTAGTCGTATAAGATCGCTAGTTCAAAGACAAGTCTATTATGCCATCTTGACTAACTTTGAGGTATCTTCACTAAGTGAATGATTCAAATTATAAGATATCTTCACCTATGCATAAGGCTGCCAAGTGAACCAAGAGTCATCATTTGATATTTTGAAAATGGTGGGGGAATGTTGGAGAATTTTCAAAATTAATTGTTTAGTTTTTGGGTGTTTTCAAAACCTTTCTTGTTTTTATGTGAAAGTTTGAAATAAGTTTAGGGACTTTGTCCCACATCGAAAAGAGAAAATCAAGAGGGAGAGAAAGAGAGAGAGAGAGAATTGCAGGAATACTTTCTGAATTTTGGATGGATTGAAATAGCTGATTTCGCAGCCTATTTATAGGCCTTGATGCACCTGATCGAATGGTCATGTCCCTTGATCGCATCCGATCAGATCTGACCGTTGGATCGATGATATATGGTACAAATCATTCTCACACCAAATAGATGCCTTGACTGATCACACCTGATCACGATCGGGTGCCATCTCATGCATACGATCGAGCACATCTCCAATCAACAGCTATGATCAAACCGCTTCAGATTGGATACACAACCGTTAGATCGATTGGTTGACTCATCGCCAACGGACGCCACATTATTGCCACGTGGAGCTAACTGTATTCCACGTCACCCATGCCACATTGAATCCACTTCATCGCTCCAACTTGTCCAATGCAAAGATAAAACTTTTAATATAATCATCATGTGCACAGCACTTAACAATTTTTCATCCAAATATCTAACATATGACTAATAAGAAAACTTAATGATAAAATTTAAATAGTTTGAGGGGGGTAATTGTTGGGTTTAAAACATTAGGGGAGTAAAGTGTAAATGGCAAATAGTTGGAGGGGGTTTAATATAATTTTCCTTTTTTTTATTTATTAATTTCATTATTACCACTCATCCAAATTTTTTGGCAAGTAATCAACCAGGTGTTAAGTAATTTAACTATGACATTTGTTATATCAACACTATAAATGATCATAATTCAGGAATAATATACTTCAAAAAAGAAAAGAAAAGTGTATATTGTAAAAAGATCCCATTCAAAAGGCATTTTTATGTTGACTTACAAATGATGTTTAGCTTTTATGACTTTTATGTTTCTCACTGAATCCACAGCAATTCTTGTAAGGTCATTATATTTTTATTTTGCAAATCTTTGAAAATCTTTTTTCCTTTAACAAACTTCAATATTTTACTTTGTCAACTTATATATATATATATATTTTTTCAATGTCCTTTTGTCACTAATTTTTGTTTGGTTGCTGAGACAATTAATGAAACTAGAAAGACTTGAAGGTGTAAGATTTTTCTTTTCTTTTTTCTTCCCATTTTTTTATTTTATTAACTTTTGAATTGTTTTATAAAAGAAATTGTCAAGTAGTTTTACACACCACATGCAAAGCAAGTGCTTTTTCAATAGCTTTTTTATATATGATCCCACATATATATGTTGATTAATATTATTTAATAAGCACTTTAATGGCTGTGTATATATTTTCACATTACACACGCTTAAAAATTAAATGAATTTAAAATTATAATTCAATCTGATCTTATAGAGTAGATATTTTTTTTTTCAAATCTTACAAGTATTGAGCTTAATTAGGCCAGTGATGGGTCCATGAGCACCCCTATCCCCAGCATTTAAAGTAAATGACACAGCAAAAGAATCTCTAGAAGTTTCACTTTCTTCGAACAAGTGGAGAGAACGGCCCTCAATTTTCTTCAGAGAAGGAAATTTCCACTGTAAGAATCTGAATTAAACTCGGCAGAGACACTGGTTAGCGAGGCTAGGATCAACCTTAGAAGCCCTTTCTCTTTAATTTGGCATGTTCATTTTTAATTTTTGACATTCGATATAATTTTGTGATCGTTCATTTTTAATACTATTTTTTTGAGAGTTCTATAATGTTTAAGCTATGCTCTTCATTTACTTCTTCCTTGTGAAAGTAAGTGATGCTTTCTCATTTGGGGATTTATGCTTTGGTCAAATAATTATCTTTGTTTTGATGGTTAGTTTTTCAGTTTGTTATTTATATGAAAATTTCTTAGATCAATTAAAAGATATAGTAGCTATGGGAATTGACATAATGAAGAAATAAGGAAAGAGCAATCTGAAGCTCCTTCAATTCGCCTCATATTATTGTATGCACACATGTCTTATTATTCGCATACTTATAAGTTAGCATGATATGCAATATGTGTTTGATCTATTTCTGTATGTAGTGCATGTTTTGTTGCTAAATGGAAGTAGCGTGCAGAGCCTTCTCTGATTTTTCTTTCCTTTCCCCTTCATCTCTTAGTCCAATGCATGACAAAGTTGAACAAACAAAAAGATGACTTTTTGTTTTGATACCTTTCTCTCATTCTGTATCTATAAATCTTGATGCATCTCTTCCCAGTTGATCTAGATCCCTTCAAGTCTTACAACAGTGTAAAGCTTTCTCTTGCTCTAGGTTATAGATTCAGATATGTCAAAAAAGTAACATTGTCTTCATTCCCTCAAGGAGATATTGGGTGGAACGGTGATATTAGATGACATTATCACGTAATGTCATATATCAATGAAAGCTTTAAATGAGGTTGGATGAAGACCACTTGGTTATCGCTCCTGCCCATCTCATTTGGTTGGTCCTATCAATTGATTACATCAAGTAAGATGCCACCCTTGCACCCAATATTGATTTCATTGCCATAATTTGCAATTGTATTTCTTGTTTTGATTGTTTTATGAATTCATAGGAATTTGTTTGGAGGACGGGGTTGAGAAAATACTAATGTCTGTACACACTACAAAAGGGTGTACAAAGAATGTATTCAAAATTTTAGCACACTTCTCATAAGGAGTGTAACCATACACCAAGTGTAGACACCCCATTTTTGACCGTCCTCAAGACTTGGACGTCACCGCCCGAACACTCGGTGATTACCCATGTTTGTGTTTGTTTGGAGTTCCCGGAGTTCTCGGCTACGCGCCTTGCCTCAGGATCTCCGAACTCGATCGATTTGTGTTTGGTTTTGCACCAAACACTGGTGTTTTGCCTTGGAGGGGCAGGGAATGCTTTGTGAGGCATCCCCACACACCACCGGCAGTGGCTAGAGGCCACCGGCTGGTGATTGTTTCCATCGGCACTATATTGTGCCGGTCGGCACTCTTTTTGGCAAAATGACCATTTTGCCCTGCCAATCACTTTACAGCTGTTTTTGGAGATATTTTCAGACAGCTTTCTTGCACTTGTTTCCCCTCCATACACGTGTATGGAGGGATGAGCCTTTGTTTTGGCTTAACTTGTAAGCCTTGTTGCCTATAAGAGAACCCCTCTTCTCTTGGCTCAAGGGTTGAAGTTCTTGAGAGACTTAGCCATTTTTAGACAGGAGAGAAGCTCTGGTTTAGGTTAGAAATCCTATATCTATTCTATCTCTATCCCTCTCTTGTTAGTCTAGGTGTTTTGTGCCTTACTATTGAACATAAACACCTAGTGTTTCACCTTCCTTGAGTTCTTGAGGGTCCAGAGGTTTGTTTTGGAGCTTTGGAGCTGGTTTGGTGCTCAAGGAGGCAACCACATCACCATTGTTGAAGAGGTCTACAAGGGTGAGCCAACTAGTCTTTTTTTCCCCATTCTTGAACTCCATTTTTGCCTAGTTTAAAACAGTTTTTTGTGCCTAGTCTATAACACATAAAAGTTCTGTTTTTTAAGCCTCTTCATTGTTTATTAAGAGTGCTTGGTGGTTTGGGTAGGTTTGACCACCCTTAGCCCTTGAAAAGGCCCATTTTTGTGCCATTTTGTAGAGATCCGAGATTTTTGTGCTTGGGCCTCTCCACCACTGAAATCTTGAGGGATTTCAGTGGTGGAGATGGTGCCATAAAGTCTCCAAAAGGGGAGGGCCACCCCCTCTCCTTGATGTCCTTGAAAAGGACAAGTTTTGGCCTCCAAAGGAGCACCATGTTTGGTTGTGTTTTGAGCATGTCTTGGCTGCATTTCATGCTTATTATGCCATGATTTAACTTGCTTTTAAGTTGGTTTAGGTCCCTTATGCATGCTTAGCATAGTTGCCTTGTAATGCCTTTTAATCCTCTAACATGTCTAGGTTGTATGCCTTAGCTTCTAGCATGTTTTAGGCTTGCATTTGTGAAGTTTTTGTGCTCATATTTCCATGTTTTAGGTCTGTCTCATGTTGTTTGAGCCAACCATAGCATGTTTAATATAGCTTCTTTGCATTGGGCTTGTTGGCCTTAAGAGCATGAGTGTGTAGCATGCCTTGCTTGCTTTGTTTTTGACGGTTTGGAACCATTTTGCATGCTATTTCAGTCCTTCATGCATGTTTGTTTGATTGCTTAGCATGCCTCTTTAATGCTTTAAGAGTATGTGTTAAATGCTCCATGTTTTGGCTTTAATGCATGCCTTTGGATTCATGTCATCTAGATGCCATCTAGGTGGTCCTTTAGGCTTAGTTTTATGTGTTAAAACTCTGTTTTTAAGTGTTTAAGTATTGCCATGTGTGGTTGTGCTAAGTGTGGTTCAAAGCCTCATTGATTTGCTTTGAACCTTAGACCATTTGCATGCTTTGTTTGGCTTGTTTTGTTGCATGATTTGGCATCATGTTTTGCATGATTTTCAGAGCTTTACAATGTGTGTTTATTGTCCTTGTTTGGTATCTCCAAGTGTGCTTGGGGGTTGCCATGGGGGTTGCCATGTTTATGCCTTGGGTTTGGACCATAACACTTGCATGTGTGTGTGTGTGTGTTTAGTCTCCATTTCTAGGCACTTTGGCCACTGATTTTAGGCGAATTAGGAGTAGTCTGATTCATGTTCTAATCCACTCCATTGCTTGGTTTATATGCCTCTTTGCTTAGGTGGTATGCCTAACATGTTTAGCTTGCTCGCATTGTTCATGTTGCATGCTAGATAACATGCTTAGAGTTGCATTGCATAAGCATGTATGCTTGGCCTCTTGAGATGAAAATGATAGAGGTTTGGCACCCTTTCATGTTTACTTCGTTTGCATGCATTTGAAAGTGAAGTTGCATCCTTGGTTCCTTGGGCCATCATGTATGGAAATGCGCGATTGGTGGTCCGAGAATCGAGGCACATGCCCCTTTGAGTCACTAACATGATAAGGGATGTGTTTGGTGCATAAATGGCTTGAATTATATTGTCATGCATGTTGTTGTCCTCTGCTGCTGTGAGTTGCAGGTTTTGCAGGCATTTTGTGCCGGCCAAGCCTTTAGTCAATTGGCAACAATTGACCGCATTGATGAGTCTAGTGCCGATGGCCTCCTCCTTCACCGGTGGTGTCCTACCCGGTGGTGATCCCCAAGGCTGCCGAGAGGCACTCCCAGGACTTTGGTAATTTTCGAGGAGGAGAGCAGAGAAAGCAGAGGCAATCCGTGCATGGCAAGGTCTTGATTCCGAGCTGCCGAAAGCCTTGTTGCATTGGGCCCTCATCCCGAGGTGATTTACTGTTTAATTAGATTAATTATTTTATTTAATTAATTTAGTTGATTTGTAATATTTTAATTAGCTTGCGTAGTTAATTAATTTGTATATTCTTTCGGTCCCTCCGAGCGAGGGCAAAGTTGTAATAAGTGTGTGTGAGTGGGTGTATGTCTTCCAATCCCCATTTCTTTCTCCCTTTTATTTACCCGCTTATGTTGGTAGATCAGGGCACATTCAAATTAGCATACCTTATGCAATGCATGTGTGCATTCATGCATTTGTTTACATGCATCGGGCTTGGCACATCATGCAAACTGCATCGTACTTTCAATTCCAAATTGAATACGTGATAGTTGTTGCATCTCATGTGCCATGTTTAGGGTTAGCCGAGCCTGTTTAGATTACACCCCTGTATGTGATGCATTAGCCATTTAACATGAACTAGGTCATGCATGTTTTGCTAACTAGTTTATTGTTTTGGCACGGAGTACGATGTAAGTATTTTACGCTTTAGCATACCACATGCGTGTGAATGTTGCCATGACAGTATGCTTACCATGCGGCTAAGTGCTTATATGAGATAAAATGTTTGCATGCCTGTGGGTGAAGGTTGGATTGCTTGAGTTGGAAAACTCATTGAAATCCGTATTTTAACCTACTTGCGAGTAACAAATTCCAAAGCATTTTCAAAACGAACAGATATGCAATGTGTACTTCCAAATTAGGCAATCTGGTCTATACTTGTTTGCTGCGCGCATCACATAGTAATTCTAGGCTAATAACCGGAATAAGAACACATAAAGTTTTCAAAATCGGATATCACGGTTAGTAGAGGCCGGTCTTCGGACCGGGCGAAAGGGGGTGCTCATAGCTGACCTTCCCCGATCGTACCCAAGCTCCCGAGCCAAGACCACTTTGGTGATGACGGACATGTGGCCTTCGGCACCGAGTCAGGGTTTCCTAAATTTCCCATTTTAAAAATATTTAGGTGGCGACTTTGTAATCTGGCAAAGCAGTCCATGTTTGGCACTACTTTTCAAAATCTGTTTTTCTTCAAAACGATTTGCCGGATTTGGACTCTTTGGTTCAGATTTAGAACCGACACAAAATTGAGTCCGAACTGTAGCATGAGATCCCCCGCGGGCTTGTTACAGTTTCTGGCGACTCCGCTGGGGAGTTTTAGAGAGCTTGACTCGAACTCGTGATATCCTGTTTTGACTACACTTATGTGTTTCTTTGCATTGCATGTGCATTGGTGCGCCTAGGACACCGTGTTGGCCATCTGCTATTCCTGAGCGGTTTGCCGGAGGCTTGTCTTGTCAAGACATGTCCGAAAGGTCGATTCTTGAACTCGCCAAGATGTAGAACACAAACCCGGTTTCTGGGGCACCCTTTTCGACCATTCGACCTAGTGCATATCGAAATCCGTAGTGACCATTCCAAACTAGGACAGGTTGCTCACCCGATATTAGGTTGTGTGAAACCGCTGCGTGCATAGTGAAACCCTAGCTCCTGACAAAATAGGACAAGGAAACCCTACCCCAACATAGGGGTGTATTGGCTCTCTTTTACCCGTTATATGCTTTTAGAATGCATCTCTGCAGGGAACGCATATATCAGTTTGCAAGATTTGGGTATCAGGCCTGAGGGCACCTGTATCAGTGTTGTTATGAATCAGTTATATCTGCGGGTATCAGATTCAGATTTGGGGATGATGACTTCGAGAACAAGTGTTCGATAGTAGAGTGCATTGTTCGACTACACCCGTGTTTGATCTGTTTGAAATTTGAAATCGCTTGTTTTTCGTTTCAGTTCAGAGATTCATAGAGTTGATCCAGAACAGCTAGTGTCTTCTCCTTGCTGAGGCAGGACTGAACATGACGCAGAACTCAGAAAAGATTGTGGTCATGACGGCCGTGTTGAATCAAGGAACCACCCTACAGGACGAAGCAACTGTTGATATGCCGCATCCGCCCAGGTCGCCTGCCGCACATCCAATTTTGACCCCTCAACTATATTAGGCTCGCGAGCCCACCACATTTGAATTAATGGGAATGATAGGTGATCTTCAAAGATCCGTGGCGGATCTCGCCTATGGGATGTCTGTTTCGCCGCCAGCTGCACCATATGCCGGAGGCTTTATGCCCCAAGAGCCCCCGCTACTGGGACGAATTGTAATTGAACTCAGCCAACCGGAGATGGCCTCCAACTATGGCAACGACGCAGCAAACCAAGTTCTAGACCAGGCTGAGGCCGGAGACAAAGGTAAGATGAAAGCAGATGCCGACCCTATCGAACAACTGCTGTGGGCAGTAGAGGCTTTGAAAGCCGGGGGAATGAACAAGCAACAGATATCCGCAGTTACGACAAAAGCTGTGGAGGATGCTTTCCCTACTCACCGAGGCGCTTCGATCAATCAGAGAATCGGGATAGGCCCCGTCATGCCAAGACAGTTCTTCCCGCTCCCAGCCTTGCATCCGAAAAGGATCAGAAACCCAAGGCCGCACCCGCCGATCCGTTCGCTAGTGCATCTAGCAAGAGTGCTCAGACTCCAAAGTACCTGCCCCGGGGGCGCAGGGTCTTCCATGCTCTCTATATGCCATTGTCCAAGGCACTTCAAATCCTTGCCGAGAAGGGACACCTTAAACCTCTGGAGCCTCGACCTCTCCCAAAGAATCTCCCTGCCACGCATGATGCTTCCCTGTACTGTGCGTACCATCAGCAGACTGGCCATGCCACTGATAATTGCTTCCGCCTCCGTCATGAGGTGCAAGACTTGATTGATAACGAGGTTATCCTCCCGCCCACCTCAGCGAAGTCCGTCACCGCTCAGTTGTTGGATTTCGAGGACACAGATACTGCAAGTATGTAATCGGAAGGTGAACCGCCTGCGGGCAGTGTCTGGTACATTTTTGGATGCGGCGTTTGGCACGCATTTTTGAGCACCTGCCAATGCTAATTTTGTAAATCCTGACTTGGGTGTGTCGATCTTTTGTTTTGTTTTTGAGTCTGTCTCTCTGTATTGAGTCAGTCTTTTGCTTACAGGGTTTGTCTTGTTGTAACGAGTCAGTCCCTCTTGTATAGTATACCAGGTGATTCCGGGGTTGTTGCCTCAAACACCGTTTTGTCTTTCAATTAGTTGCTTTTGCTGTTTGAGTTTGTTTCTGCTGAGGAGCCAATTATGCCAACAAATCTGAATGAAACAGCTGTGACTATCACGTTCCGTACTTGTCGCTATTTGAGTTAGCCGTGCTAGAGGATTTGGATGGAATGACAGTGCTTTTCGCCTGCTCTCTTGTGCCTTGAACATCGTTGTGATGACCTAAGTTTTTCATAAAAACCCTTTTCGAACACTGTGGTGGTAAAAACGAAGAGAAAGGAATTCCTCGGGTTTTTGAAAAATTTTGATCATCTTGAGAGAAAGAGAGGCCTGCTAAGCTTTTAATGAATGAAATCATGCTTGTCGGTGTGAGTACTGAGAAGGACCCTGGCCTGATCCAGACTGGTTCCACATTATCTTCAACACGAGCGATTTGTCGCTTTCTTAAAAACTTTCAAAAACAAAATATTTTGCGCAGTCTCGCGAAGACCTGTGTGGAACCGCTCTTAAGATGGTGCAGCCCAAGATCGCTCCTAGTCTCGAGATTTGATTCATCTGTTGCAAATCGGAATCCGTTCGAAACGATCAGTATCATGAAACGCCTGTGTGGCCCAATTTGAAGCAGCCCTCGAACAAGGGGCATCAAGGTTAGATCAAGAATGATCAGATCCCACTAAGCAAAGCTCGAGAAGTAGCCGTGATGGACCTTTCTGCCAATCAACACAACCGTCGTTCTCCTGGATACGGAGAGGCTTCAATCTCAAAACCATTTGGCATGGGCTTGCTACACTTTTACCCTTTGAGAGGCTCGCTGGGTCGAAAACCCGGAAGGGCGGCCCAGGCAAAAGTTAGAGCAAAGGAAAAGAAAAGCAAAAAAGGCAAAAGAAAAGAAAAGAAAAAAAAGAAAAGAAAAATGCAAAAGAAAAGCAAAAAAGGAAAAGAAAAAGAAAAGAGAAAAAAGAATGAAAAAGAAAAACACAGCTCGCAAGGTCGAAAACCTGCATTGGGCGCCTTGGCAAAAATTAGAGCCTAAACAGTGAAGGTTAAAATACCCGAGTGTACCTTAACCGGAACTACGTAAGGCTTGATTCCCATGTTTGGGATACGTAGGCAACTTCATCCCGAAGTCCAGCCCCCAACGCTTCCATAGCGTCTCTGTCCATGTCATGGTTTTGATTACTTTTGCCTCCTCCAAATCCAATGTCTCGATTGCAGCAACCTGGAACTACGTGATCAGTTTTCTCTTGAAATCCAATCGCCAACACCCTCCAGGTGACTGTGTCCATATATTGATTCAAACCGTTTTCGCCTCCTCCACGCCCGAGGGTCCGATCGTCATCAATGAGGATTGGCTTACAAAATGCCGCGGCATCATCCAAACAAGGGGCAACTTTCCGTTGCCATCCATTGCCATAAGTTGCCCTGAGTTACCGTCCAAACCAGGGGCAACTTTCCGTTGCCTTATCCCCCCTTTAAGCCAGGGGCAATTTTCCATTACCTCCGATCCGAGTTTGCATATCTCTAGGGTAAGTTCTACGCTCGTTGAGTGTTGATTGTTTGCAAAAATAGTTTTTGAAAATTTTCACTAAGGTCGACTTATTTTCTCGAAAACTGTTTCATTTTCAAAATTGGACCATGTTTGGACCCCAAAAGGAGAACTTTCAGTGCTCACAGCCTGATTCACATGATTTTCAAATCAAAAATCGAATAAGTGTGTTAATCCAACTCTCATTTTTGATCAGAACTGTTTTAGAAAACAACAAAAATGGTCAAAATGACGAACTAGGGGCGCGATTGAGTTAGGTCCTTTGTCTTCCCCCCGTTAATATGCTTGCCAACAGGGCGCTCTATCCACCAGAAGGAATGGCCGTGAGCTAACAGTGTTGGGCGTGAATCCGCAACTTCCTATTCATCCGTCAATCACCCCGGGGAGGGATTGAAAAACGAGAGAGTAAAGAATAGAGAGGCGTAAGTTGAGAAAAAAGTGAGAAAAGAGTTTTGAGAGAAAAACCGAGCCTGAGGGTCGAGTGATGTGAGTATCACAAATCAGAAAGGGTGGGAAATAATACCCGGAGGATTTGGCTCCTCGAGATTTGAGGTCTTTTTTGTAAACATGTCCGTGTGTCGTGTCTTTTGATTTGTCGGTCTCAATTTTGGCTTTGAGTCTTTTCCAAGTGTGTCTCGTTGTGTTAGGTCGTGTGCCTTTTGTTTCTTTGTTTGAGTCTGTCTCGCCGTGTTCTGTGTTAGGCTCGATACCCCGGTTGAAAACCCATCCTCTTCCAAAAGGTAATCGCTTGTGCTCAGAATGCTGTGCCATTCTCTACATCCGTGCAAAGCAAGAGAAGGAAAGGGAAAATTTGGGACATCTGAGTGTGTTTCAACTGCAACCGTGTCAGCTTTGTGATCCGTCTCGTCAGATTGGGGCTATTTGTTCAGGGTTTGCTGTGTGCAGAATGAACCAAATGCTGTGTTATGGGCTATATGCAGATCAATCCCCAACAGATTAGTCCCCAGCAGAGTATGGGCTGTGTGTTTAGGTTGAGCAGTGGTTTGTATGAACTGTTTTGCTGTTTAGCCGGTTGGTTATCTGATTAGTACAGTGCAAGTGCTCAGTTTTCAAACAACAGATCAATATCATTTACAGTTGAGGTGTAATATGACGCCATGCGGTGCAAAGTAGGAAATGTGCAGATATGACATTCTTTTTCAGATAAAAAGTTTGTTCCATTTCATGATCTTTTCAAGTACATAAGTTTTAAGTAAAGCAAAATCTGCCTGCGGCAGTACATAGTACTCTATCTACCAAAAAAAGAAAAGTACAAGAAAAGAAAATGAAAGAAAAACAGCAGAAGTCTGTAATCATCATCAATGGCCTCAGCCGGGGATCCGTCCTGCCCTCTTCTGGGCGTAAGCAGAGCATCGTCGAAGTGTCATTGTCGGGCCGAGGCCGCCCGGCCTCCTCCTCGAGGCCTCGCCTCCGACTCGCCATCCTCACTGAGAACATGGAGCTCGCTCCCACATGGCCATGCCCCCCTCGTGCGGGGAATATCCCGCCATCCGAGTAGAAATGGGAGGTCCAGATGGAGCGCCGCCACCCACGGAGGAATCGGAAAGGAGGTGAAAAGTACAAAAGGCAAATGCATCAAGACACATAAAGCGGTTTATCGGTCACGTAATCACGAGCGATTTATCGATCTGAAATCTGAGTGTGAGTCTGGTGGCGATTAATCGATCGCGTAATCACGGTGGCGATTTATCGATCGCGTAATGCCGTGGCGATTTATCGGTCACGAGAATCACGAGTATGATCTGATGTTTGAATGCCATGAGCGGTTTATCGATCTGAATGCGATGTATGAATACTGATGTGCCAAGTCGTGAACAGTTTATCGAGATGTTGTGTCGTGCACGTTATGCGGCGATTTGTATATAGTTTGGAACTATGTCGAGAAAACATACTGGGAAGACCGTGAAGGCTAGGAACTCAAAGGTCATTGCAACATCCCGCCATGGAGGCATTCAGCTCCAGTGACTGCCGGGTGTACTCAGAGGAAGCCTGCAAAAGTATTAGATACATCAATATTCGGTGGAATATCAAATGAACTGAACTGAAATGACAATGCAAGATCAGAATGCAAGAATACATACCGAGGCAAGTCAGAATGCCGACAAACTCATGACCAAATGGGAGGAGCAAAAGGATTTGGTAGGTCTTCCCACTCGCCTCAGTATGTCGATGTGGTAGGCGAGGCGGGCGGCCAGTCCCTCGTCCCTCTGCACTTCCCTCCTGCCACGAGCTCGAGCTCTCTGTGATCCCCCTCCTGCTCCCACCTCTGCCCTAGCCGCCGCGCCGCAGGTCTCTCTGGCTCGGTGACCACCACTCAGAGGCCGCATGATGAAGGTCCGGACGTACTCGAGTAACGCCTCGCCTCTGGCCGTCGCCTCCCCAGATGGTGTAGTCCGCCATCCGCTTTCGGTGAAACGCTTCGGTGTCCCTCATATGCTCGGGGAGGATGCACCGACTATCTCGTCGAGTAACCCCGAGGTCGACGCAGAAGCGCTCACCAGTACCAAGCCCGGCTGCATCGGGCCCTCTAGCAAAATCCAGTAACGCGAGGTCTCGATCGCGCCGGCAAACCGATCCCGCACCATCGCTGGCAGAGGAGCCCATGGCTGCCAGGTGATCTGAAATTGAAATACAGTTTATTGCCTACTAGTATTGCAAATATACAGTGGAAAAGTGAAGCTTAAATGAACTGCAAGTAAAACATACCTCGGCGGGGGTGATGGTGTCAAAGTAGCGACGGAAGAAGCTGAAAGTCTACCGTGGCCGCCGGGCGCACCTCCCATCATAGCGGCGTGAGAAGGGAATGACTAGAGGAGTCTCCGTCTCGACCTGCTCCACCGAAAGTAGGCGTAAACCCACAACCGCAAGACGGATGTCGAACATTTATCGAAAAGCGAGAATCTGATAAAGCGAAATAAGCGGAGTGTGTTGTACAGGTGTATTGAGCGAGTGTACAGTGTGAGCGATTACGATCGATTAAAGCAGAGTATGTGTATGCCGTGTGTACAGTATACAGCAAGTGTAAAACAGACTACAGTGTGTGCAGTGTGCAGAGTACAGAAAGTACAGAACATAATTGTAAAGCGGAAAAGAAGACGTACCTCCCAAGCTCGCCAATAGCCTCCGAGCAACTGCCCGCTGCCACGGGAGACCGAGCTCATATACCCATAGCTGCGCCACCCCAGTCATAGAGCAAGATGTCTCGGACGTCCACCAATGCACTGAGTAGGCAGAGAGGCACGGTGTTCGCCCGGTCGGCGAAGAGGGTTGTCCGTAGCAAGAACATCAGAAAGCCGCGCGCATACTGCTCTACGGCCGCCTCGGTCATCGGAGCTGCGTCAACAAGAAGAGACTGCACCCGGAACTGCACCTCAAACCAGGAATAGTGGACGAAACCTAGACGTGCAAGAGGCAGAGCCGCGCCAAGTAAATGGATCTGAGCGGCGGTCCACTCATCCATGTCGGTGTCAAAAGGGATCGGATCACCCCTTACCCCGATACCGGTGAGCACCGAGAAATCGTAGGGAGTCATCGTCATGTCCCCCGCCGCGGATAGGTGAAATGAATCGGTGGTGTCCCACCACCTCTCCGCCAAGGCAGCTAAAAGAGGCCTGCAGGCAGTAAGTCGGGTCAGACCCCTGCAAAAGGAACCGAAGCCCGCCTCATCCACCATGTGTCGAACCGCCTCGAGAAGCTCCGAGTACCAATCTCGAGCCGCAACATTCCCATACCCGCGGATGGTATGGGAATCTCCCTGTTTACAAACAAATGGTTGCAAAGCAATATGAAATGTACAGTTCTGAGGAAACATGTTAAAGTCGATACAAATCTAGCATGCGTGCACGTTTTTCAGATTCAAACAGAAACCGGGTGCCGGTGTGCTTACAGTAAACTACAATATGTGATGCGTCAGTGTGTTTTTGAGTGGTGCAGTGTAAACATGGTGCACGTGTGTACGTTTTTCAGAATCCAAGCAAATGTCAGGTTTCAGTGTACCAGTAGGTGGACTACGGCCTGTGACGTGTCAGTGCTCCTGTGAGGATCAGTGTAAATCTAGCATGCGTGCAAGTTTTCAAAATTCAAACGGGTACCGGGTGCCGGTATGTTTCAGTGAATTGCCAATGAGTGATGTTACAGCGTGTCTATGTGATTCAGTGCGAGTCTAGCATGCGTGCGAGTTTTCAGATTCAAACAAGTACCGGACATCGGTGAGTTTGCAGTGGAATACAGTGTGTGCCGTGTGTTTGGGTGATTCAGGCTAGTGCAGTGTGTGTGCATGTGTGTCGGTCCTAAGTAGATATCAGTTGTGAAGTTGTCTACAATCAACTACAGTGCACAGTGTATCAGGATTAAGCAGTTAAAGAACGAAAGCAACTATGGCAGTTAACAGTTCTACATTGCGGAAAATAAAGCAAAGACAAGAATGTTACCTCGGAAGCGCCGAAGGACAAGTGAGAGGCCGGCTCGCGCAGCAGAAGCTCCGGGTCCAGAGCCCTGTCAAAACCGCGGAAGTGGCGGAGTCCATCTGGCGGAAGCACGTGAATGGCCGGGCGGTAGGTCGCCGGGTCGAATGGGCGCTCGCTCAACGGGAGGAGCTCAACCCCGGGATCCATCTCGTGATCCGGGGGAGTCCCGACATGTGGAACATCGTCAGCCGTGGTAGTGGTAGTGAAAAAATAGCCGGAACGGAAAACCGGGGTGGAATGCGAAAAGTCAACTAGAAAAGTCAACCCCGAGCGGGTCAAAAATGGCCGGAAAGGCCGGGAGATGAAAATACACGGAAATATAGAGGAAATCGAGGGGAACAAGTCCCAAAAAAGCGGAAATAGCAAAGGGAGCACCGAAATGAGATTTCAATCGGTTGGAAATGTCCGAAACGCGATGAACTTCGCGAATCGAACGACAGAAAACACGCGTGAATGCAAAGAAACGGCGAAAAAGTGAGAGAACAAAGCTCTAGAGAGAGAGAGAGGGTGTTTTCGGCGGAAGAGGAAGTGAAGAATAGCGTTTAGAAGCCCTATTTTATAAAAACCCGAGGTGAAATGGCAGATCTGCCCCCGATCAGCAACTTTTGGCCGGTCGGCACTATTTTGTGCCGGTCGGCACATTATTGTGCCGGTGGAGTTCTCCAGCAGCCGGTGGCCAGCCGGTGACCTCCCCACCCAGCCGGTGGTGTTCCCAAGGCCTTGTTTAGGCAAAATGAGTAGTTGTTGGTCTTCATAGCTCAAGAAAGTGCAAGAAAATGCACCCCCGACGCTCAACCGGCCTCCGTTTTGACTTCGGACCGTGTCTACTGTGCGTAACACTCAAATTCAAGCAAAGACTATATCCTTTTTGTATCCTTTTGTCTTTTATAAGATTCAAAAGTTGCCCCGTGTGCGTCGCGCGCATCCATCACATTGTCCGGCGCATCGTATCGCGCCATCTTGCACGTCCCTTGCGACTTGCACCGTTTTGCATTGTCGTGTGGCATGCGTGTCATACTTTCTTTTTTTGCATTTCATTTTGATCCATGTGAGGTGTACTACCTCACGTGCTTCATTTTGCATTTCATTTTGATCCACGTGAGGTGTACTACCTCACGTGCTTCATCTTGCATTTCATTTTGATCCACGTGAGGTGTACTACCTCACGTGCTTCATTTTGCATTTCATTTTGATCCACGTGAGGTGTACTACCTCACGTGCTTCACTTTGCATTTTGTTTTGATCCATGTGAGGTGTACTACCTCGCGTGCTTCATCCTGCATTTTGTTTTGCATTCTTGCATCTATGAGGTATGCATGCCTCGTCTTGTATCTCATTTTGTGCTTCTTTGCGCTGACCTGCGCGCCTCATTGTTTTCCACCGGTCTGGCGAGACCTTAAACACGTGCGGTCTAGGAGACCTTAAATCCTTCGAAGGTGCAAAACCTTTGGTGCATGCATTGTCATGTATCATCATCTCAACAGCCGCCCATTGCCGCGCATTTTGAAACCATGCCACCCGGGTCTGGCGAGACCTTAAACACGCGCGGTCTAGGAGACCTTAAATCCTTGGGAGGTGCAAAACCTTCGGTGCATTAAGATATGCACTTCATCGCATTCGGCTTGCATCATATCGCACTGTCTTGTTCACTCGCGTTGTCTAACGCATCGCGCTATTTTGCGCATCGCGCCGTTTGGTGCACCCTCATTGCACTTCATTTTCCATCCTTTGAGGCACGCGTACCTCATTGTACGCACGTCTCGTTTACCCCATTTGCATCCGCATGCATTACTCATTTGCATCGCATTCACTTAAAGTGTTGTGTAATTGATGCCCCCCCCGGGTCTGAAGAGACCTTAAACACGCGCGGTCTAGGAGACCTTAAATCCTCGGGAGGTGCAAGACCTTCGGTGCATTAAGGTGTGCACCTCATTGCATTTGGCATGCATTCCATCGCGCTATTTCGCGCACCTCATCAGTTGCCCACCAGGGTCTGGCGAGACCTTAAACACGCGCGGTCTAGGAGACCTTAAATCCTCGAGAGGTGCAAAACCTTCGGTGCATTAAGGCGCACCTCATTGCATTTGGCATGCATCGCATCGCGCAATTCCACGCATCGCACTGTCTTGCGCACCGTATTTCAAATTCACGCATCACATGCATTCGCAAAGCCGCGCGTTGCCGCGCATTTCAAATTCATGCATTGTCATGCATTCAAAAGTCGCGCGTTGGCGCGCATTTCAAAAGAAACGTCATGCATCATGTGCATTTCAAAAAAAAAAAACAACATGCATTGTCATGCATTTCGCATCCCGGTCTAGGAGACCTTAAATCCTCTGAAGGTGCAATTCCTTCGGTGTTTGTCGTGCCCGAACGACTTTCGGTGGTCTGGTAAAGCCACCTGTCCGTGCTTGCGGTGAGTTCCTAGGAGACCAATGGGGACGGTGAAAACTAGAGTTTGAACGGCTTATGCCTAGAACGCAAAGGTTCGAGATTTCCGAGACTAAAGTCTGGTTTAAATACCCAGGGGGTGTACCATCGGCTTGAAATCTGTATGGAAGCCCCATAGGTTGAGGCGGCATGTTTACGCCTCAATTCTGGATACTGAACCAACCTAGTATATCGCCCCGTTGGGAGAATAGGGAAAGCTGCAATCATAGTCGTTGCATCATAGTGCATCAAAATGCATCATTTGTAAATACTGCATATGTTATGCATTTCAAAAAATACAAAAACAACATGCATCATTGTAAATATTGCATATGTCATGCATCATGCGCATTTCAAAAAACCAAAAAAAAAAACATGCATATATCATGCATCATTTGTAAATACTGCATATGTCATGCATTTCAAAAATTCAAAAAAAAAAAACACGTGCATTGTCATGCATCATCGTTAAATACTGCATATGTCATGCATTCAAAAACAAAAACAAAAAATGCATACGTCATGCATCATCATTGTAGTGTAGTGCATTTGTCATGCATTTTCTGTAAATATCCATTCCATTCCATTGCATATTGCATTGTAGTTGCATGCATTCACTGCATCATCTTCCATCTATGGCTTGCGCCTTTCCTTGTTGAGCTTGGTCTGGTATGTGCCCTTACTTTTCACGTCAAAGCATGGTTCATGTGCATCGCGCCTATTCCTTGATGAACTTGGTTTGAGGTTGCGGCACCTTTTCTGTGTTAGACATGACTTGTATGTGTGCATGCCTTTCCTAAGCGAGATACGGTTTGGCCCGCGCGCCATAATGACATATTACATTGTAGTGTAATTGTTGCATCCAGCATTAGGATCACTATTCTTTCCTTAGCGGGTCGTCACCCCACTTATGTCAATCCACCCAATACTTGTCCTTGCGTCCGTCTACATCACTCATAGTTCAGACATCGTTCTATGGTAGACGGACTCGTTACTTCCATCAACCTACTTGACATTTGTGTGGTTTCGAACTGCTCATGATTGAATCATGATTCAATTGCTTTGCATGTAGTTTGCATAGTTTCAATTGCATTGCATTATCATTTGCATTATTCATACATCATTTTTGTATATATTGCATATCATTTTGCATTTCGCATTGCCATGCATATGGCTAACAATATTGTACCTGTTAAATTTACTTTCTTTGCGAGCGATATTGTATGTCTGCAACTCATTGAGGCGGTGCAACCGACGAGCCGCCGCAGTATTGTATCCTCCGAGTGAGGCGTTTTGAGAATTGCATAATTCTCTTACATCCTTCTGCATTGTAGTGTAGATTGGCGTATGCTAGCTTATAAGCATTGCATCGTGCTTCATTCTGACTTTCTTTGCATGATCATAAGTTATGCTCGGCTTGCATCGTAAATCTGCATTTTGCCCTGCCTTGAGCATACCTTCTTTTGTCTTGCATGTTTGTCCAAGTCTTCGGCCTTGTCAAAAATGGGTCGTCTCTGGGCTTTGACATTCACTCCCGTCATCGTTATGACTTCCGAGTTCTGTCAAAGAGGGGCAACTGTAGACACCCCATTTTTGACCGTCCTCAAGACTTGGACGTCACCGCCTGAACACTCGGTGATTACCCATGTTTGTGTTTGTTTGGAGTTCCCGGAGTTCTCGGCAACGCGCCTTGCCTCAGGATCTCCGAACTCGATCGATTTGTGTTTGATTTTGCACCAAACACTGGTGTTTTGCCTTGGAGGGGCAGGCAATGCTTTGTGAGGCATCCCCACACACCACCGGCAGTGGCTAGAGGCCACCGGCTGGTGATTGTTTCCATCGGCACTATATTGTGCCGGTCGGCACTATTTTGTGCCGGTCGACACTCTTTTTGGCAAAATGACCATTTTGCCCTGCCGATCACTTTACAGCTGTTTTTGGAGATATTTTCAGACAGCTTTCTTGCTCTTGTTTCCCCTCCATACACATGTATGGAGGGATAAGCCTTTGTTTTGGCTTAACTTGTAAGCCTTGTTGCCTATAAGAGAACCCCTCTTCTCTTGGCTCAAGGGTTGAAGTTCTTGAGAGACTTAGCCATTTTTAGACAGGAGAGAAGCTCTGGTTTAGGTTAGAAATCCTATATCTATTCTATCTCTATCCCTCTCTTGTTAGTCTAGGTGTTTTGTGTCTTACTATTGCACATAAACACCTAGTGTTTCACCTTCCTTGAGTTCTTGAGGGTCCAGAGGTTTGTTTTGGAGCTTTGGAGCTGGTTTAGTGCTCAAGGAGGCAACCACATCACCATTGTTGAAGAGGTCTACAAGGGTGAGCCAACTAGTCTTTTTTTCCCCATTCTTGAACTCCATTTTTGCCTAGTTTAAAACAGTTTTTTGTGCCTAGTCTATAACACATAAAATTTCTGTTTTTTAAGCCTCTTCATTGTTTATTAAGAGTGCTTGGTGGTTTGGGTAGGTTTGACCACCCTTAGCCCTTGAAAAGGCCCATTTTTGTGCCATTTTGTAGAGATCCGAGATTTTTGTGCTTGGGCCTCTCCACCACTGAAATCTTGAGGGATTTCAGTGGTGGAGATGGTGCCATAAAGTCTCCAAAAGGGGAGGGCCACCCCCTCTCCTTGATGTCCTTGAAAAGGACAAGTTTTGGCCTCCAAAGGAGCACCATGTTTGGTTGTGTTTTGAGCATGTCTTGGCTGCATTTCATGCTTATTATGCCATGATTTAACTTGCTTTTAAGTTGGTTTAGGTCCCTTATGCATGCTTAGCATAGTTGCCTTGTAATGCCTTTTGATCCTCTAACATGTCTAGGTTGTATGCCTTAGCTTCTAGCATGTTTTAGGCTTGCATTTGTGAAGTTTTTGTGCTCATATTTCCATGTTTTAGGTCTGTCTCATGTTGTTTGAGCCAACCATAGCATGTTTAATATAGCTTCTTTGCATTGGGCTTGTTGGCCTTAAGAGCATGAGTGTGTAGCATGCCTTGCTTGCTTTGTTTTTGACGGTTTGGAACCATTTTGCATGCTATTTCAGTCCTTCATGCATGTTTGTTTGATTGCTTAGCATGCCTCTTTAATGCTTTAAGAGTATGTGTTAAATGCTCCATGTTTTGGCTTTAATGCATGCCTTTGGATTCATGTCATCTAGATGCCATCTAGGTGGTCCTTTAGGCTTAGTTTTATGTGTTAAAACTCTATTTTTAAGTGTTTAAGTATTGCCATGTGTGGTTGTGCTAAGTGTGGTTCAAAGCCTCATTGATTTGCTTTGAACCTTAGACCATTTGCATGCTTTGTTTGGCTTGTTTTGTTGCATGATTTGGCATCATGTTTTGCATGATTTTCAGAGCTTTGCAATGTGTGTTTATTGTCCTTGTTTGGTATCTCCAAGTGTGCTTGGGGGTTGCCATGGGGGTTGCCATGTTTATGCCTTGGGTTTGGACCATAACACTTGCATGTGTGTGTGTGTGTTTAGTCTCCATTTCTAGGCACTTTGGCCACTGATTTTAGGCGAATTAGGAGTAGTCTGATTCATGTTCTAATCCACTCCATTGCTTGGTTTATATGCCTCTTTGCTTAGGTGGTATGCCTAACATGTTTAGCTTGCTCGCATTGTTCGTGTTGCATGCTAGATAACATGCTTAGAGTTGCATTGCATAAGCATGTATGCTTGGCCTCTTGAGATGAAAATGATAGAGGTTTTGCACCCTTTCATGTTTACTTGGTTTGCATGCATTTGAAAGTGAAGTTGCATCCTTGGTTCCTTGGGCCATCATGCATAGAAATGCGCGATTGGTGGTCCAAGAATCGAGGCACATGCTCCTTTGAGTCACTAACATGATAAGGGATGTGTTTGGTGCATAAATGGCTTGAATTATATTACCATGCATGTTGTTGTCCTCTGCTGCTGTGAGTTGCAGGTTTTGCAGGCATTTTGTGCCGACCGGCACTGTTTAGTGCCGACCGGCAGTCAATTGGCAGCCGATTGATGAGTCTAGTGCCGGTGGCCTCCTCCTTCAGCCGGTGGTGTCCTACCCCAGCCGGTGGTGATCCCCAGTGCCCTGAGAGGCACTCTTGGGACTTTGGTAATTTTCTGAGGAGGAGAGCAGAGAAGCAGAGGCAATCCGTGCATGGCGATCTTGATTCGGCCTTGTGTGCATTGAGCCCTCATCCCGAGGTGATTCTTGTTTAATTAGATTAATTATTTTATTTAATTAATTTAGTTGATTTGTAATATTTTAATTAGCTTGCGTAGTTAATTAATTTGTATATTCTTTCGGTCCCTCCGAGCGAGGGCAAAGTTGTAATAAGTGTGTGTGAGTGGGTGTATGTCTTCCAATCCCCATTTCTTTCTCTCTTTTATTTACCCGCTTATGTTGGTAGATTAGGGCACATTCAAATTAGCATACCTTATGCAATGCATGTGTGCATTCATGCATTTGTTTACATGCATCGGGCTTGGCACATCATGCAAACTGCATCGTACTTTCAATTCCAAATTGAATACGTGATAGTTGTTGCATCTCATGTGCCATGTTTAGGGTTAGCCGAGCCTGTTTAGATTACACCCCTGTATGTGATGCATTAGCCATTTAACATGAACTAGGTCATGCATGTTTTGCTAACTAGTTTATTGTTTTGGCACGGAGTACGATGTAAGTATTTTACGCTTTAGCATACCACATGCGTGTGAATGTTGCCATGACAGTATGCTTACCATGCGGCTAACTGCTTATGTGAGATGAATTGTTTGAATGCTTGTGGGTGGAGGTTGGATTGCTTGAGTTGGAAAACTCATTGAAATCCAAATTACTGAGAAAGTCATTTTAATGGATGTGACACTGATGATTTCAAAAAGAGGAAGATGATATCTGTTTGTCTTTTATATGCAATTCATAATCAACACATATGAGAACTAACGAAGTAAATCCAAATTGACAGGATGTGCCCAAAACAAGTGTATCACAGTCATAGTGTCTTCTTACATCGATGACATTCAACGTAATTATACTTCTCTAATTCACCCACAAGTTATTGCATCTATGACATTCCAACTTTCTCTACAACCTTGGTTCAATGACGTATATTGTAAATGGTTTTCAATACATGAAGGGCATCCCTCTTATTCAATTAACTAAAACCTCTTTAGGTCTAACCATACTCTTTGACATATCCATTAACAATGACTTCCCATCATTTGACAATATATCCTTGCATATGAATATCCTCAGGGCTTCGCAACTAGATGGTTATGTAATATATTCATTGGCCATTCATCCTTTGTGGTCAACTTGTATGCCCTTAGGGGCACTTGCACTTCTTCCTATAAATTATTCTCAACATAGTTTTTTCATCATCTTTAAACTTCTTTCTTGCTCTATGTTGGCCACTTCTCTCATATGTAAGATAAAACCTTAGTCTTTTATGACCTCCACCATAGTCCGATGTCTTTATAATGACAAAATCATTCCTCTTTGTAACATAACATACCCAACTAAGCAATTTATCTTTGTCATTGAAAACCTACAGATTAAATGAAATGAATATTATGAAAATATATTTCATAAACATATGAATCGTAACAAGCTCCATTTAGCTAATTTGTTTTGTTGTAAATTGACTAGTGTAATCAAGTACATTATCAAAGTGAACCTCACTTCCTTGAGTTGAGGCATAGTACTGCACAAAAATGGAAAAATATAAATATAAATACATAAGACGCAAACAATAGAAAATCTAACAATATAAAGAAATTTTTTTTTATAAAAAAAACCTATGGATTTTCATAACCAAAATTATTATAAGAGTTTGGACCTACAGTGCTGAACCAATGTGCTCCACCTATAACTTAGTAGCCTAGAAAAAAAAAAAAGTTGGAACTTGTTTGCCAAAAAAAAAAAAAAAAACAAGAAGTTTGTAAAATGATTTCAAAAAAAAATTATTTGTTCGGAAGTATAACGTCCAATATTACAAACTTTTTCGGTACTATAGTGTCGAACAATACCACAACTTTTGACCCTAGTTTATTGAATGGTGCTCACTAATGCATATATTTAACAATTAATCCATTTGTGATTATGTTCCATTTTTGATAATTTTTCAATTTTAACTTAAATATATTCTTTGTTGTGTTGCATAACTATTTGCACCACATTTTATTTTTCTGTCGATTGTGGCCTATTAATTATGACCAAGTTTGGTTATGGTTTGTCGATTGAAATCATAGACTATTTTCAAAGAATAACCTTGACCACATTTGTTATTATTATTATTATTATTTCTGTTGATAGGCATGCTAATGTGGCATCACAGATGTGTTAGGGATGTGACATGATAACATATTAAATGGAGGGCCAGAAAGCTAGCAATTATAGCAATTTGAAAGTTAGTTGCTGAGATCAAGAAGCCAAGATCAAATCAAACATCAAATTTGGAAAATGGTTCCTATCAAACATGAGATATGGATAACGTTTAGAAAATCATGAGCTTGTTGAGGAAATCTTGGGCTTAGGTTATCTCTTTATTTCATGTAGTTGAACCTATAAATAAGCCAAGAGAGATACAAAGATGAATATAACATCTCAACCACCATTCAGAATACGTGATATTTATCTAGAAGTAGTTTTAACTTAACAATTGTTAGGAGTAGATTAGTAATAGCTTTTTCCAATCCCCACTTCTCTTCTTTCTGTCGATTGCTGTATTTATTCAATTCTTTGTTCTTGTTTAAAGTTCTTATTGTTGGAACAATCTTCTGTGTAAATAAATAAATTGGAAATAAAATCAAACAAAATAAATAAATAACATACCGGATTTATTTTGTCGAACCAAATAAAAATTACAAGACCAAGTCGAGTCTGTGACACTCTGTCCTTAAGACAGATTCGCCCCGCTACGGTGCTTACGGTTGAGTGACGTCTATCTCCCGGGATACAATGATCTTCAAAAATTATAGTAGCACTCCAAACAATTTGTTCGGTGAGCCAAACCTGTGATCTATACTCTCTTTAATTTATTCTAAAACTAAATATGAAGAATAAATGCACTAAAGAAAAATTGGACAGCAATGAAACAACTTGACTGATTTTTTCCGGATAAGAAATTTGATTTTCCAGACTGCTTGAATTGATTATATATATAAGCAAAAACTGTGGTCTGAACAGGTTCCTAATTTTAAAGAACAAATGCAACTGTTGAATTTCAAACAAACTTCTTAACCGTTGCACTTTTGAATATATTATTCAAACAATGAAAAGTGATCCCATAATGGACCAAGTCAAACCCGTTAGAACTCAATAAACTTGTTGAACTTTATTATATAAATTATTTTGAATATATATATTAAACAAATTGAATAGTTTAATAAATAAAAAAAGAGGTACAAATTTTAGGAAACCACTTGGAAATCCAAAATTTGAATTTAGAATTAAATTAAATTCCCACAATTACAAACTTTAGGAAACCACTTAAGAACCCAAAATTTGAATTTAGTATTAAATTAAATTCCCACAAAAATTTTTATTGAAAAAATTCAAATGAATTTTATCTAAAAAATTAATGTTAGACTTGAAAACGACGTCAACTTTCCATTCACTCATAAATGGTTTTGACGTTCCGTCTTCCCCGTGTGACTTGCCACGAGACAAGAAACAGTTCACCTCTTCGGACCCACCCCAAAAGACCTTTGGGGTCCACTCAATTTTGGGCTCAAAGTCGGCCCAAAATATGCCTTATATAAACCAATTTTCCAACACTTGTAACTAGTGACAAGTGACAATTTATTCGAATTAATACATATTCTGTTCTGTTTCATATCTTCTTTATTTAATTACCTCTAGGGAAGTCCTTAATTTGTTTAAGACATAGAACTCAACCAAAAAGCATGATCTTCTTGTGTTTATTTAAGATTTGTTTAAGTTTGTCAACTAATCACTATTGATTGGGCTTAAACAGAATTTTTGCTAACATAAATTGGCACGCCCAATGGGACCATTCACTTAGAGTGATGATGATGAAGAAGTAGATTTATTCTTATGAAATCATGCCTTCAACATGTATGCTTACATCTTGTGCACCCATGAATACAAACCTCCAATGGAGTGATAGTGTTCCCATGGAAATAGATTATCAGTGGAATGCCTCATATTCTGAAAATTGTTAGTGTTATGGTGGTGGTTCTATCGCTTATTGTCAACATAATGGCATGCCAAATAATGTAAAAAGAATGATTTGACATTGTGAGGATGAAATTTATTGGTGTCGGAGTGAAATTTTAGCCCTAAAAGAAGAAATTAATTATCTTTATGGGCAAAGATTTCAAATAATTTCTTTATCTCCGTATTATTTGACACAAAGAGATTTAAATTACTGTAATGAAAAAATTCATCGACTTAAAGGTCAAAATTTTCTAATTGATAAAGAAATTCTATATTGGAAGCAAAAATTAGAAGGCATAATGGCCAATGAAAAATTAAGATATAAAAATAGTGTGGCTCATACTGTTAATACACATATTTTTGAAGAGCCAATCATTCATAAAGAGCCAAGGTATGTGGCTCGAAGGGATAGCATACCAAATTATGAAAGATAATATGACTTTGGAGAATTTTCATAGGCCATTAATGGGTAAAATTAAAAAACAACCCCTTGTCTCAAAAAATATTGAGAATTCTGATAATAAAGGTTCACTTAGGGGGCATGATGTTTTGCCAAATTTGACAAAAAGTGACAAGCTATTAATGGCTAAAAAAGAAGAACAACCTATTCTCTCCAAAAATGTTAAAAAATATCACAAAATGATGGTAAAAATTTACTTTGGGGGTTATGATTTTAAGCTAAAGATAGCTGAAAATTATGAACCCATGTTTATTGAATGTGAATTTTTTGGCATTGTTCAAAGTGTCAAAATTTATAAATTTTTCATAACATTCAATTATTTGATTTTTGGGAATCCAACATCCACTTTGGATTTGTAGATCACACCAAAAAATAATTTTCATAACAAGGTTTGAAAAACAATGATTGAAAATTGCTATATGCAGTAAATTCTCTTTTATTAGCCAATATGTGGCTAACAGAGAATTGTTTTATTTTAAAAATTAGGAATGTGACTCTTTGTTATGTCACTCGACAGAGCCAAAGATGGAGTGTTCGCCAATCAACAGTGATAGACTAAAAATTACTATGGATGTAATATAACCTTCAAGAATTTGAATTATTTGCAGTATAAAATATTTTCTGTCGATTGTGGTAAACTGTTTTATAAATCATTTAATTGGATTTCATTCTTCAATCCATTTAAATGAGGGGGGCATTGTTTGCACTACATTTTATTTTTATGTCGATTGTGGCGTATTAATTATAGCCAAGTTCGATTATGGTCTGTCAATTGAAATCATAAACTATTTTCAAAGAATAACGTTGACCATATTTGTTATTATTATTATTATTTCTGTCCACAGGCATGCTAACGTGGCATGACGGATGTGTTAGGGACGTGGCATGATGACATGTTAAATTGAGGGCCAGAAAGTTAGTAATTACAATAATTTGAAAGTTAGTTGCTGAGATCAAGGAGCCAAGATCAAATCAAGCACCAAATCTGCAAAATGGTTCCTATCAAACATGGGATATAGATAATGTTGAGAAAATCATGAGCTTGTTGAGGAAATCTTAGACTTAGGTTATCTGTTTCTCTCATGTAGTTGAGCCTATAAATAGGCCAAGAGAGATACAAAGAGGAATATAACATCTCAATCGCCATTCAAAAAACATGATATTTATCTAAGTAGTTTAACGTCGCAATTGCTAGGAGTAGATTAGTAATAGCTTCTTCCAATCCCCACTTCTCTTCTTTCTGTCGATTGTCGTATTTATTTAGTTATTTGTTCTTGTTTAAAGTTCTTGTAACTAGTGACAAGTGACAATTTATTGGAATTAATACATATTTTGTTCTGTTCCATTTCTTCTTTATTTAATTATCTCCAGGGAAGTCCTTAATCTATTTAAGGAATAGTTTTCAACTACAAAAGCCTGATTTTCTTGTGTCTATTTAAAATCTGTTTAAGTTTGTTGACCAATCATTATTGATTGGGCTCAAACAGAATTTTTGCTAACAGTAAAAAGTTGTATTTGTACGTAAAATATATTCTTTGTGCGTAACAAGTTGCGTAACGGCATGGTCTGATCATTTTTTCGATCACTTTCACATTAAAAGATCAAATTATTTTGTGGTTATCTTTTGTGAAAAATTGTTTGCAACTTTAATTTAACGCTGTTTGGGAAGAAAGGGTTGAGGCTATTATAGCCTCAAATTACAAATAAGCCAAAAAGCCCCACTGTTCAAAGTTTTTCAAAAAAAAAAAAAAAAAATAAATTTGCCGTGTAAGTAGGCACTACACTGTCAATTGACAAATTGTTACATCAACTGGTAAATTACGATTTTGCCCTTTTATATCAATTTAAAAAATTGTAATCTTAAGGACAAATTTGTCATTTTAATTTCAAACATCATTTCAACACATTTTTCAATACAATAACTCAAATAAAAATCCATCTCATCTTCCCAAACACAAAAACTAAAATAGCCTACTAAAATAGCCAAAAAGCCTCTAAAATAGCCACTTCCCAAACGAGGCCTTTGTGTTATAAGTTTGTATATGATTGGTTTGTTTTGATTTATTAAATTTGAATTATTGAGTTTAATTGTTATGCATGAATTTTTCTACATGTTCTTCCCAATGATATTTAAAATTTAGGTGCTAAAATGTAAATAGGTAAGGGGGTAAATTGACAATATCAAAAGATTAGGAGTGAAATTAATTTTTAGGGTATAATTTGGGGAACATGTTTGATTTTATTTTTTAAAAAATAAAATAAAATAAAAGCTTGTTTGACAAAAATAAATATCAAAAATATATTTTTAAATTTTTAATAATTATTTTTGACCTCCAAAAGGATAAAATTATATAAAAATAATAAGTGTTGTTATTTTGTTCTCATGTTTATAGTTGTTCGATGAAATTAATGTTTTATATGGATGACTTTCATTTTGGTCCATAAGATAGACTCGGATCATTAGTGTAGGTCCGAAATAAAATCCATAAAAAGAATAAAGAGATATAGACAGATGAGATATGGAGGGGAGCTTATCCAACTAACCCTTCCTACATTTAGCGAGAAGGAAATCATTTCCGAAACATAAACTATTACAACTGGTTACGTTTACAATTCAAGTGTGTAAAATTAAAAATAAATAGTAAAAAAATTAAAATTATGTGTTCTCGATATTATTATTTTTATTATTATTTATTTATTATTATTTTTTTAAGACCGAAGGTAAGATAGGTGGCATAAGAACAAACAAATAAAGATTTGGACACTAAATCTAGCATTCACTTTATATAATAGCATAAGTTTTTTTTATGAGAGATTTGGTTAAAACCTTCTCATAATAAAACTTTAATGCATTAAAGATAAACATAAAAAGTTTTTCTTCAAAAGTCCAACACATATAATTATTATCAAAATATTAAAAATAATATAACTTTTGATGTAGATGTCGATTTTTAATAAAATTAGTATTTTTAGAATTCTTTCATTGAGATCTATCAAATAAGATCTATATTGACTATGAAATTCTTTAAAAAAAAAAAAAATTATTACTATCGAAATTGATATAAATAGTAATAGTAACAGTAACATGTTACATTGTTTGATAGTAACATGTTACTCTGGTTCGTAATAACATGTTACTTTGGTTCACTTGTCTAAGGAAAAATATATATATATATTTTACTTTATCGTTACTCAATTATATATTTTCTTCTTAGGGAGTTTTCTGAAACAAAATAAATTTGGCTGGCATTTTCATCAAACAAGGGTCTACTAGATGTGTTTTGGCTAAGTTTTCCTTTTTTATTTTTTTTATTTTCTCACTTTCGAATCATAATATATATTATATATTTTTAGCTTTCTTAAAATAAGGAATAAAAAATAGGGGAAAGCACCATTAAATCCCTAATTTAGGAATGTTAACCCATTTAGTCCCGACGATTTTTTGTTGGACTAATAGGTCCTATTTTATGTGTAAAGACATTAGTACCCATTTTTTTAGGCATCTAGGTCAATAATTGAAGGGGTAATTTCGGGTTGGTGTTTATTTATAATTTACCGAATTACCCAAAAAACTTATTATAGACATTTTTTAATTTCCCTCATTCTCCCAACAGCAACAACACCTTCAACATCATCAAACAAACATCAGCAACATTAGCACACATCATAAAACATTGTGAACATTGAAGAACAATTAGTTAAGACTCCTGCAATTAGTACATTCAGAAACATTCATGTTTCTGAAACATGAAGACCATTTTAATAAACATGAAGACCATCGACCATCCAAGAACATTCAGAACATTCAACAAACACACTGTTAACAACAAGAAGTTCAAGAACATCAAACATCGACCATGTTCAGAACATTCAACAAACATCGAACATCGACAAATAAACATCGAACATTCTCCAAACATTCAGAACATTGAAGAACATCAACAACAAGAACATTCAACAAACATCGAACATCAACAAACAAACATCGAACATTCTCCAAACATTCAGAACATTGAAGAACATCAACAACAAGAACATTCAACAAACATCGAACATCGACAAACATCGAAAATCTTCAACAAACATCGAACATCGACCATGTTCAAACATCATCAACATTGACCATCTTTAACATCATCAATAAACTACATCAGCAAACATCGACATACATCATCAATTGAATAAACTACATCAGCAAAAAATGAGTCGACATACATCAGCAGCGTCGCTTATCAGATGTTTGAATCTGATGTTTGAATAAACTACATCATCAATTGATGTTTGAATACACTACATCATCAATAAACTAAATCATCAATCTGATGTTTGAATCACCTTGTGCCGCCGCTTATCATCATCAAAACCCACCGTCAACGGCGGCAAATCCATCACCATCAAACTGATCGAACACCAACACACCCAATCTGATCGAACACCATTAATTTTCATATTTCAAATTTCACTATCTCCTCTCCAAGTTTTGTGCAGTTTCATGGCAGGTCTTCAATACAAATTCTTCCCCACTGATTTCTTCTTCCCTCTTCAACGGTCAATAACCAGAGACGGCGCGACCCAGAATCTTCTTCCCATCCGAAACAACGAAAAGATTGAAGATCGCGATGCATCCAAGGCCTTAATTCACCGTGAAATCAACGACAAGCGATTGAAATCTCTTCTGGGTGTGTTTCAGTGTTGAGGAAGAGGAGGAGAGAGAGAGAGATTAGGGTTGTGATGGCTGCCATTGTTGGCGAGATTGGGAGGGGTAAAAATGTAAACACCGTATATAATATACCAAAAACATATGTCATTCCAAAAATAAAAAGGACTAAATGGTTTAAGAAAAAACACTCAGGACTAATTAGAGCAACATTTATCAAAATAGGATTTATGAGTAATTTTTCCTAAAAAATAATATTTAATTAATAAAAACAGAAACTCATTTTAATTAGTCGAGAACATTGTTGGAAGGGATCACTCCCTAAAATACAGAAACTCACTTTTTCACAATATTTTAGGGTAAAAATAAGTAATATTATTGGAGATGCAATACTGTGCGTGCTTAATTTTTTTTTCCTTCTTTTTATTTTAGAGTAATTCTACTTATACATTACAAAAAATTTAATAGATTATTATTTGTGTTGTTCATATATAAACTTTCAACAAAAGTCAAATGTTTACATATAAATTTTTAAATAAAAATGAATTTACATATATATTTTATTTAATAACTTATATCCGAACAATTATTTTTTATTTAAAAATTTATATCTTAATATTTTACTTTATTCAAAAGTTTATATTTGATTTTTTTTTTTCAATGTTGTGTGAATAAATTTTCCAACTTCTTTCTTTTCCAAATAAAATTTGCAGCCATTTCTTGCTTTTCATATTTATTTTTGGGAAAAAAAAATATTTACAAAATCATTGAAAAATTTAAGGCAAATTTCACTTTATCCCGTATGATTTGGGCCATGTATGGTTTTTGCCCTTAACATTTGAAAATAACCATATAATCTCCATGTAATTTGTGGACTGAAATGTATCGTTAAATATTTTGTTCAACTTAAAACAAAATGGAAACACATGGCAGACAAAAAAGGGGTTGAAAAAGCGTTATGATACATCCCACTAAAAGTGGTGCTCTAAAGCACCACTAATGAGTTGGCAAGCATTTAAAATAAAAAAAATAAAAAAAAAAGACACAAGCAGTGGGTTCCGTCCATTGCCACATTACTAGTGGTGCTTTTAGAGCACCACTTTTAGTGGTCTCAAGCATTATTGGTTGAAAAATGCTTCAAACTACTAATTAAAAACCACTAATAGACCACTAATGATGTGGCGCGGCATAGACCCCACCACTGATGTGATAGTCTGACCTCTGTTTTTATTATTATTATTATTATTGCACTGCCAGCTCATTAGAGCTGGCATTAGTGCTGCAAATTAGAACACTGAATTTGTGCATTTTTTTTGCTCCATGCCACATCATTAGTGCCATTGTTAGAGCTCCAAATTTAGAGCTATGAATCATTGCTCAAAAGGGATTATATGCTCATTTTCAAATTTCAAAGAGGTAAATAGCATATGGAATAAAACACAAGAGATTAATGTGCATTTTGCCTTCCAAACAAATTACAAAAATATCTGTAATTCACACATTTAAGTTACTTATATACAAGAATATTTTAGTCTTTTTTTATTAAATCGTTAACGAACCTAATGGTGCACTTCAATTCACAAACAACGTGGGATTATGTGGTCATTTTTAAATGTTAAGGGGATAAACTGTATATAACCCAAACCACAAGGAATAAATTACAAAAATATCTGTAATTCACACATTTAAGTTACTTATATACAAGAATATTTTAGTCTTTTTTTATTAAATCGTTAACGAACCTAATGGTGCACTTCAATTCACAAACAACGTGGGATTATGTGGTCATTTTTAAATGTTAAGGGGATAAACTGTATATAACCCAAACCACAAGGAATAAAGTAAAATTTGTCCAAAAATTTATGATTTTAATTATTAATATTGATAAAATTTTACATTGATTTGTAATTATTTCTGAGAGTTACATTGATATGTAATTTTTCCTTTATTTTTCAGTACATACTGACAATTAGAGGGTTGTTCAGTTAATTAATTTTCAATTTACAAAATAATATCATACCAAACATGTCCTAAAAGCGGGTCATTTTATGGCAAAAAATTTCGTTCAGTTTAGTATTGAGAACTTTTTGGAAAAACAGTACCGAGAAATTCAACTCTATTTTGATTCACATTGTGAATGACCGCATTAATTGTTATAGGGTTAATTATACTAATAGTCCCTATAGTTTGGGACTTGTGTCACTTTAGTCCTTAACTTTTTAATTGTGACACATTTGATCTTAAATTTTGAATCTTGTTCTAAATAAGGACAATTGAAAATATCATTAGATTTTTTAAGGATAAAATCGTCAATTTGATAAAATATAAACTAATTTGACAAAAATAAATATCAAAAAAATAATTTTAATTTTTTAAAATTATTTTTATCCACCAATGATAAAATTATATAAAATTAATAAAAATTACATGATTAATTTTTTAAAATTAATTTTACATGATTATCATCCAAACACATAATAAAAATTAATTTGGTAAAAAAAAAAAAAATAAATGTCTAAAAGATTTATCAATTTTACATAATTTTATTTTTAATAGGTAGAAATAATTTTTAAAAATTTAAAAATATTTGTTTAACATTTATTTTTGTCAAATTAGTTTATATTTTATCAAATTGACAATTTTACCCTTGAAAATTTTAATTATATAGTCAATTGTCTTTATTTTGAACAAGATTCAAAATTCAGGGTAAAATATGTCACAATTAAAAAGTCAATGATCAAAGTCACACAAGTTTCAAACTATGGGGACTATTTATGTAATTTAGCCATTGTTATATGATGGGCTTTTGAAAGTGGGATAAGCTTTCATCCGTATCATATGTCTTTATACGTCTTTATATTTTTTTATAAATTTTATTTCAGACTCGTACTAATATTTTGTAGGCTTTACAATAAAAATTATGTTTGGGTTATTTCGAGTTTTATTTTAGTAATTTCAATCATTAATTTTTTTTAAGAATATCAAATATATATATATATATAATCAGATTAAATAATTATGAAAAATATTTGGGACCTCCACACCCTAGAGTAATCACAACCCTCCATATATATGTGAGACTCACTTATGTATATATAAAATTCACATAATTAGTAATTCAGATTTATGAAATTTTATAAAAATCTTATAAGAATAGAAGTTTCAATCATTAATAATCTATTCATTAAATCACATTTCTATCTATCTATCTATTTTTTAAATGAATGATTCATAGGAGTCCCACTAGCTGTGCATTGTACACAGCAATGATTCAGGTGGATGTTTCTGAATTTTGGGTCCTTGAAATAGGGGGAAAAAGATAGATTTAGGGTGTTTGTTGGGATACTCTTAGAATTGAAAAGGTCATCAAAGTTAAAAGATATGATATAAGCAAAAGACTCAGCTCCAAACGGTTGTTTTTGAATCACAATTACAAGGACACCATATAAGAGCTTTTCGCTGTAAAAATCTACATCAAACTCGGCAGAAGCTGGGATCAACCTCAGAAACACTTTCTCTTTTATCTGGTATGTTCTTTTTTTAATTTTTTACATTTGATATGTGTGGCTCATTTTTTTTTTTTAGCATGATTTTGATTGTTGAGTAAGTAGTGATAGATTTTATCCTGCTTGAAATTAGGAATATGTTTTCATTGGCAAGTGAAATTGATAGATTTTTAATTGTTCGCAAGGTGTTTGTTGAATTGCCGGAAGGAATATGCTAATTAATTAGAATCCTGCGAATTTGCCACAATCAATCATCCATAGACCCTTCATTTTGGTGAAAAATACTCTTTGCCATAACACTTTAAAAATATATATCTGACTGGGGCCCCAGTATATCTCATTTTTTATTGTCTTTCTATTTTGCACCAGAAAAACTTCTTTGTCCTATTAGAAGTTACTTCTATGGTATTTAAAATTTTTTCTATGTATTTGTTGTTCATTTTTTTTTTTTAAAAAAAACAAATGTGATTCAAATATATAGGTATTGATGTTCAATCATTTTAGTTTTATGCATAAATATTTTATGCAACAAGTCTTAAAAGTGAATAGTTCGGATCACCGAAAGCAGTCTCAAAACAAGTCTACTAAGTTCAAACAGTCTCTCAAGTTGAGATGACAACTTGAGAGAAGTTAGACCCTATAATTTATATATCATATTGTCCATATAAGTGTGTTTGTATATATGGTGAAAAAAATTTATTCGTCTTTTGGATCCTCCAATAATGAAATCCTGATTCCATCCCTGGTCATCCCATTATTTGTTATGTGCGTTATGATGTGTTTCCTTGATGTCTTTGGATAAACAAACAAGAAAAATGAACTTCCATTAATGAATTATAATAGTAACCTGATCCCATCGTAGTTATAAGGAAAAGAAAGGAATTCTAGTTGTGGCATTAATTTCTAGTTTTTTAACTAAAATTTGGCTAAAGTCTTAACTTTGTTAGATGGAGATGAGCATTCTTTGTTCTTATTGTGGGTTATGCAGAGGCAAAAATGACCATGAAAGTACACAGCAGAAGAAGAAAATTAATTATCGGCAGTACATCGTCAGAGCATTCATTTGCGGCAGAAGTAATTGCCGGCAATGCAGATCTCTTAACAGAGATCCTTATACGTATGCCGGCAAAGTCCCTCATCAGATTCAAGTGCGTGTCTAAGGATTGGCTGTTTCTAATCTCTGATTCACAATTTTCCCGCAACCATTCTCGCCAAAATCTCAATCCCTTGTTCTCAGGACTATACATCAGCACTTCATCATCAAACGATGAACAAGTAAAGTCTGTCTCACTTGGTAACCACCACCCAAGTCTTCCGACACTGTCATTCCTTGCTGGTAATGGAGATGGTTCTGCTACAACTAGGATTAAGCACTCTTGCAATGGCTTACTGTTATGCTTGAATGGCCTAACACGGTTCATTGTTTGTAACCCGACCACCCAGAAATTCACAGTACTTCCATATCCTGGTGGCCCTTCAACATCTTCTGGACCATTTCGTGACACGTTTGGTGTTTACTTCACTTCGTCTAGATCACTTCGCCATGTGTTTGGTGCTTATTTGGCTTTTACTCCCTCAAAATCACCTCACTATAAAGTTATATTGATAAGTTACTTAATTGGCTTGTACTTAATTGACTTGTACTCTTCGGAGAGTGCGTCTTGGGAACACATAAGTGCCACCGCACCACCAGGTTACTCCTTCAGGAAAAGGGTCTTTTGGAATGGTGCAATTCATTGGATGAGTTACAAGAACTTTCACATTCAATTTGATGTTGATGCACCGAAGCTAATAGCAACTCCAATGCCTCCAAACCCTAAAATTCTTTCTGAAGATGATATTCGGTATTTTGGAGAATGTGGTGGCCATCTGCTTCTTATTCAGACTCCTGAGCACTCTTCTGTGAGATTTAGAATCCTTGAAATGGACAAGGACCACTATCTTTGGATTGTGAAGTACTGGGTCGATCTTAGACCCATAATATCTGTATTCCCTGAAATAGTTCACAGAAGCACGTTTGACGAGACCAAAATCTGTAAATTTTCTGTGCTATGTGTTGTGAAGGGAGCAAATGAAAAAGATTTTACTCTGGCGTTAGCTATTCCGGGAAAAATTGTTTTGTACAATCGGAAGTGCAAGACACTGAAGGTGCTTTGTGATTTGCCGCCACAACGGGACCATGAAGACCGAGAATCAACTTGGTATTATACTGACCAATTCATTGAAAGCCTATCTCCTATTTGATTAATGCCCTACATGCTTGAGCAGGTATACTTTCTGGACACTATCCTAATCGTTTTATATGAATTAGTTTCTTAGTGTTAGAAACATTGAATATTGTTCTGTCTCAAATGGCAGTATGGTGTTTTTCTAAAACGTTTGTGCATGTGGCTCTACTTTGTTTTGTTTTTAGGCAAATGTTAATCAATCTGCTTGGAGCATTGTTTAATGCATTATAATTTGTGTAAACAGTTCTTTGAAATGAAGATTTTTTTTTTTTCATTCAATGAAAATGATTACAGTTGTGGAAAGATATTTTGTTAAAATGAATATTTTGTAAGATAGTGTTGCTGCATCCTTAAAATAAAATGAATATCCTCAACTACTTTCAAATGAAAAAGAGAATTCAAGTATTAAGTCGAAGAATATTGAGTATTACTTGTGGGCATGTCACAAATATATCCTGACGTCCAGGGATGAAGTTGGAAATTTATTTTAAGGGGGACCAAAATAAATTTAGCAAGAAAAATCTCTTAGCAAAGAAGAAATTTTAACATGTACTTTAAGAAAAAGAAAACTAATAATGAGAAAAACTAATAAATTTATATTAATCAATAATGAAATCAATAGTATGTACTATTATAATAAATTATTTGAGATCATCTTATATGCATTATAAGAATACTTGTGCGACATAGGGAACTAATGGCAAAATTTATCAAAAAATTAGAAATTATTCTATATACAATATAAAATTATTCATATGGGGATAATAATTTCAAAAAGTTTGGGGGCATGGCCACCCCTAACATCGTCCTTGCTTATGCCACAAATTCATCCTCACGTCAATGGTGAGGATATGTTTGTGACATTGTCATAAAATAATAGTGTGTGTTAAGTAATGTAGAAACCAACAATAGTGTTTAAAGTTTATCACATTTTTATATTACATTTTGTTTGATGTTTCATGTGTCATCATTATATCTTTTCATCTTACATTTCATTTAAGAAAAGACTTTGCCTCCCGTTCAAATCTAAACTAGAAGGTGATGTTTGGGCTTGTCACAGGTCCCGTTTTGGTGATATAAACTATTCATTTTTATGAAGTTCTTAGTGTATATCATCCATGTAAAAAATTAGGTTAATATAATTATAGCCTATTCAATTTATCGCATTTGCCTCCTAAAAATTGACAATCAATTTTAAAAATAAAATAAAATAAAATAAAATATCAGTGGTCTTTTTTTATTGTTTTATTTTTTTATTTTTATTTTAACTGAATGGTCTCTTTTGTTTACTATCTCACAAATCATCATTTCATAGGCTAGAATTGTCTCTTTTGTCCCTATCGCCATTATTTCCAAAAATGACAACATTCCCTTTTGGCAATCGCACAATGGGGATTGTACAATCTCAGCAGCCTACTCCTTTCTTAGCAACCATTCTTCTCCAAAAAATTGGTCTTGGCTTTGGAAGAATAAATGTCTTACAAAAGTAAATTACTTCTCGTGACATTGTGCTTATAATCGCTGACCGGTTAAAAGTTGCCTAAACTGGATCGCCATGCCTATTCTTTGTCATCGTTGTCAACTTGTGACTGAAAGCCCGATACATGCTTTAAGAGACTGTATTTGGGCCAAGGCTGTGTGGATCAGGCTTCATCCTCCCTTTGATCAACAAAGCTACTTTAATCTATCCATTAAAGAGTGGCTCATCCTAAATCTCGCTACTCCCCATAAAGTCCCTAATCTTAACCTGCCAAGGACACTTCTTTTTTCCTTTGCTATTTGGCAAATTTAGCTCTCTCGCAATTCTAGCCTATTTACAACATCCATTAGCTCTCTCAATTTCCAAATCAAAACTATCTGGAGGCAATCTGTTGAATACTTCCATTTAGCCTACAAAATTCATATTCCCACCATCACTCATACTCTATGGGTAAAATGGAAACCACCCTCAACTTGCTATGTCAAACTAAACAGGGATGGATGTGCTCTAGGACAACTGGGTCCAGCAAGCATTGCGCGACTGGTTGTTAGGTTTTAGCCAAAATATAGGAAATGCTACAAGTATGGTTGCTGAATTAAGGGGTATCTGCACAGGATTATTACTTGCATGGCAACAAGGATACTGTTTGCTTGAGTTAGAAGTAGATTCATTTGTCACGTATTTTCTCCTTACTTCTAATCCTGTTACTTCACCGTAGATTCAATCTTTGGTTGATGACTGCAGGTTACTCCTGGGGTGTATATGGACTGTTCAACTTCATCATGTTTACCAAGAGGCGAATTTTGTTACTGATGGGTTGGCCAAGCAAGCTCTTTGCTCACTGTTAAGCTCGCTTGTTTTGTATCCACATAGCCCCTATTTGTACGACCTATCACCTCTTTATAAATAAATAATACTCGCGTTTTGGATATGTATATTTATAAATGTTGGATAACATAATATAAATTTTGCATTATTGAAAACAAGAATATAAACCTAGAGAAATAGAGAAACACAATAACCGGGTAGACATAATTTGATTTAAAGCCATGCCTTTCAAATTGAAAGGTTGAAATGCCTTATAATTTATCTTATGTGTTTCTATTGTTTTGATGTATAGGCTTTTTTTTATTTATTTAAAGATAAGTTTTATTTTTCAACCTTATACTTTGACTCAAAAATAAATAAATAATTTTGGTAAAACCATTTTTAGTTTCTCCATTAGAATTTCTTGTTAAAAAATAACACGGATCTCAGTTATGAGTACTTCAATAATTAGTTAATTTAGCTATAGTTAAAATTTGACAGACTAATTTGTTTTTACATTTTACAATGGAATTCATATAAGAAATTTTATGTGATACTTTCTGAAAATAAAATAAATAACATTTACATGAGTCTAAC
Source organism: Camellia lanceoleosa (assembly GCA_025200525.1). NCBI lineage: Eukaryota > Viridiplantae > Streptophyta > Magnoliopsida > Ericales > Theaceae > Camellia > Camellia lanceoleosa. Next base: position 31,477,951 of record CM045759.1, read on the forward strand.
AATACTAAATAAAACCGACAGAGCTTGGTTGAGTTGGTAATGATTGGATTCTTCGCCTTTAAGGCTTAGGTATGATTTCCATTGCCAACAGTCTTCATTGGTAGGCAATCTATAAGTTCAATGTAAATCGTCGTTGAGACTTGTGGCTAACACTGGATTAGGGTAGCCTCTCCTCACCTAAAATTTTAATTCCCCCCCCCCCCCTCCTTCAAAAAAAAAAAAAATACTAAATAAATATTTGTAACTCCTAAAACCACTCTTAATTATTTGCATGACAAGTGTCAAATTTTAATTTGTCAAACATTCCATCGTATGAGGTCCAACCTTAACGTCACATAATTAGGAGTTATTTAAGGGTGATAAATTAGAGGAATGTAGTATTTTTGTATTATTCATTACCAAATATAACATTAACTGGCCATTTAGACAGTGAATAAGTAAAGACACTCTAAGATTTATATGATAATCCAAGATTACTTATTTTTATCATTAATTTCACTTTTAACTAATTAAATTTTAGTTTTTAAAAATAACTTCTCGCTAAGGAAATAGTTACAATTACTTGTGTTTGTCATTATATGTGCATATATATATAAAGATAAATTACAAATACACCTTTTGAGATTTGATTAAAAAATAAAATTTTTATTTAATAAAATTAATTTTAAAAATAAAATTCTTAACTAATTTCTTATATAATAATAAAATTATCTAAATTATAAATTGAAATAAATTTCTAACATTATTAAAACTGTTAATTAACTTGATAATTTATTAATAAAATGGGCCATTATACTTTCCAGAATTATTAAAGCATCTCCGACCCACCCTCTATCTTCATATATGACAGATTTTTCCTTCCACCCCCAAAACCATCAAGGGGGATGGGTTGATCCTTCAAATACGGAGGGAGGATGAGAATAGGGGTGGACATTCGTCAAACCGAGCCAACACTACATAATAAGGGATTTTGTGTCTGATAAGTCAGGTCTGGCTTGGCCTCAACATTGGGCCTTTACATTTGCCCAAGCCTGGCCCAAAAAATAACTATAAATCTCAAACCTAACCATCGGGTTATATGTTAAAAAAAATTAAAACATTTCATAATCAAATTCAATCACACTAAATAAATATATTGACATTATTATAAATTGAAAAATTTTATGTAAAAATTAAAAGATTTCTTAAATAAATCCAATCACACATCATTACAAATATGATTTTCAATAAAATCAATAAAGATAAAGTCTAGATCAAAAAATATTTTTTTAATATATTATAATTAATTAATTAACTTATTTATTTAATAGCGGGCCAAACCGGATTAGGTTGAAAGTATAAATTCCGAGCCCAACCCATTAATATATTGGGCTGAAAATATCGGGCCAATTCGTTCCTGTGGGCTAAAACAATCTTTTCAAACCCTTAACAAATAGGGTTAGGCCAAGCGGGCTCAGCAGGCTAACAAGCTGATGTCCATTCCTAGTATCTCTACAACACTATTCATTATTTTAAATACTAATTTGGTTCTCAAAACCTTTCCTTTGAACTTTATCTCCAATCATATCCCTTTATATTTTTAGTTATATGTTACAAAATGCAAATAACTTTGAATTTTTATAAAGTTAATAGTATTTAAAAAAAAAAGAAGGTGAAATTAAACCTTTGAAATGAATCTAATATTAAATATATTTAAAAAAAGTTTGAAAATTAATTATTTATTAATGAATAAAATTATTCACTTTTTTAGATAAATATTTTAGAAGAAAATCTTTAGAGAAGAAAACGAAGATTTGTGATTAGAGTTGGTGAATAAAAAAATGTATTTTCATTCTCTATGGGTTGAAGATGCTCTAAGGAGCAATTCATTCAAGCAAATTTGCATAGTGTGTTTTGTAATTTTCCTTATATTATTTGTTAACTTGACACAATATTTGTACTTGCCCTCAGTGGCGACTCCAGAAATCTTGATAGATAGGTCATTCCAAAAACTTAAGTTCCACACATTCTATGACATGGAAAAAAAAAATTATAAACAAACTAACATTTGAATTTCTCAAATTTAAAGTAGAATAAACTTATAATAAAATACAATTGTCTTAACAAAACAAATATATAAATTTTTATAATTTCGATAAGATGTCAATTTTAATGTATAAATTTTTACAATTACATTCAACAAGTTGTCATTTTTTGTAATCATTGCATAGTAATTTCATTGTCAATAGTGTCAAAACACTTTATTTTCTATATATGTGATGAAGACATTGATTTGGGATTGGGAGACTGCTGCAATGCGCAGCAGTCACTGTTGCACGACCAATGAAGCCTTTTTCGGGTCTCATTTTGACGATCCGAACCATTCACTTTTAGAAAATATTGGGTAGAATATACTTGCAAAACTTTAAGTTAATCGGACATTAGTATCTCTTTCATGAAGACATATTTGTATCTAAAAAATTGAATGGTAAATTTAATTTTAAATATAAATCTAAATACAAATACGGTTTGATGAAAGCGGTACCAATGTCCAATTAATTTGAATTTTTACAGACATGTTCTACTTGATGCCTTCTAAAAAGTGAACAGTTCGAATTCTCGAAATGAGGCCCAGAAAAGACCCCATTAACCGCGCAACACCATGTGCAGCAGCTTTCTCAAGCTCCATTAATCTCCCATTGTTGGAATAAGGCTCGAAAATGGCCCCTAAAACCACGCAAAACCATGCGCAGCAGCCTTCCCAAGCTTCATTGATCTTCTATTCGGTTATGCAACTGATTCTTTATATATTTCATTTTTGAGAAAACTCTGTTTACTGTAACAGTCACAACCGATAAAAGTAATGCTAATTTCACAAGCAAATAATGAGTTCCTACAAAGTTTTGATTTATAATGAATGGGTTTCCTTATTTTATTTTATTTTTTAATGGGATCAATTAGTTATTAACAAAAAATTTTGCCATAAAACCTTTTTTTTTTTTTTCTTTCTTTCTTTTTTTCAATAGTTTGTGGCACATTGATGGATGGATGCGGGAAAATTCTATTTCCACACACCATTTAATCTATATACATATTATATCTTAGTTCACACACTTATGAATTTGATCATATGTTATTATTTTCATTTCACACACCAAATGTTCTAACTATAACCCTAACTCATAATATGTACACAAACCACCCAAATAGATTTTTTCATACACTACACCTTCAAACCCCTAAATCATTCACTGTGCACAGTATTTCAAAAACTCAAACCAAACAAACAACTAATTCATTTTGGTTACCTAGTTCAATTCTTAATAGAAAATGATAGCTGCTTGCCAACCCTATTCTACCTTTCATGAGTTTTACCTCGTTCAATACCTTAAACGGCAGTATACCATATTTGACCTACAAAAAGATTGTAAAGCAAGTATTACAAGGAGGATTCAAAAAAATTGTACCCATATATCATGATTCTGAAAAATAAACTAGAAATTGTGATAAACATATGAACATCAAATGAATATTGACAATCCAATACTTCCAGCAAAACATGACTCCATTAAAAATCTATATTGAGTTTCACTGCATTCTTGAAGGTAAGGAATGTGTATCTCTATCTTATTTTGTAGTTATTAGAATAAATTTGCAAAAATAAGTTATAAATTTATCATTTTCGATAATAGTTCGATGTTGGTTGGTGATGAGATGAAAATAATCCATTCGATACTGGTTTTCCAAATCAAATAGATTTATTCAGTTTTGTATTACCAAAATTTGTGTATTCGTTCAATTTTGTACTTCCAAAAAAATTTAGACAGTTGAAAATTGAATTAACCTATATTTTCTGGTCCAAAATCATGAAATTATCTCGACAGTTGATTTCAGAACATAATGAAAATTTTCGGCATTGGTTTGCCAACTGAGAATTGCGAACCAAAAAAAAATATTAAAAAAAATCAAATTTTGCACATAAAACTCACCTTTTCATCGCCACATTAGTTGTAATGGAGAACAATAGAGTGTTGTAATGAAAGAAGTGAAAAACAATGGAGGAACAATATAGGTTTTAATTTTTTTGTTTTTATAAAAGATATGTATTGAGAATTATTGTTTTCAAAAGAAGTGTTTACGTATAGATCCTAATAAGTGGATTTATTGTATAATAGGTCCTATAGCAAAAAAATTTCATAAAAAGTCACTAATTGTAAGTATTAGCGATAATTTATAAAAATAATGACAAAAAAAAGTCGCTAATTATCAATTTTTAGCGACATATATAAAAAATTGTCACAAAAAAATTATTTTTAGTGACATTTTTACCAAGACTTATTTTCAATACGACTTGATAAGAATTAAGTCTAATTAATAGGACCTATTGGTAGTTTACCCAACTTAATATTTAGTGTGTATTGATATATATTATGGTCATTTTATGTTATGGTAAAATTGTAATAAAAATTTATTTCATTAAAGCCATATTTATTTGGGCTGACTGGATTCAGTTGGATTAACATTTCCATGACTAATAGTCCTAGGACTACGAATCTCTTTGGATTATATATCCTATCTTATGTTTGGATTGAGTTAGGATTGTAAGGAGGGACTAATAATCCAGATTTTGACTTAGTCCTTCAATTTATATCCCACCATCTTTGTGAAATTGAATAGTCCATTATATGTGGATACCATATCCGAATGGATTGTTAGTCCATACTTCAATTGTTTAACCAAACATGAAATTAATAATTTTATTAGATTATTAGTCTAATTATAAAGCTCATATCCACCCAAACAAACATGGCCTAAGTGTGTACACAAAGATTAAAAAGCGCGTGAAAATAGAGTTTTCCGTGATGGGACCCAATTATTGGCTCTATGGGCCGTCGATCTCAGGTTTATATATGCCCTTTTTTTTTTTTTTTGTCTTTTTTTGATTGAATATATGCCTTCCTCGATCATGTCATAATAGCTTCTTCTGGTTCTAAAACTAGTCCTACACTACACACTCTTGCAATGGTTTAATTCTGTGCACCAATTATGGTCACTCAGTGTCGCAATACATTGTTTGTAATCCCACTACCCAGAAATATACACTACTTCCCCAACCCCATCATGGCGATCTAACTTTTTCAACTGGACCATACACATACTGTCAATTTCGTGGTGCTTTCATGGCTTTTGATCCTTCTAAATCACCCCACTACAAAGTTTTATTGTTTAATTACGATTATGCTAATCATAAAAACTCTTACATTGGGTTTGGTTGGAGGTTTTGGGAGAGAGATTTAGAAAAAGAAAGAGAAAAGATGTATCAAACTAGATAAAATATAAATATATTTTATTCATATTTTATCTACTTTTTTTCATTTTCCTTCTCAAATCTCCCAATCAAATACAACATTACAAAATTAAAATCTACAGTTCAGAGACTTGGGCCTTGTTTGGTTTGTTTTTCAAAAAAAATTTTGGGAAAAATTCTCTACAAACAAAATTTGAAGAGTAATCAAACAAAACAAATTTTTCCAAAAAAAATTTCAAAATTTTGTTTGGTTACCTACTTTCCAAAATCACTCCCTCTCTCATACACATCAAATCAATCACTTTTTTTAAAACTCTCTCTCCAAAACAATTTTCTAAAACCATTTCTGAAAAAATGCAAACCAAATAAGTTTTCGTACTTTTTATCTCAAAAACTACTTTACAAACACAAACCAAACACACCCTTAGTTTTTGAAACAAATTCATGTTGATGGATTGCGGGGTGGTGGTGTTGAACACATCCCATTGGGTCTTTGTAATGGCGCAATGCTACTAGTTAAGCTATGATACTAATGATAGCATTCACATTCGGTTTGAGGTTGAGGAAGAGAAATTGATACAAACTCCAATGCCTCCAAACCCTAAAATTCTTTCCCGTGATAAGATTAGGTATTTTGAAGAATATGATGGGCATTTGGTTCTTATTCAGATTTATCAGCTTTCTACTTTGAGATTTAGAATCCTTCAGATTGACAGGGATTACAACAGTTGGATTGTGAAGTACCTGGTCAATCTTAGTCCCATTTTATCTTTATTCCCTAACGTAGTAAACACAACCATTACTAGATTCTGTAAATTTTATGTGCTCTGTGTCGTGAAGGGAGTAAATGAAAAGGATTTTATGCTAGTGATAGCTATTCTTGGCAAAGTTATTTCTTATGATCTCAACACCAAGACATTGAAGGAGCTTAGAGATTGTTAGCCAGAGGATCCTGAAAATTGGGAAGCATCTTGGTATAATTTGTATCCATTCATTGAAAGCCTATCACCTGTTTGATCAATGTCCTACATGTTTCGGCAAATATGTCCCTCAATAAACTCTTCTAAATTTTTATCTGCTTAAAAGTTTTAGACAGTTTCTTGGTCTGTGATGCTACTACTATCATCTTTTAATTTATAGATTCTATTTTAAGCTTGCATTAGAAATAAATTCTTCATTGATCAATTAAGGTCGAAATACAATTGATGTATATAGTTCATTCCACAGTTTACTTCCCTTGATTGCAGTTCTAGAGGCTAGAAAGAATCAGCTTGATTATCACTTTTAAAAGTGCTTTATGTTAGAGCCTTGTTTTGACCTCTATTGACCTCTATTATATATTAACTCTGAAGAAGAGTGAATCTTGTTTATTATTGATCTAACTATTACATTATATAAACTCACAGATCTGTAACTAACCATCAAACAAACTAAATGCATACAATACAACGGAACTGCTTAGATGTTACACAGCTCATGGCTTGTGATACACCTTCATACGTGTCTGCACATGGTCAGCTTTCGTGGATTGCTGCTCTTGCACTCCTTTTGCACTATGTGCTCTGTTGCAGTCTATTTGATCTGCTACAGTAGCTGCAGCCTTGGACTCAGTAGCTGCAGCCTTGAATTGCTTGGACTGCTGTGTTATGTTGAACCATGTTAAGTCTTCATCAACCCCCCTCAAGCTGAATGGGACAGCAGTCACCAGAAGCTTGGATTGTAGATAATGAAACCAAGAGACAGACAATGGTTTAGTAAAAATATCAGCTATCTGCTCAGAGGAAGGAACATGGCGAATTTGAAGTTTTGTTTGAAGAACCTTTTTGCGAACAAAATGATAATCTAGTTCAATATGTTTGATCCGTGCATGGAAAACAGGATTAGAAGCAAGGGAAACAGCAGACAGATATTCACACTAAAGAGTAGGAATAGTGGAAGAGGACAAGAACATTTCAACCAAAAGCATTTGAACCCAGGAAGCTTCAGTTGTAGCTTGAGCTAATGATCTATATTTTGCCTCAGTGGAAGACCTAGCAACAGTAGGTTGTTTTTTGGCTTGCCAAGAAATAAGGTTGGAACCCATAAAAACACAAAATCTAGAGATAGATCTGTGGTCAGATTGATCACCAGCCCAGTCTGCATCAGAGAAGATATGCAGATCAAAAGAACCAGGACTGAAATTAAGGCCATAGTGCAGAGTGCCTTTAAGATACCTAAGGATCCGTTTGACTGCTACAAAATCTATTACAGTAGGCATATGCATATGTTGACAAGCCATGTTAATAAGAATGGAAAGATCAGGTCGAGTAAGAGTAAGGTATTGAAGTGCTCCCACAATACTTCTATAGAGAGAAGGATTATGAAATGGCAAGGAATCATCAAAAGAAGAAGATAGAGGTTTGAGAGGCAAAGGAGAGGAGTAAGGCCTACATTCGGCAAGACCTGCCTTGATTAAAATATCAGAGGCATATTTATGTTGGGACAAAAACAAACCAGGAGAAGTATGGTGTACAACAATACCTAGAAAGTAATTAACCAAACCAAGATCCTTGAGAGCAAAAACTGAATTCATATGAGAGATGAGAGATTGAATATGAGAGGAGGAGTTGCTAGTGAGTAAAATGTCATCAACATAGACAAAAAGATAGGTAATGGTGGAAGAAGTTTTCTGAATGAACAAAGAATGATCACATTGACTATGAACAAAACCCGTGGAAAGAAGATAGGAAGAAAAGGCAGTATACCAAGCCCTAGGAGCTTGTTTAAGCCCATAGAGAGACTTGTTCAAGTTACAATCAAAAGAGGGTTGATTAGAACAAACAAAACCAGTTGGCTGGTGTATAAAAACATCTTTATCAAGAGTACCATGCAAGAAGGCATTTGAGATGTCTAACTACCTAATAGACCAGTTAAAGTGAAGAGCTAAAAAAAACAAAATCCTGACAGTAGGTTGTTTGGCAACTGGAGAAAAAGTATCATGAAAATCCACACCCTCTTCTTGCAAGTAACATTTAGCAACCAACCTGGCCTTGTACTTAGCAATGGTACCATTAGAATGTTTCTTGATTTGAAACACCCATTTACAACCAATAACATGTTTGGCAGTAGAAGGTGGAACAAGAGTCCAGGTATGCTGAGTTTGGAGAGCTTGAAATTCGGTTTGTATAGCTGCCAACCAATGAGGAGACTGGAGAGCTTCTTTATAAGAGGTAGGTTCAATGAGAGATGGAGAAAGAGAAGTTGAGAAACACAGAGAAGAAGCAGCCTTGGACCTGGTAACCATAGGATGAGTATTAGAGAAAGAAAGAGGAGGATGAGGAAGAATAGGTATTGTTAATTGAATACCAGGATAAGCAGACAAGGAATGACATCAAGAGGAAGAAGAAGTCGAGAGAGAAGTAGACAGTACAGAGGAGACAGGTAAAGTAGAAGTAGAAGAAGAATCAGAAGAATGAGAGAACTGAAAGAAAGAAGGAGGGGAAGCAACAGTTGGAGAAGGCCAAAAGAAAGACTGAAGAGTAGACGAAGAAGGAGAAGATGAGAAAGAAGAGGAGGCTGTAGCAAAGGGAAAATGAGTTTCATCAAAAATTACATGCCTAGAGATATAGACTCTACCAGTAGCAGGATCCAAGCATCTATACACCTTCATGAAGGAATGATAACCAATGAAGACATAGGGAAGAGATCGAGGCTTAAGTTTGTGGGTAGTATATGGGCGAAGCCAGGGATAACAAAACACTCTCAGAAAAGAATAGTCAGGTTGGGTACCAAACAAAATTTGAAAATGACTAAGACAAGGAGATTGAGACCTAGGCAATCTATTAATGAGATATACAGCAGTAAAGACTACCTCAAACCAAAACTTGAGAGGCAAAGAGGAGTGATGCAAGAGAGTTATAGCTGTTTCAATAATATGTATATGTTCTATTTCTGCCAATCTATTTTGAGATCGAGTATGAGGGCAAGAAAACTGATGAACAAGACCATTTTCTGTGAATTTTTTTTTGAAATTTATGATTAGAATATTCACCACCACCATCGGATATGAAAATCTTAAGAGAAGTAGAGAATTGTTTTTCCACAAACACCTTGAACTCCAAAAAATTAGTAAAGACCTCACTCTTGTAGTGTAAAGGAAACAACCAGGTAAAGCCACTAAAAGCATCAACAAACAGAACATAGTAGCTATATTGAGAGTGATCTTGAGTAAAAGGGCCCCAAACATCACTATGATGAGGGCAAGAGATTGATTGACAACAGAATAAGATAAGGTAAAAGGCAAATGATGACTTTTAGCCACACAACAATGAGAACAAAGTCCATTATTATCTTTATTACAAACAATAGGAACAGACTTAGCTATAGTATTGAACTTAGTAGTTGAGGGATGACCTAATCTCTTATGCCACAAAGTAGAAGAGATGCTTTGAGAAACATAAGCCTGTGGAGGAGAGGAAAACTGATAAAGACCATTAGAGTGAAAACCTCTAAAAAGCACTGCCTTCGAAGTTTTGTCTTGAACAACAAAGGAATTTTTATCAAAGTGGTGGTACAATTATTGTCTTGAGTGAGCTGATGAACAGAAATAAGATTGGAAGAAATTTGGGGAACATGAAGTAAATTGTTTAATTGAAAACGAAAGGTAGGAGTAGGAAGAATACTAGCTCCACTATGGTGAATAGGAAGAGAATCTCCATTGCCTACCACAACCTGATCAGGACCTTGATAGGGTTGATATAGATGCATATGTTGCAAGTCATTAGTGATGTGAGTGGTAGCAGCTGAATCAAGATACCAAGGAGAAACTTCAGATAAAGAAGAATAAGGAACAGGACCTGCAGCAAAAAAAGCTTGAGGAGTTGTAGTAGATAGAGAAGAAACACCAGGATAGAGAGAGGACAGAGAATAGCCGCCTTGAGTCAGTGAACCAGAAGTAAAACCATATGAAGGTGTATAAGCTGGTGCATAAGCTGGATTCATGCGGTTGCAACATTCAAGAGCTCTGTGATTGTTTTTGCCATGGATTTGACAAACAAGACCTGAACCACGACGACCTCTGTAATTAGAAAAATTGATATAGCGGCCTTTGCCACGAGAATTGGAACGATTTCCTCTGTAAGTAGAAAAATTTGATCGATTAGTGCCTGACTGAAAATGTTGATGTTGTGAACTTTGAGAGGACTGATATGGTGAAGCTAGGGTTTGATGTACAGAAGGAGTTCCTTAAACCACAGAGAAAGCAACATTAGGAGAAGCATGTAGAGTGATCTTCTCAATATGAATTGCCTCAGAACACAATAAAGAGGACATTTCTTCCATGGTTACAGCACCAGATCTGGCTCGAATAACTGTTTTGAATAAGTTATACTCATCAGGAAGACCATTCAAAACAAGAAGAACAAGATCCTCATCATCGATAGGTGTAGTGACCAATGCAATTTGATCCAAAATTTCCTTGAACTATTGCAGATAGGCCTCCATAGTCTGAGATTTCTTTGAAAGTGATTGAAGTTTGTTCTTGAGTTGATGAATATGTGATCGTGATAAAGCAGTGAACCTTTTTTCCAAAGCAAGCCATATATCACGACTATGCTGCAGATGCAATACGGAGGAAAAAACTAGTGGTGACAAGGTTGCAATTGAACAACTCAGAAGATGTGCATCAATAAGCTTCCATTTGCTGAATTCTGGAATAGTGATTGAAATGTTATGTGCATTCGCAGTTGTAGGAGGAGGACAATCAACTGATCTATCAAGATATCCCAAGAATTCTGTAGCTCTAAACAGATTCTGAACTTGACTTTTCCAAATTAGATAATTTGACGAGTCAAGTTTTGCTGTGACTAGTGAATTGAGATTGGAAAGATTAAGAGAAAGATTTGGCATTGAAGATAACGCCATTATTGAATGCTCGTTAGAGCTCTACAGGCTCTGATACCATAAAACAAGATTGAATCTTGTTTATTATTGATCTAACTATTACATTGTATAAACTCACAGATCTGTAACTAACCATCTAACAAACTAACAAATCTTTCAAACAAACTAACTGCATACAATACAAGGGAACTGCTTAGATGTTACACAGCTCATGGCTTGTGATATATCTTCATACAAGTTTGCACTTGGTCAGCTTTCATGGACTGCTACTCTTGCACTCCTTTTGCACTGTGTGCTTTGTTGCAGTCTACTTGATCGATTACAGTAGCTGTAGCCTTGAACTAATTGGACTGTTGTGTTAAGTTGAACTGTGTTAAGTCTTCATCAAACTCAAGTATCATTTAGATTGTTCTGATTGCCGAAGAGGTTATGTTGAATTCATTCACTTCATGGTCAATGGCGGAACTACAGAAGGACTGGTGGGAGCCACGACACTGCCCATTTTCTATCTAAATCTCTTATATACAGGTTAGGAATTTTATGATACATATCCCTTTAAAAGTATGTACCATATCCCTCAATTATGAAAATATGTGGTTTTAGCTATAAATCATGTTGGTACTTAGTTATGAGCTTTGTGCCAGTTAAATTTATAATAAAGTTGGTTATGAGATTTTTATTAGGACTTAAATTAGTTTTCGTTATGATACTTTTTATTTTTAATATTTGGTTATGAATCCAAGTTGCCTTCTGTGAGGGTTTGTGGTGTTTTGTTATGAATTGAAAGTGATCTTGGTTCTGGATTTTTTGTTATGATTCAAATTGGTCGTAGTCAATGTTGGCACCATAAATCTGCAATTATTATTATTATTATTATTATTATTATTATTATTATTATTATTATTATTATTATTATTATTATTATTATTATTATTATTATTTATGTATATAATTGCAGGACATGTGGCATCCTCCTACTTATTTGGAAATTATGAGAAGTTTATGAAATGTGAAAAGATGATGGAGAATAAAGTGGAGAATATGGAGCATGAATTGGAGGTTAAAGGAAGTTATGAAGACATGGAGGGATATATGGCATTGTGGGAATAAAGATGGAAGAGTGGGTAGTTTTAGGTGGTTATTGGGTAGTTATTACTGGAAGTTTTTTCCTACAAATATTTGTCTATAAATAACCATTCATGGCTACATTGTAAAAGATCGAGAGCTCAAATCAAAGACAATTGATTTCAATATTTCTTGTCATTTTTCTTATCTTAGGAGTAGTTTAACATAGATTTATATTTGGAAGCATTTATTTTTAGCACTTCCTTTTCGAAGCATCTTATGCACTTCCTTTTCAAAGCATAGGAGTAGATGTAAGTAATTATTACTTTGATTGTTCACTCAATCGTCTCTCTGTCTCCTTCATTCTTCTTTTAATTTTTCTTTTCTCTACACTTGACAATTTTGAAGTCCTCATCATTGAGACAAAAGAACCGTCAATGCAATCGCTTGATAATTGACTTGAATTTAATCTGTAAGTGTAATAACCCCGACCCGTAATTAGCTACTAATCAGTGATTAAAGATGCTAATTGAGTGGATCAAATGAATTATGGGATTAATATGTAAACTGCATGATATTTGGCCTTCTATCTGTTACTTATAGAATATCTGTTTGGAATTCCACTTTAATATGTAAATTGAAAGCCTTATCGGCATCTGAAACCGAATTTGACTACACTGATATGTTATTTGGAATTTTTAGAACCATATGACAAATTTTATTAAAAATTGATTCAGAACGATTAATTAGGTTGTGTTTGGTTAGCCTAATGTGCCAATTAATGCATTATATCATCATGACTATATATTCAACACATTTAGCTCTTTTCTCTCATTTCTTGAGTGCCAAAATCTGAGAATTCATCTTAGGGAGAGAGAGAGTGCAATTCTAGAGAGAGAAAGGTAGAAATTAAAGGTAGAAGTTAAAGGCTTTGCTTGAGTTCATCAATTTTGTGCAAGAATGTAGTTAATTCTAGACTATAGGTATGAATTCAACCCCTAAATTATGAATCTAAGTTATCAACATGAAGATTATGTGTTTAAGGGTGTGTATTGAGCTTAGAAGGAAGATTTGAGTTGCAATTCATGCATGCATGTACAGTTTCTTACAAATTGAGCATGATTTCCATGAATCCTCTCTTGCATGTTTGAAATTCATCTTCATTTGGGGAAATCATCAAGTTTCAAGTTGTTTTGTGGTATTTGATCATGTTTTGGGAAGCTCAAGACCAAGAAAACACATGCATGTTGTGTTCATGAACATTTATCATGTTCTAAGTTGAAATTGTGAGTTTTTAACAAACTCTTGGGCCATGATTTTATGAAATAATATGTAATTCTTCATGTTTTACAAGTTTACTATGCTATCTCAAGTTTTGGGGCCCAAGAGATGTGTTTTGAAGGTTGGAATTCGAGTTTTGAGCTTGAAGGTGCAATCTGGAAATTCTAGAATTTGTATCTACGCTTGAGTGTGGGAGTTCACGCTCGAGCGACCACTCTGAGTGCGTGCACTCCGCTCGAGCGACCAAAAGTCCGCTCGAGCATGAATTGCAAGCTCCCAGAAGTTTCATGTCTTTTACAGATCGCTCAAGCGAAGGAATGTGCGCTCGAGCGACCATTCACATTTTGCATGTCCGCTCGAGCGAGGAAAGCTACGCTTGAGCGTGGACCTTATTTTTCAGAAATTTTGCCTAAGTGTTCCAAGGCATGTTTTGGCATTCTCATTGCATCTTAGGCATTCCTAAACCTTAATTAAGCCATAGTAATGGGGGTATGGATTAGAAACACACTAAGAAAAGAATGTACTAAGTTCCGAAACTGCAAGTGTGTGTGTTTTAGGCAATGTGATAAGAAAGAATTAAAACCTATGTAATGAAAGTTAAGCCTTAATGGCCACTTGAATGTGTAATGATAAGACATGCTTGTGTTATGTATTTTGTGATTGTAGGTCAAGACTCGAGGATTGATTGACCGCTTACTGGAACCACTGTGAGTAACGTTATTGTAAAGATACGTTCATATGAATTACGTTCCAAATGAAATATGATAAGTTCTGATTTCTGAAATGATATCTATTTTCGTGAACGAATATTCCATGTTTGAAATCTATTATGGCATCCATAGATAGTCCCAAGTCATGGGGGACGGCATGAAAATACGGGTCCATGACATACATGTGATTACGAGATCTCGTTAGCCACTTCATTGTGGTGATATGTGTTTAATCGGTATCCGGAACCGATTACTCTAGTCGGAAGATGTTCTGTGATGTGTTCTATGAGATATACCATTATTATGTTCTGATATGAGAATGATTATGCTCTGGTCTGTTTTCGGCTTATGATATATTCGGATTTCATTCACTAACTCCTTTACCTTAATGTTATTCACTGGGCTTTAGCTCACTGTGTGTATATATATATGTAGGTGGACATTCTGGAGTTCGAGCCTGAAGGCTTTTGTTCGGATCTGTGTTCTGTTGTCAGCCAACCATTGTGCCTCGCGTGGAGGTTCCCGAAACATCCTGTGTTTAAGTTCTGTTGTTTTTATACATCTAAGAATTGATTTGATCTTGTTGGCTGTACTTAAGATGCTATGTGTGTGGGTATAATGTATGAATGACTATTGAATCCATATATAAAGTTTTAAATATTCCGTTTCATATAAGTCAGCACAGCTCATTGGACAATTTTAATTATGTATTTGCTTCCGCTAGCCCCTCAATTTTGCTAATCAGTTCTGAGGCCTTCGGTAATCCAAGGATTACTGGCCGGCTACAATGCTTAAAAGGGGCTCTCGGACACCACAACCCAAATGATTAACAAGATTCCAAGTCAACCCGACACCTCGACAAGATCACTCAAGGTCAACTAGGGAGAAATGAAATTAGTGCTACACCTGGTCATCACAACCTCCCCACCACAGGAAATTTCGTCCCCAAAATTTAAACAAACCAATCAAACGAAGGTTTTCTAGTGATTTATGATCATTTAACAACATCATCAAGTTGCAACATCAATGTTCAATCAATATTTGTCATTCCTTTCATCATCATTTCATCAAAACAATATTCATTTATACAAGACATATGAAATAAAACATCTTTAGCAAAGTATCATTCTTTCACAATACATAAAGAAACTTGTGACCCACAATTCACACTTTGTCCCTTCAACACTAGGGGGAAAATATTACAAATTAAAACAAACAACTAAGCATGCTCAAATAAATCCGGATACTTGGAGCGGACTTCCGCTTCCCTTTCCCACGTTGCTTCCTCAACTCCATGGTGTCTCCACAACACCTTCACTAATGGTATGGTTTATCCCGTAACACTTGCTCCCGGGTATCTAGGATTTGAACCGATCACTCTTCGTAAGAGGCATCTTCATTTACCTCCAAATCAACCCAATCTAACACATGAGAAGGGTCAGGTTCGTACTTCCTAAGCATGGACACATGAAACACATTGTGAGCTCCCGAAAGTTGTGGCGGTAAAGCTAATCGGTATGCCACTTTCCCAATTCTCTCCAATATCTTGAAAGGCCCAATGAACCTCGGAGACAACTTCCCACTCTTGCTAAACCTCATTAAACCCCGCCTAGGTGAGATTTTAAGGAACACATGATCACTTACTTCAAAAGACAAAGGTCGTCTCCTCTTATCGGCATAACTTTTCTGTCGGCTTTGGGCCATAGCTAACCTCTTCTGAATGAGAGAAACTTTCTCGGTTGTTTCCCTAACAATTTCCAAACTCAATAACGGTGTATCCTCCACCTCGGCCCAACAAACTGGTGATCTACAAAGTCGGCCATACAAGGCCTCAAACGGCGCCATCTCGATACTAGCTTGGTAACTATTGTTGTAAGCAAACTTGATCAACGGTAAATGTCTCTCCCAAGACCCCTTGAAGTCTAGGACACAAGCTCTAAGAATGTCCTCCAAAATCTGAGTAGTATGCTCTGACTGCCCATCAGTTTGAGGGTGATAAGCGGTGCTAAAGGTCAACTTGGTTCCCAACGCATCTTGAAGGCTTTGCCACAGTCGGGCAGTAAAACGAGAATCCCTATCTGACAAAATGGTTATTGGAACCCCATGAAGTCGAATTATCTCTCTAACATACAATTCTGCCAAGTGCTCAACTGAGTTGCTAGTATGCATTAGAATGAAGTGTGTAGACTTAGTCAGCCTATCAACAATTACCCAAATGGCATCATTGCCCCGCTGTGTTCTAGGAAGCCCAACTACGAAGTCCATGGTCACATGCTTCCATTTCCACTCGGCTATTGGTAAGGGTTGTAACAAACCGGCCGGTCTCTGGTGTTCGGTCTTCACTTGTTGACAAGTAAGGCACTTGGAAACAAAGGATGCGACATCCCACTTGATACCCCTCCACCAAAACTGACGACTAAGGTCACGATACATTCTGGTGCCTCCCGGATATACTGTAAGGCGTGAGTGATGGAACTCTCGAAGCACTTCCTTTCTACAAGATTCAGGTATAAACAAACGGCCTAGGTAGCATACACTTTGATCCGAGTGAATGTTCAAACCCTTTTCTTCCTTTCCATTGGGAGTCTATCACGAATTAACTCTACTTCACAGTCTCCTTGCGATGCCTCTGCAACTTTGCTAATCAGGACAGGTTGAGCACTCAAAGTAAACAATGTTGCACCCTCTTCGGACTCCCCCAATTGCAATTTAAACTTGCTGACTTCACCCAACACAACCCATTCCCGAATGGCCACACTCGCCAAATTACTCACGGTTTTTCGACTTAAGGCGTCGGCCACTACATTGGCCTTCCCCAGATGATAATGTAACTCAAAATCATAATCTTCTAAAAACTCTATCCACCTCTGTTGGTGTAAGTTCAAATCTTTTTGGAAAAACAAATACTTCAATCTCTTATGATCAGAGAAAACTTCAAACTTTTCACCATACAAGTAATGCCTCCAAATTTTCAAGGCAAACACTACTGCATCTAGCTCTAAGCCGTGGGTAGGGTAATTCTTCTCATGAATTTTCAATTGCCGTGAACCGTAAGCTACAACCTTTCCCCCTTGCATCAAAACACAACCAAGACCATCCCGAGAGGCATTACAATAAATGGTATAACCCAAACCCCTCTCCGATATGATCAACACCGGTGCCGTAGTCAACCTGGTTTTAAGCTCTTGGAAAGACTTTCCACATGCTTCACTCCACACAAACTTAACCCCCTTTCTAGTCAACCTAGTCAGAGGTGCGGCTAATCTAGAGAAGTCCCTCACAAAACGCCGATAGTACCCTGCCAATCCCAAGAAACTTCGGATCTCAAAAACATTTTTAGGTTGTTGCCAATCTTGTACCGAATCTATCTTCAAAAAATCTATAGTTACTCCTTCTCTTGACACTACATGGCCCAAAAACTTCACCTCGGTGAGCCAAAACTCACACTTTTCAAATTTGGCATACAATTGATGCTTCCTAAGCAATTCAAGCACTTCCCTCAAGTGAGCCTCGTGTTCTTCCTCGGAAGTCAAATAGATTAGGATGTCGTCTACAAAGACGACCACAAAATGGTCCAAGTACTCCCTGAAAATTCAATTCATCAAATCCATGAAAGAAGCCGGTGCATTAGTCAACCCGAATGGCATTATAAGAAACTCATAGTGGCCATAATGCGTACGAAAGGCTGTTTTCTGGATGTCCTCTTCTCGGACTCTCAACTGATGGTACCCTGACCTCAAATCTATCTTCGAAAAGCAACAAGACCCTCTAAGTTGATCAAACAAGTCATCCATTCTGGGTAAAAGGTATTTGTTCTTAACGGTAACTCGATTCAACTTGCGGTAATCGATACACAACCGCAACGACCCATCCTTCTTCTTCGCAAAGAGAGCCGACGTTTCCCAAGGTGACGTACTAGGGCGAATGAAGCCCTTGTCTAAAAGCTCTTGGAGTTGAATCTTCAATTCATTCAACTCCGCGGGTGCAAATCAATACGGCGCCATAGAAATCGGTGCCGTTCCAGGCACTAAGTCAATCGTGAACTCAATCTCCCGATGGGGTGGCAAACTAGTAAGGTCCTCGGGAAACACATCCGGGTATTCACAAACTACCCTTGGTAACTCAATTCGAATCCCGTCACTCTCACTACCCAAGAGAGTAGCAAGAAGACCACTAAGCTCGTTCCGACTATGAGGATCAAATACTGGCAATATGACTCGATCGACCCTGTCCCCTAGAAAGTAAAAACGATTACCACGCGATGTACACGCTGTGACCCTCTAACAAAAACAATTAATCACCGCTTGGTACGAAGACAACCAATCCATGCCTAGAATGACATTAAAACTGGGCATGTCTAGCAACACAAAAGTAAACGGGAGCCTACGCCCAGCAACCTCTATCTTACAATCGCGACACCCCCGATCTAAGTCAACTGTACCCCCAATCGGTGACTCAACTCTGAGTGGAGACGCTAACTGTGCCACCTCTAACCCTAATGTAGATGTGAATACAGTAGATATGAATGAATGAGACGCACCTGTATCTATCAACACACTGGCCAAAGAATTACACACAATAAAAAAACCTCTCACAACTGAGGATCCTGGTAACTGCTCTGGTGCGGTAATAGCGTACATGCACCCCTACGGCCTCTAATCAACCTGCTCATCTCTTGGAGCATAGGCCTGCTATACTGACTGAGCCGAAGCGGCTTCCTGATGAACTCATGAAGCCTAAGCTGAGTGAGCCTGCTAGTGGCTCTGAGTCTGCCTCGACCCTGATGCGCCAGATGCGCCTCCCAACTGCGGGCAAGCTCTCTTCATATGCCCTGATTAACCGCACTGATAGCAAGTAGGCCCCCTAAACCCTACTCTGAGACTGACTCTAAGATCGGTTAGGTGGTGGTGGTGGCAACATCTGTTGTCCTCTTCTTTTTTGCAGACACGCAAAGGCCTTGTGACCTGGTTGGCCACACTTGAAGCAAGAGAACCCACTCGGTGCACTCTTTCCCGTGCCTGTACTAGGCAAGGGGAAAGTGGATCTAGACTACTGCGGCTGGGACTGAGATGAAAAATTGTTTCTACTCTTCTTGCTGGGCCTAAAGTCCCCCTGTGACCCTTGGCCCCTAGACCTCGAATTTCGAAGTCTCTCCTCATCGGCTTCTACGGTAATTTCCACGTATGCGGCCGCCTCCACAAGGCAATCATAATTCTGCATCATATTCCTAGAAACCTTGAACAAGATCTTCGTCCTCAACTTGAACTCGATGCAACCGCGCTCTTCCGTTGCTACTAATTTTGGTGCAAACTGGGACAAACTAGAAAAGGCCGCTTCGAACTCGGCCACGGACATTTTAAGTTGCTTAAGGTCTTGGAATTCCTGCCTCAACCTCTCCCTAGCAGTGGGAGGTAGGTACTTATCTTGGAAGGCCACCACAAATGCCTCCCATGTCGGTTCTATTCGGCCCTTGGCATACTTCCACCATTGGCCCACGTCCCCTTTGAGGTAGTAACTCGCAAGAGTCACTCTAAGCTCACTGTCCTCGATGTGAAGCATCTCGAAAGTCCTCACAGTTTGTTCGAGCCATTCATCCGCTTTCTTTTGCTCAGGACCACCATGGAATTCATCCGGTTTGGCCCGCAAAAACTCCCTTGTGAGAAAGTTCGCCTTTGTCTCCACGGCATTCTCTCTAGCTTGGGTTTCCACCCTAAGTATGTTCATGGACTCCCTCAATTCCCCCGTCATTTCTCAGGCTAGGGCCCCCATCGCGGCTTGACCTGCTTGCCTCGGTATTTCACTTGCCCAACTTGCTCGGCCATGTTAGCTTGGCCAAATCCTTCCTCCTGCACCGAAACCTCTTGCACCGGTACCTCATGCACACCCCGGCGACCCCTACCACACCTTCCACCTCTACCACCACGACTTCGAACCCTTCCTGACATCCTAATTAAGGAACAAGATAAATAATTTAGCACATAATTCCAAACGTGCTCGCAACTTGCCTCACACGTTAAACCATAACAACCATATATGTTCTAACACACAAATAATTCAATTCACTACACATAAGCACTTAGTCACATAAACACATACGAATTATCCTTTAGTGATGAGATTCGTCCCATGAAAAACCAAGAATTCTTAGTAGAATGAGTATTGATCAAATACCCTTCTAATAAGACCTCAAGGAATCTAATAGGTGCAAATAACATCCCAAAAGTCCAATCCCATACCCATATAGTCACATAAGCATGTTATCATATAGTCACATAAAGCTAAACATTTCCTAATCATGCGAAATGAACCGATTGTGGTAAAACAACCACTTCCTGCAAGCCCCAAGTATTCAAACTCAGTCGCTCTGATACCAAGTTGTAATGCCCCGAAAATAAACCAACATAAACCAAACACATCGCTAACATTCACTAAATAATATTGGCATATCTCCAATCTTTACATCATTATTCAACAATGTTTATACAAAAGTTTCACATGCGAATTATACATTCATTGGTAAGAAAACGCATGAATCTATAGCATGTGAAGCGCATAGTCTCAAAAACAAATAAAATGCCCCTTCGAGCTACAACTTCTAAGGCAATAGCCCGGTTACAGAAAATGGTCTCTCGGACCTATACATGTTTAGCCCTCAGCTTATAACAAACTTACAACAAAAGTAAAAGAGTAGTCTACTCTTCACAAAACATATCCACGCCATCAACGCGGCGGGGTCACTACATCTTTACTTGCACCAAAATCCCATAGGGGTGAGTATAAAGCCCAGTAGAGAAACCTTGGCAAAGTATATACATTTATGCAAGGTACCCAATATTAAATGCAAATGTCATGCGATGTCGTTTCAAAAATGACTACTTGCCGTGCTTCTCTTGAAAATCACCATGTTTTCTATAACATTTTGCAATCTCATCAATTTCCAAATTTCCAAATTTAAATCATAAGGGGCGGTAAATACAACTCAGGTAATTCCTAGGTTGGTGTCTGCAAGTAGGCTCAACAAGCACTACTAATAACCCCACTTTACCGGTTGCTAATAGGAAGGGAAGTGGTACCTCCTCCGCGCGTGTTTTCAGTCTTTCACCCCGGACACTCAGGCCAACTTATCAATCTTATCTACACTCCCTATCCAGACTTACCAACGTATTTATCCCATAACACATTTCCATAGTTCTTATTGCAATACTTTTTTTTTTTTTGATGAAAATAAGTGTTTTCAATCTAAATTCACAATGCATAATAAAAAAAATAAAAAATTGAATGAGTATGCAATACAATTATCTTCCATACCTCATAGCATTTCTCCATTTGTCAAATATCTCTACAATAATGTCAATATTCACATTTCTCATTTCCTCTCTTAAATGTTCTTTCACAAGATAATCATATGTCATCAACACATAGCCACAATTTCTCATTTCACAAGTCTTAACAATCTAGTCTCTTCAAGACTACATATAGTGTTTTCAAACATTAACCTCCAATGTTGAAATTCTCAAAATTCATAGTGCACAATAATTGTCATCTCACAACCATATGTCATCATTTATTTAACAATAGTTTTTAAAACAAATTCTCCATTTCAGTATGTCAATAAGATTGCCATTTTTGCAAACCACATTATGGAATCTATACTCATTCATCTTTTTATCAAAAGAAAAAAAAGAATTCCATGGACATTTCCATATTTTTCCAAAAATCCCCAATTTCTAGGGCATTTCATCAAAACCAAACATTTTTCCATCTGTTTTGTAAAATCTCATCTTACTCTTTAACCCTAACCCATGTTGTCCAAGATTCCAAGAAAATCTTAAAAAAAATAAAATAAAGATATATACGATAAAGTTTATTCTATAAAAATCATCAATTTTTCTTGACCCACCAAACCTATTTTCGAAATAACAAGAGGAGCTTCCCAAAATCAACTAAAACTTACATAAATATATATATATAACTCAAAGGAAACCCTACCTCAAGTTTGAAACCCTAAAGTTTGAAGGTGTTGAAGTAAGATCTACACCACTCCAAAGGTAGCTCTTGAGGGATTCTCCCACTTGATGATGAGATTTGAGTTAGGAAGAACTAGATTCAAAGAAATCAAGAGCCCTAAGTGTTTTGATAGATGAAATGTAGAGAGAAGGGAGATAAGATGATTTTTAGAGAGAGTGAGAGATGAGCCAAAAGTGATACAAACACAGCCCTAGGCACAAAATAAAATAGAGATTCGGACTACCAGACGTCCCGCACGTGTGGGCCTCCCCGCATGCACCTTGTTCCGCACTTGCATATATTGCAATGTGCTACCCCAACCTCTCCTGAAATCTGCACGTGCGACCTCACTCCCCGCACATGCGGCCCTGGGCCCCCGCATGTGCGGCTAGCCAATCTGTGATACCCCTGTTCCGTAATTTGTTAATTGGTCCTTAATACGAGTATGATTATGTGTCTGATATGATTTTGTGTGCCATTATATGAAAATATGTGGTTTTGAATTTCTATCTGTTCACCGTAAGAATATCTGTTTAATTATCTTCTTTGGAAATTAAATTGAAGGCCTTATCGGCCATAGAACCCGAAATTGATTGCGTCATTGTGATTGGCATAATTTTTAGATTCTACGATGAAGTTTAATTGAAAAATTGATCCGGACTATATTAAGTTGATTAATTGGTGAATTAGTGCCCAATTATTTATTATTATCAAATTAAATTAGTGGGTTATGTTGTAAAAAGGGCACTACATCTCTATTCCCTCTTCTTACTTCATTTGACTGAATTTGGGCTCAAAATAGAGGGAGAGTCGGCTATAGAGAGAGAGAGGAGAGAATTGTACAAGTTTGATCTTAAAGGCTTGGAAATTTGGAGTCTAACTCTAAATTGGACCATAGAAATAAGAATTGGGCTTCTAGGTAAGCATTGATTCTTGAATTCATGAGTTTAATGTGTAATCTTGTGTGTTGAAGATTTATTTGTGATCTAGAGTATGTAGTGAGTTGGTTTTGTTGAATTGGAAGACAATATGTGCATGCATGTAAGAAATTGCTTTAAAATTTGCATGTTGAGCACAACTATGTATAATCCATGTGAGATTTTAATGGAAACTCATGTTTTGACCACCTCTTCACCAATTTTGTTGAGGATAATGGGCATCTCCCACATGCATGTACAAATCATGGGAGAAT
Organism: Camellia lanceoleosa; assembly: GCA_025200525.1. Classification (NCBI taxonomy): domain Eukaryota; kingdom Viridiplantae; phylum Streptophyta; class Magnoliopsida; order Ericales; family Theaceae; genus Camellia; species Camellia lanceoleosa. Next base: position 31,501,373 of record CM045759.1, read on the forward strand.
AAGTCTTGAATGTTTGAATTTGAGCATGTTGGTGATGAGTTTGAGATATTTTGGGACATGCATGTAGATAGATCAAGAAATTGAGCGTCCTAATGTTGTAATTTGGTATTGGTATCATGTTAGTATGTGAATATGTGTTATTTGAGCCATTGCATGCAAGAAATGTTGTTTGAAAGCTGAATTGGAGCTCAAAAACACAATCTGGGATTCCCAGAATTTTGATGTCTGCTCGAGCGGGAGAACCGCCGCTCGAGCGGAGATTTTGAGCTCCCAGTATTTTCTTGCAGGCTTGGTGTCCGCTCAAGCGGGGAAGTTCACGCTCGAGTGGGGATCGATGTGCGATGAACTTCCGCTCGAGCGTCATAGTTAACGCTCGAGCGTAAAATTGAGGTATCCAGTACTTTTTGCAGACATAGTGTCCGCTCAAGCAGGGAAGTTCACGCTCGAGCGGGGAGCCATGTCGAGAGGCCTTTCGCTCGAGCGCCAGAATGAACGCTCGAGCGTAAATTTCACCTATCCAGTACTTTTGCACGCCTCAAGGGTCCACTCGAGCGGGTAAGTCCACGCTTGAGCGGGGACCCTGTTTTCTGAAATTTTGGATGCTCGTTCTGTTTTTCGTTTTCCGTTCTCTTTCACTTGCAAGCACTCTTAGGCATGCATTGAGCATTGTAATTGAGTTAAAGAGATAAGAATGAAGCCTAAAGAGGAATATGTGAATTAAAAAACGGATTGAATTATTTGTGACCCATATGTGTTATGTGATATATAGGGTCAAGCTCTAGGGCAACTCCACAAGCCAATCACTGTGAGTAATATCTGAAATACATACTGTTGTCCAATTGCTTACTTCTATGTAAGTTTTGTAAAGTTCATTAATTTTGAATGGTGGACAAGTTTGAAAGGCTTAAATGCCAGTCTGATATGACAAGTTTGAAAGGCGTAAATGCTAGTCTGATATGACAAGTTTGAAAGGCTTAAACACCAGTTTGACATAACAAGTTTGAAAGGCTCAAATGCCAGTTTGATATGACAAGTTTGAAAGGCTTAAATGCCAGTCTGATATGACAAGTTTGAAAGGCTTAAATGCAATCTGATATGACAAGTTTGAAAGGCTTAAACGCCAGTTTGACATAACAAGTTTGAAAGGCTCAAATGCCAGTTTGATATGACAAGTTTGAAAGGCTCAAATGCCAATTTGATATGACAAGTTTGAAAGACTTAAATGCCAGTTTGATATAACAAGTTTGGAAGGGCTGAAAGGCCAGTTTGATATGAAAGTTTGATAAGGCCAAAAAGGCTAGTCTAATATAAACATTCGAAAAGGGCCAAAGGCCAGTTTGACATGAATGAATTGGGCCAAAGGCCGTCTGATGTATAATGTTCCAATGTATTTTCTTTATTTGATATTATTCACTGGCTTTCGCTCACGCTCATTCATGTGTTTGTAGGTGAGCCAAGAGAGGTCAAGACCCAGCCCCAGTGAAGTCTGTATGGAATAACCGGGTTTTTGAAAAGTCAGCCCATGTGTCTCATGCATGAGACTCACCTTCGCCTTTTGTCATTTTGTTTTATGTTGTCATATTGGCGAAGTCTTTGTATATGTTTATATATAGTTTCACGGGTTGACATAGTTTTGAATGATCCTGTCTATACAGAACTTTTATGATGTTGTATGCCTGTAGTGAGTTATTAATGTTTATATGTATGACTTGTTGACGTGCCATGTAAGCACAGCTCTAAGGACAAAGTTTTAAATTGCTTCCGTTTGGCCCCCATTAACTCTGTTAAAATACGTTTGGTTTGGTTTGAGGCCGTAGGTAATCTCACGATTACTGGCTGGTTATGTCCTTAACCCACGGGGGCGAGTTTGGGTCGTGACTGAGTGGTATCAGAGCACGAGTTAATAACTCACACACTTGTCCAAAAGAGCAATAAGCGTCTAGAAAAGATCTAGGATGCATTCATAAGTATGAATTTGAAAGCATTGAGAATGTGCTTAACTGTTTTAATATGAACAACTATGTGTTATAAATTGTGATTTACTTGCATTGCGGATTAGTTGAATATGTATGCGTTTTGTTCTATGCATAATTGTGAACCTTGGTATAAAGAATAATGCAAGTTTAATCAGATGGTGAGAACAAGAGTTGATGAGATAGAGGAATTTTCTACTGCCAGACTGGATAGAATGGAAAGACTGATTCAGGAAATGGCAGAGACGTTGAGACAACAACAAGAATGGCAACAACAGTGGCAGCAACCACATCCTCTACCACCACCTCCGACACCTCCTGTGCCAGATAATCAGAATGACGACCGAATCATAGCTCTCACCAAAGAGTTCAAGAAAATGAAACCACCACAGTTTCATGGTCGATTGGATCCTTTGAAAGTTGAAGCTTGGGTCCTCGGCATTGAAAAACCGTTTGAAGTATTTCCGTGTTCGGATACATAGAAAGTGCTTTTAGCCACATTTATGCTAGAAAACGAAGCAAGAAGATGGTGGATGTTAATGCGTGAGAATTATAGGGATGCTGATTGGGCAAAATTTCTGGAAATCTTTTATGATAAGTACTTCCCGCAATGTGTCCGAGATAGGAAAGTGGCAAAATTCATGGAACTGAAATAAGACAGTATGATTGTAGCCGAGTATGAGGCCAAATTCACTGAATTGGCCAGGTTTGCACCACATGTAATTGATACTAACTATAAGAAGGTGAGACACTTTGAAGGTGGGCTTCGAAGTGACATCCTTGAAAGAGTGAATGTCTTAAAGCTAGAAACCTACATTGGAGTGCTAGACAGGGCCATCATATCAGAGGCCAATATAGCTAGACAAGCCAAGCCAACAACAAAATGGAAAGGTAACAAAAGACAAGGCTTTTTTTCAAAGAAGAAGTTTCTGAAAAAGCAAAACATGGGCTCCTTAAATACCTCGAATTCTTCCTAAGACACATCTCCCATGTGCAACATTTGCAGCAAAAGGCACCGTGGGGTTTGTTACCGTGTGTCAGGGGATTGTTTCAAGTGTGGTAAACAAAGGCACATGGCCCGAGATTGTAATCAAAATGGAGGAAAGAAAGCTGCCAGTTCCACTACATCGATCCCAAAGCCAGGAAACACTTTGAGATCCGCTACCACCGGGGATACCGTGAGACAGGGGAGAGTTTTTGCGCTTGTTTCGGGCGATACACGGAATGCCAACGCAGTTGTCTCAGGTACTATTTCTATATGTAATCAGGACACTTTTGTATTAATTGATTCTGGATCCACACACTCCTTTGCAACATATGCATTTGCATCTAGACTGAATAGACCCTTAGAATTACTGCCATATCTGCTATGTGTCTCTGCTCCATCTGGGGAATCTGTATTGTGTGAATCTATATATCAGTTTTGTGATATGTGTGTTGAGGATGCTACCCTATATGTAGATTTGTTGCCCTTGAACTTTAGGCATTTCGATGTAATTATGGGCATGGATTGGTTGACCAAATATTGTGCCACCATTGATTATGTGACAAAATGTGTTGTATTTAAACCACCAGAACAGAAAGAGATTGTGTTTATGGGTAATAGGGTAGTGCCTCCACCTTATTTGATATCTGCTATGAAAGCATGTAAACTAATCTGGAAAGGGTGCCAGGGTTATTTGTGCTACGTGTTGACTGAACAAATTGTGAATGTTGAATTGAATGATATCCCTATTGTTAGAGAATTTTCGGATGTGTTTCCAAATGAATTGCCAGGGGAATTGGTAGACAGGGAAATAGAGTTTACAATTGAGACTATGCCAGGCACCCAACCTATTTCTAAAGCTCCTTACAGAATGGCTACTGTCGAAATGAAAGAATTGAAAGAACAGTTGCAAGACCTGCTTGACAAGGGGTTTATCCGACCTATCACTTCGCCTTCGAGTGCACCAGTTTTGTTTGTAAAGAAGAAGGATGGAACTTTGCGTTTATGCATTGATTACCGGGAACTGAACAAGGTAACGACAAAGAACAAATATTCCCTACCTCATATTGATGACTTATTTGACCAGTTGCAGGGGTCACAGGTGTTTTTTAAGATTGATTTGAGATATGGGTATCATCAGTTGAAGGTAAAAGCAAAGGATGTTGAGAAAATCGCTTTCAAAACGAGGAATGGTCATTTCGAATTTCTAGTTATGCCGTTTGGAGTAACTAATGCCCCAGCAGCATTTATGGACTTAATGAACTGAATTTTTAAAACCTACCTTGATGAATTTGTTGTGGCTTTTATTGATGACATTTTGATATATTCCAAAGATAGACTTGAACACGAACATCATTTGAGAACTGTCCTGCAAATACTTAGGGAAAGGAAACTGTTTGCTAAACTAAAGAAATGTGAGTTCTGGTTGGATGAAGTTGTTTTCTTAGGGTATGTGATCAACAGAGAAGGGATTTCGGTGGACCCACAGAAAACTGAGGCGATTGTAAATTGGCCTACACCGACTAATGTGACAGAAGTTCGTAGTTTCATGGGCTTAGTTGGGTATTGCAGGAGATTTGTGAAAGACTTTTCAAAGATAGCAGTACCACTTACCCAACTGACCCGTAAGGGGCAACCATTTGAGTGGAATGGTGAAAGAGAATCAGCCTTTCATGAATTGAAAACAAGATTGACCACTGCACCAGTGTTGACACTACCGTCAGGTACGGAAAATTTTGCGATTTTCAGTGATGCATCTTATAAAGGTTTGGGTTGTGTGTTAATGCAGAACGGAAAGGTTATTGCTTACGCCTCCTAACAGTTGAGGCCACACGAGAAGAACTATCCAACACATGACTTAGAATTGGCCGTAGTTGTTTTTGATTTGAAAATTTGGCGACATTATTTGTAGGGGGCAAAGTGTGAAGTCTACACAGATCACAAGAGCCTGAAATACTTCTTTAAACAGAAAGAGCTGAATATGTGACAGAGGAGATGGCTTGAGCTGATAAAAGACTATAATCTTGAGATTCAGTACCACCTCGAGAAAGCCAATACAGTTGCTGATGCCTTGAGCAGAAAATCAACAGGAAGTGTGGCTTGGTTGCTTACTGAACAGAAGGAGATTCTGCAAGATTTTGAGAAATCTGAAATTGAAGTAGTGATGTGTGAGCAAGGCGGTTTGATAGCCGCTATCTCAGTTGAACCTGCAATCCTTGAAGAAATTAAACAGAAACAGAAGGAGGATGAATTCCTCCAGAAAGTGATTGATGAATTTTAGGCAAGTCCGAAAGTAGAGTTTAGCATTGAGAATGAAGTGTTGAGGTTTCGGAACAAAATGTGTGTCCCAGATATTCCGAAACTAAAGAAGAGGGTCTTAGATGAAGTCCACAGATCTGTATTTGCTATGCATCCGGGCAACAATAAAATGTATCAGGATTTGAAACAGACCTATTGGTAGCCTAAAATGAAGAAAGAAATTGTAGAATATGTGTCCAAGTGTCTCCAATGTCAGCAAGTCAAGGCTGAACATCAGAAACCGGGCGGTCTACTTCAACCTCTCTCTATTCCTGAATGGAAGTAGGAACATGTGACTATGGATTTCGTTATTGGCCTACCTCAGACTTCTCGAGGTATGGATTCTATTTGGGTTGTAGTTGATAGACTGACTAAATTTGCATATTTTTTGCCTGTCAAAACTACATTTAATGCTTATAGATTGGCTACTATTTATGTTGATGAGATTGTTCGTTTACATGGAGTTCCGGTATCTATTGTGTCGAATAGAGATCCAAAATTTGTATCTAGATTGTGGAAGAGTTTGCAGGAAGCTATGGAAACAGAACTAAGGTTCAGTACTGCCTTCCACCCACAGATAGATGGGCAATCAGAACGAACAATACAGACTTTGGAAGATATGCTTCGAATGTGTGCTTTGGATTTTCATGGGAGTTAGGAAGATTATTTGCCACTTGCAGAATTTTCTTATAATAATAGCTTCCACTCCAGCATCGGTATGGCACCATACGAGGCTTTGTATGGTAGAAGGTGTAGATCACCAAGTTGTTGGACAGAGGTTGGGGATAGGGCCTTACTCGGGCCTGAAATTGTGCAAGACATTTCTGAGAAAATCAAGATTATTCAACAAAGGCTCAAAACAGCTTAGGACTGACAGAAAAACTATGCAGATGTTCGAAGAAGACCTCTTGAGTATGAGGTTGGTGACCATGTGTTCATCCATGTATCTCCGATGAAAGGCTAAGTCAGGTTTGGAAAGAAGGGCAAGTTGTCACCCCGTTACATTGGGCCGTTTCAGATTTTGGAAAGGCTTGGTCCAGTTGCTTTGCCGCCGGGATTTGAACAAATCCATAATGTGTTTCATGTGTCGATGTTTAGGGGTTACCTCCGAGACCCGTTTCATGTGATTGATTATCACCAGGTAGCTATTGATAAGAATATGAAATACGCCGAATGGCCGGAACGAATTGTTAATCGGCAAGTGAAACAATTGAGAAGCAAGTTCATCCCAATGGTGAAAGTAGAATGGAAGGAACATTATGGGACGGATGCTACATGGGAAAAAGAGGAGGAAATGCGACTACGCTATCCACATTTGTTTCCCAACGAAGGTAAATTAAGTTTGAAGGACCAAACTTCCTAAAGGGGGAAAGACTGTGATACCCCTGTTCCGTAATTTGTTAATTGGTCCTTAATACGAGTATGATTATGTGTCTAATATGATTTTGTGTGCCATTATGTGAAAATATGTGGTTTTGAATTTCTATCTGTTCACCGTAAGAATATCTGTTTAATTATCTGCTTTGGAAATTAAATTGAAGGCCTTATCGGCCATAGAATCCGAAATTGATTGCGTCATTGTGATTGGCATAATTTTTAAAGCCTACGGTGAAGTTTAATTGAAAAATTGATCCAGACCAGATTAAGTTGATTAATTGGTGAATTAGTGCCCAATTATTTATTATTATCAAATTAAATTAGTGGGTTATGTTGTAAAAAGGGCACTACATCTCTATTCTCTCTTCTTGCTTCATTTGACTGAATTTGGGCTCAAAATAGAGGGAGAGTCGGCTATAGAGAGAGAGAGAGAGGAGAGAATTGTACAAGTTTGATCTTGAAGGCTTGGAAATTTGGAGTCCAACTCTAAATTGGACCATAGAAATAAGAATTGGGCTTCTAGGTAAGCATTGATTCTTGAATTCATGAGTTTAATGTGTAATCTTGTGTGTTGAAGATTTATTTGTGATCTAGAGTATGTAGCGAGTTGGTTTTGTTGAATTGGAAGACAATATGTGCATGCATGTAAGAAATTGCTTTAAAATTTACATGTTGAGCACAACTACGTATAATACATGTGAGATTTTAATGGAAACTCATGTTTTGACCACCTCTTCACCAATTAAATTGAGGATAATGGGCATCTCCCACATGCATGTACAAATCATGAGAGAATAAGTCTTGAATGTTTGAATTTGAGCATGTTGGTGATGAGTTTGAGATATTTTGGGACATGCATGTAGATAGATCAAGAAATTGAGCTTCCTAATGTTGTAATTTGGTATTGGTATTATGTTAGTATGTGAATATGTGTTATTTGAGCCATTGCATGCAAGAAATGTTGTTTGAAAGCTGAATTGGAGCTCAAAAACACAATCTGAGATTCCCAGAATTTTGATGTCCGCTCGAGCGGGAGAACCGCCGCTCGAGCGGAGATTTCAAGCTCCCAGTATTTTCTTGCAGGCTTGGTGTCCGCTCAAGCGGGGAAGTTCACGCTCGAGCGGGGATCGATGTGGGATGAACTTCCGCTCGAGCGTCATAGTTAACGCTCGAGCGAAAAAATGAGGTATCCAGTACTTTTTGCAGACATAGCGTGCGCTCGAGCGGGGAAGTTCACGCTCGAGCGGGAAGTCATGTTGAGAGGCCTTCTGCTCGAGCGCCAGAATGAACGCTTGAGGGTAAATTTCACTTATCTAGTACTTTTGCACGCCTCAAGGGTCCGCTCGAGTGGGTAAGTCCACGCTCGAGCAGGGACCCTGTTTTCTGAAATTTTGTATGCTCGTTCTGTGTTTCGTTTCCCGTTCTCTTTTACTTGCAAGCACTCCTAGACATGCATTGAGCATTGTAATTGAGTTAAAGGGATAAGAATGAAGCCTAAAGAGGAATATGTGAATTAAAAAACGGATTGAATTATTTGTGACCCATATGTGTTATATGATATGTAGGGTCAAGCTCTAGGGGAACTCCACAAGCCGATCACTGTGAGTAATATCTGAAATACATATTGTTGTCCAATTGCTTACTTCTATGTAAGTTTTGTAAAATTCATTAATTTTGAATGGTGGACAAGTTTGAAAGGCTTAAATGCCAGTCTGATATGACAAGTTTGGAAGGCTTAAATGCCAGTCTGACATAACAAGTTTGTAAGGTTCAAATTCCAGTTTGATATGACAAGTTTGAAAGGCTTAAATGCTAGTCTGATATGACAAGTTTGAAAGGCTCAAACGTCAGTTTGATATGACAAGTTTGAAAGGCTCAAATGCCAGTTTGACATAACAAGTTTGAAAGGCTCAAATGCCAGTTTGATATGACAAGTTTGAAAGGTTTAAATGCTAGTTTGATATGACAAGTTTGAAAGGCTTAAATGCCAGTTTGATATGACAAGTTTGGAAGGGCCGAAAGGCTAGTCTGATACGAAAGTTTGACAAGGCCAAAAAGGCCAGTCTAATATAAACGTTCGAAAAGGGCCAAAGGCCAGTTTGACATGAATGAATTGGGCCAAAGGCCGTCTGATGTATAATGTTCCAATGTATTTTCTTTATTTGATATTATTCACTGGGCTTTCACTCATGTTCATTCATGTGTTTGTAGGTGAGCCAAGAGAGGTCCAGACCCAGGCCCAGTGAAGTCTATATGGAACAACTGGGTTTTTGAAAAGTCAGCCCATGTGTCTCACGCATGAGACTCGCCTTCGCCTTTTGTCATTTTGTTTTATGTTGTCATATTGGTGAAGTCTTTGTATATGTTTGTATATAGTTTCACGGGTTGACGTAGTTTTGAATGATCCTGTCTGTACAGAACTTTTATGATGCTGTATGCCTGTAGTGAGTTATTAATGTTTATATGTATGACTTGTTGATGTGTCATGTAAGCACAGCTCTAAGGACAAAGTTTTAAATTGCTTCCGTTTGGCCCCCATTAACTCTGTTAAAATACATTTGGTTTGGTTTGAGGCCGTAGGTAATCTCACGATTACTGGCCGATTATGTCCTTAACCCACGGGGGCGGGTTCAGGTCGTGACACAATCAGTCCAGAAAAGTTTTGGTTCAACCCCCGGGCACTCCAAACCTGACCTCACGCTCTCCGGAACAAGTGAGAATCGGTCACCGAAGAAACAAGAATGAGAATTTATTTAAGAGGGGCTCCTGGAGACCACAACCCGAACGATTAACAAGATTCCAAGTCAACCCGACACCCCAACAAGATCACTCAAGGTCAACTAGGGAGAAAAGAAATTAGTGCTACACCCGGTCATCACATTAAATTTTTGGGTTATTACACTTATTCTTTGAACTTACTCTAGCATTACATTTGCTAATAGTATTATATCAACTGAAACTGAATAAATACTGATCATATTATTATTGTTACATAACTGAACTTGTCCCGGATGAAGTGTGATTTGGAATTTTAAATTCCTTAATGAATATGGAGTTTTAGTTTAGGATTTTGAAATATGTGCTTGGGTTAGTTGATGATTTGATTTAAGATTTTGAATGATTTGTTTGTATTATGAATTGATTTTGTTGTGTTTTCAATTTTATAAGTTTTAATTCATTAATTATTAATGTTGGAGCATTTTAGAAAATGGGAAGAAAATGGCCCAAAATAAATATTTAGAAAATGGGAAAATAATAAGGCTCAAAAATGAATTTTTGAAGAAAAAAAATCAAATCCACAAACTGCCCGCAACCGCCCGTACATTCGCGAACCCTATCCGCACAAACCGCAAACCGCATTGCGAGCGGTTGCGAATTGTCTTTTCCCTAAACCACATAGATGCGGACGGGTCCAAACCGATCTACAAACCGTTCAAATCCGAACCGGGAACACTCCTAGCTGTTGATTGGAGATACGCGCGATTGTACGGATAAGATGGCACCCGATCATGATCAGGTGTGTTCAGTTAATGCATCTATTCGGCGTGAGAAAGATCTGCACCATAGATCGTCGATCCAACGGTCAGATTTGATCGGATGCGATCAAGGGACATGACCATTCGATCAGGTCTATCAAGGCCTATAAATAGGTTACGAATTCAGCCATTTCAATCCATCCAAAATTCTAAAATCATTCCTACAATTCTCTCTCTCTCTCTCTCCCTCTTGATTTAGAGTTTTCGATCAAGAGTTTTTGCTTTTCGTATTGGTAATCAAATTCTGCAGACTTGATTATCAATGTTTTGATTTTCTTGATTATATCAAGAGTATTTTGATCTGCTGTCGTCAGTGCAGATGTCGATAGACTTGATCTTTAGATCAGGCTTCATTGTATCCTGGAGGCGAATTTGTTGTACCCCCCTTCACACCTTTTGGTGGTGCAAATATTGTCTTTAGAAAAGTGACGAAGTAACGCAACTTGAAGCACCAATTTCTGTTCTATATAGACAAGATCGTCGCTAAGTTTTGAAAACCCGAAGACCACCAACTGAAGAATTCAAGACAAATTATTCCAATAATCTAAAGACAATATATAGATATGGCGATGTCTATTTAGAAAATGACTCAAGATTTCATGAAGCTTGACCAATTTGATGAAGGAAATTTCTGACGCTGGCAAAAGAAAATACACTTTTTGCTCACCTCTCTTAAAGTGGTCTATGTACTGACTACCCCCTATTCGGCGGAGCAAGAAGATGAAACTATGGAGCAAACCCATACCAGAACCAAATGGGAGAATGATGACTACATTTACCAAGGACACATTCTGAATATGTTGTTAGACTCTCTGTTCGATGTGTATCAACATCTGGAAACGACAAAGAAACTCTAGGACATATTACAATCAAAGTACCTCACCGAGGATGCCACCAGTAAGAAATTTCTTGTTAGTAATTTTATGCATTTTAGTGTGATTGATACAAAGCCCATTATGGAACAATTCTATGAGATCCAACATATTCTGGGTCAGTTTCGAAAAAAGAATATAAACATGGATGAATCTATTATAGTTTCATCTATAATAGAGAGATTGCCATCTTCTTGGAGGGATTTTAAAAAAACTTTGAAACACAAAAAGGAATATTTAACTTTAGAGGAATTGGCTCAACACCTCCAAGTTGAGGAAGAGTTAAGACTTCTTGAAAGTAAAGATAACCAATTGGCTCAGACTTCTAAGATTCACATGGTGGATGATGGCAAAAGGTTCTACAAAAGGAAGCGTAAGCTCGACTCCCAACCTGAGAAAGATGTTAAGAAGCCGAAAGGCCCTTACTAGCACTGTGGCAAGCCAAGGCACTTCATAAATGAATGCTAGTCATACAAGAAGAAGCCAGAAGCATCAAATGCCAAGAACAAGTTCATGGTTGTTGTATCCTAGGTGAACAAGCTCGAAGATGCTGCTGACTGGTGGATTGACTCAGGAGCAACAAGGCACATCTACATTGACAAGAGTCGTTCCACTACTTATGAACAAGTGAGTGATGGAACAATTCTCTACATAGGTAACTCTTCAATTGTTACTATCAAAGGCAAAGGGACGGTGGATCTAGAGTTCACATCTAGAAAAGTCTTAAGTCTTAATGATGTTTATCATGTACCTGATGTTAGGAAAAACCTTGTATCTGGAAGCCTGCTTAATAAGCATGGTTTCAAGTTAGTATTTGAGTCGGACAAATTTGTCCTGTCTAAGGGTAGGATTTTTGTTGGGAAGGGCTACATGTATCAAGGAATGTTCAAACTTAACATTATCAATAATACATATGTTTATGCTTATATTGTTGATTCTCTTTCTTTGTGGCATGCTCGTTTGGGTCATGTTAATACTAGAAAAATGCATAATATGGTTAATTTAGATTTAATTCCTAAGTATGAGATTGATATGTTTGAAAAATGAAAATTTTGTGTGCAATCTAAAATTACTCGCATTCCGTTTCCTAAAGTAGATAAAATTACATCTCAGCTTGAACTTGTGCGTAGTGATGTATGTGATATGCATAGCACCCCTACTAGAGGTGGTAATAAATATTTTGTAACATTTATTGATGATTTTTTTAAGTACTGTCATATCTATTTTTTGCATTCAAAAGATGAAGTGCTTGATAAATTCAAGATTTTTAAGACAGAAGTAGAAAATCAGTGTAATGTCAAAATAAAGAGACTTAGGTCTGATAGAGGTGGTGAATACCATTTTCTAGAATATTGTGAAAATGTTGGTATTATTCATGAGAAGTTTGCACCCTACACACCACAACACAATAGAGTAGCTGAAAGAAAGAATAGGGCATTAATAAAAATGATTAATGCTATGATTTCTTACTCCAGTTTAAGTTCTGGTTTTTGGGATGAAGCTTTGTTCACTGCCTGTCACATACTCAATAGAATTCCTCTTAAGGGAAGAAATGTTACTCCTTATGAACTTTGGAAAAACAAGAAACCTAATCTAAGTTACTTGAAAACGTGGGGCGGTAGAACAATAGTCAAATTGCCTGAACCTAAAAGGAAGAAATTAGGTGAAAAAGAAATTGAATGCATATTCCTTGGCTATTCTATACATAGCAAAGCATATAGGTTTCTGGTAGTAGAGCTCAATGGTTCAGTGGAAACAAATACCATTATTGAATCACGTGATGCGATATTTTATGAGAATCGTTTTACAACCATTCAAAGGTTGGATTCTAATCAAGGAAATGAATAAACTCCTTTGATGTTTATAGAGAAAAGTGAACGACATGAACTCATTGCGCCTAATGAACCTAATGCGCCTGTTGAGTTAAGGAGGAGTAAGAGGGTTAGCACTGAGAAGTCATTTGGCCCTGATTTCATTGTTTATCTTGTAGAAGGAACTAGGAAAGCTTATTGTAAGCAAACAATGATTTCTTTGAATATGGATTTATATCCATCAACCTTTGAGGAGGCTATGAAGTCTCAAGATGTTGCTTTCTAGAAAGAAGCAATAAATGATGAGATGGATTCTATCATGGGTAACAATACTTGGATACTTGCTAATTTGCCACCTGGATCCAAACCAATTGGTTGTAAAAGGATTTTCAAAAGAAAAATGAAAGTTGATGGCACAATTGACAAACTCAAGGCAAAATTAGTTGCTAAGGGTTTTACTCAAAAGGAGGGTATCGATTATTTTGATACATATGCTCCAGTGGCCAGAATTGCCACCATTTGAGTGCTTATTGCCTTAGCCTCAATCTACAAGTTTGAAATCCATCAAATGGATGTTAAGACCGCTTTCCTAAATGGAGAGTTAGATGGGGAAATCTACATGCAGCAACCGGAAGGATTTGTTGTACAGGGTCAAGAACACAAAGTGTGTAAATTCATGAAGTCACTATATGGACTGAAACAAGCTCCAAAATAGTGGCATGAGAAATTTCACAAAGTAATAGTGTTAAATAGTTTTAGGATACATGAATCTGATAAGTGTGTGTATAGTAAGTTTATTGGCAATAGAGATGTAATCATATGCCCATATGTAGATGATATGCTTATTTTTGGTACTGACAATAATGTCATTGAAAGTACTAAAAGTTTCATTATCTAGCTTTAGTATGAAAGACATGGGCTTGGATGATATCATTCTGGGTATTAAGATTAAACAAGAGGACAATAATTTGATTCTTACCCAATTGTACGATATTGAGAAAATTCTTAAGAAATTTAATCAATATAATTATACCCCATGTTTAAACCTTTTGATTCAAATTTGTAATTGTATCCTAATACTGGAAGAGTTGTTGATCGGCTAGAATACTCAAGAGTGATAGGTTGCCTGATGTATGCCATGACTTGCACTAGTCCTGATATTGCATTTGCAGTGGGCAAACTTAGTAGATACACTAGTAATCCCAGTAGTGTGCATTGGCATGGTGTTAACCGAATACCTAGGTACTTGAGGAAAACAATAGACTATGGCATAGTCTATAATGGCTATCCAGCAGTGCTGGAAGGATTCATGAATGCTAGTTGGATAACTGACCGTGAAGATCACTTATCCAGGAGTGGTTGGATTTTTACTCTTGGAGGAGGAGCTATCTTTTAGGGTTCTAAGAAGCAAACATGCATAACAAACTCAACCATGGTGTCGGAGTTTGTAGCATTGGCTTTTTGTAGCAAAGAGCTAGAGTGGCTAAGGAATCTCTTGTTAGAGATTAAGATATGGCCGAAACCTATGCCACCAATATCTTTGCATTGTGATAGTGAAGCAACTCTATCATGGGCCTATAGCCATGTCTATAATGGAAAGTCCAAGCATATAGGACTGAGACATAGCTGTGTCAGGCAATTAATCACAGAAGGTGTGATTACCATTAGTTATGTAAAGTCAAGTGAAAACTTGGTTGACCCCTTAACAAAGGAACTTGTAAGGGATTTGGAATGGAAAACATCAAAAGGGATGGATCTTAAGCCCACTTAACATAATCACTCATGGTGAAAACTCGACTCAACGCTTGAAGAAACATTAAGTCTTGAGTTCAATGAGCCCAAATACACTATATGTCGTGATTGCAAGCACTTAGTTTTATTTTATTTTCATCCCAAGGTTGAAGTGTTTGGTACTTGTAATGTGAAAAGAAGAGGATGAGTTAGCAAACTCTTAATAAGCTTACAACTAGGTTGTTAGGATATTGTAAATTACAGGGGTACTCTCAGTAAGCTTACCCATGTGAGTGCAGGAGGTGGTGCCGCTTCTTATGAGTCTTAGGGCTTGACTCTAGAGCGCTCATGAAACAGGATATAGACACAAGGCCAATCCACGTATCGGTTTATTTGAATACTTGAGGTAACCTGTACTGTGCGTAAGACGTGTCTGGTTAGTCGTATAAAATCGCTAGTTCAAAGACAAGTCTATTATGCCATCTTGACTAATTTTGAGGTATCTTCACTAAGTAAATGATTCAAATTGTAAGATATCTTCACCTATGCATAAGGCTGCCAAGTGAACCAAGAGTCATCATTTGATATTTTGAAAATGGTGGGGAAATGTTGGAGAATTTTCAAAATTAATTGTTTAGTTTTTAGGTGTTTTCAAAACCTTTCTTGTTTTTATGTGAAAGTTTGAAATAAGCTTAGGGACTTTGTCCCACATCGAAAAGAGAAAATCAAGAGGGACAGAAAGAGAGAGAGAGAATTGCAGGAATACTTTCTGAATTTTGGATGGATTGAAATAGCTGATTTCGCAGCCTATTTATAAGCCTTGATGCACCTGATCAAATGGTCATGTCCCTTGATCGCATCCGATCAGATCTGACCGTTGGATCGATGATATATGGTACAGATCATTCTCACACCAAATAGATGCCTTGACTGATCACACCTGATCACAATCGGGTGCCATCTCATGCATACGATCGAGCACATCTCCAATCAACAGTTATGATCAAACCGCTTCAGATTGGATACACAATCGTTAGATCGATTGGTTGACTCATCGCCAACGAACGCCACATTATTGCCACGTAGAGCTAACTGTATTCCACATCACCCATGCCACATTGAATCCACTTCATCGCTCCAACTTGTCCAATGCAAAGATAAAACTTTTAATATAATCATCATGTGTACAGCACTTAACAATTTTTCATCCAAATATCTAACACATGACTAATAAAAAAACTTAATGATAAAATTTAAATAGTTTAAGGGGGGTAATTGTTGGGTTTAAAACATTAGGGGAGTAAAGTGTAAATGGCAAATAGTTGGAGGGGGTTTAATATAATTTTCCTTTTTTTTATTTATTAATTTCATTATTACCACTCATCCAAATTTTTTGGCAAGTAATCAACCAGGTGTTAAGTAATTTAACTATGACATTTGTTATATCAACACTATAAATGATCATAATTCAGGAATAATATACTTCAAAAAAGAAAAGAAAAGTGTATATTGTAAAAAGATCCCATTCAAAAGGCATTTTTATGTTGACTTACAAATGATGTTTAGCTTTTAAGACTTTCATGTTTCTCACTGAATCCACATCAATTCTTGTAAGGTCATTATATTTTTATTTTGCAAATCTTTGAAAATCTTTTTTCCTTTAACAAACTTCAATATTTTACTTTGTCAACTTATATATATATATTTTTTTCAATGTCCTTTTGTCACTAATTTTTGTTTGGTTGCTGAGACAATTGATGAAACTAGAAAGACTTGAAGGTGTAAGATTTTTCTTTTCTTTTTTCTTCTCATTTTTTTATTTTATTAACTTTGAATTGTTTTATAAAAGAAATTGTCAAGTAGTTTTACACACCACATGCAAAGCAAGTGCTTTTTCAATAGCTTTTTTATATATGATCCCGCATATATATGTTGATTAATATTATTTAATAAGCACTTTAATGGCTGTGTATATATTTTCACATTACACACGCTTAAAAATTAAATGAATTTAAAATTATAATTCAATCTGATCTTATAGAGTAGATATTTTTTTTTTCAAATCTTACAAGTATCGAGCTTAATTAGGCCAGTGATGGGTCCATGAGCACCCCTATCCCCAGCATTTAAAGTAAATGACACAGCAAAAGAATCTCTAGAAGTTTCACTTTCTTCGAACAAGTGGTGAGAACGGCCCTCAATTTTCTTCAGAGAAGGAAATTTCCACTGTAAGAATCTGAATCAAACTCGGCAGAGACACTGGTTAGCGAGGCTGGGATCAACCTTAGAAGCCCTTTCTCTTTAATTTGGCATGCTCATTTTTAATTTTTGACATTCGATATAATTTTGTGATCGTTCATTTTTAATACTATTTTTTTGAGAGTTCTGTAATGTTTAAGCTATGCTCTTCATTTACTTCTTCCTTGTGAAAGTAAGTGATGCTTTCTCATTTGGGGATTTATGCTTTGGTCAAATAATTATCTTTGTTTTTGATGGTTAGTTTTTCAGTTTGTCATTTATATGAAAGTTTCTTAGATCAATTAAAAGATATAGTAGCTATGGGAATTGACATAATGAAGAAATAAGGAAAGAGCAATCTAAAGCTCCTTCAATTCGCCTCATAATATTGTATGCACACATGTCTTATTATTCGCATACTTATAAGTTAGCATGATATGCAATATGTGTTTGATCTATTTCTGTATGTAGTGCATGTTTTGTTGCTAAATGGAAGTAGCGTGCAGAGCCTTCTCTGATTTTTCTTTCCTTTCCCCTTCATCTCTTAGTCCCATGCATGACAAAGTTGAACGAACAAAAAGATGACTTTCTGTTTTGATACCTTTCTCTCATTCTGTATCTATAAATCTTGATGCATCTCTTCCCAGTTGGTCTAGATCCCTTCAAGTCTTACAACAGTGTAAAGCTTTCTCTTGCTCTAGGTTACAGATTCAGATATGTCAAAAAAGTAACATCGTCTTCATTCCCTCAAGGAGATATTGGGTGGAACGGTGATATTAGATGACATTATCACGTAATGTCATATATCAATGAAAGCTTTAAATGAGGTTGGATGAAGACCACTTGGTTATCGCTCCTGCCCATCTCATTGGGTTGGTCCCATCAATTGATTACATCAAGTAAGATGTCACCCTTGCACCCAATATTGATTTCATTGCCATAATTTGCAATTGTATTTCTTGTTTTGATTGTTTTATGAATTCGTAGGAATTTGTTTGGAGGACGGGATTGAGAAAATACTAATGTCTGTACACACTACAAAAGGGTGTACAAAGAATGTATTCAAAATTTTAGCACACTTCTCATAAGGAGTGTAACCATACACCAAGTTATGAAGATGTTGCACAATATATTAACACCCATTCATAGTTATCAGTCCACTCAAGCTGCAAATATGCAAAAATTACTGAGAAAGTCATTTTAATGGATGTGACACTAATGATTTCAAAAAGAGGAAGATGATATCTGTTTGTCTTTTATATGCAATTCATAATCAACACATACGAGAACTAACGAAGTAAATCCAAATTGACAGGATGTGTCCAAAACAAGTGTATCGCAGTCATCTATGAAGCACGGGTACGCCACAAATGGTGGAGTACTTACTGCATTACCAAGACGCTGCATCGAGGACGGCAAACAGTGTCTCGATACGTTTGGGAGAACTGACGCTGCGGCACGGCAGCGCAGACCTCAGTTGTTCCGAACAGGGAAGAGAAGAAACAGAGAAGAGAGGAGAGAAGAGAGGAGTACCTGCTTTGAAGCTCCAACGGCTCCGACGACCTTCCCTGTTCGGCGTGAGACATGGCAAGGAGGGAGACCCCAGACGATCGAAGACCCCAGACGATCGCGATCTGTCTCTCTCAGATCGAAGCTCCAAGCTCCATAGTCGATCGAACACCTTCGCGATCTGCCTTCTCAGATTGAAGCTCCAAGCTCCAAGCTCCAAGCTCCAAGCTCCTTCGCGATCTGCCTTCACAATCTCTCTCTCGAGATTGAGATCGCGATCGCGATCGAGACCCTCACTCTCTCTCCCTTGCATCGCATCTGCCGTTTCTGGGGGTTTATATTATTATTATATACTATTATATAATAGTTATTATATATTATAACATATTATTATATATTATATAATAGTTATTATATAATACATTTAATACATATTAATAAATAAAAAAATAAACATATGTATACAAAATAAAACAAAAAAATTAATTATTTAAAAAATATAATTAGTCATACATATAATATATAATAATATAATAAATTTTTATATATAATGTAATTATAATATATATAATAAATTTTATAAATTATAATTTTTATCATATATAATAAAAATATATATAATATATAATATAATTGATCATATATAATATATATAATAAATTTTATAAATTATAATTTTTATCATATATAATAAAAAATATATATTTATTACGCATCATATTGCATCTGCATTCTACTTTTTTAGGATTTTGCCGTGTCGGCGTGCCGCATACGCATGCCGTGCACTGCTTCATAGGCAGTCATAGTGTCTTCTTACATCGATGACATTCAACGTAATTATACTTCTCTAATTCACCCACAAGTTATTGCATCTATGACATTCCAACTTTCTCTACAACCTTGGTTCAATGACGTATATTGTAAATGGTTTTCAATACATGAAGGGCATCCCTCTTATTCAATTAACTAAAATCTCTTTAGGTCTAACCATACTCTTTGACATATCCATTAACAATGACTTCCCATCATTTGACCATATATCCTTGCATATGAATATCCTCAGGGCTTTGCAACTAGATGGTTATGCAATATATTCATTGGCCATTCATCCTTTGTGGTCAACTTGTATGCCCTTAGATCAAAAGGACACTTGCACTTCTTCCTATAAATTATTCTCGACATAGTTTTTTCATCATCTTTAAACTTCTTTCTTGCTCTATGTTGGCCACTTCTCTCATATGTAAGATAAAACCTTAGTCTTTTACGACCTCCACCATAGTCCGATATCTTTATAATGACAAAATCATTCCTCTTTGTAACATGACATACCCAACTAAGCAATTTATCTTTGTCATTGAAAACCTACAGATTAAATGAAATGAATATTATGAAAATATATTTCATAAACATATGAATCGTAACAAGCTCCATTTAGCTAATTTGTTTAGTTGTAAATTGACTAGTGTAATCAAGTACATTATCAAAGTGAACCTCACTTCCTTGAGTTGAGGCATAGTACTGCACAAAAATGGAAAAATATATATATAAATACATAAGACGCAAACAATAGAAAATCTAACAATATAAAGAAATTTTTTTTAAAAAAAAAAACCTATGGATTTTCATAACCAAAATTATTATAAGAGTTTGGACCTATAGTGCTGAACCAATGTGCTCCGCCTATAACTTAGTAGCCTAGAAAAAAAAAAAAAAAAAAAAAAAAAAAAAAAAAAAAGTTGGAACTTGTTTGCCAAAAAAAAAAAAAAACAAGAAGTTTGTAAAATGATTTCAGAAAAAAATTATTTGTTCGGAAGTATAACGTCCAATATTACAAACTTTTTCGGTACTATAGTGTCGAACAATGCCACAACTTTTGACCCTAGTTTATTGAATGGTGCTCACTAATGCTCATATTTAACAATTAATCCATTTGTGATTATGTTCCATTTTTGATAATTTTTCAATTTTAACTTAAATATATTCTTTGTTGTGTTGCATAACTGTTTGCACCACATTTTATTTTTCTGTCAATTGTGGCCTATTAATTATGGCCAAGTTTGATTATGGTTTGTCGATTGAAATCATAGACTATTTTCAAAGAATAACCTTGACCACATTTGTTTTTATTATTATTATTTCTGTTGATAGGCATGGCATCACAGATGTGTTAAGGATGTGACATGATAACATGTTAAATGGAGGGCCAGAAAGCTAGCAATTATAGCAATTTGAAAGTTAGTTGCTGAGATCAAGAAGCCAAGATCAAATCAAACATCAAATCTGCAAAATGGTTCCTATCAAATATGAGATATGGATAACGTTTAGAAAATCATGAGCTTGTTGAGGAAATTTTGGGCTTAGGTTATCTCTTTCTTTCATGTGGTTGAACCTATAAATAAGTCAAGAGAGATACAAAGATGAATATAACATCTCAACCACCATTCAGAATACGTGATATTTATCTAGAAGTAGTTTAACTTAACAATTGTTAGGAGTAGATTAGTAATAGCTTTTTCCAATCCCCACTTCTCTTCTTTCTGTCGATTGCTGTATTTATTCAATTCTTTGTTCTTGTTTAAAGTTCTTGTTGTTGGAACAATCTTCTATGTAAATAAATAAATTAGAAATAAAATCAAACAAAATAAATAAATAACATACCGGATTTATTTTGTCGAACCAAATAAAAATTACAAGACCAAGTCAAGTCTGTGACACTCTGTCCTTAAAATAGATTCGCCCCACTATAGTGCTTACGGTTGAGTGGCGTTTATCTCCCGGGATACAATGATCTTCACAAATTGTAGTAGCACTCCAAACAATTTGTTGGGCGAACCAAACCTGTGATCTATACTCTCTTTAATTTATTCTAAAACTAAATATGAAGAATAAATGCACTAGAGAAAAATTGGACAGCAATGAAACAACTTGACTGATTTTTTCCGGATAGGAAATTTGATTTTCCAGACTGCTAGAATTGATTATATATATAAGCAAAAACTGTGGTCCGAACAGGTTCCTAATTTAAAAGAACAAATGCAACTGTTGAATTTCAAACAAACTTCTTAACCGTTGCACTTTTGAATATATTATTCAAACAATGAAAAGTGATCTCATAATGGACCAAGTCAAACCCGTTAGAACTCAATAAACCTGCTGAACTTTATTATATAAATTAATTTGAATATATATATTAAACAAATTGAATAGTTTAATAAATAAAGAAAGAGGTACAAATTTTAGGAAACCACTTAGAAACCCAAAATTTGAATTTAGAATTAAATTAAATTCTCACAATTACAAACTTTAGGAAACCACTTAAGAACCCAAAATTTGAATTTAGAATTAAATTAAATTCCCACAAAAAATTTTATTGAAAAAATTCAAATGAATTTTATCTAAAAAATTAATGTTAGACTTGAAAACGACATCAACTTTCCATTCACTCATAAATGGTTTTGACGTTCCGTCTTCCCCGTGTGACTTGCCACGAGACAAGAACACTTCATCTCTTCGGACCCACCCCAAAAGACGTTTGGGATCCACTCAATTTTGGGCTCAAAGTCGGCTCAAAATATGCCTTATATAAACCAATTTTCCAACACTTGTAACTAGTGACAAGTGACAATTTATTCGAATTAATACATATTCTGTTCTGTTTCATATCTTCTTTATTTAATTACCTCCAGGGAAGTCCTTAATTTGTTTAAGACATAGAACTCAACCAAAAAGCATGATCTTCTTGTGTTTATTTAAGATTTGTTTAAGTTTGTCAACTAATCACTATTGATTGGGCTTAAACAGAATTTTTGCTAACATAAATTGGCACGCCTAATGGGACCATTCACTTAGAGTGATGATGATGAAGAAGTAGATTTATTCTTATGAAATCATGCCTTCAACATGTATGCTTACATCTTGTGCACCCATGAATACAAACCGCCAATGGAGTGACAGTGTTCCCATGGAAATAGATTATCGGTGGAATGCCTCATATTCTGAAAATTGTCAGTGTTATGGTGGTGGTTCTATCGCTTATTGTCAACATAATGGCATGCCAAATAATGTGAAAAGAATGATTTGGCATTGTGAGGATGAAATTTATTGGTGTCAAAGTGAAATTTTAGCCCTAAAAGAAGAAATTAATTATCTTTATAGGCAAAGATTTCAAATAATTTCTTTATCTCCGTATTATTTGACGCAAAGAGATTTAAATTACTGTAATGAAAAAATTGATCGACTTAAAGGTCAAAATTTTCTAATTGATAAAGAAATTCTATATTGGAACACTACAAGAAAATACACCTTTGGCGACTAAATTTTTAGTCGCCAAAGGTCATATTTTGGTCGCCAAATCTCGAAAATTCACTTTTCCCGACTAAAAATTTTAGTCGCCAACGTTGTCGCCAATACATTGTCGCGGATTCCTTTGGCGACTAAAAACCTGTTAGTCGCCAATAGACAGGTCTTCAGCGACAAAATATTTTGTCGCCAATTGCAATATAACTTTTGGAAATTCGACCTTTGGCGACTAAACTTTTTCGTCGCCAATAGTATTTTTTTTTTATTATTTAGAACTTTCGGCGACTAAATTCGTTGGTCGCCAAAGGTCTTTCCAGAAAAAAAAAAAAAAAACATTTTGCCTTCTTTGCTCCCAAGGTTTGAACCTCGACGCCCAAGCCATGCTCGCCATCGCGCTTCACCCACACGCGATCCCCACTAGACCACCCCAACCTCCCATGCGTAATAGTGCAATATATATTATTTATATAGTATATTAAAAGCAATTACTAGAAAATTATATTTATAAATATAATTTTTTTAATTCAAATAATTTATGTCAAAAATTAATTATTTACTAAAAAAAATTAGTCGACTTTTGGCGACTAAAACCATTATTTAGTCGCTAATTGTATTATTTTGGGCTACTAATTATTTAATTGTCGCTAAAAAACAGTTCTCGAATTACAAAAAGCAGCTTTTGACCAATTAAATCAAACTGCCGCCAAAAAGCCTACTTTGGGCGACTAAAATGGATTTTGGTCGGCAAAACCCCCACTTTCAGCGACTAAACCTGTTTTTAGTCGCCAAAACCATACCTTTTCGCTACTAAATGATTTTAGTCGCTAAAAACCGTGACTTTTGGCTACTAAACAAACTTTAGTCGCTGAAAACCCTACATTAGGCGACAAAACTTCGTTTCAGTCGCTAAAAACCTGTTGTTCGGCGACTAAACTCTTTTAGTCGCTAAAAATCTACTTTTCGGCGACAAACTCCAATTTAGTCGCCATTTCCCTCACTTTCAGCGACTAAAGTTCATATTTTGGTCGCCAATTATGTTTTTTGTTGTAGTGGAAGCAAAAATTAGAAGGCATAATGGCCAATGAAAAATTAAGATATAAAAATAGTGTGGCTCATACAGTTAATACACATATTTTTGAAGAGCCAATCATTCATAAAGAGCCAAGGTATGTGGCTCGAAGGGTTAGCATACCAAATTATGAAAGATAATATGACTTTGGAGAATTTTCATAGGCCATTAATGGCTAAAATTAAAAAACAACCCCTTCTCACAAAAAATATTAAGAATTCTGATAATAAAGGTTCCCTTAGGGGGCATGATGTTTTGCCAAATTTGACAAAAAGTGACAAGCTATTAATGGCTAAAAAAGAAGAACAACCTATCCTCTCCAAAAATGTTAAAAAATATCACAAAATGATGGTAACAATTTACTTTGGGGGTTATGATTTTAAGCTAAAGATAGCTGAAAATTATGAACCCACGTTTATTGAATGTGAATTTTTTGGCATTGTTCAAAATGTCAAAAATTATAAATTTTTCATAACATTCAATTATGTGATTTTTTGGAATCCAACATCCACTTTGGATTTGTAGATCACACCAAAAAATAATTTTCATAACAAGGTTTGAAAAACAATGATTGAAAATTGCTATATGCAGTAAATTCTCTTTAATTAGCCAAAATGTGGCTAACAGAGAATTGTTTTATTTTAAAAATTAGGAATGTGACTCTTTGTTATGTCACTCGATAGAGCCAAAGATGGAGTGTTCGCCAATCAACAATGATAGACTAAAAATTACTATGGGTGTAATATAACCTTCAAGAATTTGAATTATTTGCAGTATAAAATATTTTCTGTCGATTGTGGTAAACTGTTTTATAAATCATTTAATTGGATTTCATTCTTCAATCCATTTAAATGAGGGGGGCATTGTTTGCACTACATTTTATTTTTATGTCGATTGTGGCTTATTAATTATAGCCAAGTTCGATTATGGTCTGTCAATTGAAATCATAAACTATTTTCAAAGAATAACGTTGACCATATTTGTTTTTATTATTATTATTTATGTCCACAGGCATGCTAACGTAGCATGACAGATGTGTTAGGGACGTGACATGATAACATGTTAAATGGAGGGTCAGAAAGTTAGCAATTACAATAATTTGAAAGTTAGTTGCTGAGATCAAGGAGCCAAGATCAAATTAAGCACCAAATCTGCAAAATGGTTCCTATCAAACATGAGATATAGATAATGTTGAGAAAATCATGAGCTTGTTGAGGAAATCTTGGACTTAGGTTATCTCTTTCTCTCATGTAGTTGAGCCTATAAATAGGCCAAGAGAGATACAAAGAGGAATATAACATCCCAATCGCCATTCAAAAAACGTGATACTTATCTAAGTAGTTTAACGTCGCAATTGCTAGGAGTAGATTAGTAATAGCTTCTTCCAATCCTCACTTCTCTTCTTTCTGTTGATTGTTGTATTTATTCAATTCTTTGTTCTTGTTTAAAGTTCTTGTAACTAGTGACAATTGACAATTTATTTGAATTAATACATATTTTGTTCTGTTCCATTTCTTCTTTATTTAATTATCTCCAGGGAAGTCCTTAATCTATTTAAGGAATAGTTTTCAACTACAAAAGCCTGATTTTCTTGTGTTTATTTAAAATCTGTTTAAGTTTGTTGACCAATCATTATTGATTGGGCTCAAACAGAATTTTTGCTAACAGTAAAAAGTTGTATTTGTACGTAAAATATATTCTTTGTGCGTAACAAGTTGCGTAACAGCATGGTCTGATCATTTTTTCGATCACTTTCACATTAAAAGATCAAATTATTTTGTGGTTATCTTTTGTGAAAAATTGTTTGCAACTTTAATTTGGCGCTGTTTGGGAAAAAAGGGTTGAGGCTATTATAGCCTCAAATTACAAATAAGCCAAAAAGTCCCATTGTTCAAAGTTTTTCAAAAAAAATAAAAAAATAGGCTGCAGCTGCCGGCAGTGTAGGCACAGCCTACACTGTCAATTGATAAATTGTTACATCAACTGGTAAATTACGATTTTGCCCTTTTATATCAATTTAAAAAATTGTAATCTTAAGGACAAATTTGTCATTTTAACTTCAAACATCATTTCAATACATTTTTCAATACAACAACTCAAATAAAAATCCATCTCATCTTCCCAAACACAAAAACTAAAATAGCCTACTAAAATAGTCAAAAAGCCAAAAAGCCTCTAAAATAGCCACTTCCCAAACGAGGCCTTTGTGTTATAAGTTTGTATATGATTGGTTTGTTTTGATTTATTAAATTTGAATTATTGAGTTTAATTGTTATGCATGAATTTTTCTACATGTTCTTCCCAATGATATTTAAAATTTAGGTGCTAAAATGTAAATAGGTAAGGGGGTAAATTGACAATATCAAAAGATTAGGAGTGAAATTAATTTTTAGGGTATAATTTGGGGAACATGTTTGATTTTATTTTTAAAAAATAAAATAAAATAAAAGCTTGTTTGACAAAAATAAATATCAAAAATATATTTTTAAATTTTTAATAAATATTTTTGACCTCCAAAAGGATAAAATTATATAAAAATAATAAGTGTTGTTATTTTGTTCTCATGTTTATAGTTGTTCGATGAAATTAATTTTTTATATGGATGACTTTCATTTTGGTCCACAAGATAGACTCGGATCATTAGTGTAGGTCCGAAATAAAATCCATAAAAAGAATAAAGAGATATAGACAGATGAGATATGGAGGGGAGCTTATCCAACTAACCCTTCCTACATTTAGCGAGAAGGAAATCATTTCCGAAACATAAACTACTACAACTGGTTACGTTTACAATTCAAGTGTGTAAAATTAAAAATAAATAATAAAAAATTAAAATTATGTGTTCTCGATATTATTATTTTTTTATTATTTATTTATTTATTTTTTTTTAAGACCGAAGGTAAGATAGGTGGCATAAGAACAAACAAATAAAGATTTGGACACTAAATCTAGCCTTCACTTTATATAATAGCATAAGTTTTTTTTATGGGAGATTTGGTTAAAACCTCCTCATAATAAAACTTTATTGCATTAAAGATAAACATAAAAAGTTTTTCTTGAAAAGTCCAACACATATAATTATTATCAAAATATTAAAATAATATAACTTTTGATGTAGATGTCGATTTTTAATAAAATTAGTATTTTTAGAATTCTTTCATTGAGATCTATCAAATAAGATCTATATTGACTATGAAATTCTTTATAAAAAAAAAATTTATTTATGTCGAAATTGATATAAATAGTAATAGTAACAGTAACATGTTACTCTGGTTCGCAATAACATGTTACTTTGGTTCACTTGTCTAAGGAAAAAAAATATATATATATATATATTTTTTACTTTATCATTACTCAATTATATGTTTTCTTCTTAGGGAGTTTTATGAAACAAAATAAATTTGGCTGGCATTTTCATCAAACAAGGCTCTACTAGATGTGTTTTGGCTAAATTTTCCTTTTTTATTTTTTTTATTTTCTCACTTTCGAATCATAAATATATTATATATTTTTAGCTTTCTTAAAATAAGGAATAAAAAATAATATTTAATTAATAAAAACAGAAACTCATTTTAATTAATCGAGAACATTGTTGGAAGGGATCACTCCCTAAAATACAGAAACTCACTTTTTCACAATATTTTAGGGTAAAAATAAGTAATATTATTGGAGATGCAATACTGTGCGTGCTTAATTTTTTTTTTTTCTTCTTTTTATTTTAGAGTAATTCTACTTATACATTACAAAAAATTTAATAGATTATTATTTGTGTTGTTCATATATAAACTTTCAACAAAAGTCAAATGTTTACATATAAATTTTTAAATAAAAATGAAATTACATATATATTTTATTTAATAACTTATATCCGAACAATTATTTTTTATTTAAAAATTTATATCTTAATATTTTACTTTGTTCAAAAGTTTATATTTGATTTTTTTTTTCAATGTTGTGTGAATAAATTTTCCAACTTCTTTCTTTTCCAAATAAAATTTGCAGCCATTTCTTGCTTTTTCATATTTATTTTTGGGAAAAAAAAATATTTACAAAATCATTGAAAAATTTAAGGCAAATTTCACTTTATCCCGTATGATTTGGGCCATGTATGGTTTTTGCCCTTAACATTTGAAAATAACCATATAATCCCCATGTAATTTGTGGACTAAAATGTATCGTTAAATATTTTGTTCAACTTAAAACAAAATGGAAACACATGGCAGACATAAAAGGGGTTGAAAAATGCTTCAAACTACTAATTAAAGACCACTAATAGACCACTAATGATGTGGCGCGACATAGACCCCACTACTGATGTGATAGTTTGACCTCTGTTTTTTATTATTATTATTATTATTATTATTATTATTATTATTATTATTATTGCACTGCCAGCTCATTAGAGCTGGCATTAGTGCTGCAAATTAGAACGCTGAATTAGTGCATTTTTTTTGCTCCATGTCACATCATTAGTGCCATTATTAGAGCTCCAAATTTAGAGTTATGAATCATTGCTCAAAAGGGATTATATGCTCATTTTCAAATTTCAATGAGGTAAATAGCATATGGAATAAAACACAAGAGATTAATGTGCATTTTGCCTTCCAAATAAATTACAAAAATATCTGTAATTCACACATTTAAGTTACTTATATACAAGGATATTTTAGTCTTTTTTTATTAAATCGTTAACGAACCTAATGGTGCACTTCAATTCACAAACAACGTGGGGTTATGTGGTCATTTTTAAATGTTAAGGGGATAAACTGTATATAACCCAAACCACAAGGAATAAAGTAAAATTTGTCCAAAAATTTATGATTTTAATTATTAATATTGATAAAATTTTACATTGATTTGTAATTATTTCTGAGAGATACATTGATATGTAATTTTTCCTTTATTTTTCAGTACATACTGACAATTACAGGGTTGTTCAGTTAATTAATTTTCAATTTACAAAATAATATCATACCAAACATGTCCTAAAAGCGGGTCATTTTATGGCAAAAAATTTCGTTCAGTTTAGTATTGGGAACTTTTTGGAAAAACAGTATCGAGAAATTCAACTCTATTTTGATTCACATTGTGAATGACCGCATTAATTGTTATAGGGTTAATTACACTAATAGTCCTTATAGTTTAGGACTTGTGTCACTTTGGTCTTTGACTTTTCAATTGTGACACATTTGATCCTGAATTTTGAATCTTGTTCCAAATAAGGACAATTGAAAATATCATTAGATTTTTTAAAGATAAAATCGTCAATTTGATAAAATATAAATTAATTTGAAAAAAATAAATGTCAAAAAAATATTTTTAATTTTTTAAAA
This sequence comes from Camellia lanceoleosa, assembly GCA_025200525.1. Taxonomy (NCBI): domain Eukaryota; kingdom Viridiplantae; phylum Streptophyta; class Magnoliopsida; order Ericales; family Theaceae; genus Camellia; species Camellia lanceoleosa. The sequence goes on from CM045759.1 coordinate 31,530,404, forward strand.
TTATTTTTATCCACCAATGATAAAATTATATAAAATTAATAAAAATTACATGATTAATTTTTTAAAATTAATTTTACATGATCATCATCCAAACACATAATAAAAATTGATTTGGTAAAAAAAAAAACATAAATGTCTAAAAGATTTATCAATTTTACATAATTTTATTTTTAGTAGGTAGAAATAATTTTTAAAAATTTAAAAATATTTGTTTAACATTTATTTTTGTCAAATTAGTTTATATTTTATCAAATTGACAATTTTACCCTTGAAAATTTTAATTTTATAGTCAATTGTCCTTATTTGGAACAAGATTCAAATTCAGGATCAAATGTGTCACAATTGAAAAATCAATAATCAAAGTCACACAAGCCCCAAACTATAAGGACTATTTATGTAATTTGCCCATTGTTATATGATGGGCTTTTGAATGTGGGATAAGCTTTCATCCATATCATGTCTTTATACGTCTTTATATCTTTTTATAAATTTTATTTCAGACTCGTACTAATATTTTGTAGGTTTTACAATAAAAATTATGTTAGGGTGAGATTTAAACTTATTTCGAGTTTTATTTTAGTAATTTCAATCATTAATTTTTTTTTAAGAATATCAAATATATATATAAAATCAGATTAAATAATTATGAAAAATATTTGGGACCTCCACACTCTAGAGTAATCACAACCCTCCATGTATGTGTGAGACTCACTTATGTATATATAGAACTAGCGGCAATCCGTGCTATGCACGGGAATGTACAATTTAAATAATTTATTATATTTATTTTTGTATTATAAAATAAAAAATTCTTATAAATTTAAAATATAATAGGGAGTTATAACTAATAAATATTTTGAATATGATAACTATCTAATACCTAAGTTCATACATTTATTTTTTCCATAAATTTGTCATTTGAAACATTGATTATAAAAGTCCTAGTAGATCATTTAGCAGCATGAACTATATTTCTATCAGACATTATTCTAACTTTAAAAAGGAATAATGTAAAAATGGGTACTATTACAAATAATATAAAAATGTAAAAATGAATATTATTACAAATAATGTGAAAATGTTCAAAGACCCCTTTAAAGAAAACAACAAAAAAAAATGCCCTCACTACATATACATGTAGGCATACAGAGAGAATAAAATTCATCAAAACTCTAAAATCCTACAACTGCCTACCAATTGTAACGTTGTTAATGGTTGAATATAACTCGAATCTTAAATGCAGAGTTTGAACAAAACTTTATACCCAATATGCAAACACTAACAAACTCGATGGTATGTTAAAATATATAGCTGAAGTGTGAAGCATTTGAAAAATAAGATAGAAATGAATTTGAAGACAATTATTAGATAAAGATTAAAATAAATTAAAAAAAAAGGATCATACGAAAAATATAATAAAAATAAAGTTGGAGATAATGATAGGATTGGGCATAAAAAAAAATTAAAAAGAAAGAAATAAGAAATAAAGAAAAATGAAAATATTGGAGAAGATTAAGCAAAATAAAAAAATCAATAAAAAGAGATAAGGAGTCTTAGATAATAAAAAGATTTTAAAAGTTAAAAATTTAAAATAAAAACAATAGTAAGAGAAAAAAAAATATTTTTTATTGGAGAAAAATAAGGATGAAAAATTAAAAACATAATTTTGAGAGAACAACATGTAGGAAATAGAATCTTAACTCTACTTAAGAATTGAGTATTGAGACTTTGAAAATTTTAGAGAACACACTATATTTGCTTATATATATAGTATAGATATATACAGATATATATCAAATCTAATTTGAAAAGTAAGGATAAAAGTAAACTAAACATCCTACAAAAAAAGAAGAGAGAGATGTGGGAATTTGGTTGTTGATAATCAAAATTTTAAAAAGATAAAATATTTATGAGAGATTACGTATGAGTAAAAGATAATTTAATTTTGTTTGTTATATCAAAATAAATACATATATATTTTCTTGAATAGTAGCAAAATAAATTTACTTTTTTAATAAAGTTGTAATAGAATAAAATATATTTAATTTTTAAATTGCATGCTTGATGATGATTTTTTCAAAAAAAAAAAAAAAAATTGTATAGAAAATTTTAAAATTGATGGTAGTCAATTGTTATCATTATAGCCATAAAAAAGAATTTTGGATAAAATCATGGATAGACAATAAAAAATCAACACTTAGCATTAAATTTTGTAAAAATTAAAAAAAAAATGGAAAATTCAAAATAAAGTATTGGAATTCCTTGAATCACATAATTAGACGTTTTAGTTAATTTTAAAATTTAAATGTTAAATCCAGTAAGATTATGCCTTGTGTGTTAATTTAAAATTTAGATAATACGCTAATAGATTTGAACCATTTTTTTTTTAATATTGTAAAAAAAAATTTAAATTAGCTATGTTTAGATAGAACTTAAAGATTTTAAAATTTTAAAATTAAATATTGTTAGATGCACCTATCACTTTAAGCCAAATATAGTTTTTACTTTTAAAAATTTTCAAATTGAGAAATTTTGTTTAAGGTTTTGAAGCTGTTTTTTGTGTGTATTTAATTGGGTGTATATTGGTTGCAAATGATTCGAAGAACTCTCATTTGAGAGAGCTTGAAGGAGCAAATGTGAGATTAACCTTATGCATAGCTGATCTTCTTGATTTCGAGAGTTTACCCGAAACTATTATGGGTGTGATGGTGTGATAGATATGAGATAAAATAAAAAAAAAAATTAAATTAAATTCAAGATTTGATGAGTTTCAAATCTGATTAAATTGAAGAACAAACTCAAATCACAAATTTTTTTTTAAAAAAAAAAAAAGCAAGCCCAAATCATGCAAAATGTAATAATGAAGAAGATGAAAAGAGGTATAAATGAATTGAAAAATATTAGGAAAAAATATACACACAAAAGTAATAGACATTGGAAAAAATACATATAAATTAGGAAATAATATTAGGAGCATAAAAATGGAGAAAATGAAAAGATGTGTAGATAAACTAAAAAATATTAGAAAAAAATATATGCACACAAAGTAACAAACACTAAAAAAATACATACAAAGTAAAAAATAATATTACACTGACCTTGTAATGATTTTCACAGATCATCAAACTTACAAAACATAACAATCGAGAAGATGAGTAATTTTGAGAAAAGATAGGTAGATAAGAGAATGATTGAATGTAATAATGGAGAAGATGAAAAGATGTGTAGATAAACTGAAAAATATTAGCAACATATATATTTATACATACAAAAGTAATAAACACTGAAAAAATGCATATAAAATAAGAAATAATATTAGGAGCATAAAAATGGAGAAGATGAAAAGATGTGTAGATAAATTGAAAAATATTGAGAAAAAGAAAAATATACACACAAAGTAACAAACACTAAAAAAATTTCATATAAAATAAGAAATAATATTACACTAACTTTGTAATGATTTTTCCAGATCATCAAACTTGCACAATGTAACAATAGAGAAGATGAGTTATTCTGAGAAATAAAAGATGGGCAGATGAGAGAATGATTGAATTTGATTGGAATAAGCTAAATAGAGAAACATATGTGTGGAAGTTGTAGGAGTTGTAGGTTTCTTTTTATTTTTTATTTTTAATTGAGATTAAGAGTGAGATATATATTATTGTGAGTGATGGATATGGATGAATATTTTATTATTTTGGGATAAATATTATTGTTGGGGATGGATATGGATGAATATTTTACTATTTTATATTTCATATAGGGAGAGAGTGTGAGAAGACTTGAAGAGTGGAAAGGGAGGTGAAAGAAAGTGCCATTTAATACTTTTTTTTTCTTCAAAATTATGAGAATTTAGGATTCAAGTTTTGGAGCCTTTTAACTTAACAACTACATTTGGTTATAAATATAGTATAGATTTGTTTAACTTCTGATCATAAATTTCCACTCCATTTAAATGGATATGAAAAGAAATATTAGAAAAACAGATATGAAAAGAAAAACAGAGACATGTTCAGAGCAAAAGAAAAAAAAAAAAAAAAAAACAGAGACATGCACACTACAATTTTGTGCAATATTTATAGTCAAAATACAAAATCACAAATGCTTGGAACAAAAAATAAATTAGTAAAGCAAAAGAAAAAGAAAAAGAAGAACCGAGACATGCATTCGATCGAGAGGCGGACTGCTGGTGTTCACTGCTGATGAACGAAGTTAATGAAGTATATTTTAGATTTGTTTGAGGTGGAAAAGTAACATGAGAGAGGGATATGTATCTATTGGATATGTATCTATTGTAGGAGTTGTGGGAGAGTGAATGTCTTTATATCTATCTGTTATAGGATATGGATAGATGGGTGTTTTTTGTTTTTAGATTTGTTTGAGGTGGGAGAGGGATATGTATCTATTGTAGGAGTTGTGGGAGAGTGAAAGTCTTGATTTTTTATTTTTTATAGCTTTTTATGGATATGTTTTGTTTTGTTTGTTTGTTTGTTTTTTTTTTTTTTTTGACAGCTTTTATGGATGGGTTTGTTAGGAGTTTTTATTGTTCTCAAAACGTGGGAGAGGGATATACGTGGGAGAGGATATGTATCTATTATAAGAGTTGTGAGAGAGTGAAAGTCTTGATTTTTATTTATTTATTTATTTTTACAGCTTTTATGGATGGGTTTGCTAGGAGTTTTTATTGTTTCGAAAGTCTTTGAGTGTGGAGGAAATGAACTATAAACTAAAAAGAGAGCTACCACGTATTTTTTAAAATTATGAGAATTTTAGAATATCATTTTGAAGGCTTTTGGAAACACCACTACATAGATTCACATAATTCTGTTTGGTAATGTTTACGTTTTCAGTTTATATTTACAAAAATTTTATAAACTGATTTTTGTTTATTTTTAGAAAAACATAAACTACAAACGCGTTTGGTAATTGACAAAATATTTTAAAAAATTTAAAAATATAAAAAAAGAGTGAGAAATGGCAAATGGTGGCGAAAGACGGTGGTGGAAAGTAGTGACGGTGGGTGGTGGTGGGTGGGTGGGTGGGTGGTGGTGGCGGGTGGTGGGTGGTGAGTGAGTGGTGATGGATGTGGTAGGTTGGTGGCGGGTGGTGGTGGTGGTGGGTGGGTGGAGTAACAGTGGCGGGTGGTGGTGGTGGGTGGCGGATGGCGGGTGGTGGCCGGTGGTAGTGGCGGATGGGTGGCGGGTGGTGATGGTGGGTAGGTGACGGTGGCGGGTGGTAGCGAGTGTGTGGTGGTGGTGGCGGCAGATGGGTGGCGGATGGCAGGTGGTGGTGGGTGGTAGCGAGTGTGTGGTGGTGGTGGTGGTGGGTAGTGGGTGGTGGTGGCTGGTGGGTGGCGGGTCGGTGGTGCGTGGTGGTGGTGGTAGCGTATGGGTGGCAGGTGGCTGGTGATGGTGGGTGGCTGGTGGTGGCGGGTGGTGGATAGTGATGGCAGGTGAGTGGTGGTAGCGGGTAGTGATGGCGGGCGGTGGGTGGTAGTGGCCGGTGGATGGCAGGTGGGTGGTGGTGGTAGTGGTGGCGGCGGGTGGGTGGATGGTGGATGGTGGTGGTGGATGGGTGGCAGGTGGTGGTGGGGGGTGAGTAATGGTGGCGGAAGACGGTGGTGAAAAATGGTGGCAAGTGGTAGTTAGTGTTGGATGGTAAAAGAAAAAAAAAAAAATTGAAAACTCAAAATGGAAACACCTTTTTTGAGTTTACATTTTTTGGTCAAATTTATAAACTGAGATCACTGATTTATAAATCAAAAATTTACCAAATAAGTTTTTATTTGAGTTTTTAAAATTTTTATAAATATAAACAGAAAACTGAAAACGTAAGTGTTACCAAACGACACCTTAGTAATTCAAATTTATGAAATTTTATAAAAATCTTATAAGAATAGGAGTTCCAATCATTAATAATCTATTTATTAAGCCTCCGTTTGGGAAGTGGGTTGGCTTTTTGGCTTTTTGGGTTTTTTGACTATTTTAGCCTGGGCTTAAAAGTTTAGTTTGGGAAGGACTTTTTGGCTTTTTGACTTTTTTGACTTTTTTTTGTGAGAGGGGAGTGTAATGATTATGGATTGAATGTGATATTTTGTTTTTTGTAACTAAAAAAAGCTTACTTTATCTTTTGTGGCTAAAATAACCAAAAATCCTGACTTTTTGACTTCTCAAACGGCAAATCACATTTCTATCTATCTATCTATTTTTTAAATGAATGATTCATAGGAGTCCCACTAGCTGTGCATTGTACACAGCAATGATTCAGGTGGATGTTTCTGAATTTTGGGTCCTTGAAATAGGGGGGAAAAGATAGATTTAGGGTGTTTGTTGGGGAGCCAAGGTTCTCTCCTTGCAGCTTTGTACTTGCGCTCGTCCTTGCAGGCCTTCGGGTCTACTTTTAGGCCCAATTTTGATAATCCGAACCGTTCATATTTTATGATTTATTCAGTATATCATACCTGTAAAAAATCAAGTTGATCCGATATCAGAAAATATATGTTCGGAAAACTGTTTATTAAATTATTTAAAAAATAGTTTTTAGTTCAATTTTTCGAACACATACTTTCTGATATCCGATCAACTTGATTTTTTACAGGTATTATCAAAATTGGGTCTAAAAGTAAACCCGAAGGCTTGCAAGGACGGGCACAAGCACGAAGGCTGCAAGGAGAGGATCCTCATTCGTTTGTTGGGATACTCTTAGAATTGAAAAGGTCATCAAAGTTAAAAGATATGACATAAGCAAAAGACTCAGCTCCAAACGGTTGTTTTTCAATCACAATTACAAGGACACCATATAAGAGCTTTTCGCTGTAAAAATCTACATCAAACTCGGCAGAAGCTGGGATCAACCTCAGAAACACTTTCTCTTTTATCTGGTATGTTCTTTTTGTAATTTTTTACATTTGATATGTGTGGCTCATTTTTTTTTTTTTTAAGCATGATTTTGATTGTTGAGTAAGTAGTGATAGATTTTATCCTGCTTGAAATTAGGAATATGTTTTCATTGGCAAGTGAAATTGATAGATTTTTAATTGTTCCCAAGGTGTTTGTTGAATTGCCGGAATGAATATGCTAATTAATTAGAATCCTGCGAATTTGCCACAATCAATCATCCATAGCCCCTTCATTTTGGTGAAAAATACTCTTTGCATAGCACTTTAAAAATATATATCTGACTGGGGCCCCAGTATATCTCATTTTTTATTGTCTTTCTATTTTGCACCAGAAAAACTTTTTTGTCCTATTAGAAGTTGCTTCTATGGTATTTAAAATTTTTTCTATGTATTTGTTGTTCATTTTAAAAAAAAAAAAAAAACAAATGTGATTCAAATATATAGGTATTGATGTTCAATTATTTTAATTTTATGCATAAATATTTTATGCAACAAGTCTTAAAAGTGAATAGTTCGAATCACCGAAATCAGTCCCAAAATAAGTCTACTAAGTTCAAACAGTCTCTCAAGTTGAGATGACAACTTGAGAGAAGTTAGACCCTATAATTTATATATCATATTGTACATATAAGTGTGTTTGTGTATATGGTGAAAAAAATTTATTTGTCTTTTGGATCCTCCAATAATGATATCCTGATTCCATCCTTGGTCATCCCATTATTTGTTATGTGCGTTATGATGTGTTTCCTTGATGTCTTTGGATAAACAAACAAGAAAAATGAACTTCCATTAATGAATTATAATAGTAACCTGATCCCATCGTAGTTATAAGGAAAAGAAAGGAATTCTAGTTCTGGCATTAATTTCTAGTTTTTCAACTAAAATTTGGCTAAAGTTTTAACTTTGTTAGATGGAGATGAGCATTCTTTGTTCTTATTGTGGGTTATGCAGAGGCAAAAATGACCATGAAAGCACACAGCAGAAGAAGAAAATTAATTATCGGCAGTACATCGTCAGAGCATTCATTTGCGGCAGAAGTAATTGCCGGCAATGCAGATCTCTTAACAGAGATCCTTATACGTATGCCGGCAAAGTCCCTCATCAGATTCAAGTGCGTGTCTAAGGATTGGCTGTTTCTAATCTCTGATTCACAATTTTCCCGCAACCATTCTCGCCAAAATCTCAATCCCTTGTTCTCAGGACTATACATCAGCACTTCATCATCAAACGATGAACAAGTAAAGTCTGTCTCACTTGGTAACCACCACCCAAGTCTTCCGACACTGTCATTCCTTGCTGGTATTGGAGATGGTTCTGCTGCAACTAGGATTAAGCACTCTTGCACTGGCTTACTGTTATGCTTGAATGGCCTAACACGGTTCATTGTTTGTAACCCGACCACCCAGAAATTCACAGTACTTCCATATCCTGGTGGCCCTTCAACATCTTCTGGACCATTTCGTGACAAGTTTGGTGTTTACTTCACTTCATCTAGATCACTTCGCCATGTGTTTGGTGCTTATTTGGCTTTTACTCCCTCAAAATCACCTCACTACAAAGTTATATTGATAAGTTACTTAATTGGCTTGTACTTAATTGACTTGTACTCTTCGGAGAGTGCGTCTTGGGAACACATAAGTGCCACCGCACCACCAGGTTACTCCTTCAGGAAAAGGGTCTTTTGGAATGGTGCAATTCATTGGATGAGTTACAAGAACTTTCACATTCAATTTGATGTTGATGCACCGAAGCTAATAGCAACTCCAATGCCTCCAAACCCTAAAATTCTTTCTGAAGATGACATTCGGTATTTTGGAGAATGTGGTGGCCATCTGCTTCTTATTCTGACTCCTGAGCACTCTGCTGTGAGATTTAGAATCCTTGAAATGGACAAGGACCACTATCTTTGGATTGTGAAGTACTGGGTCGATCTTAGACCCATAATATCTGTATTCCCTGAAATAGTTCACAGAAGCACGTTTGACACGACCAAAATCTGTAAATTTTCTGTGCTATGTGTTGTGAAGGGAGCAAATGAAAAAGATTTTACTCTGGCGTTAGCTATTCCGGGAAAAATTGTTTTGTACAATCGGAAGTGCAAGACACTGAAGGTGCTTTGTGATTTGCCGCCACAACGGGACCATGAAGACCGAGAATCTACTTGGTATTATACTGACCAATTCATTGAAAGCCTATCTCCTATTTGATTAATGCCCTACATGCTTGAGCAGGTATACTTTTACTTTCTGGACACTATCCTAATCGTTTTATATGAATTAGTTTCTTAGTGTTAGAAACATTGAATATTGTTCTGTCTCAAATGGCAGTATGGTGTTTTTCTAAAACGTTTGTGCATGTGGCTCTACTTTGTTTTGTTTTTAGGCAAATGTTAATCAATCTGCTTGGAGCATTGTTTAATGCATTATAATTTGTGTAAACAGTTCTTTGAAATGAAGAATTTTTTTTTTTTCATTCAATGAAAATGATTACAGTTGTGGAAAGATATTTTGTTAAAATGAATATTTTGTAAGATAGTGTTGCTGCATCCTTAAAATAAAATGAATATCCTCAACTACTTTCAAATGAAAAAGAGAATTCAAGTATTAAGTCAAAGAATATTGTGCGGGCATGTCACAAATATATCCTGACGTCCAGGGATGAAGTTGGAAATTTATTTTAAGGGGGACCAAAATAAATTTAGCAAGAAAAATCTCTTAGCAAAGAAGAAATTTTAACATGTACTTTAAGAAAAAGAAAACTAATAATGAGAAAAACTAATAAATTTATATTAAACAATAATGAAATCAATAGTATGTACTATTATAATAAATTATTTGAGATCATCTTATATGCATTATAAGAATACTTGTGCGACATAGGGAACTAATGGCAAAATTTATCAAAAAATTAGAAATTATTCTATATACGATATAAAATTATTCATATGGGGATAATAATTTCAAAAAGTTTGGGGGCATGGCCACCCCTAACGTCGTCCTTGCTTATGCCACAAATTCATCCTCACGTCAATGGTGAGGATATGTTTGTGACATTGTCATAAAATAATAGTGTGTGTTAAGTAATGTAGAAACCAACAATCGCGTTTAAAGTTTATCACATTTTTATATTACATTTTGTTTGATGTTTCATGTGTCATCATTATATTTTTTCATCTTACATTTCATTTAAGAAAAGACTTTGCCTTCCGTTCAAATCTAAACTAGAAAGTGATATTTGGGCTTGTCACAGGTCCCGTTTTGGTGATATAAACTATTCATTTTTATAAAGTTCTTAGTGTATATCATCCATGTAAAAAATTAGGTTAATATAATTATAGCCTATTCAATTTATCGCATTTGCCTCCTAAAAATTGACAATCAATTTTAAAAATAAAATAAAATAAAATAAAATATCAGTGGTCTTTTTTTATTGTTTTATTTTTATTTTAACTGAATGGCCTCTTTTGTTTACTATCTCACAAATCATCATTTCATAGGCTAGAATCATCTCTTTTGTCCCTATCGCCATTATTTCCAAAAATGACAACATTCCCTTTTGGCAATCGCACAATGGGGATTGTACAATCTCAGCAGCCTATTCCTTTCTTAGCAACCATTCTTCTCCAGAAAATTGGTCTTGGCTTTGGAAGAATAAATGTCTTACAAAAGTAAATTACTTCTCGTGACATTGTGCTTATAATCGCTGACCGGTTAAAACTTGCCTAAACATGCTTTAAGAGACTGTATTTGGGCCAAGGCTGTGTGGATCAGGCTTCATCCTCCCTTTGATCAACAAAGCTACTTTAATCTATCCATTAAAGAGTGGCTCATCCTAAATCTCGCTACTCCCCATAAAGTCCCTAATCTTAACCTGCCAAGGACACTTCTTTTTTCCTTTGCTATTTGGCAAATTTAGCTCTCTCGCAATTCTAGCCTATTTACAACATCCATTAGCTCTCTCAATTTCCAAATCAAAACTATCTGGAGGCAATCTGTTGAATACTTCCATTTAGCCTACAAAATTCATATTCCCACCATCACTCATACTCTATGGGTAAAATGGAAACCACCCTCAACTTGCTATGTCAAACTAAACAGGGATGGATGTGCTCTAGGACAACTGGGTCCAGCAAGCATTGCGCGACTGGTTGTTAGGTTTTAGCCAAAATATAGGAAATGCTACAAGTATGGTTGCTGAATTAAGGGGTATCTGCACAGGATTAATACTTGCATGGCAACAAGGATACTGTTTGCTTGAGTTAGAAGTAGATTCATTTGTCACGTATTTTCTCCTTACTTCTAATCCTGTTACTTCACCATAGATTCAATCTTTGGTTGATGACTGCAGGTTACTCCTGGGGCGTATATGGACTGTTCAACTTCATCATGTTTACCAAGAGGCGAATTTTGTTACTGATGGGTTGGCCAAGCAAGCTCTTTGCTCACTGTTAAGCTCGCTTGTTTTGTATCCACATAGCCCCTATTTGTGCTACGTATCACCTCTTTATAAATAAATAATACTCGCCTTTTGGATATGTATATTTATAAATGTTGGATAACATAATATAAATTTTGCATTATTGAAAACAAGAATATAAACCTAGAGAAATAGAGAAACAAAATAACCGGGTAGACATAATTTGATTTAAAGCCATGCCTTTCAAATTGAAAGGTTGAAATGCCTTATAATTTATCTTATGTGTTTCTATTGTTTTGATGTATAGGTTTTTTTTTTTTTATTTAAAGATAAATTATATTTTTCAACCTTATACTTTGACTCAAAAATAAATAAATAATTTTGGTAAAACCATTTTTAGTTTCTCCATTAGAATTTCTTGTTAAAAAATAACACGGATCTCAGTTATGAGTATTTCAATAATTAGTTAATTTTTTATGTTATATTTTAATATTACACAAAATTTAGCTATAGTTAAAATTTGACAAACTAATTTGTTTTTACATTTTACAATGGAATTCATATAAGAAATTTTATGTGATACTTTCTGAAAATAAAATAAATAACATTTACATGAGTCTAACAATACTAAACAAAACCGACAGAGCTTGGTTGAGTTGGTAATGATCGGATTCTTTGCCTTTAAGGCTTAGGTTTGATTTTCATTGCCAACAGTCCTCATTGGTGGGCAATTTATAAGTTCAATGTAAATCGTCGTTGAGACTTGTAGCTAGCACTGGATTAGGGTAGCCTCTCCTCACCTAAAATTTTAATTCCCCCCTCCCCCACACCAAAAAAAAAAAAAATACTAAATAAATATTTGTCACCCCTAAAACCACTCTTAATTATTTGTCTGACAAGTGTCAAATTTTAATGTGTCAAATTTTAATTTGTTAAACATTCCATCATATAAGGTTTAACCTTAACGTCACATAATTAGGAGTTATTTAAGGGTGATAAATTAGAGGAATGTAGTATTGTTGTATTATTCATTACCAAATATAACATTAACTGGCCATTAAGACAGTGAATAAGTAAAGATACTCTAAGATTTATATGATAATCCAATATTACTTATTTTTATCATTAATTTCACTTTTAACTAATTAAATTTTAGTTTTTAAAAATAACTTCTCGCTAAGGAAATAGTTACCATTACTTATGTTTGTCATTATATGTGCATATATATATAAAGATAAATTACAAATACACCTTTTGAGATTTGATTAAAAAATAAAATTTTTATTTAGTAAAATTAATTTAAAAAATAAAATTCTTAACTAATTTCTTATATAATAATAAAATTATCTAAATTATAAATTGAAATAAATTTCTAACATTATTAAAACTGTTAATTAACTTAATAATTTATCAATAAAATGGGCCATTATACTTTCCAGAATTATTAAAGCATCTCCGACCCACCCTCTATCTTCACATATGACAGATTTTTCCTTCCACCCCCAAAACCATCAAGGGGGATGGGTTGATCCTTCAAATACGGAGGGAGGATGAGAATAGGGGTGGACATTCGTCGAACCGAGCCAACACTACATAATAAGGGATTTTGTGTCTGATAAGTCAGGTCTAGCTTGGCCTCCACATTGGACCTTTACATTTGCCCAAACCTGGCCCAAAAAATAACTATAAATCTCAAACCTAACCATCGGGTTATATGTTAAAAAAAATTAAAACATTTCATAATTAAATTCAATCACACTAAATAAATATATTGACATTATTATAAATTGAAAAATTTTATGTAAAAATTAAAAGATTTCTTAAATAAATCCAATCACACATCATTACAAATATGATTTTCAATAAAATCAATAAAGATAAAGTCTAGATCAAAAAATATTTTTTTAATATATTATAATTAATTAATTAACTTATTTATTTAATAGCGGGCCAAGCCGGATTAGGTTGAAAGTATAAATCCCGAGCCCAATCCATTAATATATTGGGCTGAAAATATCGGGCCAATTCGGTCCTATGGGCTAAAACAATCTTTTCAAACCCTTAACAAATAGGGTTAGGCCAAGCGGGCTTGGCAGGCTAACAAGCTGATGTCCATCCCTAGTATCTCCACAACACTATACATTATTTTAAATACTAATTTGGTTCTGAAAGCCTTTCCTTTGAACTTTATCTCCAATCATATCCTTCTATATTTTTGGTTATATGTTACAAAACACAAATAACTTTGAATTTTTATAAAGTTAATAGTATTAAAAAAAAAAAAAAGTGAAATTAAGCCTTTGAAATGAATCTAACATTAAATATATTTAAAAAAAGTTTGAAAATTAAATATTTATTAATGAATAAAATTATTCACTTTTTTAAATAAATATTTTGGAAGAAAATCTTTAGAGAAGAAAACGAAGATTTGTGATTAGAGTTGGTGAATAAAAAAATGTATTTTCATTCTCTATTGGTTGAAGATGCTCTAAGGAGCAATTCATTCAAGCAAATTTGCATAGTTTGTTTTGTAATTTTCCTTATATTATTTGTTAACTTGACACAATATTTGTACTTGCCCTCAGTGGCGACTCCAAAAATCTTGATAGATGGGTCATTTCAAAAACTTAAGTTCCACACATTCTATGACAGGGAAAAAAAAAATTATAAACAAATTAACATTTGAATTTCTCAAATTTAAAGTAGAATAAACTTATAATAAAATACAATTGTCTTAACAAAACAAATATATAAACTTTTATAATTTCGATGAGATGTCAATTTTAATGTATAAATTTTTACAATTACATTCAACAAGTTGTCATTTTTTGTAATCATTGCATAGTAATTTCATTGTCAATAGTGTCAAAACACTTTATTTTCTATATATGTGATGAAGACATTGATTTGGGATTGGGAGACTGCTGCAATGCGCAGCAGTCACTGTTGCACGACCAATGAAGCCTTTTTCGGGTCTCATTCTGATGATCCGAACCATTCACTTTTAGAAAATATTGAATAGAATATACTTGCAAAACTTTAAGTTAATCAGACATTGGTATCTCTTTCATCAAGACATATTTGTATCTAAAAAATTGAATGATAAATTTAACTTTAAATATAAATCTAAATACAAATACGGTTTGATGAAAGGGGTACCAATGTCCAATTAATTTGAATTTTTACAGACATGTTCTACTTGATGCCTTCTAAAAAGTAAACGGTTCGAATTCTCGAAATGAGGCCCAAAAAAGACCCCATTAATCGCGCAACACCATGTGCAGCAGCTTTCTCAAGCTCCATTGATCTCCCATTGTTGGAATGAGGCTCGAAAATGGCCCCTAAAACCACGCAAAACCATGCGCAGCAGCCTTCCCAAGCTTCATTGATCTTCTATTCGGTTATGCAACTGATTCTTTATATATTTCATTTTTGAGAAAACTCTTTTTACTGTAACTGTCACAACCGATAAAAGTAATGCTAATTTCACAAGCAAATAATGAGTTCCTACAAAGTTTTGATTTATAATGAATGGGTTTCCTTATTATTATTTTTTTTTAATGGGACCAATTAGTTATTAACAAAAAATTTTGCCATAAAACTTTTTTTTTTCTTTCTTTCTTTTTTTCAATAGTTTGTGGCACATTGATGGATGGATGCGGGAAAATTCTATTTCCACACACCATTTAATCTCTATACATATTATATCTTAGTTCACACACTTATGAATTTGATTATATGTTATTATTTTCATTTCACACACCAAATATTCTAACTATAACCCTAACTCATAATATGTACACAAACCACCCAAATAGATTTTTTCATACACTACACCTTCAAACCCCTAAATCATTCACTATGCACAGTATTTCAAAACTCAAACCAAACAAACAACTAATTCATTTTGGTTACCTAGTTCAATTCTTAATAGAAAATGATAGCGGCTTGCCAACCCTATTCTACCTTTCATGAGTTTTACCTCGTTCAATACCTTAAACGGCAGTATACCATATTTGACCTGCAAAAAGATTGTAAAGCAAGTATTACAAGGAGGATTCAATAAAACTGTACCCATATATCATGATTCTGAAAAATAAACTAGAAATTGTGATAAACATATGAACATCAAATGAATATCGACAATCCAATACTTCCAGCAAAACATGACTCCATTAAAAATCTATATTGAGCTTCACTGCATTCTTGAAGGTAAGGAATGTGTATCTCTATCTTATTTTGTAGTTATTAGAATAAATTTGCAAAAATAAGTTATAAATTTATCATTTTCGATAATAGTTCGATGTTGGTTGGTGATGAGATGAAAATAATCCATTCGATACTGGTTTTCCAAATCAAATAGCTTTATTCAGTTTTGTATTTCCAAAATTTTTGTATTCGTTCAATTTTGTACTTCCAAAAAAATTTAGACAGTTGAAAATTGAATTAACCTATATTTTTTGGAAGTTAATTTCCAAAATCATGAAATTATCTCGGCAATTGATTTCAATTTGCCGAATGAGAATCGCAAACCAAAAAAAAATAAAAAAATAAAAATCAAATTTTGCACATAAAACTCACCTTTTCATCGCCACATTAGTTGTAATGGAGAACAATAGAGTGTTGTAATGAAAGAAGTGAAAAACAATGGAGGAACAATATAGGTTTTAATTTTTTTGTTTTTATAAAAGATATGTATTGAGAATTATTGTTTTCAAAAAGAAGTGTTTACGTATAGATCCTAATAAGTGGATTTATTGTCTAATAGGTCCTATAGGAAAAAAATTTCATAAAAAGTTACTAATTGTAAGTATTAGCGATAATTTATAAAAATAATGACAAAAAAAAGTCGCTAATTATCAATTTTTAACGACATATATAAAAAATTGTCACAAAAAAATTATTTTTAGTGACAATTTTACCAAGATTTATTTTCAATAGGATTTGATGAGAATTAAGTCTAATTAATAGGACCTATCGGTAGTTTACCCAACTTAATATTTAGTGTGTATTGATATCTATTATGGTCATTTTATGTTATGGTAAAATTGTAATAAAAATTTATTTCATTAAAGCCATATTTGTTTGGGCTGATTGGATTAAGTTGGATTAACATTTTCATGACTAATAGTCCTAGGACTACGAATCTCTTTGGATTGTGTATCCTATTTTATGTTTGGATTGAATTAGGATTGTAAGGAGGGACTAATAGTCCAGACTTTGACTTCGTCCTTCAATTTATATCCCACCCTCTTTGTGAGATTGAATAGTCCATTATATGTGGATACCATATCTGAATGGATTGTTAGTCCATACTTCAATTATTTAACCAAACATGAAATTAATAATTTTATTAGACTATTAATCTAATTATAAAGCTCATATCTACCCAAACAAACATGGCCTAAGTGTGTACACAAAGATTAAAAAGTGCGTGAAAATAAAGTTTTTCGTGATGGGACCCAATCATTGGCTCTATGGCGCCGTTGATCTCAGGTTTATATATGCCTTTTTTTTTTTTTTTTGGTTGTCTTTTTTTGATCGAATATATGCCTTCCTCGATCATGTCATAATAGCTTCTTCTGGTTCTAAAACTAGTCCTACACTACACACTCTTGCAATGCTTTAATTCTGTGCACCAATTATGGTCACTCAGTGTCGCAATACATTGTTTGTAATCCCACTACCCAGAAATATACACTACTTCCCCAACCCCATCATGGCGATCTAACTTTTTCAACAGGACCATACACATATTGTCAATTTCTTGGTGCTTTCATGGCTTTTGATCCTTCTAAATCACCCCACTACAAAGTTTTATTGTTTTATTACGATTATGCTAATCATAAAAACTCTTACATTGGGTTTGGTTGGAGGTTTTGGGAGAGAGATTTGGAAAAAAAAAAAAAAAAAAGAGAAGATGTATCAAACTAGATAAAATATAAATATATTTTATTCATATTTTAACTACTTTTTTTCATTTTCCTTCTCAAATCTCCCAATCAAATACAGCATTACAAAATTGAAATCTACAGTTCAGAGACTTGGGCCTTGTTTGGTTTGTTTTTCAAAAAAAATTTTGGAAAAAATTCTCTACAAACAAATTTTTAAGAGTAATCAAACAAAACAAATTTTTCCAAAAAAAATTTCAAAATTTTGTTTAGTTACCTACTTTCCAAAATCACTCTCTCTATCATACACATCAAATCAATCACTTTTTTTTAAAACTCTCTCCCCAAAATAATTTTCTAAAACTATTTCTGAAAAAATGCAAACCAAATAAGTTTTCGTACTTTTTATCTCAAAAACTACTCTACAAACACAAACCAAACACACCCTTGGTTTTTGAAACGAATTCGTGTTGATGGACTGCGGGGTGGTGGTGTTGAACACATCCCATTGGGTCTTTTGTAATGGTGCAATACTACTGGTTAAGCTATGATACTAATGATAGTATTCACATTCGGTTTGAGGTTGAGGAAGAGAAATTGATACAAACTCCAATGCCTCCAAACCCTAAAATTCTTTCCCGCACAAGATTAGGTATTTTGAAGAATATGATGGGCATTTGGTTCTTATTCAGATTTATCGGCTTTCTACTTTGAGATTTAGAATCCTTTAGATTGACAGGGATTACAACAGTTGGATTGTGAAGTACCTGGTCAATCTTAGTCCCATTTTATCTTTATTCCCTAACGAAGTAAACACAACCATTACTAGATTCTGTAAATTTTACGTGCTCTGTGTCGTGAAGGGAGTAAATGAAAAGGATTTGACGCTGGTGATAGCTATTCTTGGCAAAGTTATTTCTTATGATCTCAACTCCAAGACATTGAAGGAGCTTGGAGATTGTTAGCCAGAGGATCCTGAAAATTGGGAAGCATCTTGGTATAATTTGTATCCATTCATTGAAAGCCTATCACCTGTTTGATAAATGTCCTACATGGTTCGGCAGATATGCCCCTTAATAAACTCTTCTAAATTTTTATCTGCTTAAAAATTTTAGACAGTTTCTTGGTCTGTGATGCTACTACTATCATCTTTTAATTTATAGATTCTACTTTAAGCTTGCATTAGAAATAAATTCTTCATTGATCAATTAAGATCGAAATACAATTGATGTATATAGTTCATTCCACAGTTTACTTCCCTTGACTGCAGTTCTAGAGGCAAGAGAGCATCAGCTTGATTATCACTTTTAAAAGTGCTTTATGTTAAAGCCTTGTTTTGACCTCTATTGACCTCTATTGTATATTAACTCTAAAGAAGACTGAATCTTATTTATTATTGATCTAACTATTACATTATATAAACTCACAGATCTGTAACTAACCATCAAACAAACTAAATGCATACAATACAACGGAACTGCTTAGATGTTACACATCTCATGGCTTGTGATACACCTTCATACAAGTCTGCACATGGTCAGCTTTCGTGGATTGCTACTCTTGCACTCCTTTTGTACTATGTGCTCTGTTGCAGTCTATTTGATCTGCTACAGTAGCCACAGCCTTGGACTCAGTATCTGCAGCCTTGAATTGCTTGGACTGCTGTGTTATGTTGAACCATGTTAAGTCTTCATCAGCCCCCCTCAAGCTAACGGGACAGCAGTCACCAAAAGCTTGGATTGTAGATAATAAAACCAAGAGACAGACAATGGTTTAGTAAAAATATCAACTATCTGCTCAGAGGAAGGAACATGGCGAATTTAAAGTTTTGTTTGAAGAACCTTTTCGCGAACAAAATGATAATCTAGTTCAATATGTTTGATCCATGCATGGAAAACAGGATTAGAAGCAAGGGAAATAGCAGACAGATATTCACACTAAAGAGTAGGAATAGTGGAAGAGGACAAGAACATTTCAGCCAAAAGCATTTGAACCCAGGAAGCTTCAGTTGCAGCTTGAGCTAATGATCGGTATTTTGCCTCAGTGGAAGACCTAGCAACAGTAGGTTGTTTCTTGGCTTGCCAAGAAATAAGGTTGGAACCCATAAAAACACAAAATCTAGAGATAGATCTGTGGTCAGATTGATCACCAGCCCAGTTTGCATCAAAGAAGATATGCAGATCAAAAGAACCAGGACAGAAATTAAGGCCATAGTGCAGAGTACCTTTAAGATACCTACGGATCCATTTGATTGCTGCAAAATCTATTACAGTAGGCATGTGCATATGTTGACAAGCCATGTTAATAACAATGGAAAGATCAAGTCGGGTAAGAGTAAGGTATTGAAGAGCTCCCACAATACTTCTATAGAGAGAAGGATTATGAAATGGCAAGGAATCATCAAAAGAATAAGATAGAGGTATGAGAAGCAAAGGAGAGGAGTAAGGCTTACATTTGGCAAGACCTGTCTTGATTAAAATATCAGAGGCGTATATATGTTGGGACAAAAACAAACCAGGAGAAGTATGGTGTACAACAATACCTAGAAAGTAATTAACCAAACCAAGATCCTTGAGAGCAAAAATTGAATTCATATGAGAGATGAGAGATTGAATATGAGAGGAGGAGTTGCTAGTGAGTAAAATGTCATCAACATAGACAAAAAGATAGGTAATGATGGAAGAAGTTTTCTGAATGAACAAAGAATGATCACATTGACTATGAACAAAACCTGTGGAAAGAAGATAGGAAGAAAAGGCAGTATACCAAGCCCTAGGAGGTTGTTCAAGCCCATAGAGAGACTTGTTCAAGTTACAATCAAAGGAGGGTTGATTAGAACAAACAAAACCAGGTGGCTGGTGTATAAAAACATCTTCATCAAGAGTACCATGCAAGAAGGCATTTAAGATGTCTAACTACCTAATAGACCAGTTAAAGTGAAGAGCTAAAAAAAAAAATCCTGACAGTAGGTTGTTTGGCAACTGGAGAAAAAGTATCATGAAAATCCACACCCTCTTCTTGCAAGTAACATTTAGCAACCAACCTAGCCTTATACCTAGCAATGGTACCATTAGAATGTTTCTTGATTCGAAACACCCATTTACAACCAATAACATGTTTGGCAATAGAAAGTGGAACAAGAGTCCAGGTATGTTGAGTTTGGAGAGCTTGAAATTCAGTTTGCATAGCTGCTAACCAATGAGGAGACTGGAGAGGTTCTTTATAAGAGGTAGGTTCAATAAGAGATGGAGAAAGAGAAGCTGAGAAACACAGAGAAAAAGCAGCCTTGGACCTGGTAACCATAGGATGAGTATTAGAAGAAGAAAGAGGAGGATGAGGAAGAATAGGTATTGTTAATTGAATACCAGGATAAGTAGACAGTACAGAGGAGACAGGTAAAGTAGAAGTAGAAGAAGAATCAGAAGAATGAGAGAACTGATAGAAAGAATGAGGGGAAGCAACAGTTGGAGAAGGCCAAAAGAAAGACTGAAGAGTAGACAAAGAAGGAGAAGATGAGGAAGAAGAGGAGGCTGTAGCAAAGGGAAAATGAGTTTCATCAAAAATTACACGCCTAGGGATATAGACTCTACCAGTAGCAGGATCCAAGCATCTATGCACCTTTATGGAGGAATGATAACCAATGAAGACACAGGGAAGAGATCGAGGCTCAAGTTTGTGGGTAGTATATGGGCAAAGCCAGGGATAACAACAGCACCCAAACACTCTCAGAAAAGAATAGTCAGGTTGGGTACCAAACAAAATTTGAAAAGGACTAAGACAAGGAGATTGAGACCTAGGCAATCTATTAATGAGATATACAGTAGTAAAGACTGCCTCAAACCAAAACTTGAGAGGCAAAGAGGACTGATGCAAGAGAGTTATAGCTGTTTCAATAATATGTCTATGTTTTATTTCTGCCAATCTATTTTGAGATCGAGTATGAGGGCAAGAAAACTGATGAACAAGACCATTTTCTGTGAATTTTTTTTGAAATTTATGATTAGAATATTCACCACCACCATCGGATATGAAAATCTTAAGAGAAGTAGAGAATTGTTTTTCCACAAACACCTTGAACTCCAAAAATTTAGTAAAGACCTCACTCTTGTAGTGTAAAGGAAACAACCAGGTAAAGCCACTGAAAGCATCAACAAACAGAACATAGTAGCTATATTGAGAGTGATCTTGAGTAAAACGGCCCCAAACATCACTATGATGAGGGCAAGAGATTGATTGACAACAGAATAAGATAAGGTAAAAGGCAAATGATGACTTTTAGCCACACAACAATGAAAACAAAGTCCATTATTATCTTTATTACAAACAATAGGAACAGAGTTAGCTATAGTATTGAACGTAGCAGTTGAGGGATGACCTAATCTCTTATGCCACAAAGTAGAAGAGATGCTTTGAGAAATATAAGCCTATGGAGGAGAGGAAAACTGATAAAGACTATTAGAGTGAAAACCTCTAGAAAGCACTGCCTTCGAAGTTTTGTCCTGAACAACAAAGGAACTTTTATCAAAAGTGATGGTATAATTATTGTCTTGAGTGAGCTAATGAATAGAAATAAGATTGGAAGAAATTTGGGAAACATGAAGTAAATTGTTCAATTGAAAACGAAAGGTAGGAGTAGGAAGAATACCAGCTCCACTATGGTGAATAGGAAGAGAATCTCCATTGCCTACCACAACCTGATCATGACCTTGATAGGGTTGATATAGATGCATATGTTGCAAGTCATTAGTGATATGAGTGGTAGCAGCTGAATCAAGATACCAAGGAGAAACTTCAGATGAAGAAGAATAAGGAACATGACCTGCAGTAAAAAAAGCTCGAGGAGTTGTAGTAGATAGAGAAGAAACACCAGGATAGAGAGAGGGCAAAGAATAGCCGCCTTGAGTCAGTGAACCCGAAGTAGAACCATATGAATGCGTATAAGCTGGATTCATGCGGTTGCAACATTCAAGTGCTCTGTGATTGTTTTTGCCATGGATTTGACAAACAAGACCTGAACCACGATGACCTCTGTAATTAGAAAAATTGATATAGCGGCCTCTACCACGAGAATTGGAACGATTTCCTCTGTAAGTAGAAAAATTTGATCGATTAGTGCCTGACTGAAAATGTTGATGCTCTGAACTTTAAGAGGACTGATATGGCGAAGCTAGGCTTTGATGTGCAGAAGGAGTTCCTTAAACCACAGAGAAAGCAACATTAGGAGAAGCATGCAGATTGATCTTCTCAATATGAATTGCCTCAGAACATAATAAAGAGGACATTTCTTCCATGGTTACAGCACCAGATCTGGATCGAATAACTATTTTGAATGAGTTATACTCATCAGGCAGACCATTCAAAACAAGAAGAACAAGATCCTCATCATCGATAGGTGTAGTGACCAATGCAATTTGATCTGAAATTTCCTTGAACTATTGCAGATAGGCCTCCATAGTCTGAGATTTCTTTGAAAGTGATTAAAGTTTGTTCTTGAGGTGATGAATATGTGATCGTGATAAAGTAGTGAACCTCTTTTCCAAAGCAAGCCATATATCACGACTATGCTACAGATGCAATACGGAGGAAAAAAACTGGTGGTGATAAGGTTGCAGTTAAACAGCTCAGAAGATGTGCATTAATAAGCTTCCATTTGCTAAATTCTGGAATGGTGATTAAAATTTTATGTGCATTCACAGTTGTAGGAGGAGGACAATCAACTGATCTATCAAGATATCCCAAGAATTCTATAGCTCTAAACAGATTCTGAACTTGACTTTTCCAAATTAGATAATTTGACAAGTCAAGTTTTGCTGTGACTAGTGAATTGAGATTGGAAAGATTAAGAGAAAGATTTGGCATTGAAGATAACGCCATTGTTGAATGCTCGTTAGAGCTCTATAGGCTCTGATACCATAAAACAAGATTGAATCTTGTTTATTATTGATATAACTATTACATTATATAAACTCACAGATCTGTAACTAACCATCTAACAAACTAACAAATCTTTCAAACAAACTAACTGCATACAATACAAGGGAACTGCTTAGATGTTACACAGCTCATGGCTTGTGACACATCTTCATACAAGTCTACACTTGGTCTGCTTTCATGGACTGCTACTCTTGCACTTTTGCACTGTGTGCTTTGTTGCAGTCTACTTGATCTATTACAGTAGCTGCAGCCTTGGACTCAGTAGCTGCAGCCTTGAACTACTTGGACTGCTGTGTTAAGTTGAACTGTGTTAAGTCTTCATCAAACTCAAGTATCATTTAGATTGTTCTGATTGCCGAAGAGGTTATGTTGAACTCATTCACTTCATGGTCAGTGACGGAACTATAAAAGGACTGGTGGGAGCCACGACACTGCCCATTTTCTATCTAAATCTCTTATATACAGGTTAGGAATTTTATGATACATATCCCTTCAAAAGTATGTACCATATCTCTCAATTATGAAAATATGTGGTTTTAGTTATAAATCATGTTGGTACTTAGTTATGAGCTTTATGCCAGTCAAATTTATAATAAAGTTGGTTATGAGATTTTTATTAGGACTTAAATTAGTTTTCGTTATGATACTTTTTTTTTTTTTATAATATTTGGTTATGAATCCAAGTTGCCTTCTGTGAGGGTTTGTGGTGTTTTGTTATGAATTGAAAGTGATCTTGGTTATGGATTTTTTGTTATGATTCAAATTGGTCGTAGTCAATGTTGGCACCATAAATCTGCAATTATTATTATTTATTATTTATTATTTATTATTTATTATTTATATAATTACAGGATATGTGGTATCCTTCTACTTATTTGGAAGTTATGAGAAGTTATGAAATGTGAAAAGATGATGGAGAATAAAGTAGAGAATATGAAGCATGAATTGGAGGTTAAAGGAAGTTATGAAGATATGGAGGGATATGTGGCATTGTGGGAATAAAGATGGAAGAGTGGGTAGTTTTAGGTGGTTATTGGGTAGTTATTGCTGGAAGTTTTTTCCTACAAATATTTGCCTATAAATAGTTATTCATAGCTACATTGTAAAAGATCGAGAACTCAAATCAAAGACAATTGATTTCAATATTTATTGTCATTTTCCTTATCTTAGGAGTAGTTTAACATAGATTTATATTTCGAAACATTTATTTTCAGCACTTCCTTTTCGAAGCATCTTATGCACTTCCTTTTCAAAGCATAGGAGTAGATGTAAGTAATTATTACTTTGATTGTTCACTCAATTGTCTTTCTCCGTCTCCCTCATTCTTCTTTTAATTTTTTTTTCTCTACACTTGACAATTTTGAAGTCCTCTTCATTGAGGCAAAAGAACCGTCAATGCAATCGCTTGATAATTGACTTGAATTTAATCTGTAAGGATTTTTCAATCCTTGCTGGTACGCTCACGTTTATGATATTTTCCTTCGTAGGAAAAATAAGCCAACAATTTTTAGCACGCCCAGTGGGACGTTAAGTGTAAGAAATGAAAAATGAATTAGATTTGTCCATTTCAAATAGCCTAGATAAAATTTATTGGCGTAAACAAAAAAAATTTGGATCTTCAAGAAGAGATCTATTTTCTTGATGAAATAAACTTTTATTGCTTACAATATTATTTGGTGGAAGAAAAAAGACACCATTTAATTGAAGAAATTCATCAACTTGATATGGAAATTTGCCAATAGAATGATAATTTATCAACTCTCACTACCTAGTCTTTAACTGAGGTTTTAATGGCCGAAATTGGTAAAATTTTTCAAATTTTTTCCATGGTTAAAAATAGCAAAAGCAAAAAGTTGATTTCATCAATGGCTCGGGGGATTCAAGAGCCCGTGTTAAAAAAGCCAAATTATGAAATTAACATAACGAAAGAGCATGTTCTTGAGCCAAATTTGGCTAAGAATAATGTTCCATGCATGGCTCGGGCAGTCCAAAAACTAATTTTTAAAGAGTCAAGTCATGAAAATAGCATACTTGTGGGGGATTTTCATAAGCCATTAATGGTTAATATGGAAAAACAACCCACTTTGCTAAATAATTATGAAAATCAATTTGGCGAAAGTCATGTTTTTAAACCAAACATGGTCAAGAAGAATGAACAAGTCACTGTTCATGAATTCAAAAATTTTGACGTTTTTCAAAATGTCAAAAAATATGAATTTTCATGGTCACACTATACCATAATTTTTGTTGTTCAAAATTCATTTTGGATTTGTGGATCACATCAAACGTTGACTTCGACGGAATGGCTAACAAATAATATTTTGTTATTGCAATATATTAGGCAAAAAATATGGTTATTAGTTGATCCATAAAACCATCACCATTTGGTTTTGTGGTTACCTTCGAAGCATGTCTCAAGACACTTCGAAGCATGTTATTAAGAACATGTGAGGGTTGTTAATCCAACTCTTTGGATTTGGTTCGAAGGGATGGCGTGAGCACTCTCGAAGGACAACTTTGATCCTTTAGTAATATACGTGACTTTCGAATGGTAGTTTTGTCATCAATAAAAACCTTCGAAATGTAACATGAAACAAGAAGGCTTTCGAAATGGGTACCTCCTTTCAAATATATGTAAAATGACAATGAATTAATTGTCAAATAATTTCTTTTTTGGCATGATAATTAGTGGCTTTACTGATAAATATTTTTATAGCCATTTGTTACATGAAAATGTAACTAGTATTCTACAAAAATTGGTTTGAAGAACAACGGTTTTGGTGTCTTCAGAGAATTAATAATTGGTTCGAAGCGTAAAATTAATATTTTCATTAATTATGTGTGAACCAAAACATACAAAATTTGAATAACCACAATATTGGCCAAAAGTTGCTTCAAAAGCCCCTTTGCCATAATTTTTTAAGTTTCAAAGCACTCCGTCTTGCATTAACAATAGCTTCAAAGAAATAATATTGGTGGTTGTGAACCTTTAATGTTGGCCAAAAGTTACTTCGAAAACCATTTTTGCCATAATTTTGTAAGCTTCGAAGCACTCCATCTTACATCAACAACAGCTTCGAAGAAAAAATAGTGATGGTTGTGAACCTTCAAAGCTTTGCCGAGTATTTCCAAGGATGTAATTCATCCTTTGTCGGCACTTTCGACCTTCAATTGATGATTTTGGTCCTCTATACCACCTTCGAAGCTAGTTATTTAGCATGTGTAACAGTTTGCTAAGGTGAATCATTGGCTTTGCCTTGAAAATATGTGGTTATCCTTCAAAACTTTTCTACAATAATATCCCTTCAATGCATATATATATATATAATTCGCAACATCTAGTCATAATTTCATACTGATTCGAAGCACTTTATTGGTGCTATTATATCATTCGAAGCACTTTGTTGATATTATTCGAAATACTTTATTACTTAGATTAGTCATGTGTTTGGTTTGGCCCTTCAAAAATTCAAGTAAACATCATTTTTAAGGGCCGCGATGGGTAATGTTGGCACCATAAATCTGTAATTATTATTATTATTTATTATTTATATAATTACAGGACATGTGGCATCCTCCTACTTATTTGGAGGTTATGAGAAGTTATATTTGGAGGTTATGAGAAGTTATGAAATCTAAAAAGATGATGGAGAATAAAGTGGAGAACATGGTGCAAGAATTGGAGGTTAAAGGAAGTTATGAAGACATGGAGGGATATGTGGCATTGTGGGAATAAAGATGGAAGAATGGGTAGTTTTAGGTGGTTATTGGCTAGTTATTGCTGGAAGTTTTTTCCTACAAATATTTGCCTATAAATAGCCATTCATGGCTACATTGTAAAATATCGAGAACTCAAATCAAAGACAATTGATTTCAATATTTCTTGTCATTTTCCTTATCTTAGGAGTAGTTTAACATAGATTTATATTTCGAAGCATTTATTTTCAGTACTTCCTTTTCGAAGCATCTTATGCATTTCCTTTTCAAAGCATAGGAGTAAATTTAAGTAATTATTACTTTGATTGTTCACTCAATCGTCTTTCTCCGTCTCCCTCATTATTCTTTTAATTTTTCTTTTCTCTACACTTGACAATTTCGAAGTCCTCTTCGTTGAGACAAAAGAACCGTCAACGCAAACGTTTGATAATTGGCTTGAATTTAATCTATAATGAATTTTCAATCCTTGCTGGCACGCTCGCATTTATGATATTTTCCTTTGTAGGAAGAATAAGCCAACAAGTCATGAATCTTTGTGGTTAAAATTTTAGGTACAAACCATACGCACCTGTGAAAGGTGTCTATAGTATCACTTTCTTACAGTTTAATATATATTTTCAGTAGAAGCTAATACAACTGGCATCATTCCCACAATTTCTTAAATCTTTCTAGTGGGAAAGACTATGGTACACATCTCTTAAAATGTTTCTACCATATGCACCTTATAATTAAAGAAGAAAATGGTATAACTTCATATTTTTTGAGTTATAACCAAAAAAAGAAAAAAAACATGACCGAACATTACATGAGGCTTAATCAAAGATCTCATGAATCATAACTAAAATAATGTCACAACTAAAAAAGAAAATTGGTCATAATGGCATAGCTAAGGGTGTGTATGGTAGAATCCTCCAATGCAATTATTATCAGTATTATTGTCTCTGTTATCAAAATTTTACGATTCGCAATTCAGTTTACAATTTTTGTAAAATCGATACGAATCTATAAGTGAGTTTATTTAAGAAGTGAATCTATGGTGAATCGCACGATTCACTAATCAATTCACTTTTTACTAATTATGCAATTCTTAAAATTATCGTGTCCTACATATGTCAATTATTTTTTTCTCCATCTTTTTAGTGAAAATGAGATAATATAACTTCTAATAATGTTTAGTACTAAAATAACCAATATATATACATGATTTATTATCATTTTGGTAATCAAGGAGTTTTTAATAGAATCCAATTTCAATTAGACCTAACATGTATTTAATGTTTTCTTCTCATTTTTATCTATATAAAAAAATAAATTATAGTATATCTTCTAAAGATGTTTAAAGTTAAACTAACTTGCACCATGAATTATCTATTATTATTGCATTGAAATAAATATAGGTCATTATTACATGAGTGAGATCAATTAAACTTAATTGATGTTGGACAAGATTTTAAGAATTTTTATATTTTTAGATTTAATTTTTTTTGATATATTAGTTGATTAGGATTCTTGTAATTTAGTAATTTGTATAAACACGAAAGTCTAAAGGTTAGGTTCTTTATATTTGAGACAAGAGTCTAAGGGAGGGTTTCTAGTATTTCTTTAGGTTCTTTGTATTTGACACAAGAGTCTAAGGGAGGGTTTCTAGTATTTATTTCTGTGATGCGAAGATCAAAGGTTGGGTCTCCATTATCTAACATAAATATGTTTGTAAGCCTTGTGACAAATCAGTTTTTAATCGATATAGTTAGAATTTTCTCTATTTTCCTTGTGCGCAAGGTTGTTTATCTTTGCTTGTGGATTTGAGTTGTTGCTGTCTTAAGAATGATATCTTCCCCTCCATCTATTAGAACGATGTTTAGTCATTCCTTCCACTACAATGTTGTATATACCAAATATCAACATGGTTGTTAAGTTATTGTTACTTGAAAATTGAGACTTGAAAATTGAGAGTTTGTCTTTGTTATTAAGAATGATTGATAAACAATGTTTATAATAATAATAAAAAAAAGAAGTAAGATGTGATCTTACATTTGAAACTTGTGTTAACTTCTATTAGCCTATGTGATCATAATTCAAAACAACATTTTCATTAATTTAATTTTAAATATTTTATATTTATGAGACATATTTAGCATCCAAGTATATAGATATATTTTTTAAGTAATTTAAAAAAGGTGACTGAATTTTTACGATTTACGATTCGATTTGTAATTCAATACAAGGTTATTTTGATTCACAATTCGAATTTTGATTTGACAACTACTTTTATTTATTTATTTATTTATTATTATTATTATTATTATTATTTGTTTTTTGGGTTGTGTTTCAAATTCTAACAGTATTTTTACTTGAAGGTCCTAACCCAACAAAATTAGACTTTGGGCTTTAATGTATCCCAATCCAACAAGTGGGATTACCCATAATATAGGATTTAAATGTATAAAAAAAAAATGTAATAATAATAGGCAACTTGAAAAAATTTAAATATCAATTAACGCTTTGAAATCTCTTTTGGTGAGACTAGCCAGGATTTCAGAGCAAATTGTTTTTCTGTAGAAGAATATGTATCGAAATAATCTATGAGAAAGAAGACACATAATTCGTTTCCCTCGAGGGAAAATCCTAGTTCCTCCACCGTACATGGTTTTGATCTTCTTGCTATGATGCTGTAGGGTGGAATGGTTTTACATGCTTGGAAAGGAATCGAAAATATAAAACAAAAATTGTCATAAACTCACAGAAGTCAATCTGCTGTTTGCAACACTCATTGCTAGTAATCCTTTTCGTCTGGGTGGGAGATAGACATAGCTTTCTTCTTCTTTTGTGACTTACTTGAAGTGAATAAGTCAAAAATACGAGAAAGATCTTACAAGTCCATGCTGCTTCACAATAATTGTGAGATGGATCGGGGAGGTTGGAAACCAGTGTTACGCAGAAGAAAAGTGGGAAGTCAACTGGGAGATACCAAGGAGGGAGGATGGATCACCATTTTCGGGGACAACATCCCAGATGCAATGGATTCCAAAAGTTTATTCACTCTGTTTCGCAAGTTTGGTTTAGTTAAGGATGTGTTTATTCCAGGAAAGAGGAAGAAAGCTACAAATTCCAGATTTGGGTTTGTAAGATACGATTGTAAGGTGGCTGCTAGGGTGGCGATACAGAAAGCAGATGGCTTGTGGTGTGGGAACAAAGCACTAAGGGTTAAGTGTGCAGAATATCAAAAAAGTCAGGCAGTGGGGCAGCAGAAGACTAGGGGGCTGAGCAGAGGAGATGAAGGTCGAGTACAGAATAGGTGGGTGCAATCAAAGAAGTGGACTGGTAAGGGAGTCCAGAAATCCTATGCAGAGGTATTACTAAGTGATGAGGCCAGCGACAGAGAAAGACAAAGGGTGGTGATAAAAGCACAAGCGGAAGGGAATGGGTGGAGGAGTGAGAGTCTAGTAGTCCAGCTGAGCAGCTTCTTAGCTTTCAAGGATTTCAGGGAGGAAATGATAAATAGAGGCATAAGGGATGTAGTTGCAAGAGAGGGGGGAGGCAAACTAGTGCTATTAACTTTTCCATCAACACAGCACATGCAGGAAGGTAAAAGAGAGCTGCAGGGATGGGGTGAGCAGTGGTGCGATTCCATCAACAAGTGGGAACAAGGCCAGTTTTACGAGTAAGAGAGGTGTGTGTGGTTGTACTGTTTTGGCATTCCCGTCAACCTATGGAGCATCACGACGGTTCGAAGCATAGGAAGCTACTGGGGGGAGGTAGTTCAATTTGAGGAGGACTTTAACAATCCATTAACTTTTAAACAAACCAAGGTTAGAGTAACCACGAGATGTTTAGAGTGGATTAATACAACAGTTGTTTTGGAGCATCAAGGGTGCCAAATTCCTGTCAGAGTTT
Organism: Camellia lanceoleosa; assembly: GCA_025200525.1. Classification (NCBI taxonomy): domain Eukaryota; kingdom Viridiplantae; phylum Streptophyta; class Magnoliopsida; order Ericales; family Theaceae; genus Camellia; species Camellia lanceoleosa. Next base: position 31,561,154 of record CM045759.1, read on the forward strand.
GTGAAGAGTTGCCTGGGTGCTTATTTCTTAGTCCTTCTCACAGCAGCGGGCAAGATCAAGGACCACTGCATTGTAATGGCATAGAGGAGGAAGACCAACTGTCTAGCAATGGAGGACAAAACAAGTATGGTGGAGAAGAGTTTGAAGGAAGAGAAGGGTTGGTGGGTGATGGATGTGAGGTGGCTAGTAGGGTGGAGGAGACTGTGATGGACAGTTCAGAAAAGCAGGGTAGAAATAATGATGGCAAGCAAGCAACTACGGTGGTAGCCGTAGGGGGGAGCGTGGGGTATGGCTATAATGGTGCTGGTTCCAAAGTGAGGGGGATGGAGCAGAATGGAAACTCTGCCAAGTTCATTTTGAACGGAATTCAAATTAGTGAATCGTGATGAGGCAACATGTAGTACCAGGCCACCAAGGATCCTCTAGAGTGAATTTCCCTAGAGTGATCCCTAAAGTGCAGATCCAACGGCCAAAATTGAAGTTTGAATTTATTTTTATTTTTTATTTTTCAAATTATATAGATGGTGTATAGATGGTGGCTTTTGTGCCGTTAGATCTGCACTTTAGGGATCACTCTAGGAAAATTCACTCTAGAGGATCCTTGCTCAGTACAGGCCTATTAAGAGAGTTTAGTGGGCCAGTAGAAGCCAGGCCCAGTATAAATTTAGAAGTAGTAATTGAAGGTAAGCAATTGGGGACTGAGCCCAACGGACTGGTCAAGGAGGTTGGGTCGGACTGAGTGAAAATGAGACCCACACTCAACTTAGGTCTAATGCAACCCAACCAACCCAACCAAATCAGATTAACGTGGGCCAAAGGACTGCAAAAGGGCGTATTATTAAGGATGGGGCAGTGCAGAATAGGGGAAAGACATGGAAGAGTGGAATAGAACGAGGGAGAGGAGTGTTCGGCAGATTGGGTTTTCCACGGGGTGCAATCTTTAGAGCTTCGGCTGAGGCAGCAGCTTACCTATCGGCTAATAATCAGAGTCAGGCAGGGAACAGAAGGAGGCACGTGATTGAGGAGGCCAAGGCAACTGTGAGAGTAGGCAAAATGTTGGGAATGGACTGTCAAGGTAAAGAGGATGAGGTAGTCAGCAGAATTGTGGAGCTGGAAGAGAAGGATTTGAGTAGAATTGAAGGGGAACAAAGGGCAACCAGAGCTTAGCTGGTTGTCTATGGGAGAAAGGGTGCAAGTTGTGTGTTATTATGAAGATTTTATCGTGGAATATAAGAGGGCTGGGAAGGCCAGAAAAAAGGGGAAAGATAAAAAGCTTGGTGAGGGAAAGAAGTGTTGATGTGCTCTTCCTACAGGAGACTAAAAGAAGTGCTCTGGATGTTAATTTTGTGAAAACAATCTGGCCTTATGAAGAAGTGGAATATATGGTGGTTGATTCTGAAGGCAGTGCTGGAGGCCTCCTATGTATTTGGAAGCCACAGGTTTTCTAGCTCAAGGATTGTTGCAGTAGCAAAAATTTTATTCTACTATCAGGTATGTCTACTAATTCTTTTCAGTGCACTCTTGTGAATATCTATGCTCCTAATGAGGCTATAAGGAGGAGACAACTGTGGGATTCTCTGGTGAGTATCCACCAACATTTTCCAAATTCGTGGTGTGTGGGAGGGGATTTCAATGAGATTAGATACATGGGTGAGAGGAAAGGTTGTTCCTCTAGAGAAAGAGGGATGAAGGACTTTAATGAGTTTGTGGAAAAATTGGAATTAATAGATATGCCTTTGCTAGGTAGGCAGTATACTTGGTGCAATGCTTTGGATGGGAATAGGTGGAGTAGGATTGATAGATTCCTGTTAGACTTGAAGTGGATGGAAAAGTATTCTTTTAAGCAATGGGGTTTACCTAGGTCAATATCAGACCACTGTCCCATCTTGATTAAGGAAGATGATAGGGATTGGGGTCCAAAGCCTTTTAAATTTATCAATGCCTGGTTATCTCATCCATCCTTCATGTTAGAAGTCAAAAAGAGGTGGGAGGAAGCTCAAGTTCAAGGATGGGCTGGGTTTAGAGTGATGAGAAAATTGAAAATGCTTAGGAGTCATTTAAGGGTGTGGAATAAGGAGGTGTATGGCAATGTAGACACTCAGTTAAAGGCAGCAGAAGAGGAGCTACATGAATGGGATTTGAAGGCAGAGTCTAAGCCCCTGGATGATCAAGATCTTAAGAGAAGAAGAGAAGTGAGAAGTTAGGTGTGGCAGCTCAGTAGGAGCAAGGAAAGGTTATGGCATCAGAAGTCTAGACAGTTATGGGCTCACTCTGGGGATAAAAACACTAGATACTTTCACATAATGGCAAGTAGGAGGCAGAGAAAAAATTTGATAGACTCTGTTGTTGTGGAGGGTACGAGGGTGGAGGATCCAACTCAGGTGAAACAAGAAGTGGTCAGGCATTTTAGGGAGTTGTACTCTGAGAATTGGAAGTCTAGACCAAAAATTCTAGGTCCTTTTGCTGTCATAAGCAATGTGGAAGTTGGTAACTTGGAAAGTGAGTTCACAGAAGATGAGGTATGGAGTGCGGTACAGGATTGTGATGGGAACAAAGCACCAGGCCCAGATGGATTTAATCTGACGTGCATTCAACGGTGTTGGTCTATATTGAAAGGGGAGTTTCTATAATTGGTGACTGAATTTTACCAAAATGGTAAGCTTTCTAGAGGGGTCAATAGTTCTTTCATTACTCTGATTCCGAAGAAGGATAATCCAGTAGGTTTGGGGGATTATAGACCTATAAGTTTAGTGAGCTCTGTCTATAAAATTGTAGCAAAGGTGCTTTCCAGAAGACTTAAGAGAGTTTTGCCATCTGTGATTAGTGAGGTACAGTCTGCTTTTGTGAGTGGAAGGTACATTTTAGATGGTGTGTTAATAGCCAATGAAGTTGTAGATTCATGGAAAAGATCAAGAAAGAAAAGTGTTATTTTAAAATTAGACTTCGAAAAAGCTTATGACTCAATTAATTGGGAATTTCTGTGGACGATGTTGATCAATTTTGGTTTTTGGTGAGAAATGGATAGGGTGGGTGAGGACTTGTGTTTCTACAACCAGGGTGTCTGTTTTGGTTAATGGCTCACCCACAGACGAATTTCAGCCACAGAAGGGGCTTCGGCAGGGTGATCCCCTTTCACCATTTCTGTTCATAATTGCAGCTGAAGCTCTCAATCTATTATTAGTAAGGGCAGTGGAGAAGGGACTGTTTAGAGGAGCCTCAGTAGGTGGTAATGATTTGCGTATTTCACATCTTCAATTTGCAGATGACACCATAGTGTTTTGTGAAGGTGATATGGAGGAGGTGGTAAATATTAAAAGGGTGTTGAGGTGTTTTGAAGTAATGTCTGGTTTGAAAATTAATTATCACAAGAGTGTAGTGTGCGGAGTGGGTTTTCAAGAGGAGGAGATTTTGGGTTTGGCTCAAAGACTGAATTGTATCTCTAAGAAATTACCTTTCAACTTTTTAGGTATGCCTCTAGGGGCCAATCCTAAGAGGAAGAGCACTTGGAGTCCAATAGTGGATAAGGTGAGGAAGAAGTTGTCTGCTTGGAAAAGAAAGCTACTATCTTTTGCTGGGCATTTGACCTTGATTAAATCTGTTCTCTCCAATTTACCTATCTACTTTCTCTCCATTTTTAAAATGCCCAAGGGGATTGTTAAGGCTTTGATCAAAATTCAGTCAAATTTTCTGTGGGGTGGATCTGATGCAAAGAGGAGTGTTCATTTGGTAAATTGGGGTGAGGTTACAAAAAGCAAAAATCAAGGGGGTTTGGGAGTGAGAGATTTAGGTGAGGTGAATGAGTGTATGTTGCTAAAATGGTGGTGGAGATATGCTGCAGAGGATAAAGCTTTGTGGAAATCGGTGGTGTGTTCAAGATATGGTAGGGTGGGAGGGGGTTGGGTGCCATCTATGGAAAGCACAGAGGGGGTGTCAACTGTGTGGAAGGATATAGTGCAGCTCAATTCAATAAACCAGCTGCTGGGTGAATTCTATGAACAGAATCTAAAGCTATCAGTGGGTAATGGGAGGAGGATTCAGTTTTGGTCAGATGCTTGGCTCAATGGTAGGAGTTTGAAGGAGGATTACCCCAGATTGTATAGTTTATCCACTGAGAAGGAAGAGTCCTTATTGCAAATGAGTGCTAAGAAGAGCCTTGGGGTGTGGCAATTCCAATTTAGAAGGAGCTTGCTGGCTTGGGAGGAAGAGGAAGTGAAGAGGCTGTCCGGATTTCTGGAATCATCTCCTGCACTTAGGGAGGGAATTGAAGACTCTTGCTCCTGGCTTGCAGCTAATTCAGGGAAGTTTTCGATATCCTCAGTACGGTGCTGGTGGGCTGCAGTTAAAGAACCAGGTCTGAGGGTGCCAGCTGGGGTGTGGGCAAGTATGGCACCTCCAAAGATGCAGTTTTTCTGCTGGTTGGCTTGGAGAGGAAGAGTGAAGACTTCTTCCTTCCTTCGTAGGATTGGGGCCTTACCTGCCAATGTAGTGTCCCAGTGCGTGTTCTGTCACAGAGAGGAGGAGTCTTTGGAGCAAGTGCTGTTGTTCTGTCCACTGGTTTGGAAATGCTGGGCAGCAATGGCTGGGTGGTGGGATCAGTCTTGGGTAATTCCAGGCACAGTAGAGGGTTTGCTAAAGTGGTGGTCTGAGGGTAAAGGGAAGTCTTGGATCTTTAGAGCTTGGCAGGCTATTCCTTCTTTAGTGTTGTGGTCGGTTTGGAAGTTAAGAAACGAGTGTTTGTTTAAAGGTGCTGTTCCAGATTTTGGAGGTTTATGCGAGAGAATGAAAGTTCAAGTAGCAATGTGGGTTAAATGGTTTTTCAAGGTAGATTATTCAGTTCATGATCTGGTATCCAATTTACACCAGATCAGATTGCATGTTTGAAGTCTTCATAGCAGCAAGCAAGGGAGTTGTTCTGTTCTGCACCAGACCAGAATGTTTGCTTGAAGTCTTGCACAGCAGCAAGAAAGGGTGTTATTCTGTTCTGCACCAGATCAGATTGCTTGATTGAAGTCTCCACAGCAGCAAGAAAGGGAGTTCTTTTGTTCTGTACCAGATGGGGGTGTGTGCTGATGGGGTGTGTGTGCTTATGCTCTGGTCTGCTCATGATCTGAAACAGGGGAGTTGGTGTGTGTCTGGTCTGCTCATGCTAAACTGAATCAGAGAAGTTGAAAAATCTGAATATGCTGGTCTATGCTATTATGTTGTGAATGCACTTGCTCCTGCTGGATGCTAATCTGAATCAGGGAAGTCAGTTGCTGGTCCAAGATCAGTTGCTGTGTGTAGCCAGGTATGAATCAAGGTAGTCTGCTGCTGGTATGTTATGCACTGTCTACTGCTGGTTGCTTTTCTGAATCAGGGAAGTCAGTTGCTGGTTTAAGCTCAGATGCTGTGTGTAGCTACGGTTGAAGCAAGGTAGTCTGCTGCTGGTTTGTTGCTGGCAGATCTGTCTGCTTCTATGCTCATGCTTGTGTGAGGCTGCAGAGGGGTTGGAACCTGGTAAAAGTGATGCCTTCTATGTGGAGCTATATAATTGAGTCTAATTGAGTCTGCATTCATGCTTGTTTTAGTTTATAGTTTTTTTTTTTTTTTTTGTTTATAAATTTCTAAGATCAAGCTGGTGAAATTGAGTATAAACTAGTCTAAGAAAACTGAATATGAATCATAGTTCGAGAATTGTGAATTTATTATAAATAGAAGTTTCAGAAAATTGGGTTGTGGTTCGTGAAATAGTGTCTTACAGAGTTACAGTCTGAACTGAGTTAGTTCAATGGCTTTGTGGCTTCTTCATTTACATCTTTCATCACATAATTAACAAACTAAAATTATGAAATTCATCGAGACAAAATATATTTATATTTTCTCATAAATATAATTTTTGTATAGAACTAATTAATGTTGCAGTATCATTTTTTTCTTTTATATTACAAAAAAAAATTCGTGATTGTTTACTATCAAAAACAAATTTTAATTATTTATTTTAATTTGTGCATGGCATGGATATTGTGCTTGTATTTTTACATAATATGGAAGAATAGATGAATCTTAAAGATCTCTAAATTATTTTCATTCATTTGCCAAAAATATAGTGTGGGCCTCCACCACTTCTAGTCTATATTATATTATATTTTATACTATATATACTATATTTTACAGATTCAGTCACGAATGTTGGTTCACCTTTTTATCTCACATTTATATTTAATGTTGTGAATATTTTCTATGTTGCTAGACTTTTTGATATTATTATGGCAACAACTCACTTTTGATGTGAACCATGATGACATTGTGTAATGTTATTTTGTTATATCAAAATCATCACGAAAAAATTAAGATTGAGCTTCTCTCAAATTTAAATTTGAATATGACAAAACTTGGAATATGGTGGATATTTGCTTCTTATTCAGACTAATCGGAGTTATGCTATGAGATTTAGAATCATTGAGTTGGACAGGGACTACTCTTGTTGGATTGTGACGTACCAGGTCAATCTTAGAGCCATCTTATCAGTAGCCCCCTGAGATAGTTCACACAACCATAGCCAGAAGTTGTAAATTTAATGTGCTCTTTGTTGCAAAAGGATGGAATGAAAATGATTTTATACTGGCTTTAGCCATTCCTCGCTAAATTATTTCTTATAATCTCGAGTCCAATTCGTTGAAGCTGCTTGGTGATTTGCCGCCATGTGATTTTGACTATAGGGTACCAACTTGGTATAATGCTTATCAATTCATTCAAAGCCTATCACTTGTTTGATCATTGTCCAACATGTTTGAGCAGATTTTCTTTTTGGACAACTTGTCATAATCGTTTTATATGAATTAGATTAGATTAGATTCTTAGTGTTAAAAACATTGAAAATCTTGCTGTCTGTATGGTGTTGCTGTAATTTCTTTTGTTACCATAGTGTTATCATCACCTTCATTATCTGACTTAATGTATGACATAGGCTCTTCATCTAATTCTTTCTTCGGCAGATGGTATCAGTAAACTCTTCTAAATTTCTCTCTGCTCAAGTATTTGTTAGTTTCTTGGTCTGTGATGCTACTATCATCTTTTTGCTGTTTTGCTGTTTCTGGGTTTTGATCTCCTTGTTATTATGTAGCTGGGTGGAATGGTTTTAAAAACATGCAATTATGATTTAAAAACCATGTTCAAGTTTGCTAGGCTCCACTTGGTCTCTTTGCTAAGTTAGTGAGGGTTTGAATCTGGTAAAACTGATGTCTTCTCATGTGGAGGTATATGATTGAGTCTATTAATTTGGTCTGTGTTCTCGTTGTTTGGGTGTTCAGTTTGTTTTTTATCTGAAAATTTCTAAGACCAATTGGACAGTATGTAGCTCCAGAAATCGACGATGATCCGGTCTGAGAAACATCAATATGAATCTTAGTTCCAGAACTGCAAATTGATTATAAATAGATGTTTCAGAAAATTGGATTGTGGTCCTTATCTTTCAGCCTGAACCAAGTTTGATTGCCAACTTCCATTAGCGCCAAGTTTATCGAAATCTCATCTTTCAATTATGAAAGTTAGCATCTTACATTGTATGTCAAATTTTAGTTCATTCATAGTTTACTTCCCCTGCCTGCAGTACCACAGCATCCCTATGATTATCACTTCTATCGCTGTTTGTGTAAGCCCTGTTTTGACCATTGTAATGGATTAACTCCTGATTGCCTAAGTCGGTACTCTTTCACTTCAAGCTTTTGATCTCCTTGTTATAATTGATTCTATTTTCAAGCTGATATTCAATTGATATACATAGTCCATCCATACAACTTTTTTCTTTTGCAATTGACAATGTTAATAAATTCAAAACAATAGATTTTGTAAGGTGGTGTTGCTGATTCTTTAGTTCTCCTGAAATCCTCAACTACTCTCAACAGAGAATTAAGGTTTTTAAGATTGTTTAGATAACAATAACAAATAATAAAAAAAATGATAATCAGAGAAAAAATAGAGCAACACAAAAACCAGGCAGACGTATTTGTGCTCAATATGTAAGGTTCAACTTGGTCTCTTCGTAAAGTTTCTGAGGAACCAGCTCAAACTGTGTTTGTGCTGTTTTGGTTTGCTGTTTGTTTGTTTTTTTATTTGGAAATTCCTAAGACCAATTGGACCATAGTTGACTCTGAAAATTGAAATATGAACTAGTCTGAGAAAAAGTGAATATGAATTATAGTATCAGAAAACTACATAGCGATAGATAGAAGGAAGGAAAGGGGATGGCAGGTGGTGATTTATGAGGGTCAGGATTTGAGAAGGAAGAAAAGGGAGAGGACGACTACAACAATTTTGAGAGCGGAGGGAATTGAAGGTGGTGGAAGGTGCCAGGAAGGGAGTGACAAACAGTGAAGAGGGAAGGGAAGGGTAGGGATGGGTTGAGCGGATATGAGCCGGGACGGAAGGAGAAGACTATGGCCTCCTGTCTATGTGAATATTATTGTTTGTCATAGAACTTTAAAAATATATATATATCATTTTATATATAAAATGACTCAAGTATAAAAAATATATATGTTATACTTTTTCCGTCTTGAATTCTCTTTCTATTTTACATATAAAAAAAAAATTTATTCATCACATTAGAAATTGCTTATATGGTATTTAATTTTTTTTTATGTATATATAATTTATATATCATACATATATATATACATGTGTGTTTTGTGTATATGGTGAAAAAATTAATTTTCTTTTGGCCCATTCGATAATGAAATTCTGATTCCGTCTTTAGATATGAGAGATGGTCAGGATAGTGGTACAGGTGGCACTGGAGGTTGAGAGAGATTACGGTAGGTGGGGGTTAAAGTTGGAATCAACTATGGTGTTGAAAGAAAATGGAACAAAATTCAAACTTGAGAGTGAGATGTCCAAGAAATGAAAGTCCAACCAAAATTGTGGTTTGCATTTAGAGGCTCCTCATTCATATCAAATTTGACAGTTTCTCAATACATGCATTAATTTTCTCTCTACAACATATTTGTGAGTATTTTATTTATTTATTTATTTTTGATTTAACAAACAAGGTTAATAATGCATGTAGCAAGTGTAGAGAAAAATTATGGTGGTGTATTTAGAAGCTCCCTTCAAATTAAGATGTCAACTCCTCAATTATTTTGAAGAATGTAAATTTAATATTTTACTTATGTATTTTAGGTCAATTTCTAAGAATGTATATAACATTTCTCTTAAATAAAAGACTCACTAATATAATTTTTATTTTAAAAATATTGTTTGGCATCTAGTCTCAAACAAGTCTGAAATATAGAACTTGTAGCCAAATCTCTCCACAATAAATTAAAGTGCAATAAGAATAATACTCAAAATAAGAAAAAGAAATTCTTTATTTTAGTTGGGCAAAATTTATTCTCCTTTACAGGTGTTTGTAACAAACAATATTGTGCAATTCTTGAATAAAACATCTCAATTTTTTATAGTAAAACATTTCAAATTTAATTAGTTTCAACATGAAAAAGAACTATAATATATATACATACATATATTAAGTGAAAAAGAATTAAAAAAATAATAATTTGGGGATTCTCGAACCTAATAAAAACCGTGCAATCATCAAAAGATAAACGTGAGGTGTGTGATGTATAAATCATTGTGATTGCATGGTATGAGTCATGCAAAGTGTTCTTTATCAATGACTAACATATGACTTTCAACTATAAAATATGATATTGTTGCAAACATGATTATAAACACATTCACAACCATGATTGAGATATTGACGTAAATTACCAAAAGAAATAATTACTATTTACTTGCAACTAAAGGTTGAGATATTGAAGTAAATTAACAAGGGTCTTGCTAACAAGCGCGTCTATCAAAATAAATAAATATATATATATATATATATTAGTCCTAATGCATTTATTATTAAATTTAATATATTAAATTTCAAAACACTTTATAATCTTTTTACACTTTTTCAATACACTTTTTCTCACATTCCCAATATTAATGGCACTTGTTAGCCTTTGTCAATTAACAAAAGAACCAATAATTATTTATGTATGGTCATTTTGTTTATAACATTTTTTTATACTTTTTTTTTTTTTTTGATCAGCAAAGAAAATCTTTTATTGATGAAGAAAACATACATTATATATGAGATTACATCAATAAGGAAGAGAAAGAAAAAAAGATAAGAAACAAAACCAAGCATAGTGTTGATGAGAAATCAACACTAGCTCACAAGACTACTAACACTTGATGCCAAAACCCATAAACTAGCTATCAAAGCTTATAACCCACTGAAAACTCCAGCGACGCTTAGTTGTTGCCATCCTTCAACCTTTTAAGACCAAACCCTCCTATTTGGATCTCTCTTTGTCCTTTAACTCTAGCTCAATAATCTTATTTAGCACATCATCTTCTTTCCCATTGAAATTGATGCCAAGAGATTTACCTAATTGTATAGTGGCTTTAGCTTCATTGAAGAGAAGATTATTCAGACTAGTAACACCCTCAAATAGATCTGAACGTGCTATCGCAGCTGTTGCTGGTCTGAAAATGACAGACCTAGAAGTGTGCTTGCTGACTACTGCAGCTTTCTGTCCATGAAGTCTAGCAAAGCTGGTGAACCCCTCTAGCTGAACCTTCTTCTTTTTTTTCCTTTTCTCATTCCGCAGGAGTTTTGGGACAAAAATAGGTTGCCTAACTAAGCCTGAATGATTAAGGCTCAGAAGACCCTTCCTATTTAGATTCTTACTAAAAGCTTGTGCCAAATCCACTTCAAGATTGATACCAAACCCAATTCCATCACCAGATCCACTGAAGCTTTTGATAAAACCAGGTGTAGAAACTTGCTCAACAATAAAATTTGGACTGTGCACTGACTCCTCCAATATGGTCTCCTCGATAACTGTGTTTACCTCCTCACCCAAATGACAATCACTAGACCCTGTCCTCTGATCTACCTCCTTGGTACATACTTCCTCTTCTTTGTTGAAACCTTTATCCCACTTTGACTCTTCATGTTTACCTCCATCACATGTGTAATAACCTAAATTTTTTTTTTAAATAGCCAGTGCATAATTTAATTGAGCAAATTTTCGAATTTGATTACTGTGTAAATTCTGTACGAAAACAGTTCGGTTTTGTATTTTTTAAAAATAGTTCTCAATCTCAGAAAATTATGAAATTTTTATATGTTGTTCCCGTATGAATCTAGCACGTTGGATAAAAATTTCATAATTAAATTATGAGTATTTATTTTATGAAATTTTACGGGCTGATTGGTGTTCAGTTTAATTTATAGCAGAATTTGAAATTGAGTTTCGGTGTTCGGACTAGGATTTGAGAAAATTTTGTTAGGACTATTCTGGTATATAATTGGACCATGTTTGACTTATGGGTGAGACCCATGATTTAGATTTAATTTAATTTAAGTTTGTTTAATATCTCATGTCTAACTGTTTGGTCCTTTTTAATTAGGTGATTGGTAATAACCAGCTTATGAGTTGTTATTATTTATTATATAGGATTATAATAAATATTTGATAGTTGATTTTATAGTGTGTACCATATGGCGAAAAATTATATATTTTATAAAGCATGAAAATGTGTATATTTCATAGTGATCAAAATATTATATTTTGTGGTGTACAAAAATATTATATTTTGTGGTGAGAAAAATTATATCATTTTATAATTTATATTATAAAATTTTGAGATATTATTACAAAAATTATATTTTTTGGGAAAAATCAAGCTTTGAGGAACAAACTCAAGTGGGTGGCCCCCATTTTTGTCCTTGCCATCATTTCCCCTCATCTGATTCCCCTGATTTCCTTTCCTTTTCATTTCTTGTGGCAGAGAGCTCAACTCTCTCTGCTTCGTCTCTTTCTCTCTATGGATGTTCAACCTTAGAGTTTTGAGTGAGAGTTCTTAGAGTGGGATTTTATAAAAGTTTTGTGAATGAAAGTCGGAGAGCTCGTCGTGATCTTCACAATGATAGTCTTGGATTCATAATCGGGCAAGATTTGCCTTCCAAATTTGTTCTTCTTCATTATTTGAGGTAGAGATTTTCTTTATATCATTACATTAAAGCTATGTTAGGGTTATTTTGAGAAAATATGTCATTTTAAGAGGTATTGCATATATATATATATATATTTTCAGATTTTTGTTTGGTAATTGTTGGTAAAAAAAATTATGTTGAAATGTTAAGAATGTTGGTATTTTGAGATTGATTTGGAAAATCATTTTGTGTTGACAATTTTGTAAAACAAATTTGAAAATAAAATTGAAAAGATGTATAGATTGTATCTACATCATATTATGATTAGATGATTTATTTTGATAAATATAAATTTGAAATATTTTTTTTATCTTTGATTTGGAATTTATTTTTGAGAAAAATAAATTAATATTTAGGAATATTGTGTAGAATGTTAAGTTGGTGTTATTAATTTGGAAGACGGTGAACATTGTGAACTTACTAATTTGATGAATTAAATTAGTTTAGTTAATATTTTAAATCCTTTGTAATTAAAAGGGGGTGTTATTGGGTTTTTAATTCATAGCTTTAATATTATGAGATTAAAAGTGACGAAATTGACCAAGTATGAGATTTGGAGAAATAAGCGAGATTATATTAATGTGGTATGGTATTGGGTTCCTAGTTTTACTAGTTGAGTAATGTTATAATAATAATTTCATACTTCAAAATTTTTATGAGATATTTGAATTGTTTGGCGGTTTTTGACAAGAAAATAATAGAATGTGATTTTAACTCGTTTGGAGCAAATGGATGAATTGGATTGAAACAAAAAGATGAGTTATCAAAAAGATTATTTATTTATTATTTTTTCTTGGTTTAATTCGATGGGGGTGGATGTTAAAAATTGAAAAGTGAACACTCGTGTCATATTTTATAATTATAGTCAAGAGAAGATTTTGATATAATTGATTAAGTGTTGGAATACTTACTTATACTTATTAAGAATTATGATTGAACTTGAAGATTCCGAGATTTTACTTGTATGAGAAAAATGAAAATTTGATTCTATTTAATGTTTGGGAAGGGGATGAGTTTGGAAAGATTATAATTTCATTTTATTGATAAAGTATGTGAGTTAGAAATTTATGAAACCTTGAACCCGCTTTGGTGTTATATGTTATTGCTATTGATGAAACTATTGTTTAAAAGTTTTGGTTTTTGGTAACCGGTGGAAGATTACCATGTTGGTATTTAAATGAGGAGATTCTTGGGAAGGTAAGAAAATGTTGATTTTGGAAGTTTGTCTTGAAAATGATATTGTTGAATTGTCTTGAAAAGACTAAGTTAGAAGTTGTTGATTTACTTGTGGTACATATATGAACATTGACATTATTACATTATCTCTTGGAATTGTATCATGATATTATATTGATAGAGATATGGAATTTGATCACAATGGAACATTATGTGGTGGAATTGAAATTGAAACTATCTTAATGCATTGTTACACATTGCATTGCCATTCCATTTCATTATTATTATATATTTTGAATTGCAATTGAAAACTATTGTTTTGAGAAAGGAATTGTTTTTGAGAAATACGATCATTTGGATTTGTTTTGGGTAAATACATTGGTAAGTCTGGATAGGTGTCGAGTCTTCTAGTTAATACTAGTAAAAATGACAAATTACAGATGTTGAGCCTTCCAGTTAATATTTATAAAAATAACAAATTGGTAGTACTTGTATAGTCTACTTCCAGACACCAGCCTAGAGATTACCTGAGTCGTATTTACCATCTTGGAATTTTATTGAAATTGTTGGATTAATGTGTTTTCGAATTGGTATTGTGCGTAAGATTTTCAAAAGATGAGAAAAATATTTTGAGCATGACATGGCATATGCATTCATCTAATAAAACTGTATAAAATGGATTTGATGAATTGTTTAATTATTTGATTCAATTGATAATGAGATAATTGAATGAATTGAAAAGGATGTCATGTTTCTATTGAAACATGTTTATTTATTTAAGTTAACTTGTGGTGGTTAATTAAATAAATTGGATTTAAGAGATTATGTAATAAAATCATATGGTTTAGACATGATATGATTTCACGTGTATGTATGAGTATTTTGGTACCCGCATATTTTCTAATGTTTTAATGTGAGATTGTTAGTGGTTGTTCACCCCCTACTTGTAAATGTGTACAGGGAATGTTTTTCGAATTTGAAGATCAAACAATATGTTTTACCATTACATAAGTGTAATGTAGTGATGAACTGTACTACTTCATTTGTTGTTTGGTTGAGTACTATTTTTTTTTTATAAAGAGTAGTGTCCTCTATTTTATTGTAAGCCTCAAGGCATTTCTTTTATTTATATGTAAATGTCATTGTTGTATAACGAAAGGGAATATGTATATTTAATTATTCATCATTTCATTCAAGGATGAAATGTTAATTGTAAATGGACTTAATTAATGAATATTGATAATGTTATCCGAGTGATAAAATACAAAGCGTGACAATATTTTATGCCTCATTCTCCCTAAAACACTCCTCTAGACTTGTTCTTTCCACAAAACTGCCACATATTTCGTTAGAGCTGCATTCTTCCAAGCCATTGCGCTTCAAGCTACTAAATTCTACTGAATGATCTTCACACACAAGAATGGGGTGTAATTTACCCTTGCATTCCAAAGATATAGTTTTGTTAATAAATTCCATACAAGATGTAGCCACTCTGATTCTAGTGTGGGAGAAGGACTTAGGATGACAAACATCACCATCCAAGCTAAGGACAATAACCCACATGCTTCCAATATTGTTTGAGTGTGCCTCTATTCCAGAGATTTAAGGGTATGCCATAACACCTCAACCACACACATCTTTCTTGTTCAAGATAAAATCTTGGCTTCTATTCCACCACAAACTGACTCCATTCCTTAAACCATTGTTTGATATTGAAAATATTTGATTTCAACTCCTCTTGAGATTTGAATGTTAAAACTATATCTCGACCTTGCCCTTTTCTGACCATTACATGATCCAAACCTTTCTCCTTCAAGACATTTCCAATGTTAATACTAGAGAATTCAGAATTAAATCTGACTATTACACTACCATAGAGCCATCCAAGATCTTCTTCATTTGCTTTTATGGACAAGCTTTCTTTCCCAGCCACAGTGGGTGTGACCCCTTTTAATACTTCAACGAACGATCTTTGGCCTGGAAATGGAACTTCAGCCCTGCAACTGATAGTTTCAGGAGGTCTACTGACGGTATGGGGTTCTCTCATGCTCTGTTCAAATCTAATGCATCTGTCCTTGGTAGCTTTTTTAACTTCTAGAACCCTTTCTACTCAAATCTAATATTAACAAGTGTCATAGAGCACTTGTTAGTATTTATCAATTAACAAAAGAAATAATAATTATTTGTTTGTAATCATTTGGTCCTCGCTACGGGATTGGGATATTAAAAATTCAACACCAATACTGGGATTGTTATATTAGGGTAAATTAACAAAAATAATAATAGTAATAATAATAATTATTTACGGTGGGTTGTTAATGGTTTATTTTATAAACAATTCTTTTGGCTAAGTTAAATACATGAATACCTGCATTTAAATTATCGTTTAGCCTTTTCTTTCTCTCTCAATTTTTTTTTTAATTTTATTGTCGACTTAAGTAAAATAAAAATTATGATTAATATTTTTTTTCTTATTTGAGAAATTTAAACTTTTTGTTTATTATTTTGGAAACAGTCTAATAATAATAATAATAATAATAATAATAATAATAAATTAGGTTTAGATTTTTAAAATTTAAAAACTGAATGAGTTGAAATTAATAATTTTTATTAGTAATTTTATCTATATTTTTTATAAGAAAAATGTTAACCACTGTCCAATGGAATATTGGTAGGTATGTATGTAAAAATTATATTAAATATGTGAAAATATATACAATTACATAGAAGTGGGAATATATAAAAATTTGTATTGAAACTGTAACGCTTTGGTAACACGTAACCACCAAAAAATTGAAACGTTTTACGTACTTTTTATTCAAATTAATTAATTAATATGAAAATTTAAAATGTTATGACACTTTATTATCGTAATAATATTTAAAGAGAAGTTACAATGTGTACCTAAGGTAGACTGTTCATAATTTGGACTATTTTGGGAATGGTTATAATCAGCTTTTTGGTAAAAAGTCGCTTATAAGCAGTTTTTTTGTGAGAGAGGAAGTGAGTTATAATCTGGGAAGTAAATTATAATCCACTTCCCAAAATAGGTTCTTTTTAATAAAATTTTGTAATATAAACCACAAAATAACATAAATTCTTTTGGGAAAATTAGCAATACATTCTCCATATAGTTTGGGTAGAATGAGAGATTTAAGATAATTTTCCTTCTTAATTAAGATCTCTTAGTGTTATTATTTTAGTAGCTCAGGTATTTTATCCCACCTTTTACATTGTTTAAGTAATTTCAAAATTTAATAGTTTTTTACTTACATCTTCATTTTTTGTAAGAATTATATTTTTAGAATTCTATTAGCACACTCTTTCAAACAAGATCCGATTAATATGAAATTCTGATGAAAAAAACTTCATGAAATTTCACTGATTACTGACTTGGTCAATGAAAACCAAAATTTTACTGACATAGGCTGACTTGGTTATCAAAATTTCACTAAACTAAAATTTCATTGACATAGGTCAGTGAAATTAGTTGTCGAAATTTCACTGACTTCACTGGCATGGTCATCGAAATTTTACTTACCAACCAAAATTTCATCGACTTAGACTAATTTGGTCATCGAAATTTTCACTAACTTCACTAAATTGGTCATCAAAATTTCATTGACCTCACTTACCTGTCTTAGGTCAATGATTTCAAATTTCTTTTTTTAGAATTTTGTATTTATCATGGATCTTGTTTTATAGGTTTTGATGAAACGATTCCAAAAATACAAATTTTATGAAAAAAAAACCAGATATCTCAATCAAAAGTTATAGAATTTTGAAATTTTCAAATGCGTTAAAAAAGTTATAGAATTTTGTCATTATGTGTTTTGGAGGACTAAACTAATATAGAAAATTGTGTTATCCTTATCCTTTTAAAATAATATTACTAGAGATTTCAAACTAAAAACCCCATTTTTTTTTTATTTTATTTTTCTATTTTTATTTTTTACCACAATCACTAAGTGATATAACATACCACAAATATTCATAATTTTCATAAAAATTACAAGTTTGTTACAACGTACACTTTGCACAGGGAAAATTAGGGAGACGTCCCTCCGCAAGTTTGTATGAGAGTTTAAGAATATCAACATTTTGCTTGCGAGTTAAAGTCCTTCATATTTGAAATCATAAAGTAACAAGGACAAACTTTAAAATATATTATCTAAAATGTCTTCATAATCTTAAAAATCATATTTCTCATTGTTTCTCTCATAATACTGTCTGTCTCTCCCATAACATTGTTTGAAATCATTTAAACAATGTTACGAAATCATTTCTCGTTTTTTAAATGATTTCAAAATTTAAAAATTTAATAACTTTTAATTTGCATCTCTATTTTTGTAAAATTTATAATTTTAGAATTTTATTAACAAGATCCATGAATAATAGAAATTCTGAAAAAATAAAATAAAATAAAAATTATGAAATTTCACTGACCAACCAAAATTTTACTGACTAACCAAAATTTCATAAACTTAGTTATCGAAATTTCACTAACCAATTTCACTGACTTAGATTGACTTGGTCATTAAAATTTTACTAACCAATTGAAATTTAAATTTCATCAACCTTAACCTTTAAAAAAAAAAAAAAAAAAAAAAAAAAAAAAAACTTTGTATTCATTATGGATCTTATTTTACAAATCTTGAGAAAACAATTCCAAATACAAATTTTATAAAAACAAAGGTTTATGTAGCAAGTTATAGAATTTTAAAATTTTTAAATGAATTAAAAAAAAGAAAAGAAAATAGTAATAGGTATTTCTTGAAGTGGTGTAGTGGGGATATATTTGTCACCGTGTGTTTTACACTAATATAGAAAATTACATTGTCTTTATTCTTCTAAAAAATATTACTAAGAATCTTAAACTAAAAACACTCATGCATATTGCAAAATTTTTCTAATATTTAAAAGGAAAAAAGAGTAAATTATAAATACACCAATGAGATTTGATTAAAATATGAATTGCCCCTTTGGTTTTAAAAATTACATTTTAACCCTTGAGATTTTTTATTTCACAACAAATCGCTCATTTTATTAATAAATCATCAAGTCAATGAACAGTTTTTAATGATATTAAAAATATATTTCAGTTAATAATTTAGATAATTTTATTATTGTATAGGAGAGTAATTATAAATTTTATTTTTTTATTTAATTCTGTTAAATAAAAAATTTCTAATAAGGAAGTATTTGTAATTTTTCAAACCATAAAGAACAATTTATATTTTAAACAAACTTCAAAGAGTGTATTTGTAATTTACCCTAATTTATTGTGAAAGGCAGTGGCTGTTCTGCTTTAAGCATAGTAGCATCCCCCAACCCCTTACTACATCTACTCTGAAAATTCTTACATACAGTTTGCAAGTAATTGAAAATGCAAAAATTGTTACAATTGTCAAGCGTGTTCTACTTGTAATTGTTTCCATTAAGCAGAAGATCTTCACTTAAGTCGAGTTGCCTTGCCAGTAGTTTTACTTTCTTTTTCATTTGGTAACTTTATCACACTTTCTAAATGTCACTGATGAGTTGATGGGCACACTTGAGATTCATGAACAAAGGATCAACAAGAAGACTTCCTCAAGTTCTCTAGAGCAAGCTCTTCAATCAAAGCTTTCTTTCAGAGATGACATAAATGAGCAAGGGGGGACATCACAAAGAAGCCGAGGAAGAGGTCGTGGTTACAATAACCGAAATTCTGGTTTTCGAGGAAGAGGCGGAAGAGGTCCAGCCAAAGGAGGAAGAAGTCAACCACACTTTGCTCCAAAAGGAAGAGCAAGCGGTAGAGGAGGTGGTTACAACAACCGACCAGGATTTGACAAAAGTAATGTTCAGTGCTACCAGTGCCACAAGTTCGGGCATTACAGCAATGAATGCCGAAGTAGAGAAGCTGGCGAGCAAGCAAATTTTGCCGAGCAGGAAACAAACAAAGTTGGACCTACAGTCCTGTTTGTTCAACATGGAGACAATGAAAACCAAAACAATGTTTAGTTTCTAGATTCGGGAGCCAGTAATCACATGTGTGGTAAAAGAGAGCTGTTCATTGAGCTTGACGAGATTGTTCAAGCACAAGTCTCATTTAGTGATTCTTCAAAGACTCTAGTGAAATGAAGAGGTAATATTCTAATCAAGCTCAAAAATGGAGATCATGATTACATCTCCAATGTTTATTATGTTCCTGCCATGAAGAACACCATTTTGAGTATGGGACAACTCCTAGAGAAAGGGTACAACATCACTATGAAAGATTGTCATCTTACCATCAAAGACAATCTTGGTAATTTGATCGCTCGAGTGAGAATGTCCAAGAATCGGATGTTTGCATTGAACATCCAACATGATGCTGCGAAGTGTTTAAATGCCATCATCAAAGACAAAGATTGGCTATGGCATTTGAGGTTTGGACATCTCAATTTTGGAAGCTTGAAGGTGTTGTTAAGCAAGAATATGGTGAAAGGGCTCCCTCATATTGCTCATACTAATGAAGTCTGTGAAAGTTGCATTCTTGGCAAGCATCACAGAACTAGCTTTGCCAAAGAAGTGAAGTGGAGAGAAACAAAGTCGTTGGAGCTAGTGCACACTGATGTGTGTGGTCCATTGAAGCCGATGTCAAATGGACAGAATAGATATTTTCTCACCTTCATTGATGATTATAGCCGGCAGACATGGGTGTACTTTCTTAAAAGAAAGTCGGAGGTGTTCAGCATCTTCAAAGAATTCAAATCTTTTGTAGAAAAGCAAAGCAGCTACTATATCAAGACATTGCGATCAGATCAAGGTGAAGAATATACATCAGATGCTTTCGAGAATTATTGCAAAGAACATGGAATCAAGCATCAAACAACACCATCCTATATGCCACAGCTGAATGGTGTTGCTGAAAGGAAGAATTGTACAATCTTAGATATGGCAAGGAGCATGTTGAAAGGAAATGGATTGCCCAAGCAATTTTGGGCTGAAGCCGTATCATGTGCTGTGTATCTACTAAATAGATGCCCAACCAGGAGCCTTCATTCTATGACTCCAGAAGAAGCTTGGAGTTCACATAAGCCAAGTGTCAACCATCTCAGAATATTTGGGTGTGTTGCGTACACCAAGATTCCAGAAGCAAGAAGAACCAAGCTCGATGATAAGGGAGAAAAATGTATTCTTGTTGGATATGGAGATAGAACAATGGGATACAAGTTGTATAATCCCATTACTAGAAAGGTGATCATGAGTCGAGATGTGATATTTGAAGAAGAAGAAGCTTGGAACTGGAATCAAGATGAAGTTGTCAAAGATGCAGAACTCATTCTTGAAGATGAAACATCAAAAGCTCCTGTTGAAATCACAAGAGAAGTTCAAGATGAGCCACAAACTCCTCCACATAGAATTCCTGCACCTAGATCGCCAGTTTCTCACAAAAGTGCTGCATCATCATCATCATCATCATCAGCATCAGCATCATCAAATGATAGTTTTTTCAAACAACCAAGACCAATGAGAAATTTGCAGGAAATATATGAAGCTACAGAAGAAGCAGATTTGAATCTGTACTGCCTACTCGCAGATAGTGATCCACTTACCTTCTCAGAAGCCATCTAAGAAGATAAATGGAAGAAAGCAATGGATGAAGAAATTCATGCCATTGAGAAAAATGACACATGGAAGCTTACCAGTCTACCAGAGGGGCACAAACCCATTGGAGTGAAATGGGTATACAAGACAAAGAGGAATGCACAAGGCGAAGTGCAACGCTATAAGGCAAGGTTAGTAACAAAAGGGTACAAGCAAAGAGCTGGAATTGACTATGGAGAGGTGTTTGCTCCAGTTGCCCGATTGGAGACTATCAGGCTAATGATTTCTTTGGTTGCCCAGCACAAGTGGCAGATTTATCAACTTGATGTGAAATCTGCATTTCTTAATGGTTTCCTTGAAGAAGAAATCTATATTGAACAACCTTCGGGGTATGTTCAGAATAGGCATGAAGACAAAGTGTACAAATTGAAGAAAGCACTTTATGGATTGAAGCAAGCTCCGCGTGCATAGAATACTAGAATTGATCAGTATTTTCATGACAATGGTTTTGAAAAATGTCCATATGAGCACGCACTATATTTGAAGAAGGAAGCTGATGGAAGCATGTTGCTTGCTTGTCTTTATGTTGATCTAATCTTTACCGGAAACAATCCAGCCATGTTAAAAGACTTTAAAAGAAGCATGGTCCAAGAATTTGAAATGACAGATATTGGATTGATGGCTCATTTTCTCGGCATTGAAATAGCACAAAGAAAAGATGGAATTTTTATTTCCCAAAGTGGTTATGCTAAGAAAATTCTCAAGAAATATGGAATGGAAAATTGCAATCCAGTGAACACTCTTGTAGACAGTGGAGTGGAGCTCAGAAAAGGTACAAATACAGGTGATGTGGATCCAACTTATTTCAAGAACCTAGTTGGAAGTCTTCGCTATCTTACTTGTACCAGGCCAGACATACTCTATGGAGTAGGACTGATTAGCAGATATATGGAAACACCAGATCAGTCACACCTTTATGCAGCAAAGAGGATTCTTCGCTACATCAAAGGTACAGTCGATGATGGTTTATTCAATAAACCAACTGATAATTTCAGTCTTGTTAGCTACTCAGATAGCGACTGGGGACGTGACTTGGATGAACGAAAAAGTACTACGGGGTTTACTTTCTTTATGGAAGATACAGCCTTCACATGGTCATCCAAGAAGCAAGCCACTGTGACATTATCAACTTGCGAAGCTGAGTATGTTGCAGCCAACTCAACTGTGTGTCATGCAATATGGTTACGAAACATGCTGAAGCATTTGGGA
Source organism: Camellia lanceoleosa (assembly GCA_025200525.1). Lineage (NCBI taxonomy): Eukaryota > Viridiplantae > Streptophyta > Magnoliopsida > Ericales > Theaceae > Camellia > Camellia lanceoleosa. Next base: position 31,583,199 of record CM045759.1, read on the forward strand.
TTTCCACAAGAAAAACCCACTGAGATTTTTGTTGATAATCACTGAGCAATTGCATTGGCGAAGAACCCAGTTTATCATGAAAGAAGTAAGCATATCGACACCCGCTATCATTTCATCCGAGAGCATGTAAAAAATAAAGAAGTGGAATTATTGCCTTGCAAATCTCAAGATCAGCTTGCAGATATTTTCACGAAGCCATTGAAAAATGATCTGTTCAACAGAATGAAGATAATACTTGGGATGAAGCAGCATGGAGAATCAAGATTAAGGGGGGATGTTGTGAAGTAATCTTGCTTCACCTATAGATTGTTTTTTCCACCGGCCTAAGAGTAGGCATGTGAAGTCTACAATTAAGTTTGTCAGAAAATGGAGGCTGCAGAACAAGTTTGTCAACAATAGCTGCGATTCACGCCTCAGCCGTAGTTGCATTTGCTGTATTCACATTGTTAGTTTTATCTATATATAGTTATATGTTTTGAGCATTTAGAGTGTGTAGGAGAAAGAAAATAAAAGAAGAGAGTGCTGTGTAATTTTTTCAGAAATTTTCAGAATATATTTCAGTGAGTTTATTTTCAGTTTGGTTCATTTTTAAACCCCTCATTGTGAATCACCAACAGTGATTTGCACCCCACTCCCACCAACAGGATCTACCAATAAAGTCATTCGGATTGAGACTTCAGTGAAAGTTGCAAGTTTCAATGTGATCATTCAATTAAATTTAATTATTTGTTGTTTTTATTCAATATTATATTTGATATTGTAATTGACTTATTCAAAAGGTGAATTTTGACCTGAATATTAGCTAAATTTCTCGCCTATTTCACCATTCTCACTATACCACGAAAACGGAAAAGACGAAAATAAAAGTTAAGGTTGTTTACATCATAACATTTTTTTATTTTTATTTTTTTGGGATAAATTATAAAAATAGTTCATGTAGTTTACACGATGTATCAATTTGGTTCATATTGTTTCAATTTACTCGATTTTGTCCATTAATTTAATAGATTGTGTCATTTTAGTCTAATAAATAACGGTTGTTAAGTTTTGTGGATGGAAAGTCAAACTATGTGTCATATTGGTCCTAGTAGTTTACACAATGTGTCAATTTAGTTCTATCAAAATCGAGCAAATTAAAATAACAGAGACCAAATTGACACATAATGTAAATTCCAAAGATCAAATTGACACATTGTGTAGACTTTCCGTCCACCAAACTTAACAATCGTTATTTATTAGACTAAAATGAGACAATCTGTTAAATTAAAGGGCAAAATTAAGCAAATTGAAACAACGGACCAAATTAACACATCGTGTAAACTATAAAGACTATTTACATAATTTACCCATTTTTGTTTTAGGTTGGAGCAATATTTTCTTGTTTGGATTGAATAAACAGTTGACCTTTGCTATTATTCATTATGTTAATCAAATTCTTATTAGTTAGATTTTGACCATTGTAATACATTTATGGTTTGATTTGATGTGATCTCCCAGGTAGGTATTAGTTCACTTCAAGCTTTTATCTCCTTGTTATAATTGATTCCGTTATATAGGCCATCCATACGGCTTTCTTCTTTTGTAATCGGGAATGCTAATAAATCAAAAACAATGGATTCTATGTTGTTGATTGTAGTTCTCCTGGAATAAAATGAATCTCCTCAACAGAAAATTAACATGTTTTGGTAATCCAAGAACCACAAACTGTTGTTTGAGGCTAACAAAAAAAAATTAAAATTAAAAATAAAAAAAAATTTGGATAATCATAGAGAAATAGAGCAGCACAAAAATCAAGTAGACGCATTTGATTTAAAAAGGTGCCATTATGGTGGCCAAATGTGTAAGATTTTACTTGATCTCTTAATAAAATTTTTGAGGGAAGCAGTTCAAATTGAAAAAGTGATGCATTCTAATTCTCTTTTTTTTTTTTTTTTTTTGAGAACATACTGTTTTGGTTTGTTGTTTGTCTTTTTATCTAAATATTCCTAAGACCAATCGGACCATAGTTAACTCTAGAAATGAAACATGAACCAGTCTAAGAAAGAAGAGAATATGATATGGTATCAAAAACTGCATAGTGATATAAATAAAAGGTCTATAGAATTGGGTACTGTTGTGGTCCATGGAATAGTGTTCTACAGTATGTGCCGAGTAAGTTCAATGGCTTAGTGACTTCTTCATGTGCATTTTTCATCATACATTACAATGAATTGCTTGTGTGTTAGGTTTATTTGTGGTGCTGCAAACTATTAAACCTCCAAATTTCTTCAATTTAGAAGAGGTTTTTCTAATTGGGAGCTGGGGTTTATAAGACAGTTGAGGGATTGGGAAAGGGAGGATGTGGCTAGAGTCAACATGTTAGCTTCAGCCAATGCTTTGAGAGCAGATAAGGATGACAGTTTGTTATGGAAAGCCGAGAGCTCTGGTCAATTTATACTTCAGTCCAAATTCCAATGATATAAGAGGAGTTGATAAGATGATTTGGCAGAATGTAACCCCACCCAAAGTCAGATGTTTTGCTTGGGTAGCTTGGAGACAAAGATTGAAGACTGCTACATACTTGCAAAGAGTTTGTGTTATCAATGGCAATGCCAATATGGATTGTGTGTTCTGTAATGCTGAACCAGAGATTGAACCATGTGCTACTATGGTGCTCACATATCTGGAGAATTTGGTCTGATGTGCTAATAAGAAGTGTTGCTTTGGTGGTCTGGGTTCACATTCAACAAATTTGAACAGAAAATTTGTAAAGCTTTACCTCTGGTAGTATTGTAGTCCATCTGGAAGCTGAGGAATGTAGTTTTCCTGAGTAAGCAACCAGATTTGCTGGCACTATGCGACTGCATTAAAACTAAAGTGGCTATGTGGGTTAGAGCTTCATCTCCAGGTGTGCCTTTCTCTGTTAATGATCTGGTTTTCAATCTTCAGCAATTCAGATTCTGCAGCAAAGGAATTGATTAAGTTTTGTTTTTTGTCTGCGGTGTGTGTAACAAGCCCGCGGGGGATCTCGCTACAGCACGGACTCGATTTGTGTTACGGTTCTTAATCTTGAACCAAAGAGTCCAAATCCGGCAAATCGTTTTGAGAAAACAGATTTTTAGAAAAGAAGTGCCAAACATGGACTGCTTTACCAGATACAGAGTCGCCACCTAAATATTTTATTTTTGAGAAATTTAGGAAACCCTGACTCGTTACCTAAGGCCACGTGTCCGTCATCACCAAAGTTGCCTCTGCTCGGGAACTTAGGTACGATTGGGGAAGGTCACTTCGTGAGCACCCTCGCTCGCCCGGTCAACCATGATATCTAATTTTGAAAATATTGTGCGTTCTTATTCCGGTTATTAGCCTAGATTTACTATGTGATGCGCACAACATACAAGTATAGACCGAGTCACCTGAATTGGAACAAAATATTTCATGTTTGTTTGTTTGAAAAATGGTTTGATGGTGCTACCCGCAGGTAGGCTTAAAATGCAGATTTTGCCACTCTCAGGTGGGCTTAGAAAACATGATTTTGCCACTATCTAGCGGGCTTAAAACACACATTTGATGAACTACTCCAATTCAAATAACCCAACCTTCACCCACAGGCATTTAGGCAGTTATATCACATAAGCAAATAGCCTCATGGTAAGCATGCTATTCATGGCAGTCACTCACACACATGCAAGGATTCTAAAGCATAAAACTCACCGAGTACTTCAAGCCAAAACAGAAGCTAATTAGAAATCCATGCATGATCCTAAGTATACAGAAATGCCTAATGCAACACATGCAAAAATGCAACTATAGCAGGCTCGGCTATTCTAAACATGGTATATGGAATGCTACAGCTAACACGTATTCAACTTAGAATTGAAATACAAATGCAGTTACTATGATGCGCCGAGCCCGGTGCATGCAAAACAAATGAATGAATGCAAACATGCTATCATACTGTATGCTAATTGAAACATGCCCGAATCTAACCATCATAAGCTGGTAAATAAAAGGGAAGAAAGACGTGGGGGTGGAAGACATACATCACACTCACGCACACTTATTACAATTATGCCCTCGCGCAGAGGGTCCGAAAGAATAATATACAAATAATAGTACAGTCCAAATAAATAATACAGTCCAAATATGTACAAAAATCCTAATTAATTACCAAATTAACTAAGAAAACAATAAACTGGCATGCAAGCCAGGGACTGCCTTGACTCTTCTTCGGTTGATGAATGATGTATGTCCGGGTTGCCTTTGCGCGGAAATCCACTGTGATGCCCCAATTAGCCTCTGTTTTGCAATAATTTTTGGAAAGCGCTCCAAGCTCCGGAAGACTGCTGATTCTTGATTTGCTGTAACAGAGAGCAGGAAAGGAGCATGGCAATGTATTTTCACAAATGTATGCATGCCTCGATCCTCGTGCCACGATCCTCGTGCCACCAATAACGCATCTCAATGCATGATGGCCGAGGAGTCGAATCGCACAACTTAATATGAAATGAATGCACAGGAAAACACAACAAGACCTAACTCCATCATGGATAATCCGGAGTGTCGGTGACTGGGGAATTGAGACGTTAGACACGTTCGAGTACGCAAGCGTATCCCGTTTCCCGTGCTCGGGCTAACCCCTATCCCGAACACAATGCAATATGCATGACATGCATGAAATGCAACTAAGATACATCCTAACATGCAACATTCTATGAAATGGCATACACGATGCACGAGGTAACATGGCATACACAATGCGCTAACATACAACCTAGCATACACAACGCTATGGAATGAAATGGCATACACAATGCAATGTGGACTTATACTAACACAAGTGGACCTCAGCCACACTCACATAAGAGGCCATTAGATGAAAATGAGACACTCGAGATGCGTGCACGCAAACCGAGGACCGAACCTAGGGCACGAATGCCACTCTACCAAAGCATGGCAAGGCATGGAATATGGCATACTAGCATGAAAATTTCAGTAGCAAAAAGTGATGCAAAACAGCCCCGAAGCATGGAAAAATGGCACTCGATGCATGAAATGAATCCCGAAACATCAAATTAGGTACATGGAATGACCTATGGCTATGCAATGCATGCATTATTTGAACATGAAGTATGAAGACAGAATTAATACAGTCCCAAAACAAGCATATTTACAGTTTTAAGCAAGGCCAAATAGTGAACACAAATAGGGCTAAACCAACATGCAAAAATGGCCCCGAAAGAGAGATAAAGAAGCAAATGGCAGCTTCTGGCCATTAATGGCCAAGAGCCCTTCAATAAAGTTTAAGAGGGGCTCAAAATGAAGCACTTTACAGTTTACAACAAGCCACGAAAACAAACACAAGTATGGCTAAACTATCATGCAAAAAATGGGCCAAAAGGGGGACAAAGAAGCAAGTGATGGTTTCTGGCCTCAAACAGAGGAGGGACCTTCATCAATGTTGAAGAGGGGCCCAAAAAATAGCATTTTACGGTTGATGACCAAACCCAAAACAGTGCACAAGCAAGCCTAAAATACTATGCAAGATAAGGCCAAAAAGGAGGTTTAAACACAAAGAGAAAGAAGGAAGCCTCCAACAACAAAAGACCCTTGATAAAACATGAATAAAGGATCAAAATAAGGCTATTTACAGTTCGGAATAAAGCCCAAAAATACAAGCACAAGGGGCTAACAAATCGTGCAAAAATAAGGCCAAAAGAGGGATATAAAAGCAAGTGACAGATGGAGGCCTCAAACAGTGATGAGCCCTTCAACAATGTTGAAGAAGGGCTCAAAATAAGCTAATTTTCAGTTTATTACAGAGCTCAAAACAGTTTATAAACAGACATAAAATACTATGCAAGAAAGAGGCATACAAGAGAGGTAAAGAAGCAAGTGGTACCTAGGGACCTTCAACATGGAAGGACCCTAAAACAAACATGAAAAAGAGCTCAAAATAATGCTATTTTCAGTTAGGGTCGGAGCCCAAAAATACAAGCAAGAGGGGCTAATATATTGAGCAAAACAAGGCAAGAAAAGAGGAGAAATGTGCTTACCCTTGTAGACCAATTCTTTGACAGCCTTTGGACCAAGTTTGGGTGCCCCTAAGCTTTGAAAAACAGCTCCAAGTTGTTGGAATGGAGTATGGAGGCCTTGTGCTATGAGGTAGTGTAGAAATGGTGTAGGAAACTTAGGGTTTTGATGGTTGGAATATAGAGAGAGAGAGAGAGAGAGAGAGAGATGCAATGCAAGAGGCTTAAACCAAAATTTCTAACCCCTTCAAATGCAGCTGGAGCTCTGGTTATATAGGCAAAAGAGGGGGGAGAAAAGGGGGGGGGGGAAATGAATTCAAATTTCCCCCCCAAAAAGGCAGCCCCCCGGATACACAATCTGGGGGAAACAAAATGCAGATTTGTAATGTACCAACATAGAGGAGGAAGGCCGGCCCATTATCCAGGTTGCAGGTGGCTGGCCGGCCCTCCCCATGGCCGGCCGGCCAAGGGTCAAAAGGGTCAAGTTAGATTAGTGTCCGGCCACCTCAGATTGGTGGCCTCCCATGTGTGCTCAACACAACCATGTAGTCAAAAACTGGAGAAAGTGAACCAGGAGAGAGAAAAGGCCACATTTTGGAGGGGTTCAAAAGGGTCAAACACAATTACTGGCCGGCCATGTGATATTGGTGGCCTCCCAGGTGTCTACAACACAAATATGTGGTTTAGGGCTGGAAAAAGTGGCCTTAGGGTGGTCAACATTAGCTTTCAAGTGAGAAAAACGGGCGACGGAGGAATAAAACTGGTTGTCAGAACAATTACTGGCCTCCCACCCTTCTACGACCTTTCTAACAATGAAACAGAGGTCCCTGCCAAAAATGAACCCAAACCAATGCAAAATGAAGGTTCGGGGGCCAAAACGCGCAGCTTGGGGCCCCGAAAACTGACTGTTAGGCACCGGAAGTGGTGTTCGACCACGAAGTTGGTCTCTCGGACCACAGTGTCCCTCAAAAGGGAGAAAATAAGATGCATGCCAAAAACCGGAGCAAACGGAGGTAGTTAAGCGGTCCCGAACCGAGGCACACGGCCAATTGCTCCGAAAAATCGGAAACCGGACTCCAAATGGGCAAAATGGCCTACGACCACGAAGCGTAGCCTACGGCTGCTGAGAGATGGTCTACGAGACCTCTCCCTCCCTTCTGGAAGAGAAATAGAGAAAACCGAGCCTAATTCGCAAATCGAGGCAAAGCATGAAAGAGTTCGGAAGTTCGGAGGCAAGGCTCGTAGCCGAGACTCTGAAACCTCTGAACGAGTACGATATGTAACATCACCAAGCGCTCAATCGGTGATGTCTGAGTCTTAAAGTCGGTCAAAAATGGGGTGTCTACAGTTGCCCCTCTTTGACAGAACTTGAAAGTCATAAGTGACGGGAGTGAATGTCAAAGCCCAGAGACGACCCATTTTTGACAAGGCCGAAGACTTAGACAAACATGTGAGATAAACAGAGATGCGTCCGTAGGCATGCCCGCAGGCAGAGGGCAAAATGCAAAACGGTATGCACAAGGCCAGATGTGACTTGATGATCATGCAAATGCAGCAAGCTGTAATGAAGCAAGTATTCGCAAATAGATGCAACAGTTTTAAGCAAGAATGCAAAGCAACAACTACATTTCATGCAGTTAGGAATGTAGAGAATTATGCAATTCTCGTCGCATCTCACACGGAGGAGATACGATACCTGCGCGATTCGTCTGGTCGCACCAGCTTCAAATGAGTCGTACATACAATATCGTGCCTGCAAAAGAAAGAAACTCAACAAGCACAACATATCTAACAACATATGTTCAATGTGATATCGAATGCAAACAATCGCGGTGTCGATGGAAAAGTGCATCGCAATGCGGGAAGAAATGCGCGTGACAACGCGAGTTTAAGCACGGAGGCTTGGTGATACCAAAGAGATGTGCATGAGAATGCAAGTTATGTGCATGATAATGCAGAACGAGCGTAAACCAGGATATATGTTTGTCACAAAACAACGAGCAAGGAAATGCGCGTTTCGGCGAGGGCGACTCGATCGCGGCCTCCGGTTCACCTCCCGGAGAGGTTACAACATGTTCAAAAGGATATATCTCACTTTCGATGAGTAATGATGAGACACGCATCGGAAGTTGAAGCTGAGGTTCTGGCGGAGCGATTTCGCGACAGAAAGTGCACTTCTCGTGTACTTTTTCAGGTCCCGGGGACTCCAATCCTCCCCAAAATTTGCAGGGACCTTGGGGGGCATGTGGGGAACACCACCGGCCAACTCCCTTCCCAAGGGAAGGCCACCGGCCAGGGGGAAAGTAAGGAGGTAGCCAGCCTGCCAGGAAAGGTGGCCGGCCGGCCACCTAGCCAAATCCGTGGGCAATTTTGTCATTTCATCCTCTTTTCTTTAAATACACTCACCCAAACACTTTGTGCTCACAAACGCAGCTCCGAAATCATCTCCTCTAGCTTCCCAAACCATTTTCTCCCTTAGATCTGTGCTCTATACGCGTTTTCCAACGTCCCACGCAAGTTGTTTTCGCGAAATCTTTCAATTTTAAGCACTTTGAACCGATTAAATTTTGATTTCGGGGCTTCTTTTCTCATTTTCGCCACTTGAGGTGAGTTTGTCTCAATATTTGGAAGATTTTCTCGGGAGTTGACTTTGGTTGACTTTTTCATTTCTCGAGAGTTGACTTTTGTTGACTTTTTCTAATTTTGGCTCATTTTTGCTCATTTTTTGCCCTTTTTGCAGATTTTCTGAAATGGCTGGTCATTTCCCCCACGGTGGAGGTCCTCCGGGCGCCAGAGGTGATCCCGATATCATGGCTCTGTCTCCGAGGGTTCGACCCTTCATACCCGAGAGGTACGACCCACCGGCACATATTCTTCCGCGGGCTATTTTCTATCACTTCACCGATTTCGACGAGCGAGCACCCGGGGATCTTCTTCTGCGGGAGCCAGAGTATCACCTCTCCCATGAGGCACGAGAGGTATTTACTTCGTTCTTACCTTTTCTGCAGCATATTGTGAATTTTTCATGCATTCTGTTTACATTCTGAATACACGGTTCAATCACTTGAACTTCTGAACACTCAGCCCATAAATTGATCGTGAACACACGGCACACACTGGCTGAGAATTGAACACACGGCCCAAGCACTAATTTTCTGAGCACACAGCCTGAACTAGAGGTGAACACGCAGCACACACTGATTTATAGTTGAATACGCAGTCCAAACACTAATTCCCTGAACACACAGCCCGAATTGAAGATGAACACGCAGCACACACTGATTGAGAGTTGAACAAGCAGCCCAAACACTGATTTTCTGAACGCACAGTTCGAATTGAAGGTGAACACGCAGCACACACTGATTGAGAGTTGAACACGCAGCCCAAACACTGATTTTCAGAACACACAGTTCGAATTGAAAGTGAACACGCAGCACACACTGATTGAGAGTTGAACACGCAGCCCAAACATTGATTTTCTGAACACACAGTTCGAATTGAAGGTGAACACACAGCACACACTGATTGAGAGTTGAACACGCAGCCCAAACATTGATTTTCTGAACACATAGTTCGAATTCAAGGTGAACACGCAACACACACTGATTGAGAGTCGAACACGCAGCCCAAACATTGATTTTCTGAACACACAGTTCGAATTGAAGGTGAACACGCAGCACACACTGATTGAGAGTTGAACACGCAACCCAAACACTGATTTCCTGAACACACAATCCGCTTACTTTATTTTGCACACAGTCTATTCCTTCTATTTGCACGCAGCTCATTCCTTCTATTTGCACACAACTTATTCATTTTATGCTGAAATATGTATTCATTCTGAACGCAGGTGACTTCTCGCACCGTGCGGGGATATGGCTCTACCGCGGCAAGAGATTGGTATGCCGAGCTTCCGGAGGCTGTCCGGGATTTAGTTGACTTGGCGGGGTTTGGGCCCTTCTGTACTGGGCTATCTCGTTGTTCTGCTAGGAGGACGTTGATAGTCGCCTTGGTGGAGAGATGATGGGATACCACAAACTCCTTTCATTTTTCTGCCACGGGGGACTTGACTATGACCCCGCTTGACTTTGCCGTATTGGCTGGCCTTGACGTGGGAGGTTGGCCCATCCCTTACGACGAGGACATGGGCCAGTGGGAGGCCGCTTGGATATATTTACTGGGGGCTCGCCCACCTGTTGATAGATCTTCGGGCAGAGTCCGATACACCTAGTTCTCTTCCCATTTTCGGAGGGTGGAAATGGAGCCCGGGACTCTTGAGGAGGCAGCACAGTATGCCCGTGGTTTCTGATGTTCCTCGTCGGGACTACTTTGTTTGCCAATAGGGGGAACACTATTGGGCTATATCTGTTGAGTGCTTTGATGGACCTATCACAGGTCAGACGGTATGATTGGGGTGGCGCCGGCTTGGCTACTCTTTACTGCTACATGAGTGCAACCTCCCGTGGACGGGGGGACTTACTTGGCGGCTATTGGAGAGCTTGGGAGGTACTTTCTGCCCTCTTGATTCACACTTCTGCCCTTCATTACTTGTATATTGCACACACGGCGCACTTTACACTCTGTATTTTGCCCTCAGCACTTTGCATTTACATTCTGCACTGTTTTCCACAGTTATGGGTCTATGTGTATTTCCCGACATTAGCCCCAGAGTTGGTGGTGGAGGGGCCCCTCGTGACCCCGTACTCACTTGTATTTGAAGGCCAGCACCGGCCAAGAGCTCGGGAGTCTCTCCTTTATCTACGGCAGTATTTCGACACGGTGCGATCGACGGAGGTATTTCAGAACTCTCGGTTCTTTGTGTTTTCATCTTTGATTTGTCTTGTACTTTCTCGATTTCTGATTGATTTATGCATTGGTTATCCGCATATCACATGGCAGCCCTGGGCGCCCTTAGGTGATGGTCTCCGATTCCAGTTTGCTGGAGGGCGGGGTGCCTCCCAGTACAGGATCCTATTCGAAGGGCCAATTGGTAGGGCCTGGTTTCTGGGGGAGCACTTCTTGCGTCAGGTATGGGGCTATACTTCTCAGGACCCTCCCTCAGCACCCCCAGTCGATATGCGGATTGCTGATAGGCTCTCTTCCTGGGATGTTATTAATGCTATGCTGGGTACTGATGCCTTTCTTCATCTTGAGGAGGGGGATTATGCTACTTACCGTCGCATATACCTGATGCCTCCACTGACGGGAGTCCGTACTCCGACGATGAGGCCTGCTGGTATGCCATTTTCGAGCCAGGCCCAGGCTCAGGCTGTAGACGCCCCTTCCACTAGCAGGCCTGGTATATCCAGAGGTGGGGGCAGATTTGTTCCCCCGATTCCCCCGACTTATCATCATCCTAGATGGCCGGATATGCTGACTGAGTTGACGAGATGGCGATTCAAGACTCCCTACCCGATCCCGATAGAGCCTCCCCTGCCTGATCACAGATACGTCAGAGATCCCGATTCACCACCGGTATGCTTTTACAGCTTCGATTTATCAGTCAGGCACTTGGACATTCCTTCTCTTACTGATAGTTTTGCATTTGTGTCTATAGCCTCCTATCGAGTATGTGGATGAGATGCTCGGGATGATGGCCGTGCTCGAGGGCATGGTCCTGCGGAGAGAGGCACAGTTGTCCATTATAGGTGTCCAGGTATTGTCCAGTTTTCTTGCATGTATCATATTTCCGATGACATGCTGATTTTGAACATTCCACTGCATTGATAGGCTACTTGCGTAGAGCGCACCTGACACACACCCCACTTACACACTGTATTTACATGTACCCGCTTCACGTAGTTTTCTTGTATCTGCATCTGATGTACCTTTTTCAATTGGACTCTTTATTTTCAGATGCCTTCGGTATATGCTCAGCCGCGGGCCGGGCCACCTGGGCCTTCTCAGGGAGGTGGGCCATATGGGCCTTTTCGAGGAGCTAGGCCATCCAGGCCTTTTCGAGGAGCCCGAGGAGGGGGGTTGTCTCGCAGACGTAGAGCACACATTATAGAGGAGGAGCGCGGTGAGGATGAGGAGGAGGAGGCTGCAGATTGTCAGTCGGAGACATCTGCTGAGAGAGAGGAGGGCTCCGGTCTTGGCTCCGGGAGTGGAGGCGAGGCTGAGGGAGATCCTGAGGCTGACAGTTCCGACTCGGATGGTGATAGTGGTGCAGAGGCTACTTCGCAGAAGAGGATGAAGAGGGCCTCTTATTCCTGCTCTTAAGAGCATTGATGTTGCAGTTCCTTGTTTTATTTACCTTTTTGCTAGTAGTTGTAGCACATTGTATATTATTAGGCAGTTTTATTCTTTTTGTAAAACTTGTGCCCTTGTTTGTAAAATGTTGTAACAAACGAAGCATGATGGAATGAAACAACTTTTGAAAAAAGTGTTGTATTTTAAACTCTTAGCATCATATCGCATCATTGTGCACCATAATGAGATTGAATGAAAATGTGCATTGTGCATTTGCCCAGTCAGGTAGTGAACCGAAGCAACAACTTAACTTACTAAGATATAACAAAACCTTAGCAAGTTTACAACTCGATAAACAAAATACAACAGTGTTGACAATTTAATAAACAAGACTCAACAAACATTGTTTAAACAAATTGTAATAACTCGAAAACACGAAACACGACAGCTCGACAAACAACTCGATAAGCAAAACGACAACTCGATAAGCAAAACAACAACTCGATAAGCAAAACAACAACTCGATAAACAAAAACTCAACAAAACAAAGAGTACTTCGGACGATCTGGGCAACGGAACGCATCCAAAACAGAGGGAAATGGAGGCTTTCGACATACCCGTCGCATGGAAATGTTTGAAACTTCCTCCTAGAGGGTAAAACAGGGCCAAAGACACACATTGGAGCATGGCTGGCCACTTTTAGGAGCCGGCTGGCCAGCTTTATTGCAAAGGCGAGACCACCGGCCAATTTTTTGAAAAGGAGATGGCCGACCTGCTAGAAAAGGTGGCCGACTGGCCACTTAGCTCAGCAACCGTCAAATTTTTGACACGTGTCCCCCGAATAGTGTCTTCTCCTCTATAAAAGCCTTAGCTCCGTGGTTCATTCAATTCATCTTAGTTTCTCACAAAAAATGAAGGCGTTTCTCGTTGAAAATCTCACATCTTGGATTGCTTCTCTAGATGGCTCGGAAAAGTTGAACTTCCGGGGTTTCGGGTTGAATGCACTATTTACGCTAAGCCGTACTCTGCTGCATCGTCCTTTCCTCCATGCCGCGGCGAGGTTTTGGAACCCGGTGACGCATGTCTTTAGCTTTGGTGGGCAAGAGGTATGTCCAACTTTCGAAGATTTTCAAGTTTTGATGGAATCTGAGCGTTATGAAGAGATTTTGCCTCAGTTTTGTTTTGGCCACGCCCAAGCTTTAGGGCGGATGTGTGGACTTACTGCGCATGATGCTCGGTCTCTGATCTGTAATGGGGAACAGGATATCCTCGGTTTGATCCATCGCTTTTCTGGTGCCGGTGACCGCGGTGACCATCATTGGCAAGGTTTCCGATAACATGCGCTCTGCTTGTACATGCTATCTCGCTTCCTGCTTGCCCCGGGCTTGGGTGGACCCAACATACGTTTGATTGAAGTTGCTCAGGGCTTGAAGGAAGGGAAGAGCTGTATTGCTATGGCATTGGCCGAAACGCTGATGGGCTTGGACGCTTTCCACCGTCAGGAGACGACTAGATTTGCGGGGAGTCCACTACTGCTGCAGGTAATGTTTCCCACCCAATTTCACATATGTATTTGCTCACATCACTCGGTCGTCAGGCTTGGTTTTTCTCACAAAACCCTTGTTTCACTGTTCTCTCCTCGCACGTCTCTCTATTCTTTATTCTCTCATTTTTCATCCCTCCCCAGGTATGGTTGATGGATAAATTGCAGGTTGTGGACTCTTACCCTGTCTACTCAGCCCGTGGCTACTTTTTTCGACAACGCCTGGTTAATGCGCTTGATGAGGGATGGTGGTTCAACTGGATGTGCAATTTGTCTGCTGACCGCATTGCTTGGCGCTGTCCTTGGCTCAATCTTCCGGCAATGAGCTATAGCATGTCCCGGCAGACTAGGGTCCAGCTGATTAGTCTGACTCACTGTGTGTTCTATTTTTCGTTCCGGTTTCAGCGCCAGTTTGGCCATGATCAGACTTGCCCACCAGAGGGGATTGAGTACCCGGCTGCTTTCCCGGTCCGAGGCGCACAGCTTGCCCGATATGCTACAGCATGGAGGACTAGAGAGCTCCTGGCCCCTGCTCCCACTTTTAGTTGCACTTTGTCTGACGAGTGCTGGGATTGGCTCAATGAAGAGGCACAGATTGGGCCTAGCTTGGCATCAGAGGCTTCAACTAGCTCTAGGAGGGGGCGCAGGGACACCTGACTTGACTATGCCCCTGATTTATTGCTTTATTAGTACTTTCAAGTTTTCTTTATGAGTGTAATAAAAAAGCAACTTCAATTGTATGCAAGAGCAAGCGAACTCTATGTTGAAATCAATGAAATTGAAGGTTGTGGTACTGAAAATTTTCCGCTTTGGTCCCAAAAATGGTCTTAGTTGTAAAAAAGATTAATTTGAACAAAGTCAACCTTTATTAAAACTTTTCAAAACTATTTTCGATATGGATCAGAACTAGACACGCCTGAGATCTGTCACTGAGATGCACAACCCCGGATCCTGGCAACTGGAAAGTTGCCCCTAGCCTGAATAATACTGCGGCACTATGTGGCAACGGAAAGTTGCCCCTAGTCTGAATAGCACTATACCGGAGATTGCGATAAATGCTGATGGACAAAGATGACCGAGATGATCAAATGGACAAAGTTGATCGAGGAAATGTTTATGGCTGAACTCCAAGATGAAGTTGCCTATGTATCCCAAAGATGGGAATCAAGCCTTACGTAGTTCAGGCTAAGGTTCGCTCGGGTATTTTCACTCTCCTTTTACGCTCTAACTTTTGCCAAGGCCGCCCTTTGCAGGTTTTCAACCTTGCGAGCTCAGTTTTTATAATTTCAAATTTTTGTGCTCTGAGTTTTGCCTAGGTCGCCCTTTCGGGTTTTCAGCCTAGTGAGCCTCTCAAGGATAATATTTCTTCAACTTGTCCATGTTGATCGGTTGGGAGAACTCTAGGCCATCTAGATCCATCAGAACCACAGCTCCACCTGACCAGATTGACTTGATGATGTAGGGACCAGTCCAATTGGGTCTAAACTTGCCCCTTGGGTCGTGAATGGGAGCTCGGTTATCCTTGAGCACCAAATCTCCTTCTTTTAGATTCTTGGACTTAACCTTCTTGTTGAAAGCCCGGGCGATTTTGCGTTGATAACCCTGAACATGGTATAGTGCTTTCAGCCCTCTCTCATCAAAGGGCATGAGTTCCTTAAATCTGCTCTGCTGCCAATCCGCTTCGGCTATTTGACACTCAGCCAGTACCCGCAATGACGGAACCTCAATCTCGATAGGTAGAACGGCCTCCATCCCATAAACCAATGAGTACGGAGTCGCCCTAGTAGAAGTTCTGATTGAAGTCCGGTAGCCTCACAGAGCAAATGGCAGCTTATCTGGCCAGTCCCGGTAGGTTTCCACCATCTTTTGTAGTATGTGCTTGATATTCTTGTTGGCGGCCTCAACCGCTCCATTGGTTTGCGGCCGATAGGTAGAGGACTTATGAAAAGCCACATTGTATTTTTCCAACAAATCAATCACCTCTTTCTTGAAGTGGGAACCGTTATCTGAAATAACCTCATTTGGGACTCCGTAGCGACAGATGATGTTGTTTCTGATAAATTTTGCGACGTGCGAAGCCTTCAACACCGCATAAGATTGGGCCTCAACCCACTTTGTGAAATAATCTATCGCTACCAAGATGAACTCATGCCCATTCGACCCCTTTGGAGTGATAGCCCCGATCACATCGATTCCCCAGACTGAAAATGGCCATGGCGAAGTCATGTTGTACAGCTTTGACGGTGGAATGTTCATGCGATTTGCATGAATTTGACATTTGTGGCATCGCCGGACAAAACCAATACAATCCTCCTCCATGGTGGACAAGTAGTAACCCTGTCTGAGGATCTTCCGTGCCAGCATTACTCCGTTCATATGTGCGCCGCATTCCCCTCCATGGATGGCTTCCATCAGACGCTTTGACTCTTCGGCATCAACACACAGCTTATGCATTCCCAGATGACCCCTTTTATACAACTTACCCCCACAGATGATGAACTGAACGGCCATTCTTCTGATTGCCCTTTTGTCTTTGGCATTTACCCCTGGCGGGTATGCTTCTTTCTCCAAGAAATTCCAAATGTCGTAATACCAGGGGTTTTTGTCCTGAACTTCATCTATAGCAGCAATCGACTCGTAGGCAGGTGCAAATTTCTGGTCAATAATGACTGGACGCATCCGGACTCCACACGGGATGTCTATCATGGAAGATAGAGTTGCTAAAGAATCTGCGAACCTGTTGTTCTCTCTTAGTAGATGAGTAAAACTTAGCTTCTCAAACCGAGGAATCAGCAAGTCCAAGGTCTGGTGATACATCATCATTTTTTCCTCTTTCACTTTCCAGTCTCCTTTTGCTTGGGACACAACAAGGTTCGAGTCCCCGATGACGTCCAACCGTCTTGCCCCTAGTTCCAGGGCTGCTTCCAGACCAGCGATGCATGCCTCATATTCTGCTTCGTTGTTCGAGACTTTGAATCGGAGTTTGAAGGCTAGAGGGATATGAGAATTGTCGGGTGATATCAGCAACATTCCTATCCCATATCCGTATTGATTTGACGCTCCGTCAAGGTACATCGTCCAAGTTTCGTCATCGATATGCAAAATGGCCTCATTTGGGAATAAGTACTCGACTGCTTCACCCCCTTCCACTGGATGGTCGGCTAAGAACTCTGCCACTGCTCTTCCCTTGACCGACTTGCGTGTTACATACTTTAGATCAAATTCGGAGAGCAACAGCAACCAACGAGCTAGCCTACCCGTAAGTGCTGGTTTCTCGAAAAGATATTTGATGGGATCAAGTCGTGAAACCAACATTATAGAGTGAGCTAACAGGTAGTGCCGTAGCTTCCTGGTAGCCCATACCAAAGCTAAGCAAGCCTTCTCCAGCGGAGTGTAGCGGGTTTCGTACTCTAGCATCTTCTTGCTCAGATAGTAGATGGCTCTCTCCACCTTGTCCTCTGATTCTTGCACAAGCATGCAGCCCATTGTAGTCTCAGTTACTGACAGATACAAAATCAACGGTTTCCCCGGTTCTGGCGGTGACAGCATGGGCGGGTTCTGTAAATATTCTTTAATCTGTTCAAATGCAGCTTGACATTGGCCGTCCCATTGGAACTTCTTTCCTTTCTTGAGGAGGCCAAAAAGTGGTTCACAAGTCAAGGTTAATTTTGAGATAAACCGTCTTATGAATTGTACTTTACCCAGAAAGCCTCGCACCTCCTTTTCAGTCCTTGGTGGTGGCATTTCTAAGATGGACTTGATTTTGGAAGGGTTGACCTCGATGACCCTTTGTGTAATCAGAAACCCTAGCATTTTTCCCGCTGTAACACCAAATGTACACTTCTGAGGGTTCAGCCGCAACCAGAATTCCCTGATCCTTTGAAAAAACTTGTGCAAGACGGTGTAGTGGCCTTCTCTTTCTTTGGACTTGACAATCATGTCATCCATGTACACCTCAACCTCTTTGTGGATCATGTCGTGTAATATTGTGGTTGCAGCCCGTTGATAAGTAGCTCCAGCGTTCTTCAACCTAAATGGCATGACTCTATAGCAGTATGTCCTCCACGGGGTGGTGAATGCAGTCTTTTCCCGGTCTTCTGGCGCCATCACTATCTGCTTGTAGCCTGAGAAGCCATGCATAAATGAGAGCAAAGCATGCCCTGCTGTGAAATCCACCAACTCATCAATATGCGGCAAGGGAAAGTCGTCCTTCGGACTAGCTATGTTCAAATCCCTGAAATCCACACATACCTAGATCTTGCTATCTTTCTTTGGCACTGGAACAATGTTGGCCAACCAAGTCGGGTATTCGGATACCAGCAGGAAGCCTGCGTCGATTTGCTTGGTGACCTCTTCCTTAATTTTGAGAGCCCAGTCCAGGCGGATCCTCTTGAGTTTTTGCTTGACAGGCCGGGTCTCGGGGTCAAGGGGGATCCGATGCTGTACAATCTCAGGATCGATTCCAAGCATGTCTTCGTAGGACCACGCGAAAACATCTTTGAAATCTTTTAATAAAGCGACTAAGCGCTCGCGTTCCTCCGAAGACAACGTGGACCCGATCTGGACCAACCGCGGGTCCTCTTTAGTACCAATATTCACGGTAGTGATTTCATCCATTAAGGGTTTGACAAATCTCTCTTGCTCTTGCTCAATTAAACGTTGCAAAACCGGAGGAACTTCGTCCTCATCATTTTCGTCAAAGTTTTGAAAGTCTGAATTAATGCAATAAATCAAGGGCACAGAAAAGTACTTAGAAACCACAGTTACTTGATTCTCATTAAGCACATCCAAATCGTCCGATTCATTTACAACAGACTCAAATGAAAAGGAAAAGACTGACCTAAACAGATTTGTGGTATCGGGTTATCATCCCAGATTACCAGATTCAGACTTCGGTCGGTGGAACTGATTCGACTCACAAGATTCGGTGGAATCGATTCGGCTCACTACTGACCCTTCTTTGGACAAAAATCCCTCATCATATTGCCAAGTGAGAGAGGGTGCGATAGATGCATCCAAAATAGTTGCTGGTAGGCTCGCAGCCGTTTCATCCCTAATCATGGAAACCGAGAAGTTATCCCCCAAGCACTTATGGTCAATCGGAGGATCTGAAAGTAGACTCGCCAATGCTACCCCCATTTCAATTTCAGTGCCCTCGGCATCCCCTGCTTTATACTGCTCAACCTCAGCTGATGGGTCTGTTTGCTCTGTGGCAACGTCATCCCCGAATAGTTGCAGGTCGAAGAAGATCTCGAAACCTGGCATGCGCTTCTTCTCCGCGTTTAGCCACGGCTCTGGGAAGCCGCAAAATGGAAAGTCCTCCCCTTCCCGGACGAAGCGTCCGCTCAGGGTACCCTGGATGGGCCTATGCATTAATTCAAAAGGCTTCCCAGCCTGCTTTGCTCTGGCTCTTCTAGCCATTTCCTTTCCCTTCCTCACCCAGTCCTCTTTGGTGGGCAGATATCCCAAGCCAAAGGTATGAGGGTTATGTGGCACTTCGGCCAATACTGCGACACCTTTTCGGCCGCTCCTTCTTAATCCCATCCCGGGGATGTGTTGTAGCTTGTTCATGAAGTAGACGGATTGAGCACTGACGTACACTCCCTATTCACAACCATGATATTCTGCACCACCCGGGCCTCAGCCAAAGTGAACCCTGATAAGAAAACATCCTTTGTGCCATGCTTGATCTCTAAGACTGGTGTGGACACTTCTGGCGGCGGATGGATTGATGAATTCCCGAAGACGATAGCCACCCCCTTCCCGTGAGGGTACCTCAACATTTGATGTAAAGTGGAAGAGACTGCCTTCACTTGGTGCAACCGCGGCCGCCACAAGAGTAGATTGAAGGTTGCGGGAACGTCCAAGACATGGAATTCAAGGTTGTGTTGTCCTGGACCAACCTGGGTCTGAATTTTGACAGTCCCCATCACTTCCCTGCTAGTATTATCATATGCTCTAATCACCTGAGTAGTCGGCACGAAGTCCGCGGGCTTCAACCCGATTGCATACGCTGTTCTGGCTGGGCAGACATTGATGGCAGACCCGGTATCAACAAGTACCACCGGTATCCACTTGTCTCTACATTCCACGAAAACGTAGAGGGGTTTGTTATGATTTGTGCCCTCAGGCGGTAGTTCTTTGTCTAAAAAGGATAACATCGGGGAACCTCCTCCTGGAAAGACCAGCCCAACCAGCTGCTCTGGTGTAGTATCTATAGAGAGTTTGGCCTTGTCCATGGCAGGTAGGACGGCCTATCTGTGCACCCGCGATGCCATAAGCAGTCCCCAGATGGAGATGTCTGCTTGTATCTTCTTTAATTGCTTGAGCAAAGCTTCTTCTTCAATCTGCTTTTCCCTCTGTTTCTCAGCTTCCTTTTCTTTTCCAGATGCCTCAGGTTGGTCTAAGTGCGGGGGCTTGAAATACTGCCCACTTCTTGTCATATGAGCGACCTCGTCAATATACCAGGTATCATCTGGCTGATTACTCCCCCAATCCTCATCTGTGTGGGCAAGACATAAATCATCGTCTTCCCACCACATTCGTCGGCGGTAAGCAGACACTGTCGACTCGGTATGATCGTACTTTCATGATACCTTCGGTCCACATGCCCGCAGCATTTTCTGTTCCCGTGCACACAGCACTTTCGACCCCTACATGGGCCTGAGCTTTTCTGATTCTCTCGGAATCCTCAAATTTTTGTTGTTCCAACTGCGCCAGTACAGCTGTTTGTTCAATATTCCCTGCATTTACAATGCCCAAGTTCTGAGCAAAATTCTTAGTGTCGGAGCTCTCCGGCGGTGTATCTTGACTTTCGGCCCTTCCGGCCACCACTGATACTCTCGCCCCTACCGGGCCTTGTTTTGGTTGAAATTCTACAACGTCTGGTTGATCATCTAACCATCCGGTAGCTTCTGCCAACTCCTCATACTCAAACCAGTTGATTGTCGCATCCGCTGATTCTTGGTCACTGAAGAACTGGATGTTGGCAAGGCCCTCTCCTACAGCTGTTAGATCATCCGTTCCCCGTTCAAATCTGTCCCCCTGAATTACACATAATTCTGCTCTTTCTAGCAGCCCTACACTCATTCGGGACCGCCTTGTTGGATATATTCACTTGGATCGTAGGCTCCTCCAGCGAGATTCCCGGACTGTTCAACCCCAGACTCAACAACTCCACTTTCCTCTGAAACCTGCCCTGTCCCATTTTCGGTAGTCACCACCATTGGCTCAGATTGGGTTGTGGAGATGTCCATCATGCACAAGTCAGTGCAGACAGGAAGGATCACCTCCGGCTTAGGTAGGTGGGATGGGGTGATATAGATACTAGGATCGTAAGACGCAACCCCAGTTGGGATGAAGTTGATCTTGTTGGAAGGAAGAGCTTGGTTATGTGGTGGGAGATGATTTGTTGTGATGTTAGGTTTGTCGGGAGGCGCGATCACCTGCTTGTCAATAAGATCCTGGATCTCGTGATGCA
The DNA here is from genome assembly GCA_025200525.1 of Camellia lanceoleosa. Taxonomy (NCBI): domain Eukaryota; kingdom Viridiplantae; phylum Streptophyta; class Magnoliopsida; order Ericales; family Theaceae; genus Camellia; species Camellia lanceoleosa. Next base: position 31,604,425 of record CM045759.1, read on the forward strand.
ATCTAAAACAATGGTCCGTGTCATGACCGTGCTGTTGGTGATACGCGCAGTATTTTGCCGGGTCATGAGAGGGAGGGAGTGGATTTGGTAGTGGCCTCGGCTCTAGGGGCGTCAAATGCTTCTTCCTGATTAATACCCCCAGAGCTTTAGACAAAGGCATGTATAGCGGGGTGAAGGTTCTTTGGCCTCTGGGCTGGTATTTAGTGGTTTGGGTATTACTTCCGGATGCATCGGAGAAGGGTGTGGCTGCCATGGGCCTCGGAAGGGAAGGGGGAATGGTGGTGACCATGCTCACCTCTGAAGCTCGTGCAGTTGCAGCACCACTCGGGCCTGCGTTGTTGTTACGATCGAAAGTCCTTCTAGGTTGCTCCCTATCCTGGTCGATCAGACCTTGTTTCATTGCATCCTTGATTTGTACCCTCATCTCGTGTAGATCTGAGAAGGTGGGGAAGGGGAGTACAATCATCTTCTGCATCAACTTCGATTGGAGATTACGCACAATCATCCTGATTTGGTCTTTGTTGGTAGGCCTCAAAGTCATCATCGATGCCTTCGCCCTCCATCGAGTTACGAAATCTGATAAAGTCTCTTTGGGCTCATGCCTCGTTGTTTCGAGATCACGAGTTGTAATCTCGATCTGGGTATTGTACGAGTACTGTGCAACAAAGGCCTCGGCCATTTCATCCCAGGTTCTTTTGACGTTGTCCTCCAACTTTGCATACCAGATAGTGGCCACACCCGACAGGGTCCGGCCAAATAGCGAAAGCTTTTGTGGTCGGATTAGGCCTATTGGCCGCAGTATGTCTGAGAATAGCCGGAGATGGACCATGGGATCCCCAGATCCGTCGAAACGATAAATCTGCGGCATCTTGAATCTGTCTGGCAATGTTACGGCCACATCGGTATATCCGTCCTCGATATCCGGAATAGCCTTTACTCCTTGTGATTTCTTGAAAAGCTTCTCGAGCTTGCTCAGTTTTAGAGTTGTATGGTCTATTTCGAACTCGAAGGGAGAGTCCGGGTGGTTGGGTGTATGGGTCTTGGACAGTTGAGGTGGAAGCGGGGGCGGAGCTGGCCCCGTTGGGAGGTTTGTGTCCTCTTGGATGTTCTGGACATTGGGTAAGGTGTTCTGGGTGTTTGGCAGGGCATTCTGGATAATAGGTGCCTGCTCGGCTAATAGGGCCCCTGGTGGAGGAGGAACTTGATGTGAAGCAAATGCCGCATTTTGCTGTTGCAATCTAGTGATCAGCTCGGCCTGCTGGGCCATGATTGTGGCTTGCTGCTTGGAGAACTCTGCTTGGCGGGCAGCATCCTCCTGCATCTGTTTCATGCTCTCATGCATTTGGCGCATCATTTCTTCTATCCCGGCCATATTCTGTTGGTCTTGCTGACTGACCGGTATGTGTATTTCTATGGTGGAAATTGGAACCTCAACCCGACTGTTTGCTAGGGTAAACCACTGCCCCGGTAACCTCTGTTCAGACACACTGCACTTCCATGGCCTTCTCCTGACAACGGGGGGTAGAGAATGGAACACCGGATGTCCGTCAACCAGATCCTCAGATCGATTGAGCCGACGACCTCTTGTCCAAAGTGCTTGGGGAATATCTACTGGGTCGGAAGCAATCGTGCTAAAACTGCCCCCTAGCAAAAAGATAAATAAAGCGAAAAGGAAATAAATAACCAGATAAATGAACAGCATGACAGCTTAAAATAAATACACAACACACAGTCGGGCATACAACACACGGTTGATAAGTTGATCACACACTGTCCTCAAACACTGATCACTGTCCCTGAATCATTGTTCCCCAAAGACTGAATCAGATACCCGCAGATAACTGATTCTCAAACACTGACTGATGCCCGCAGGCCTGATGCCCAAACTCATAAACTGATATATGCATTCTCTGTAGAGACGCACTCTAAAAGCACATAACAGATAAGTGAGAGCCAAAACACCCCTAAGTTGGGGTAGGGTTTCCTTGTCCTATTTTGTCAGGAACTAGGGTTTCACTACGCACGCAGCGGTTTCAAACAACCTGTCCTAGTTTGGAATGGTCACTATGGGTTTCGATATGCACTAGGTCGAATGGTCAAAAAGGGTGCCCCAGTGAAACCGGGGTTTGTGTTCCCATACTGGTAGAGCCCATAACCGGTCAGCCTTATGGTCATGCCTTGACAAGATAAGCCTCCGGCAAACCGTTCAGGAATAGCAGATGGCAAACACGGTGTCCTAGGCGCACCAATGCACATGCAATGCAAAGAAACACACAAGCGCAGTCAAAACCAGATATCATGAGTTCGAGTCAAGTTCTCTAAATCCCTAGCAGAGTCACCAGAAACTGTAACAAGCCCGCGGGGGACCTCGCTACAGCTCGGACTTGATTTGTGTTACGGTTCTTAATCTTGAACCAAAGAGTCCAAATCCGGCAAATCGTTTTGAGAAAACAGATTTTTAGAAAAGAAGTGCCAAACATGGACTGCTTTGCCAGATACAGAGTCACCACCTAAATATTTTATTTTTGGGAAATTTAGGAAACCCTGACTCGTTGCCTAAGGCCACGTGTCCGTCATCACCAAAGTTGTCTCGGCTCGGGAACTTGGGTACGATTGGGGAAGGTCACTTCGTGAGCACTTCGCTTGCCGATCAAAGACCGGCCTCTACTAACCATGATATCTAATTTTGAAAACATTGTGCGTTCTTATTCCGGTTATTAGCCTAGATTTACTATGTGATGCGCACAGCATACAAGTATAGACCGAGTCGCCTGAATTGGAACAAAACATTTCATGTTTGTTTGTTTGAAAAATGGTTTGATGGTGCTACCCGCAGGTAGGCTTAAAATGCAGATTTTGCCACCCTCAGGTGGGCTTAGAAAACATGATTTTGCCACTATCTAGTGGGCTTAAAACACACATTTGATGAACTGTTCCAATTCAAATAACCCAACCTTCACCCACAGGCATTCAGGCAGTTATATCACATAAGCAAATAGCCTCATGGTAAGCATGCTATTCATGGCAGTCACTCACATACATGCAAGAATGCTAAAGCATAAAACTCACCGAGTACTCCAAGCCAAAACAGAAGCTAATTAGAAATCCATGCATGATCCTAAGTATACAGAAATGCCTAATGTAACACATGCAAAAATGCAACTATAGCAGGCTCGGCTATTCTAAACATGGCATATGAAATGCTACAGCTAACACGTATTCAACTTAGAATTGAAATACAAATGCAGTTAGTATGATGCGCCGAGCTCGGTGCATGCAAAACAGATAAATGAATGCAAACATGCTATCATACTGTATGCTAATTGAAACATGCCCTAATCTAACCATCATAAGCTGGTAAATAAAAGGGAAGAAAGACATGGGAGTGGAAGACATACATCACACTCACGCACACTTATTACAATTATGCCCTCGCGCAGAGGGTCCGAAAGAATAATATACAGTCCCGAATAGTACAGCCCAAATAAATAATACAGTCCAAATATGTACAAAAATCCTAATTAATTACCAAATTAACTAAGAAAGCAATAAACTGGCATGCAAGCCAGGGACTGCCTTGACTCTTATTCGCTGATAAATGATGCATGTCGGGGTTGCCTTTGCGCGGAAATCCACTGTGATGCCCCAATTAGCCTCTGTATTGCAATAATTTTTGGAAAGCGCGCCAAGCCCCGGAAGACTGCTGATTCTTGATTTGCGGCAACAGAGAGCAGGAAAGGGGCATGGCAATGTATTTTCACAAATGTATGCATGCCTCGATCATCGTGCCACCAATCATGCATCTCGATGCATGATGGCCGAGGAGTCGAATCGCACAACTCAATATGAAATGAATGCACAGGAAAACACAACAAGACCTAACTCCATCATGGATAATCCGGAGTGTCGGTGACTGGGGAATTGAGACACGTTCCGTCACTCGGAGTACGAAACGTATCCCGTTTCCCGTGCTCGGGCTAACCTCTATCCTGAACACAATGCAATATGCATGACATGCATGAAATGCAACTAAGATACATCCTAACATGCAACATGCTATGAAATGGCATACACGATGCACGAGGTAACATGGCATACACAATGCGCTAACATACAACCTAACATACACAACGCTATGGAATGAAATGGCATACACAATGCAATGTGGACTTATACTAACACAAGTGAACCTTAGCCACACTCACATAAGAGCCCATTAGATGAAAATGAGACACTCGAGATGCGTGCACGCAAACCGATGACCGAACCTAGGGCACGAATGCCACTCTACCAAAGCATGGAAAGGCATGGAATATGGCATGCTAGCATGCAAATTTCAATAGCAAAAAGTGATGCAAAACAGCCCCGAAGCATGGCAAAATGGCACCCGATGCATGAAATGAATCCCAAAACATCAAATTAGGTACATGGAATGACCTATGGCTATGCAATGCATGCATTATTTGAACATGAAGTATGAAGACAGAATCAAGAAAGTCCCAAAACAAGCATATTTACAGTTTTAATCAAGGCCAAACAGTGAACACAAAGAGGGCTAAACCAACATGCAAAAATGGCCCCGAAAGAGAGATAAAGAAGCAAGTGGCAGCTTCTGGCCATGAATGGCCAAGAGCCCTTCAAAATATTTGAAGAGAGGATCAAAATGAAGCACTTTACAGTTTACAACAAGCCACGAAAACAAACACAAGTATGGCTAAACTATCGTGCAAAAAATTGGCCAAAAGAGGGACAAAGAAGAAAGTGATGGTTTCTGGCCTCAAACAGAGGAAGGCCCTTCATAAATGTTGAAGAGGGGCCCAAAATATGGCATTTTACAGTTGATGACCAAATCCAAAACAGTGCACAAGCAAGCCTAAAATACTATGCAAGATAAGGCCAAAAAGGAGGTTTAAACACAAAGAGCAAGAAGGAAGCCTCCAAAAACAAAAGACCCTTGATAAAACATGAAGAAGGGATCAAAATAAGTCTATTTACAGTTTGGACCAAAGCCCAAAAATACAAGCACAATGGGCTAACAAATCATGCAAAAATAAGGCCAAAAGAGGGATATAAAGGCAAGTGACAGATGGAGGCCTCAAACAGTGATGAGCCCTTCAACAATGTTGAAGAAGGGCTCAAAATAAGCTACTTTTCAGTTTATGATAGAGCTCAAAACTGTTTATAAATAGGCCTAAAATACTATGCAAGAAAGAGGCATACAAGACAGGTAAAGAAGCAAGTGGTACCTAGGGACCTTAAACAGGGAAGGACCCTAAAAAAACATGAAAAATAGCTCAAAGTAATTCTATTTTCAGTTAGGGTCGGAGCCCAAAAATACAAGCAAGAGGGGCTAATATATTGAGCAAAACAAGGCAAGAAAAGAGGAGAAATGTGCTTACCCTTGTAGACCAATTCTTTGATAGCCTTTGGACCAAGTTTGGGTGCTCCTAAGCTCTGAAAAACAGCTCCAAGTTGTTGGAATGGAGTATGGAGGCCTTGTGCTATGAGGTAGTGTAGAAATGGTGTAGGAAACTTAGGGTTTTGATGGTTGGAATATATATATAGAGAGAGAGAGAGAGAGAGAGAGAGAGAGAGAGAGAGAGAGATGCAATGCAAGAGGCTTAAACCAAAATTTCTAACCCCTTCAAATGCAGCTGGAGCTCTGGTTATATAGGCAAAACAGGGGGGAGAAAAGGGGGGGAAATGAATTCAAATTTCCCCCCAAAAATGCAGCTCCCCGGATACACAATCTGGGGAGAAACAAAATGCAGATTTGTAATGTACCAACAGAGAGGAGGAAGGCCGGCCCATTATCCAGGTTGCAGGTGGCCGGCCGGCCCTCCCCATGGCCGGCTGGCCGGCGAAGGGTCAAAAGGGTCAAGTTAGATTAGTGGCCGGCCACCTCAGATTGGTGGCCTCCCATGTGTGCTCAACACAACCATGTGGTCAAAAACTGGAGAAAGTGAACTAGGAGAGAGAAAAAGCCACTTTTTGGAGGGGTTCAAAAAGGTCAAACACAATTACTGGCCGGCCATGTGATATTGGTGGCCTCCCAGGTGTCTACAACACAAATATGTGGTTTAGGGCTGGAAAAAGTGGCCTTAGGGTGGTCAACATTGGCTTTCAAGTGAGAAAAACGGGCGACGGAGGAATAAAACTGGTTGTCAGAATAATTACTGGCCTCCCACCCTTCTACGACCTTTCTAACAATGAAACAGAGGTCCTTGCCAAAAATGAACCCAAACCGATGCAAAATGAAGGTTCGGGGGTCAAAACGCGCAGCCTGGGGCCCCGAAAACTGACTGTTAGGCACCGGAAGTGGTGTTCGACCACGATGTTGGTCTCTCGGACCACAGTGTCCCTCAAAAGGGAGCAAATAAGATGCATGCCAAAAACCGGAGCAAACGGAGGTAGTTAAGCGGTCCCGAACTGAGGCACACGACCAACTGCTCCGAAAAAACAGGAAACCGGACTCCAAACGGGCAAAATGGCCTATGACCACGAAACGTAGCCTACGGCTGCTGAGAGATGGTCTACGAGACCTCTCCCTCCCTTCTGGAAGAGAAACAGAGAAAACCGAGTCTGGTTCGCCAACCGAGGCAAAGCATGAAAGAGTCTGGAAGTTCGGAGGCAAGGCTCGCAGCCGAGACTCTGAAACCTCTGAACGAGCACGATATGCAACATCACCAAGCACTCAATCGGTGACGTCTGAGTCTTAAGGTCGGTCAAAAATGGGGTGTCTACAGTGTGCTCATCTTGGAAGCTTCTAGAAGCTAGAGGTGGAGCTTGGCTGGTTGTGTTATCTTTTTATTTTGTCTTGCTTTGTTTCTTGCTAGTTGGTCTCTCGCCAATTTGTTGTAATATCAGATGATGGGGCTTACTCAATGGTACCAATTTAGTTGGGATTATTTTGCTTTGTTCTAATGCTTGTGCATCCATCATCTTTATTAATGTATTTTTTCCATTTCCTTCATCAATAAAAATAAAATAAAATAAAATAAAAATTTGCCAATAAAAAAAAAAAAAAAAGAGAAGAAGAAGTAATGAAATATAGAAATTAGGAGTGGAAAAAAAAAATTCTCAGGGTTTGACGCTTATAACAAAATAAATTTGAGTTTTTAATTTTGTTAATTTAAATATTAATTTTTGATCTGTTAAACTGCCAACCTAGTTTTGTTAAATAAAACATTTGAAAAAAAAATAGTATTTTAGTCATTAAACTATATGTAGATCTACATAAAATCCTAAAGTACCGTTTTTGTTGAATTTAATGCCTAAATACCTTCTTTTTCTTTTTCCTTAAATTTTTCTTAACGAAAATATGCAAATGGTTTATATTGAAAATAAATCAAAAGTTTAGGATTTAAATTGACAAAATAAAAAATTCAGATTTTTTTTTTTTCAAAAATGTTTGAGAGCACTTAAAGCTCTAATGAGAGCTCTGCTTATATGCCAGTGGCCCCATTCATGAATGATTTGATGTATTTTTTTTTTTTTTTTTGGCTACATGCCACATCATTAGTGTCATTGTTAGAGCTCCAAATTTAGAGTTATGAATCATTGTTCTTTTTTTTTTTTTTTTTTGTTACATAAGCCAAACTTTAGAGTTTTTTGTTGTAGTTTTCCAAATTAAAATTTGAACAAATTATACTCATAGTCCAGGTAATTTGCCTCTTCTGTCAATTTAATTACTGTAGTTCCAATTGTATCAATTTTGTCGTTTAATTTTTTCACAATATTTTAATTTAGTCAAATTGATAATGTTTGTAAATAAATTGGACAAAAATTATGGGCAAAGTGGTTCATTAAAAAAGAAATGAACCATATCAAAGGGAGCCTCTAAATGCACTAGGAATGGTAGCGGGCCGGGGATTAGACTTCCTATCCCCGATCCCTAATGGTGAAAATTCCCCTATTCCCGACCCCGATCCTCGACGGGGGACCTATCACTGTCCCCGCCTCCACCCCCTAATGGGGATCACGTTTCCTCAACCCCAAACATTTCCCAGCCCAAAAAATACAAACAAAAAACAAAACAGTAGCAACAACCGATGATTTCACCTCCAAAATCAATAGAATATGAAGAATCAACACTGCCACCAATTCAAATCCCAAATTCATTCATTCACACCACTGAATTAAACATAGAAAACAGACCTAATTCATAATTTGTCACCAAATTAAAAAATCCCAAACAATCTTTCCCAGAACTGAATCAATCCCAATTCGAATTACACCCAAATGATACAACTAAACAATTATCACAATCAAAAGAAGAGAATCTTGCAAGGAGTTCAGTGATGACGTTGGAGTATGAAGGTTCGGCGACTGGCATCACGGCAATAACGGTGGCGCGGAGGAGGAGACGATGGTGACTGCGTCGCTGCGGAGAGAAGAGAGTAGAGGGCAAAGAGAGAGAGAGAGAGAAAGAAAGATAGTGAGTGACAAAGGGTATAATAGAGGGGTATATATATATGAATGGATAAAGGGGTATAATGGTAATTTTTGTTTGAGGGTAATGGAGATGAGGACGAGGATGGGGACGGGGACGGGAACAGGCCAGGGCTAGGGCTGGGGAACGTATCACCATCCTCAGCCCGAAAATTGTCAGGGATTCATTTTCGAATACCATCCCCGCCCGTTGGGAGATTTTTTTGGGAAAAAATCATTCTAATCGGGGTCCGAGGGCCGGGTCTCCGTCGGGTCGGATTTAAATTGCCATTCCTAAAATGTACCCTAGAATTTAGTTGGACATATAACTTTTCATAATTTTTTTAATATCATTATACTCTTAAATCAAATTATCAAAAGGACAAAACCTATAGTATAACGATTTTGGTTTTAATCCAACCTTTGTTGTATTCTGGACTCAGGTTTCTTATTTTCGCACTGTTGAATATGTCTTGCTTATTTTATTCTCTCTTAAATTTGACTATTGGATTGTTGTGGTTGTGCTTGGGAGAGGTTGGCTGTTCGGTTTCCCAACTCTTGTTGCCCATAATTTTGCTATTGCACTTGAGTAGGCTTTGCAAACTCTAAATACTTTTGTAGGTCTGCAAAACTACTAAAAGAGTGTAATCTACGCTCAAGTGGCATTTCCTACGCTCGAGCGGGTGTGCACTCGAGTGGCCATTCTTGCGCTCGAGTGATGTTCTTATGTCTACAAAACTACTGGAAGTATGTATTCTGTGCTCGAGCATCACTTCTTGCGCTCGAGCGGAACAACTTATTGTGTCTGACGCTCGAGCATCAACTCCTGCGCTCAAACGGATTATGAGTATATTAGTTCGCAAAAATGACTTTTTCATCAGTTTTTCAAATCTATTTCTCCCTAAACCCTAAGGTTGAGACCCTCTCTCTCTAAAACTTACATTCTCTCTACCTTTTCATCTAGATCTAGTGATTTCTCCATCATTGTGCCTTTGTTAAACAGGTAGAACACGTCGTGGGCTCTTTCTCCATCCGATTAAAGCTTGGTTTTGGCGTCTTTGAAGTTCCTCCATATTTTCCTTTGGTCTTCTAAGCTTGAGGTAGGGATTTTCTACACTTTCATATGGTTCTTAACTTAGTTATTTGATGTTGTATGGACAAGATTGGGATTTGAGAGATTTTAGACAAACCTAGGGTTTTGATTTAAAATCTCAAAATGGGGTTGTCAAATGAATGTAATGGAAATGGAAATGGTTATGGGAGTATATATGAATTTGTATTGTGTTAAAATAGTTGATTTTGGTATTTGGGATGAACTTGGGAAAAATGGGGTTTCGCCCTAAATTGTCTCAAATATTGACTTTGCATAAATAATGAAATTCGTATTGAAAATGTGAAATTGGAGGGCTATTTATATAAACAGTGTAGTTGGATATGTATTGTCTTTCACCTATGAAAAATTAGCTAATTTATCCTCCTTTGAGATTGTATATCTGATTAGAAATATTTGCTTTGGGCTATCGATGGAGGATAGCCATAATTGTTGTACAAATTGCATGAGGATTAGATGAATTGAAACTAATCTCTTATTGGTAGTCATTGAATATGATGGTGTTATAATACATTGTATGTATATGATATTTGGGAGGAGAAAGGTGATGGACTCCATTGAATTAAGTTGGCCTGTTTGTCCTGGGTGTAAGTCCCGAAAACCGCGCGTATACATGGGTGCCGATTCCCGCGGATGAAATTTTCGTAAAATGGCAAATTAAAGTGTTGTGTATTGATTTTGTATGTTTGAGAACCATTGAGTTGTAGTTTCAGTTGGGTGGTCTGGATAATAAGGAATACGACTCATAAATCGAAGTGAAATGAATTGACATGAATGAAATTGAGATAAGACAGATTGTTATAAAAGAATTTGGCACATTATGATCTTGTAAGATATGATTGGTTTTATGATGGGCATTAGACATACATTTCATACTTATATCTTTGTTAAGATTCATATATTATGTTACATTGTTTCTACTAGGCTCTGGTTCACCCTATTGGGAAAAACCATTTTCAAAGTGTTGGTAGCATGCCTCGGCCAAGACAGTAGCTTAGAGAGACTTAAAGCAAGGGCTCATTTTTTTTTTTTTATTTAATTTGTATAGCCAAGGGCTTTAACTGTATTGTGCTAGACTCATTTTGTTGTAACTAAGGAATGCCTTGGAAAGATGTATGCCGTTAGGGCATTTAAATATCTGTTCAACTTTCATCTTTTGATTACTAGTAACATATGTTGTAGATTCAGGATAGGACATTTATGAATGTATATCGCATGTGTCACCTTTTGTATATTAACTCTGATGAATGAAAGTATGTTGGTTCAGTTCTACTTCCACAAATGTGATGGGTTTGTCATATTTTATTTTGGGACATTACAACTTGGTGTCAGAGCGTACCGAGTTTGAATACTTTGGGTACGTGGGAAGTGGTTAGTACCACAATGGGCTTCTCTCGCTTGCTAGACACTTTAGTACCAACAATATGTGCTTATATGATAACATACTTATGTGATTATATGGGTATGAGATTTAATTTCTAGGATGTTGATTGAGTCTACAGGTTTCTAGAAGTTTTATTAGAAGAGCACTTGATCACTGCTATTTCTAATTGGAACTCTAGCAACGTCACGGGACAGTCATTATCCGGGAACAAAATTCATATGTGATATGTGACTATGTGCTTATGTGGAGTGAATTATCGTTGTTCACCGCATTAGGACGTGATTGAATTAGCTTTGGTATATTTGTAAATGTGCTAATCTCTTTTGTTACCTTCATTAGGATGTTAGGATGTGGACGTGGTGGTAGGCCTAGACGGCAGGATATGCCAATACCAGATGATATTCCGGCACAGGAGGAGGGTGTTGGTCAGACCAACGTGGCCGACCAGTTAGTCAACAAGCCATGGGCGCCTTAGCTCATGAAATGGCCGGAGCATTGAGAGAATCTATGGACATTCTCACGGTTGAGAATCAAGTCCAGACACAAGTAGCTGAGGCAGGGCCATCTTTTCTGAAGCGGGAGTTCTTCCAGTCGAATCCGGATGAGTTTTTGAGTGATCCCAAGGAGCTACTGAAAGCTGATGAGTGGCTGGAGCAGATAGTGAAGACATTTGAGATGCTCGGCATCGAAGATGGGGGTTTGAGGGTGACCTTGGCATCCTTCCAGCTAAAGGGAGATGTAGGTCAATGGTGGAAATATGCGCGCAGGCGCATTGGAGTTATTTGGGAGGCTTTCGTTGAAGCCTTCCAGGACAAATTCTTGCCTCCCATTGTTAGGGAGAAATTAAGGGATTAGTTTTCAGCTTAAGCAGTTAAGCACACCGGTGGCCAAGTTTGAAGCCGCATTCACTAGCCTCTCTAGGTTTGCACCAGAGTTAGTGGCGACTGAGGAGCGCCGTTGTCTAGAGTTTGAGAAGAGATTGAGGACCGGGCTCATGTTTAAAATGGTCAGGTTGATGATTAGGGATTATAGACGCCTTATAGAGGTGGCGGCTCATCTAGAGACTATAATGCAGATGGAAGAGGAGAGGATGAGGGGCTCCAAGAGGAGTCAAGATGTGCATGGGGATAGTAAGAGGCAGGGGGTTCGAACCCACAACCGTTCTAGGGAGTTTAGTCGATATCTACTTTTCCAGTATCGAGTCCGGGTTCTGAGAGGGGTGGTCAGGGAGACATTACTTGTTTCAAATGTGGTTAGTTAGGCCACAAGTCTTCGGCTTGCCTGCAGAGAGGATAAAGGCAATGGTCTGCACCATTTTCAGCTCGTTCTTAGAGCCAAAGTCAGGAGAGAGAGCAACCGCTCACTTGTTATCAGTGTGGGGAGGCGAGGCATATGAAAAGATTTTGCCCACAGTTGGGTGGCACGCCTGGTGCGTCTGGTTCGAGACAGACACAGAGCCACCAGCTAGCACAGTTAGCACAGGCCTCGAGAGCCAATCAAGGAGCCTCTTCAGCTCAATCAGTGAATCAGGCTTATGCTCCATAGGGTGAGTAGGTTGAGCAAAGGCCTACAGGGTGTGTGTGCTGTTATCACGCTGGATCTAGTTCCAATGCCTTTTGTAGCGAGAGGTACCTTCTTGTTTTGTAATTCAGTTGCTAATGTGTTAATTGATACAGGTGCATGCCATTTATTTATCTCGTCTGCATTTGCATCAGTTTTGGAATTAGAGTTGGCTCAATTAGCATCTCTTATCTGTGTAGAGCCACCTATTGGTGGTGAGATTGTTTTGAAATAGGGGTGTCGGGGTTGTGACATAGAGGTTGCCGGTCACCGACTTCCATTTGCATTCGTATTGATTGATATGTCTAGCTTTGATGTTATTTTGGGTATGGACTAGTTGTCTTTATATTGGGATGTTATAGATTGCTACCATCAGAGAATTACTATATGTACTCTGAGTGGTGATTACTTCTTAGGAAATCGGGTGGATAGAGTCTTATCACCGATGTATGATCCGCATGGTCAGAGTAAGCTTAGTTGCCTTCTTGCTAACTTCCTGAGTACTGAGTGTGATGAAGTTCGAATTGAGTTGCCAAGGGTAGTTTATGAATACCCGGATGTTTTTTCGGATGATCTTACCAGTTTACCACCTCATTGAGAGATTGAGTTCTCTATTGATTTAGTGTCTAGCATAGCACCGATTTCTATGACACCATATAGATTTGCACCTGCCGAGTTGAGTGAGTTGAAGATTCAACTCCAGGAATTATTAGATAAGGATTTCATCTACCCTAGTACTTTGTCATGGGGAGCACCGGCTCTTTTTGCCAAGAAGAAAGATGGTGCTTTACAACTTTGCCTAGATTACCGGAAGTTGAACCGGGTAACTGTTAAGAACAAATACCCAATGTCTCGTATAGATGATTTGTTTGATCAGTTGAAGGAGTCTTGTTGCTTTTCTAAGATAGACCTGAGATCGGGTTACCACCAGTTGAGAGTAAGGGATGACGACATCCTGAAGATGGCATTTCGTATGCAGTATGGCCATTATGAGTTTCTAGTGATGCCCTTTGGGCTCACCAATGCACCAACTATATTTATGGACTTGATGAATCGGATTTTTCATGAATTTCTAGATCGTTTTTGTGGTCATTTTTGTGGGTGACATCTTGATTTATTCACCCTCTGAGGAAGAGCACGAGGAACACTTGCAGGTAGCACTTGAGTTGCTTAGAGTCCACAAATTGTATGCTAAGTTTGGGAAATGTAAATTTTGGCTAAAAGAGGTTAAGTTCCTAGGCCATCTAGTATCCGGGGAAGGGGTGACTATAGATTTATCCAAGATAGAGGCAGTGTAAGATTGGGAATCACCTAAGAATGCTTTCGAGATTCGTAGTTTCTTGGGGTTAGTTGGGTACTATCGTAGATTTATGAAGGATTTCTGTAAGTTTCCTTCACCATAGACTAGACAAACAAGGAAAGGGATCAAGTTTGTATGGAGTGAGATGTGTGAGAAGTCATTTCAAGAGCTTAAGGTTAGACTTACCACTGCTCCAGTGTTGATTATCCCGGAGAGGGGTTTAGGCTATTCGGTATATTGTGATGCCTCACAGGAAGGCTTGGATTGTGTTTTAATGTAAGAGGGAAAGGTAGTAGCCTATGGCTCGCGGCAGTTGAAAACACATGAGAGGAACTACCCTACCCACAACCTAGAGTTAGTAGCAGTGATTTTTGCCCTAAAGATTTGGAGACAATACCTGTATGGTGAGAAGTTTGAGGCATGTTCGGATCACAAGAGTCTAAAGTATCGGTTTACATAGAAAGACTTGAATTTAAGGCAGATGAGGTGGATGAAGTTCATAGAAGATTATGACTTCCAGTTGCATTATCATCCGGGAAAGGCCAATGTGGTGGCCGATGCCTTAAGAAGAAAATCCATGGGTAGTATGGCTATTGTTGCCATCCGGGAATGGGAGATATTGGGTGCTACTGGGGAGTTCGACTTGCATCTTAGCAAGTTCGTTGAGTCTGCAGCCTTGTTTTTTGTAGTTGCATAACATACACTTGTGAATTGAATGGTAGAAGCACAGAAGAGTGACTTTGAGTTAGAATCCCTGCGGGAGAAGATCTCCAATGGAAAGGTGGAGAAAGGCTTGAATGTGTATCCCGACTGGAGTGTGAGATACCGTGAACATTTGTTCGTGCCGAAGTCTTGCCGAGAGGAAGTACTCCGAGAGTTTCACCATTCACGCCTTGCAATGCATTTGGAAGGCACAAAGATGTATCACAATCTTAGTCGCCAATTTTGGTAGAGAGGTATGAAGAGGATGTAGCCATGTTTGTGCCGAAATGCCCTACTTGTCAACAAGTGAAGGCCGAACATCACAGGCCAGCAGGTTCGTTACAACCCTTGCCTATACCTGAGTGAAAGTGGGAGCATGTCACAATGAATTTTGTTGTGGGCCTTCCAAGGACTCAACGGGGTAGTGATGCCATTCAGGTGGTAATTGATCGGTTGACTAAGTCAGCGCACTTTATACCTATGCGTGTAAGTGACTTGGTAGATTATCTTGTCAACCTCTACATTAGGGATATAGTGAGGTTGCACGGGGTCCCAGTGATGATTGTTTCAGATAGAGATCCGCCTTTCACAGCCCGGTTGTGGCAGAGTCTGCAGAGTGCCTTAGGCACTAGATTGACTTTTAGCACAGCCTATCATCCTCAGATTGACGGGCAGTCAGAGCATACCATTCAGATTTTAGAGGATATGGTTCGAGGTTGTGTCCATGATTTTAAGGGTTCGTAGGAGAGGCATTTGCCCTTAGTGAAGTTTGCCTATAATAATAGCTTATAGTCGAGTATTGGTATGGCACCGTTTGAGGCCATGTATAGTTGACCATGTAGATCTCCTGGGGATGGCAAGGACTTCAGGGACTTCGGGGATGGGAAAGACTTCAGTGAATTACACTCAAATGATACAACTAAACAGTTATCACAAACAAAAGAAGAGAATCTTACAAGGACTTCGGGGATGGCAAGGACTTCAGTGATGACACCTGTAACGCCCCCAAAATATTACAATAAAGATAACTCATATGCGGAATAAATATGAGAAACAACATACTTTCATATATCAGAGTTCACTATTTAACAAACAATTAAATGCCTTGTAGGCTTTCATCTTTCCAAGACATTGCTTGGTTACACAAATTGAGTCTCACTCATTACATCTTAAGCCCTTGGCTTTACAAATAACAAACATGCACACATAAAGCATAAATAGGAAACTCTTGCTTCTCGAGAGTCCATCCATGCTATTGCCTTGGAGGTAACACCTCACCTGCACCTGAAAATGATATTCCCGTATAGGGTGAGCTAACAGTCCAGTAAAAATAATCTAACACAATTTATGAAGTTTAGCAAAGGTATAAATACCACGTATATAAACAATACTGATATGGAAGCATCCAAAAGGCCTACATATCCATATGCCACTAAGGCTAATCTTATTCCATGTTCCATCTATTCATTTCCAGTTCATATACACTACTCAATTCATGAGTTAAATTCATTATCTTTTAACAACCAAATGAGACTACAGTTCAATCGTTTCCACTTATGCAAAACACATATAAACACTTCAAATCTGCCATTTTACGGATATTTGGTCCGAAAAAATTGGCACCCATGTATATTTTCTCAAATATGCCATTTTACGGATATTTCGTCCGAGGGAATCGGCACCCATGTATGTTTTCTCAAATATGCCATTTTACGGATATTTCGTCCGCGGGAATCGACACCCATGTATATTTATGATTTTCGGGTCTTTCACCCAAGACACTCCGGCCAACTTGCTTTCAGTGGAGTCCATCCCCTTTCTCCTCCCAAATAAACATACATATACAATACATTTATAAACATAGTCATATGCAATGACAACCAACATTTGATTAGCATTAAATCGCCTAACCTTCATGCAATTTCTACAACAATCATAGCTATCCTCCACCGATAGCCCAATACATTTATCTCTAAACAAATATTCAATCTCGGATTTAATAGTTTATTCAAAACTTCCATAGGTGAGATAATACATATCTAATATCACCATTTATATCAATAATCATCCAATTTAACATATTCAATGTTAATTCCAATTATTTATACAAAATAATCATTTATTCAATTTAGGGCAAAAATCCCCCTTTTTCCAATAATAACCCAAATACCCAAAATCAACTATTTTGGTACACCAAGAGTTTATATTCAAACCCAAACATCATTTATCTCTTATACATCAAAACCCCTATTTTCATTTTACACCTAAATCTTAGATTTGTCCAAACCACAACCAAATCTCATCATCTATACACAATAGCAAATAACTAAGCTAAAAACCATACTAGAGTGTAGAAAATTCCTACCTCAAGTGTAGAAGAAGAAAAGAGTTGAAACCCCAAAATCAACGACGATGAAACTCGATCTCCACTGCATACAACAAAGCCCTCGAGAAATTACACAACTTTGGCGAAGGAACTATGGCCAAAATCCCAATGGATTTGAAGAAATCAAAAGAAGAAGATGGTTTCTAGAGAGAGAGGCTCAAGATCTGGATATTTCTTAGTTTTAGAGAGAGAGAGAGAGGATTGCAAAAAGTGATTTGAAAAGCAACATTCGTGACCTGATAAAGCACAGTCTGCTCGAGCGTGGAAATCCCTGCTCGAGCATAAGACATAGACTCCCACTCAAGCATGGAACCCTACGCTCGAGCGTGAAATACGCTCTCTCAGTATTTTTGCAGACACAAGTCAAAGTACAGGAACCAAACATTCTCCACTCGAGCGGACAAGCAACTTCGAATGCATTTTGCATTTTTGTTTCGACCCCTGCCAGGGCGCTGTCCCCTGGACCCCCCACGGAGGGGCGTTTCCCCCTTGACCCCCGACCGGCCTAGTCGAAGTGGCAAAACATAAAAGAAGGATCGACGCCAGAGTATAAAGGCTCGGCGACTGGCATCACGGTAGTAGCAGTGGCGCAGAAGATGAGGCGACAATGACTGTGTCGCTGCGAAGAGAAGAGAGAGAGAGAGAGAGAGAGTGACAAAGGAGTATAATAGACAGGTATATATATGAATGGATAGAGGGATATAATAGAAATTTCAGTTCGGGGGAAACGGTGATGGGGACGGGAACAGGACCGGGCCAGGACTGGGTAACGTATCACTGTCCTTGGCCCGAAAACTATCAGGGATTCATTTTCGAATATCATCCCGGCCCGTTGGGAGTATTTTTTGGGAAAAAACCGTTCTAATCGGGGTCCGAGGGCCGGGTCCTATCGGATCGGATTTAAATTGCCATCCCTAAAATGCACCCTAGAATTTAGTTAGATATATCACTTTTCATATTTTTTTTTAATATCATTATACTCTTAAATAAAATTATCAAAAAGACAAAACCTATAGTATAGCGACTTCGATTTTAACATGATCGTTGTTGTATTCTGGACTCAGGTTTCTTGGTTTCATACTGTTGAATATGTCTTGCTTATGTTCTTTTCCCTTAAATTTGGCTATTGGATTGTTGCGATTGTGTTTGGGACAGGTTGGTTGTTTGGTTTCCCAACTCTTGTTGCTTAGAATTTTGCTCTTCTACTTGAGCAACACTTCTTGCGTTCGAGCGGGCTTTGCAAACTCCCAGTACTTTTACAGGTCTACAAAACTAGTGAGAGAGTGTAATCTACGCTCAAGCGAGTGTGCGCTCAAGCAGCCATTCTTGCACTCAAGTGATGTTCTTATGTCTGCAAAACTACTGGATGTGTGTATTCTGTGCTCGAGCGTCACTTCTTGCGCTCGAGCGAAACAACTTATTGTGTCTGACGCTCAAGCATCAACTCCTACGCTCAAGCGGATTGTGAGTATATCAGTTCGCGAAAATGACTTTTTCAGATCTATTTCTCCCCTAACCCTAAAGTTGAGACCCTCTCTCTCTAAAACTTACCTTCTCTCTACTTAGATCTAGTTATTTCTTCATCCTTGTGCCTTAGTTAAAAAGGTAGAGCATGTCGTGAGCTCTCTTTTCATCTGATTAAAGCTTGGTTTCGGCGTCTTTGAAATTCCTTCATCTTTTCCTTTGGTCTTCTAAGGTTGCAGTAGGGATTTTCTACACTTTCATATGGTTTTTAACTTAGTTATTTGATGTTTTGATGTTGTATGGACAAGATTGGGATTTAGGGGATTTTAGACAAACCTAGGGTTTCGATTTAAAATCTCAAGGGGGGGTTGTCAAATGAATATAATGGAAATGGTTATGGTTATAGGAGTAGATATGAATTTGTATTGTGTTAAAATAGTTGATTTTGGTGTTTGAGATGAACTTAGGAAAAATAGGGTTTCACCCTAAATTGTCTCCAATATTGACTTTGCATAAATAATGAAATTGGTATTGAAAATGTGAAATTGGAGGGTTATTTATATAAACGGTCTTGTTGGATATGTATTGTCTCTCACCTATGAAAAATTGGCTAACTTATCCAACTTTGAGATTGTATATCTGATTAGAAATATCTGTTTTGGGCTATCAGTAGAGGATAGTCATGATTGTTGTAGAAATTGCATGAGGATTAGGTAAATTGAAACTAATCTCTTATTGGTAGTCATTGAATATGACGGTGTTATAATACATTGTATATATATGATATTTGAGAGGAGAAAGGGGATGTACTCCATATGTGAGAGGAGAAAGGGGATGGACTCCATTGAATTAAGTTAGCCTGTGTGTCCTGGATGTAAGTCTCGAAAACCACGCGTATACATGGGTGTCAATTCCTGCGGACGAAATTTTCATAAAATGGCAAATTGAAGTGTTGTGTATTGATTTTATATGTTTGAGAACCACTGAGTTGTAGTCTTAATTGGGTGGTCTAGATAATAAGGAATATGACTCATAAATCGAGGTGAAATGAATTGACATGAATGAAATTGAGATAAGACAGATTGTTATAAAAGAATTTGGCACATTATGATCTTGTAAGATATGATTGGTTTTATGATGGGCATTAGACATACATTTCATACTTATATCTTTGTTAAGATTCATATATTGTATTAGATTGTTTCTATTGGGCTCTAGTTCACCTATTGGGAAAAACCTTTTTCAGGTGCTGGTGACATGTCTCTGCCAAGATAGTAGCTTTGAGAGACTTGGAGTAAGGGCTCATTTTTGTTTTATTTAATTTGTATAGTCAAGGACTTTAACTGTATTGAGCTAGACTCATTTTGTTGTAACCAAGGAATGCCTTGGAAAGATGTATGCCGTTGGGGCATTTAAATATCTATTCAACTTTCATCTTT
The DNA here is from genome assembly GCA_025200525.1 of Camellia lanceoleosa. Classification (NCBI taxonomy): domain Eukaryota; kingdom Viridiplantae; phylum Streptophyta; class Magnoliopsida; order Ericales; family Theaceae; genus Camellia; species Camellia lanceoleosa. The sequence continues at coordinate 31,624,201 of CM045759.1, forward strand.
TGATTACTAGTAACACATGTTGTAGATTCAGGATAGGACATTTATGAATGTATATCACATTTGTTACCTTTTGTATATTAACTCTGATGAATGAAAGTATGTTGATTCAGTTCTATTTCCACAAATGTGCTGGATTTGTCATATTTGTTTTGAGGCATTACATATAGTCTTAAAGCCCCACTTACTTCAGCTCTAGTAGCGCCAACGTTCTGTTTCTATTGAGACTTTCTCTCTTTCTCTCTACGTATGTTTGAAGTTGAAGCTTAAGTTATCTTTTCTATTTCCATCTATTCCAAAGAATTATTACGTAATTGATATTGAGGATTTTTTGTTTTTATATTATGATTATTCAAATGCTATATGTCCCCCATATGAAGGCAATTTTGACTTTTTATTGTGTATAATTCTGTTTGTTGCTAAATTGATGATAAAAACGGTTTCCAGGGGGAAAAAGAATAAAAAATGGTTCACCATATCAGTACAATACAATCCTTAAGCCATAATTTAAGAAAACTATTTCATATCACATGGGTGTTGTGTAAGTAAGGTTGTTACATTTTGACTTCTATTTATGTATGTACTTATTGATTATATTTTAAAATATTTTTTTTATTGTTATCATCATAACACTTCATGCTATGAAAATTACACAAATTTCTTATCTTCACAATAAAAATGATTTCATATTTGTATTATTAAATTTTTTATTACATGGGCATGGTTAATCGTGCAAAGCACGATAACCCTACTAGTGTATATATATATTAGTTTAACATATAATTTGACATCACGTTAATCTTTAATTATTCTATCACCAAATAAAAATTAAATTTGTTTAGATTGCAATTGATATCACTAAGGATTCAATTTAATGGTATCTCTTAAGAATCAAAATTCTTGCTCCGTCAATCTATGAATGATGAAGTTAGGGTGTACACTCCTCTTAAACTTATGAATAATTGAAGTATATTATACAATTTGTAGTGAAAGTTATATTTTTTGTAAACTGCAAAATATTATATTTATTGTGATAATAAAAGTTATACATTTTTTAATATGATTTATACATTTTGTATAGTGTGTATACCATACACATCATTTTGAAAAATGACTCATCCCCACAATTTCTAACCCCCACAAACCCCTTAATAACGTGGCAAGTCAAATTTGAGAAGTTAACCGATATTCAAATATTTCCTCAAAATTCTTCTTACATGCATTCTCTCTTGTCACCTCATTAGGGAGATTGTGAAAGAAAAAATTGTGTGGATATAGTACTATTACATCATTTTTAAGGTGCACATGATAGCCTACTAGCCTTTCCTATATATATCTGTGAGTAAATTACACTTACTTCTTTGAAATTTGAAAAGATATAGTTAGTTGTTGTTTGATAAAGTTGAAAACTGAAAATTGAAAATTAAGTATTGAAAGCTGAATGCAGATTTTTTTTAAGATGAAAAGTTGTTTGATAAAAAATCAAGTACTAAATTAAAAATAAATTGTTTGATATGTATAAGATTAAATTTAAAATTTATTATTCTCAAATTGTATATTTCAATTTTTGTACAATGATCGTGGTAGTAGTTGTGGTGATAATGATGATATGATGGTGATGGTAGTGGTAGTGGCGGTGGCAGTGGCGGTGGTAGGCATAGTGGTGGTGGTAACGATAGCGATGGTAGTGGTAAAGATAATGGTGGTAGTGGCATGATGTTTTTGGTTGTGGTGGTGGCGGTGGTAGGGTGGATGGCGGTAGTGATGGTGGTGGTGGTAGTGGTAGTGATGACACTAGTGATAGCGATGGCATAATCATGGTGGTGGTGGAGGTGGCGGTGGTGATGATAGTGGTGGTGGCATCGTGGTAACGATAGTGGTGGTAGTAGTCGTAATGATAGTAATGGTGGTGGTGGTGGCATGATGATAGTGGTGGTAGTAGTCGCGACAGTGGTGTTGGTGGTGCTGGTAGTGAATTTATAATAATGTATATTGATACTTATGTTCAGTATTTTATAAACTCAGTCAGAATTAAGTAAGGTTTATATGATTTAAAATGTTCTTAAGTCGTATGAAACTTGATTATCACTCAATACATTTAGCTTTAAGTACTGAACCATACTATCAAACACCTCCTTAGTTTTGTATTTTCTACGCAATTTATTTTTACATCTCTTAGGGTGGGACTCATATATAAAATTTTATTTGACATTTTCTGAAAATAAAATAAATAACATTTATATTATTAGTGCAACATTGTTAAATAAATCTTTTTTTTTTTTTTATATATTCTTCATTACCAAAATATAACATTAAATAGCCATTAAGATAGTGAATAATTAAAGATACTCTAAGAAAATTGCCAATAATCACTAGATTTATAAAATCAAATGATTTATTATAAGGGTAATGCTATAGTGTGCAACTTACACCTTACACCTTTTTGTGTTCACTTACACCTTACACTTACACCTATTTTACCTTGCACTTACACCTTTTGTGTAAGTGGCACATAGTGTGCAACTTATACATTTCATTTATACCTTCCACTTACACTTACACCTTACACTTACACCTTACACTTACACTTTTTGTGTGAGTGGCACATGGTGTGCAACCCACTTACACTTTTTGTGGGTTGCACACCTAAGAAAACTCCTTATTATAAATGCTTAAATTGGGAAAGATTTCTGAGCATAGCTTTATTCTCTGTACTTCTTCATATTTCATTTGCACACGTCATTCTGGTGGACTTGGAGTAGGTGTTATGCCTTATACATGTTTGTCGAGATGTGTCTTAAGTCTACTTTTATAATTTGCATAATTCATATTATAAGAAATTAAATTAATTGGACATTTGTAACCTCGTAACATGATCACATTTATTTTAAACAAAAATAAACGGTTAATATAATGTTAATAATTTTTAAAAAATAATTAGGGCTACTCAAAATCATTATCGGGTGAATGAGAAATTGATGCCAAAGTTGTTTGAACACTCTTCTGTGTAAATAAAATAAATAGAAACAACTTCAAACAAAATAAAATAAAACTTACAGAATTTATTTTGTCGAACCAAATAAAATCAAAAGACCAAGTCGAGCGTGTGACACTCTGTCCTTAAGACAGATTCGCTCCGCTACGGTGTTTACGGTTGAGTGGCATCTATCTCCCAAGATACAATGATCTTCACAAATTGTAGTAGCACTCCAAACAATTTGTTTGGCGAACCAAACCTGTGTTCTAACTCTCTGAAATTTATACTAAAACTAATATGAAGAATAATGCAAAAAATGCAGAATTTAGGACAGCAAAAGGACAATCATCAGACTGAATTTCGGAGCATTAGACTACTGGAAATGTATCCTTATTTATAGCCCACTAGGTGACCATTCAAACTTACCCAAACAGGTAGTATTTGAAATTGAACAAGTACTGTTTGAAAAGTTGAACCCACCGTTGCTTTGAACATATTTCAAACAATTTTGAAAAAATGATCCGTTGGTAGGTGGAACGGTTTTTTAAACAATTTGAAGAAGAACCATAGGTGTACTAAATTCAAAACAGTTGGAATATATATATATTATTAAACTATTAGAATAGTTTAATCAAATAAAGCTAAAAGTTGAATAGGTTTATTAAAACCTTGAAGGAATATAAAAATTAATCTATTTGACAAACTTTAGTAAACCACTATTTGAATTTAGAATTAAATTAAATTCCCAAAATTACAAACTTTAGGAAGCCACTTAGGAACTCAAAATTTGAATTTAGAATTAAATTAAATTCCCATAATAATTTTTATTGAAAAAATTCAAATGAATTTTATCTAAAAAATTAATGTTAGACCCAAAAATGACGTCAACTTCCCATTCACTCATAAATGGTTTTGACGTTCCGTCTTCACCGTGTGACTTGCCACGCGGCAAGGAACACGTCATCTCTTCGGACCCACCCCAAAAGACGTTTGGGGCCCACTAAATTTTGGCCTCAAAGTCGACCAAAAATAAGCCATATAAAATACCATTTTTTCCAACAATCCCCTACATGAATGGAATTTGACGGAGAGAAAATGCAACAACATGATCTAATTTCAGAGAGTACATAAATTGGTAATATTCTGCAAAGGATAGGTAGCTTTTGGCTTTGAACTTTCCCTTGTGAGACACTATCGAATTTACTAGCTAACCAGTGAACATAATGTCTTGAATTGATCAGCTGTTTGTGTAGACCAAGACAATTGAACTCACACAGTATATTCCCAGACACAGTTTAGTTCTCACTATTGTGTTCATTTTGGCCCTGAACAACCTGGTCTTTCATGAGTGCTTTAGAGAATTGTAGCCCTTCACAATTCTAATAGAACCGGCCCAGTTCACACTCATATAGGTGATTCTTATGAAGAGTATCCTGCCATACTCCACTAGGTTTACCTAGATATAAGAATCATTACAATTTTACTTAACCTCAAACGCTACAGTCATCACTATTTCAATATAGAAATGAGTAGGAGTTTAACTCCCCAGTGATCCTTCTGAGTCATTCACAACTCGGTTGTCCCTTTGAACCTAGATCTTGGGATCTCCAGTCAACCAGGTTGGGTTGCCGTTGTGATAACTTTTATTTAATAGGCTTAAGTCCCATTCCCCTCGATGAATTCTCAACTAACTCTCTTGCTAACCCTTTGGTTAGTGGATCCGCTATGTTGTCTTTAGACTTAACATATTCTATGGAAATAATTCTATTAGAGAGTAGTTGTCTTACAGTGTTATGTCGACGACGAATGTGTCGTGACTTACCATTATACATATGACTCTGTGCTCTACCAATTGCTGTTGACTATCACAATGTATGCATATAGCAGGCACCGGTTTTGGCCAAATTGGAATATCTTCAAGGAAATGGTGAAGCCATTCTGCCTCTTCCCTTGCTTTGTCTAAAGCTATGAATTCTGATTCCATAGTAGACCTAGCAATGCAAGTCTGTTTGGAAGATTTCCAAGATACAACTATCCCACCAAGAGTAAAGACATACCCACTGGTGGATTTTGAGTCTCTAGTATCCGATATCCAATTTGCATCATAGTATCCTTCAAGTACTGCTGGATATCTAGTATAATTAAACCCAATGTTACGAGTAAATTGGAGATATCTAAGAACCCTTATAATTGCTTTCCAGTGTTCTACTCCCGGATTACTCGTATATCTACTTAATTTACTTACTGCATAAGCTATATCTGGGCAAGTGCAGTTCATCAAGTACATTAAGCTTCCAATAATTTGGGCATACTCTAATTGAGAAATACTTTCCTGTACATTTTTAGAAAGATGCAAATTAACATCTATAGGTGTTCTAGCAAGATGATCATCATCTTTGCTGAATTTGTCAAGTATTTTCTCAATGTAATAAGATTGTGACAACGCATATCCTTCTGATGTTTTGGTAATTTTCATACCAAGAATTACATCAGCAATGCCCATGTCCTTCGTGTCAAAATGTTTATTCAACATTTTCTTGGTAGTTTTAATCATGTCATTATTACTACCTATGATGAGCATATCATCTACATAAAGACATACAATGACATAACTTTTGTCTGTATTTTTAATATAAACACATTTGTCACACTCATTAATTTTAAATCCATTTGACATCATTGCCTTGTCAAATTTCTCATGCCATTGCTTTGGCGCTTGTTTTAAACCATATAATGATTTAACCAATTTACACACTTTCTTTTCTTTTCCTAGAACAGAAAAACCTTCTGGTTGTTCTATGTAAATTTCTTCATTTAACTCACCATTTAAGAAAGCGATTTTCACATCCATTTGATGAATTTCTAAATTGTATAGAGATGCAATGGCAATTAGCATTCTAATGGATGTTATTCTAATAACCGGTGAGTATGTGTCAAAATAATCAAGACCTTCTTTTTGTCTAAAACCTTTGACCACAAGTCTTGCCTTATATTTGTCAATTGATCCACCCGCTTTCATTTTTCTTTTGAAAATTCACTTATACCCAAGAGGTTTACAACCTGGTGGCAAGTCCACTAATTCCCAAGTGTGATTTTGCAAGATGGATTCAACTTCACTGTTGACAGCTTCTTTCCATAAAGGAGCTTCAGCACTGGACATAGCCTCTTTAAAAGTTAAAGGCTCATTTTCTAACGAATATGTTAGAAAATCTAGACCAAAAGATTTTGAGGTTCTAGCTCGTTTACTACGTCTAAGTTCCTCTTCCTCATTTTGATCTAACTCTTGTTCTTGATCATGTTTTTTATCCTGATTAGTAATAGCATAATGATATCTTTTATTGTTACTAGTTTCCTGTCCAGTCTTATTTGGAAATACATGTTCAAAGAATGATGCATTCCGAGACTCAATAATAGTATTTACATACATTTCAGTATGTTCTGATTTATGAATCAAAAACCGATATGCACTACTATTCTTAGCATAACCAATGAAAATGCAATCAATGGTCTTAGGACCTATTTTAGTTTTTTTTAGGACTAGGAATAGCCACTCTAGCCAAACACCCCCCCACTTTTAAGTATTTGTAGAATGGTACTCTTCCATGCCACATTTGATAAGGTGTTTGATTCACTTTCTTTCGGAGTACTTTATTTAAAATATAATTAGCAGAAAGTATTGCTTCCCTCCACAAGTTCTGAGGTAATCCAGAACTGATTAACATGGCATTCATCATTTCTTTTAAAGTCCTATTTTTCCTTTCATCAATTCCATTTTGCTGAGGTGAGTAAGGAGTAGTGGTTTCATGAATAATTCCATGTTCTTTACAAAATTCACCAAAAGGTGATTCATATTCACCACCTCTACCACTTCTAAGTTTCTTGATTTTCTTACCTAATTGATTTTCAACTTCATTCTTATATTGAATGAAAGTTTCCAAAGCTTCATCCTTGGTTCGAATTAAATAAACATAACTATATCTAGTATAGTCATCTATAAAAGTGATAAAATACTTTTTCCCACCTCTAGTTTGAATTGATTTAAAATCACAAATGTCACTATGAATTAATTCAAGTGGTTCCATACTTCTTTCAATTGAATGAAAAGGAGTTTTAGATAATTTTGCCTCAACACAAATTTCACATTTATGATTTGAATCAATGTCAAATTTAGGTAAACATTCCATATTAATTAATATACACAAAGATCCATAATTAACATGTCCTAGTCTACCATGCCATAAATTTGAAGACTCAAGCAAGTAAGAAGAAGATGTAGTATTATTAATAACTGAGGGTATAACGGTCATTACATTTAACTTGAAAAGGCCATCAGACATGTAACATTTTTCTACATACATCCCATTCTTAGTAAGTACAAATTTATCACTCTCAAATACTAGCCTAAACCCATTCTTACTCAACAAAGATCTGGAAACAAGATTCTTGCGAATGTCCGGTACATGCAGCACATTGTTGAGAATGAGTTCCTTTCTAGAAGTCATTTTGAGTACAATCTTTCCTTGTCCTTTAACTTTGGAAGTTGAGGAGTTGCCCATAAAGAGTTGTTCACCATTGTCCACTGTAGAATAAGATGTGAACATCTTTTTGTCGGCACAAATGTGGCGAGTAGCACCAGTGTCCACCAACCATTCTTTAGGATTTTTGACAAGATTTGCCTCGGAAACAACTGCAGAAAGATTGACATCATCTACACTATTGGAAATCATATCCACTTCAGTCATATGGGCTTGAGCAGGCTTCTTGCTTGTTCTTCTTTTGTTTTTGCCTTTGCTACGGCAATCTTTGGCCCGATGTCCCTCTTTGTCACAGATGTAACATTTGCCATTAAACTTGTACTTTTTATTATCCCCCCCTTTAGAGCCTTGTGATGAACTTTCTCCAGAAGACTTTTGTTTCTTGGTTTTTGAAGCATATTCCACCACATTTGCCTTAGACTTCATAGGATGCTTACCAGCCCGCTTTTCAGAATTGCGGTTGTCCTCCTCAATTCTCTAACGCACAATTAATTCGTCCATAGAAATTTCTTTGCGCTTGTGTTTGAGGTAGTTCTTGAATTCCTTCCAGCCTTTTGGTAATTTTTCAATTAAGACTGCAACTTGGAAGGATTCATTGAGAGATATGCCTTCTGCGTGAATGTCATGCAGAATGAGTTGGAAATCTTGAGCTTGGCTGATCACAGTTTTTGAATCAACCATTACAAAATCCAGGAATCTGCCAACCACAAATTTCTTTGAGCCGACATCTTTCGTTTTGTACTTTTTCTCCAACGATTCCCAAAGTACCTTTGCTGTCTTGATTGGACTATAGACGTTGTATAATGTGTTGTCAAGTCTGTTCAAGATGTAATTCCAGCAAAGGAAATCGGCATGTTTCCAAGCATCAACCGCAGCAACCACTTGCCGATCGGTTTCATCATCTTTCAGAATAGGAGCATCTTCACGGAGGAAATGAGCTAGGTTCAGAGTTATAAAATAGAACAACATTTTCTGTTGCCATCTTTTAAAGTCAGTTCCTGAGAACTTCTCTAGCTTTTCACCGTGATTTACCGGTACTGTTACAACAGGAGAGGGGGTTGGCGTCATTGTAGCCACCACAGTAGTACTTGTTTGGGCATTAGTTTCAGTAGCCATCAATTCTAATTTATAAAACAAAATTATAATTAGAATTTACACTACACAGAAAATTAAACTAAATTCACAGAATTAAATTCTGTAAAAATAAAAGAAACAAGAATATAACTTTTATTTTCCAATTAATAAAATTTTATTTAAACAAATTAATTCCACACGGAAAATTAAATTCTGTAAAATAAAAGAAATAAAAACTATAACTTTTATTTTTCAATTAATTTGGAAATAAAATAAAATTTTATTTAACCAAAATAATTCCACACAAAAAATTAAATTCTGTAAAATAAAAGAAATAAGAATATAACTTTTATTTTTCAATTAATTTGCAAATAAAATAAAATTTTATTTAACCAAATTAATTCCACACAGAAAATAAATTTCTGTAACACTTCAATAATTAAAAATCTTTGAATGTAATTTTAATTAATGAAAACTCAGAAAATAAATTCTAAAAACCAAAATTAATTTTCTGACTAAATTTCACAAAAATATATTCTGAATTATTAATGACACCAGTATCGTACTACTAGTTGTCAAAGAAAAGAGACAGTATATTACTACTATCTGTCAAATAGCATATAATCACTATTTGTTTTTCCAACCAGAATATTATTTTGTAAATCCACAGAAAATAATTTTCTTAAAACAAGAAAAAGAAAAAGAAACAAACGAAAAATTCTGTAAACAGAATAATTCGAATCTGTCTTAAGATTGTTGGAACAATCTTCTATGTAAATAAAATAAATAGAAACAACTTCAAACATTTTTAAAATAAAACTTACAGAATTTATTTTGTCAAACCAAATAAAATCAAAAGATCAAGTTGAGTGTGTGACACTCTGTCCTTAAGACAGATTCGCCCCGCTACGGTGCTGTAGACACCCCATTTTTGACCGACCTTAAGACTCAGACGTCATCAATTGAGCGCTTGGTGATGTTGTATATTGTGCTCGTTCTGAGGTTGCGGAGTCCCGGCTACGAGCCTTGCCTCCGGACTTCCGGACTCTTTTGTGCTTTGTCTCGGTTTGCGAACCAGACTCGGTTTTCTCTGTTTTCTCTTCCTGAAGGGAGGGAGAGGTCTCGTAGATCATCTCTCAATGGCCGTAGGCTACATTTCTTGGCCATAGGCCATTTTGCCCATTTCGGAGCCCGGTTCCCGGTTTTCGGAGCCGTCAGGCCGTGTGCCTCGGTTCGGGACCGCCTAACCACCTCCGTTTGCCCCGGTTTTTGGCATGTATCTTATTTACTCCCTTTTTAGGGACACTGTGGTCCGAGAGACCAACTTCGTGGTCGTGCACCACTCCCGGTGCCTAACAGCCCACTTTCGGGGCCCCGAACTGCGTGTTTCGGCTCCCGAACCCTCATCTTGCATTTTTGGGCCCCGACCCGAACTTGAGATAGTCATATTTTGAGGTCCTTTTCATGTTTGATCAAGGACCTTTTACTGTTTGACATCTCCATCTGTCACTTGTCTCTTTACCTCTTTTTAGGCTTGTTTTGCACGGTATTTCAGGCGTACTTGTGGGCTGTTTTGGGCTTGGTCGTAAACTACAAAGTTTCTTATTTTGAGCCCCTCTTCAACTTTGTTGAAGGGCTCTCGGCCATCTGAGACCCGAAGCTATCACTTACTCCTTTAACCACCTTTTGGCCCTTTTTGGTGCACTCTTTGCTCAAGGCTTCTTGAGGAAGCCTTGACCCCTTGTCTTGGCTTCCTCAAGAAGCCTACCAGTTGTATTAGCTTCTCCAAGAAGCCTAGACTCTTTTGCACCCCCCCTTGAACCTTTCTCTTTGCTTAGCCCTTAAGATAAGTGCTTTACTTGGCCTATATAAGCACTTCTCTTCTCCCTTTATCTAGGTTGGAGACTTTGGAACAAAAAACCAGAGAAATATATGTATATCTGATATATACATATACATCCCTCCATCTCTCAATATATCTCTCTCATTCCACCTCCAAACACCCTTGTTCTTGGGCCATTCCTTCACCACCACCTAGCACCACCACCACCACTCCATTTCCAGCGGCTTGGAGGTCTTCTCAGAGGCTAGAAGGCACTGTTTTTCAGTCAAAAGGGCAGCCAAGAGTTAGTCTTCAAGGGTGAGTTCTCATTCTCCCTTTTCTAGCCTTTTCTTGATCCATATCTAAGCCTTGCTTGCAAGCACTTTTGGGCTCCGACCCAAACTTCAAATAGTCTTATTTTGGGGTCCTCTTCATGTTTGATTGAGGACCCCTTGCTGTTTGGTGACAGCATCTAGCACCTATCTCTTTACCCCCTTGTATGCCATGATTCTTGCATAGTATATTTGGCTGGTGTATAACCTGTTTTTGAGTATGTAAGAAACTGTAAGTAGGCTTAATTTGAGCCCTTCTTCTACCTTGAGGAAGGGCTCAACCATGTTTGGTAACTCTATCTTGCACTTGTTTCATAATCTCTTCTATTTACCGTAATTTTGCATGCTTTGTTAGCCTACCATGCTTCTATTTTTGGGTCTTTGATAGGCCTGAAAAGTGTCTTATTTTGACCCCCTCTACATGTCTCATGAAGGGGCTTTGACTGTTTGATGCACCCTTTATATACCTCATGTTGTGGCCTCATTTTGCCCTTGTTTTGCATGACATTTTAAGCCTATTTGTATACTGATTTTGGCTCGGCCATCTGCTTTAAATAGCCATATTTTGGGTCCCTCTACAACATTGTAGAAGGGCCCTCACTTGTTTGGAGCCTCCATGTATCGGTTATCTCTTTGCCCTCCTTGTGGCCCTTTCATGCGTAGGATTTTTCCCATACTTGTATGTGTTTTTGTGGCCATGTAATAAACGGAAAAATGCTTTTTTTGGGACTTTCTAGCTCCTGTCTTCATACTTCATGTTCATATCTTGCACGTTTGGCATAGCTATAGGCCATTTCGGGTGCCAAAATTCATGTTTAGACTATTCCGTGCATCGGATGTACTTTGGCCATGATTCGAACTGTTTTCCCCACATTTCAGTGCTGAAATTCCATTAGCATGTTTGCATATCATTTGCCATGCCATTTTATGCCTTTATGCCATTGCCTCGGTTTATGCGTACTTATTTCGAGGCACTTCATTTTCATCTCACGGCCTCTTATGTGAGTGTGGTTGAGGCTCTCTCATGTTAGTATAAGTCCATGTTGCATTGTATATGCCATTTTAGCCATATTGCATTGTATATGCCATCGCCTCGGTTTTGCGTGCAAGTGTGCACGCATTTCGATACTCATTTTCATCTTATGGCCCTTTGTTTTAGGCTTGTTTGAGGTCGCCTAATCTAGTTTAAGTCCATTCCTTCATGTGTTGTAGCATGCTTACTTTGTATGTGTTGCTTAGGTTGTGTGCCTAGCATGTTTATATACTTGCATGTTCATATTGCATGTTAGATTGCATGCTTAGGTTGCATTTGACATGCATGCTTTACCTCTTGAATTGAGTATGATAGAGGTTGAGCTCTTTTGTTTGTTTATGTGCATTTCATTCCACATTGAAGTTGCACACTTTGGCCTCTTCTCCCTTTATCTAGGTTGGAGACTTTGGAACAAAAAACCAGAGAAATATATGTATATCTGATATATACATATACATCCCTCCATCTCTCAATATATCTCTCTCATTCCACCTCCAAACACCCTTGTTCTTGGGCCATTCCTTCACCACCACCTAGCACCACCACCACCACTCCATTTCCAGCGGCTTGGAGGTCTTCTCAGAGGCTAGAAGGCACTGTTTTTCAGTCAAAAGGGCAGCCAAGAGTTAGTCTTCAAGGGTGAGTTCTCATTCTCCCTTTTCTAGCCTTTTCTTGATCCATATCTAAGCCTTGCTTGCAAGCACTTTTGGGCTCCGACCCAAACTTCAAATAGTCTTATTTTGGGGTCCTCTTCATGTTTGATTGAGGACCCCTTGCTGTTTGGTGACAGCATCTAGCACCTATCTCTTTACCCCCTTGTATGCCATGATTCTTGCATAGTATATTTGGCTGGTGTATAACCTGTTTTTGAGTATGTAAGAAACTGTAAGTAGGCTTATTTTGAGCCCTTCTTCAACATTGAAGAAGGGCTCAACCATGTTTGGTAACTCTATCTTGCACTTGTTTCATAATCTCTTCTATTTACCGTAATTTTGCATGCTTTGTTAGCCTACCATGCTTCTATTTTTGGGTCTTTGATAGGCCTGAAAAGTGTCTTATTTTGACCCCCTCTACATGTCTCATGAAGGGGCTTTGACTGTTTGATGCACCCTTTATATACCTCATGTTGTGGCCTCATTTTGCCCTTGTTTTGCATGACATTTTAAGCCTATTTGTATACTGATTTTGGCTCGGCCATCTGCTTTAAATAGCCATATTTTGGGTCCCTCTACAACATTGTAGAAGGGCCCTCACTTGTTTGGAGCCTCCATGTATCGGTTATCTCTTTGCCCTCCTTGTGGCCCTTTCCTTGCGTAGGATTTTTCCCATACTTGTATGTGTTTTTGTGGCCATGTAATAAACGGAAAAATGCTTTTTTTGGGACTTTCTAGCTGCTGTCTTCATACTTCATGTTCATATCTTGCACGTTTGGCATAGCTATAGGCCATTTCGGGTGCCAAAATTCATGTTTCGGGACTATTCCGTGCATCGGATGTACTTTGGCCATGATTCGGAACTGTTTTCCCCCACATTTCAGTGCTGAAATTCCATTAGCATGTTTGCATATCATTTGCCATGCCATTTTATGCCTTTATGCCATTGCCTCGGTTTGCGTGCCCGTGTGCACGCATTTCGAGGCACTTCATTTTCATCTCACGGCCTCTTATGTGAGTGTGGTTGAGGCTCTCTCATGTTAGTATAAGTCCATGTTGCATTGTATATGCCATTTTAGCCATATTGCATTGTATATGCCATCGCCTCGGTTTGCGTGCAAGTGTGCACGCATTTCGAGGCGCCTCATTTTCATCTTATGGCCCTTTGTTTTAGGCTTGTTTGAGGTTGCCTAATCTAGTTTAAGTCCATTCCCTCATGTGTTGTAGCATGCTTACTTTGTATGTGTTGCTTAGGTTGTGTGCCTAGCATGTTTATATACTTGCATGTTCATATTGCATGTTAGATTGCATGCTTAGGTTGCATTTGACATGCATGCTTTACCTCTTGAATTGAGTATGATAGAGGTTGAGCTCTTTGTTTGTTTATGTGCATTTCATTCCACATTGAAGTTGCACACTTTGGCTTCTTGGGCCATCATGCATTGAAATGCGTGATTGGTGGCCCGGGGGTCGAGGGCCATGCTCCCTTGAGTCCATTGCATGATAGGGAGTGTGTCTGTGCATACATTTGTCCCAAAATTCCATACCATGCTCTGTTGCTGTCTGCTGCTGTCAAAACTGTCTCCTGCAGGAATTTAGGGCCGACTGGCACTTTTCAGTGCCGACCGACACACTTTTTGTACCGATAATCTCAATTGTAGCCGGTGGCCAAACCCTGCAGCCGATGGTCCAACCCTTCAGCCGGTGGTAATATTCAGGGTATGTGGAAGGTGTCCCAGGACTCTGGCAATTTTCCAGAGAGGCAGGGCAGCAAAAGCAGAGGGAACAGAGGCATGGTGCGGGTTCCCGGGCAAGGCGGACATCGAGCATGCATCATTCGCGCATCCCGAGGCGAGGGGCTGTGGCCCCATTTTATTTCACATTTATTTATTCAGTAATTAGAATTTGTAATATTTATTCATTTATTTTGGGATCAGATATTATTTTGGTCCCTCCGGTGAGGCGCAATTGTAATAAGTGTGGGTGAGTGGGTGCATGTCTTCCAACCCCATTTCTTTCTACCCTTTTATTTACACCTTATGATGGTAGATTAGGGCACATCTAAATTAGCATACCTTATGCAATGCATGTGTGCATTCATGCATTTGTTTACATGCATCGGGCTCGGTACATCATACAAACTGCATCGTACTTTCAATTCCAAATTGAATACGTGATAGTTGTTGCATTTCATGTGCCATGCTTAGGATAGCCGAGCCTGTCTAGATTACATTCCGTATGCGATGCATTAGTCACTTAACATAAACTAGGTCATGCATGTTTTGCTAACTAGTTTATTGTTTTAGCACGGAGTACAATGTAAGTATTTATGCTTTAGCATACCACATGCGTGTGAATGTTAACATGACAGTATGCTTACCATGCGGCTAAGTGCTTATATGAGATAAAATGTTTGCATGCCTGTGGGTGAAGGTTGGATTGCTTGAGTTGGAAAAACTCGTTGAAATCCGTGTTTTAGCCTACTTGCGAGTAGCAATTTCAAAACTATTTTCAAAACAAACGGATATGCAATGTTTGTTTCCAAATTAGGCAATCTAGTCTATACTTGTTTGCTGCGCGCATAACATAGTAATTCTAGACTAATAATTGGAATAAGAACACATAATGTTTTCAAAAACGGCTATCACGGTTAGTAGAGGCCGGTTTTCAGACCGGGCGAAAGGGGGTGCTCATAGCTGACCTTCCCCGATCGTACCCAAGCTCCCGAGCCAAGACCACTTTGGTGATGACGGACATGTGGCCTTCAGCACCGAGTCAGGGTTTCCTAAATTCCCCATTTTTTTTAAATATTTAGGTGGTGACTCTGTAATCTGGCAAAGCAGTCCATGTTTGGCACTACTTTTCAAAAATCTGTTTTCTCAAACGATTTGCCGGATTTGGACTCTTTGGTTCAAGATTTAGAACCGCAACAAACAAAAGGGAGTCTGAACTGTAGAGTGAGGCCCCAAGGGCGCGTCTACAGTTTCTGGCGACTCTGCTGGGGACTTTAGAGAGCTTGACTCGAACTCGTGATATCCTGTTTTGATTTCATTTATGTGTCTCTTTGCATTGCATGTGCATTGGTGCGCCTAGGACACCGTGTTGGCCATCTGCTATTCCTGAGCGGTTTGCCGGAGGCTTGTCTTGTCAAGGCATGTCCGTAGGGTCGACGATTCGAACTCTGCCGATGTAGAACACAAACCCCGGTTTTACCAAGGCACCCTTTTTGACCATTCGACCTAGTGCATATCGAAATCCGTAGTGACCATTCCAAACTAGGATAGGTTGCTCACCCGATATTAGGTTGTTTGAAACCGCTGCGTGCGTAGTGAAACCCTAGCTCCTGACAAAATAGGACAGGGAAACCCTACCCCAACATAGGGGTGTATTGGCTCTCATTTACCTGCTATGTGCTTTTAGAGTGTATCTCTACAGGGAATGCATATACCAGTTTGCGAGTCTGGGCATCAGGCCTGCGGGCACCAGTATTAGTATTTTTGAGAATCAGTTATATCTGCGGGTATCAGATTCAGTTGATTTAGGCGATGATTTGAGGACGATGATCGATAATAGAATACAGTTGTTCAGCTTTGCTCGTATTCGTTCCAGTGAAATTGAGCTAAGATGCTGTCTATTTGTCTTTTGCTAGGGTAGTCCTGGAATTATAGCTTCAGAAGGCTCCAATATCCCCCGAGGTTCATCAGATTTGTGCTGATAGACTCTGTCAGGTCAGAGACTCAGTTCAAAGTGTCGAGGGCGAGAAGGCTAGTCAGTCTGAGACCACCGATACAACTACGGATCGCTGATCTTTGAGTAGTCGGGTCGAGATTTCGAGCCTCTGCGGAACCGCGTATACCGGTTGCTCGGTCGAATCAGACAATATGTCGAGTTTGGAAGAGATGGTGCGCCAACTCGTGATAGTATGAGAGCCATGCAAAGAAGACGTTGTCCATCAGCGCACTCGCCAAGCAACAGTGGTCATAGCCCAACAGCAGAGACAATTGCTGTGTTAGAACAAAGAACCGGAGTATCTACTTCACATCAAGCTCCTCCCCACCAGAGCTCCAAAGACTGGGAGGCACCCAACGCCCAGAAGATATGGACATTCCGATAGGGGACCTGACAAAGATTGAAAGTGAGCAAGCTTGAGAAATTGTTTAAGAAGTCTCGGGGGCCCACTCTATTCTCGATATAGAGGATGGCTATACAGACTCAATGGTGACATTACCAGATCAGTTCAAGATGCCACATATCGATCGATTCGATGGCTCTGGAGACCCAATGGTGCACCTCCACCTGTTTTCTGATATTCTGAGACCAATGGGTTTGACCACAGCCCAGAAATTGTCACTATTCGGCCGAACCCTGTCTGGGATAGCCACAACCTGGTATGCGAAATTGGAGAACTCTGTGAAACAGAATTGGGAAGAGATGGCTGAGGCCTTCAGTGATCAATACTCCTACAACACACAGATTGAGGTCACCACTCGTGATCTTGAAGTCACCCGCCAAGGGCCAAAGGAGGGTTTCTCAGAGTTCGTGACGAGATGGAGGGCAAAGGCCTCAATGATGACTACAAAACCTTCCGACAAAGATCAGATCAGATGATCGTTGAATCTGCATGGCAAGTTGCTGCAAAAGATGGTCATTCTACCTCTGTTTACCTTTCCAGCCCTTCATGAAATGGGGGTTCAAATCGAGGATGCCATCAAACAAGGGATCTTTGCAGAAGATAATGAGCCTTTGAAGATGAATGTTGCTCGCAGTCCCAATGCTACTATTGATGGTAGCATTTCAAATAGAAATGCTCGTAAAGTAGGCACTATCATCACCTCCCTCAATGGCCAAAACCAACCACTTCAACTCAAATTTCAAGCCGAAAATTCCACCCTCTTTACATGAGTCTCTCTCAAGCTTTGAAAAGTCATGGAAGAAGGGCACCTAGAACTCCTAGAACCCCAACCCCTTTCAAACCCACTCCCACCAGACATAACCCTTCCAAGTCTTCAGTATGTACCATCAACAGCCACATCATGGCACCATCATGCTACCGCCTTCGTCATGAGATCCAAAACCTCATTGACAGCCAGACGATAGCTCCACCTTCAGACCCCAATGACCAAGTATCTCATCCACATCTCAACCTAATCCATACACTACCACCCACCTTTGACCCCAGCATATGCATCACCCCGGCCCATCTACCCAAACCAGAGGTGTTTATCCCAGAAAGCATGGACTTATGCATGATGGGTGCATCTGAACCCCAATCATCTCAAACCTGTGAACCCACTACTTCTGAGCTGATGAGGATGATCGAAGATCTTCAGAGAACTGTAGCAGATTTGGCCTTTGGAGTTTTGGCTCCATCATCAACTGCGTCACATACCAGGGAGTTCATGTCGAAAGGTTCCCTAACCTTGGGACGGGCTGCATTGGGAGAAGGCCAATCTCTTAGCAAAGTGGAGACCAGTGATAAGAACAAGGCTGGGGCAAGCATTAGCCCCCATGAACATCTTCAGTTGGCTGCTGAGGCTTTGAAAGCCGAGGGACTGAACGAAGAGCAAGTCCTCGCAGTTGTTGTAAAAATTGTGGATGACACTTTTGCCACTCAAATTAGGGGCAGTTTGAATCAAGGGGCGAGCCGGGAGAAGGGCCTTTGTACCAGGAATATTCCTTTCAGCTCTAAAGATCAGCAAACCCGGCTAGCACCTGCCGACCTCTTTGTTGGTGCATCTTCTTCAAACCCCCAAACATCGGACTATCTACCTCGGGGCCAGAGGGTATTCACCCCACTGAACATGTCTCTATCAGCGGCCTTGAGGGTCCTGATTAAAAAGGGGTACCTGAAACCCCTGGAGACGCGACCACTGCCAGATAGACTTCCTCCCTCCCATGATCCGGCTAAGTACTGTGCTTTTCATCAGCAAATCGGTCATGACACCGACAGTTGCGTCCATCTCCGCCACGAGATACAAAATTTGATTGACAACAAGGTCATTGTTGCACCAGCTCAGTAAAGTCTATCGTCACTGGATCAGTGAACTTGGGGGATAGTACGAGTATGTGATCGGGGGATGAACCACCTGCGGGCAACACTCAGTTTACTCCAGATGTGGCGTTTGGCACGCACTATTTTGAGCATTTGCAAATGCTAGTTTTGTATTTTCTGACTTGGGTATTGGGTCAGTCTCGTCTTTTTGTATTGAGTCAGTCCTTTCATACTGAGTCAGTTGGGTCTGTCTTGTTGTATCGAGTCAGTCCTGTTTTGTTAGAGTCGGGTGATTCCAGGGGTGTTACCTCGAGCATCACCATTTTGTTTTGTGTTTGTCTTTTCAGTTTCTTTTGAGTCTGTTTCTGCCTTAGAGCCAGTTACACCAGAAGATCTGAATTAAACAATGATGATTTTACGCTCTCGCGTTTGCTTTTTGCCGTGTGCGCTTGTGCGAAATTCAATGAGATAGCGAGATTTGGGGAACTCTGTCTTTTCTGTGCCTTGAAGTCATTGTAATGACCTAAGTTTTTTAAAACTTTTTTGAACACTGTGGTAAAAACAAAGAGGAAGGAATTCCTCGGGATTTGCAAAACTTTGATCAAATTGAGAGAAAGAGAGGCGTGCTAAGCCCTTAATGAATGAAATCATGCTTGTTAGTGTGAGTACTGAGAAGGACCCTAGCTTTGATCCAGATTGGTCCTACACTGTCTTCAGCACGAGCGATTTGTCGCTTTCTTAAAAACTTTCAAAAATGTTTTGCGTGGTCCTGCGAAGACATGTGTGGAATCGCTCTTGAGATTGTGCAGCCTAGGATCGCTCTCAGCCTCGATACTCGACCCCTCATTTTCGAACCTTGGACTCAAACTCAGAATGTTCAACGGTTAACTACAACGTGAGGCCTGTGTGGCCAGATTCAAAGCAGCCCACGAATTAGAGGCAAGAAAGTCGGATCAAGAAGATCAGAAGATCAGAAGAAGCTTGCAAAGCTAGAACAGAAGTACCCTTTGAACTAGGGGCAAAAAATATCAGATGTGCTCGAAGAGCCGAAGATGGATCCTTCTGCAAATCGATACAACAGCCACTCTCCTAGATACAGAGGGCTTCAATCTCAAAACCATTTGGCATGGACTTGTTACACTTTTACCCTTTGAGAGGCTCGCTGGGCCGAAAACCCGGAAGGGCGACCCAGGCAAAAGTTAGAGCAAAGAAAAATACAAAAAAGAAAAAAAAAAAGAAGAAAAAATGCAAAAAAAATATACAAAAAAAAAAAGAAATGTAATAAAAAGAAGAAAAATAAATGCAAATGCAAAAAAAAAAAATGAAAAAATTGAAAAGAAAGAAGAACAAAGCTCGCAAGGTCGAAAACCTGCAACAGGCGCCTTGGCAAAAGTTAGAGCATAAAAAGGAGAGGTTAATACCCGAGTGTACCTTAACCCCGAACTACGTAAGGCTTGATTCCCATGTTTGGGATACGTAGGCAACTTCATTTTGAAGTCCAGCCACGAACACTTCAAAGTCGATTATGTCCATGTGATGGTTCTGATCATCTTTGCCTTCTTTGTATTCGAGAGTCTGGTCGTGTTCATCGCTCAGAGGACTGACTACAATGTGCTGCGACATCATCCAAACAAGGGGCAACTTTCCGTTGCCATTCAAAACGCCGCAGTGTCATTTCAAACAAGGGGCAACTTTCCGTTGCCATGCAGTGTCCTTCAGACAAGGGGCAATTTTCCATTGTTATGGATTCGAGGTTGCGCATCTCAAGAGCTGGTTCTGTGCTTGTTGAGCATTGGCCGTTTGCAAAATAGTTTTTGAGAATTTTTACTAAGGTGGACTAATTTTCTCGAAAATTGTTCCATCTTTTCCAAAAACTGGACCATTTTCTTGGACCCAAAAAAAAAAAGGAAAAATTTCCAGTGCTTACAACTTGACTTGCATGATTTCAAATCAAAAATCGAATAAGCATGTTAATCTAACTTTCATGTTGGTCAACATTGTTTTAAAACAAAAAATGGTCAAAATAATGAACTAGGGGCACAGTTGAGTCAGGCTTCCTGTCTTTCCCCCATTTTCAACATACTTGCCAAGAAAGGCACTCTACCTGCCAGAAGAGGGTTAGCAAAAAGGGATGAAAGCTCTCTCGTCCTCCAAGCAGCGAGGTATCAAGCCATGCGTGAAGCATAAATTAGAATGGGGCGAGATGTTCCACTTCCTCATCTGGACAGATCTAACCACGTCCAAACTCCCCAGCAAGGCATCATCAACCGATGTTAGCTGCAGATTTGCTACACACCCAGTTGTGGCACAACCTCTCTGTGGGAAAGTTCACTGCTGTGTGCAGAAGAAAAAGAATCTAGCAGAATGCTAGGGGCAAGAGCCCGCAATTTCTTGTTTATCTACCAACCACTCTGGGAAGGGATAAAAAATTGAGAGATTGAAGAATAGAGATGTGCGTTGAGAAAAAAGTGAGAAAAGGGCTTTTTCAGAAAAACAGAGCTTGAGGGCCGAGTGATGTGAGAATCACAGATGAGAGAGGGTGGGAAATAATACCCGGTGAAACAGGCTCCCTGTGCGCATTTGAGTCTTTCGTTGTATTTTGTTTGTCTCGAGTCTTGTTTTGAGTCGTTTCAAGTGTCAATAGATGTGTTTAGGTTGTTTACCTTTATTTTCCGTTGTTGGGTCGTCTTTGCTGTGTTCAGTTGTAGGCTCAATATCCGGTCGAGAACTCATTTTCTCAATTTCAAAAATGATTTGTTGTGTGCTCAGAGTGCTGTGCCATTCTCCACATTTGTGCAAAAGGGGGAATTTGTTCTTTCAAAAATCGCAGGGTTCACCCCCGATAAGTGTGAGAATAGTAAAACCAGGGCCTATCTGAAGCTATATAGGTTCCAGACTGCAAAGCAAAAGAAAAGAGGGAAAATCGAAGCATCTGAGTGTGTTTCACCTTCAGCAAATTCCGTGATTGTACTCCGGATGTACCCCTTCAAGCTTGTCAATGCTACCGAAGTATGAGTGCGCCTCTACCTCAAGTGTAAGCCTGCTTCAAGTCGGAACGGCAATTAAAGCAGCAGTAGATGTTATCTCTTGCCGATATGAACAGGGTGTACCCTTTTCGAGCTGAGTGTGTTGCAAAGCCCTCTGCGAGGTAAATCGGAGACACCAGAGTACATATTTGATGCTCCTCTATTGCATAGAATATGAACTTTCATATACACTGTTGTTGCATGTGTGCTGCGCATCGTTATGATTCCTGCATAAAATATGGTTGCCTTCAAAATCGCACGGAAAATGCCCCCCATACTTGCATAGAAGATGCATTTTATCGCACTTTCTTGTGCATTTTATCTCACTCGCACTATTTTGTGCAGTTACACTTTTTATCTCACTCGCACTATCTTGTGCACTTACACTCTATATCTCACTTGCACTGTTTTGTGCATCTTGTGGTTGTATATCACTCGCGCTGTTTAGCGTATCGCATTGTCTAGTGCATTTCACATCATTCGCGCTGTTTAGCGTATCGCACTGTTTTATGCATCACATCATCGCGCTATCTTGCGCACCTCCATCGCACTGTCTTGTGCACTCGCGTTGTCTAACGCATCGCGCTATTTTGCGCACCTCAATCTCACTGCATTTTGCATTACATCTCATTCGCGCTATTTTGCGCATCGCACTATTTTGTGCAATTCATCATTCGCGCTATTTTGCGCATCGCACTATTTTGTGCACCTTACTTGCATTTTGCATCCATTTATTCGCGCTATTTTGCGCATCGCACTGTTTTGTGCATTACACTTCATTCGCGCTATTTTGCGCATCGCACTATTTTGTGCATTACATTTGCTCGCGCTATCTTGTGCACCCCATTTGCACTTGTTAGTGCATTGCATTTTAATCGTGCCTTTTTTTCGTATCGCACTATCTTGTGCACTCGCGTTGTTTAACGCATCGCGCTATTTAGCGCATCGCACTATCTTGTGCATTCGCACTGTCTTGTGCACTCGCGCTTTCTTGTGTATCGCACTATCTTGTGCACTCGCGTTGTTTAACGCATCGCGCTGTTTAGCGCATCGCACTATTTTGTGCATCACATCATCGCGCTATCTTGCGCACCTCCATCGCACTGTCTTGTGCACTCGCGCTCTTTTGCGCATTGTACTATCTTGTGCACTTGCATGCTATATCTCACTCGCACTATCTTGTGCATTCCATTACACTCGCGCTGTTCAGCGTATCGCACTGTTCTATGCAATTTACTTTCGCGCTTTCTTGCGTACCTTACCTGTACTTGTCAGTACATTACATTGTTTTGCATACAAACCGGCTTCGCGTAGCATATAAGTCCAATTATCAAAATCTTCCCGCATATCATTTTCATTTTGCCCCTGCCTACGGGCATGCCTCCGGGCACATTTTTGTCTATCTTGTCTGCTTTGTCTAAGTCTTCGGCCTTGTCAAAAATGGGTCGTCTCTGGGCTTTGACATTCACTCCCGTCATTCTTATGACTTTTGAGTTCTGTCAAAGAGGGGCAACTGTAGACACCCCATTTTTGACCGACCTTAAGACTCAGATGTCATCAATTGAGCGCTTGGTGATGTTGCATATTGTGCTCGTTCTGAGGTTGCGGAGTCCCGGCTACGAGCCTTGCCTCCGGACTTCCGGACTCTTTTGTGCTTTGTCTCGGTTTGCGAACCAGGCTCGGTTTTCTCTGTTTTCTCTTCTGAAGGAGGAGAGGTCTCGTAGATCATCTCTCAATGGCCGTAGGCTACATTTCGTAATATAGGCCATTTTGCCCATTTCGGAGCCCGGTTCCCGGTTTTCGGAGCCGTCAGGCCGTGTGCCTCGGTTCGGGACCGCCTAACCACCTCCGTTTGCCCCGGTTTTTGGCATGTATCTTATGTACTCCCTTTTTAGGGACACTGTGGTCCGAGAGACCAACTTCGTGGTCGTGCACCACTCCCGGTGCCTAACAGCCCACTTTCGGGGCCCCGAACTGCGTGTTTCGGCTCCCGAACCCTCATCTTGCATTTTTGGGCCCCGACCCAAACTTGAGATAGTCATATTTTGAGGTCCTTTTCATGTTTGATCAAGGACTTTTTACTGTTTGACATCTCCATCTGTCACTTGTCTCTTTACCTCTTTTTAGGCTTGTTTTGCACGGTATTTCAGGCGTACTTGTGGGCTGTTTTGGGCTTGGTCGTAAACTACAAAGTTTCTTATTTTGAGCCCCTCTTCAACTTTGTTGAAGGGCTCTCGGCCATCTGAGACCCGAAGCTATCACTTACTCCTTTAACCACCTTTTGGCCCTTTTTGGTGCACTCTTTGCTCAAGGCTTCTTGAGGAAGCCTTGACCCCTTGTCTTGGCTTCCTCAAGAAGCCTACCAGTTGTATTAGCTTCTCCAAGAAGCCTAGACTCTTTTGCACCCCCCCTCGAACCTTTCTCTTTGCTTAGCCCTTAAGATAAGTGCTTTACTTGGCCTATATAAGCACTTCTCTTCTCCCTTTATCTAGGTTGGAGACTTTGGAACAAAAAACCAGAGAAATATATGTATATCTGATATATACATATACATCCCTCCATCTCTCAATATATCTCTCTCATTCCACCTCCAAACACCCTTGTTCTTGGGCCATTCCTTCACCACCACCTAGCACCACCACCACCACTCCATTTCCAGTGGCTTGGAGGTCTTCTCAGAGGCTAGGAGGCACTGTTTTTCAGTCAAAAGGGCAGCCAAGAGTTAGTCTTCAAGGGTGAGTTCTCATTCTCCCTTTTCTAGCCTTTTCTTGATCCATATCTAAGCCTTGCTTGCAAGCACTTTTGGGCTCCGACCCAAACTTCAAATAGTCTTATTTTGGGGTCCTATTCATGTTTGATTGAGGACCCCTTGCTGTTTGTTGACAGCATCTAGCACCTATCTCTTTACCCCCTTGTATGCCATGATTCTTGCATAGTATATTTGGCTGGTGTATAACCTGTTTTTGAGTATGTAAGAAACTGTAAGTAGGCTTATTTTGAGCCCTTCTTCAACATTGAAGAAGGGCTCAACCATGTTTGGTAACTCTATCTTGCACTTGTTTCATAATCTCTTCTATTTACCGTAATTTTGCATGCTTTGTTAGCCTACCATGCTTCTATTTTTGGGTCTTCGATAGGCCTGAAAAGTGTCTTATTTTGACCCCCTCTACATGTCTCATGAAGGGGCTTTGACTGTTTGATGCACCCTTTATATACCTCATGTTGTGGCCTCATTTTGCCCTTGTTTTGCATGACATTTTAAGCCTATTTGTATACTGATTTTGGCTTGGCCATCTGCTTTAAATAGCCATATTTTGGGTCCCTCTACAACATTGTAGAAGGGCCCTCACTTGTTTGGAGCCTCCATGTATCGGTTATCTCTTTGCCCTCCTTGTGGCCCTTTCCTTGCGTAGGATTTTTCCCATACTTGTATGTGTTTTTGTGGCCATGTAATAAACGGAAAAATGCTTTTTTTGGGACTGTCTAGCTGCTGTCTTCATACTTCATGTTCATATCTTGCACGTTTGGCATAGCTATAGGCCATTTCGGGTGCCAAAATTCATGTTTCGGGACTATTCCGTGTATCGGATGTACTTTGGCCATGATTCAGAACTGTTTTCCCCCACATTTCAGTGCTGAAATTCCATTAGCATGTTTGCATATCATTTGCCATGCCATTTCATGCCTTTATGCCATTGCCTCGGTTTGCGTGCCCGTGTGCACGCATTTCGAGGCACTTCATTTTCATCTCACGGCCTCTTATGTGAGTGTGGTTGAGGCTCTCTCATGTTAGTATAAGTCCATGTTGCATTGTATATGCCATTTTAGCCATATTGCATTGTATATGCCATCGCCTCGGTTTGCGTGCAAGTGTGCACGCATTTCGAGGCGCCTCATTTTCATCTTATGGCCATTGTTTTAGGCTTGTTTGAGGCTGCCTAATCTAGTTTAAGTCCATTCCCTCATGTGTTGTAGCATGCTTACTTTGTATGTGTTGCTTAGGTTGTGTGCCTAGCATGTTTATATACTTGCATGTTCATATTGCATGTTAGATTGCATGCTTAGGTTGCATTTGACATGCATGCTTTACCTCTTGAATTGAGTATGATAGAGGTTGAGCTCTTTGTTTGTTTATGTGCATTTCATTCCACATTGAAGTTGCACACTTTGGCTTCTTGGGCCATCATGCATTGAAATGCGTGATTGGTGGCCCGGGGGTCGAGGGCCATGCTCCCTTGAGTCCATTGCATGATAGGGAGTGTGTCTGTGCATACATTTGTCCCAAAATTCCATACCATGCTCTGTTGCTGTCTGCTGCTGTCAAAACTGTCTCCTGCAGGAATTTAGTGCCGACCGGCACTTTTCAGTGCCGACCGGCACACTTTTTGTGCCGATAGTCTCAATTGCAGCCGGTGGCCAAACCCTACAGCCGATGGTCCAACCCTTCAGCCGGTGGTAATATTCAGGGTATGTGGAAGGTGTCCCAAGACTCTGGCAATTTTCCAGAGAGGCAGGGCAGCAAAAGCAGAGGGAACAGAGGCATGGTGCGGGTTCCCGGGCAAGGCGGACATCGAGCATGCATCATTCGCGCATCCCGATGCGAGGGGCTGTGGCCCCATTTTATTTCACATTTATTTATTCAGTAATTAGAATTTGTAATATTTATTCATTTATTTTGGGACTGTATTATTATTTTGGTCCCTCCGAGTGAGGGCGCAATTGTAATAAGTGTGGGTGAGTGGGTGCATGTCTTCCAACCCCCATTTCTTTCTACCCTTTTATTTACCTGCTTATGATGGTAGATTAGGGCACATCTAAATTAGCATACCTTATGCAATGCATGCGTGCATTCATGCATTTGTTTACATGCATCGGGCTCGGTACATCATACAAACTGCATCGTACTTTCAATTCCAAATTGAATACGTGATAGTTGTTGCATTTCATGTGCCATGCTTAGGATAGCCGAGCCTGTCTAGATTACATTCCGTATGCGATGCATTAGTCACTTAACATAAACTAGGTCATGCATGTTTTGCTAACTAGTTTATTGTTTTAGCACGGAGTACAATGTAAGTATTTATGCTTTAGCATACCACATGCGTGTGAATGTTAACATGACAGTATGCTTACCATGCGGCTAAGTGCTTATATGAGATAAAATGTTTGCATGCCTGTGGGTGAAGGTTGGATTGCTTGAGTTGGAAAAACTCGTTGAAATCCGTGTTTTAGCCTACTTGCGAGTAGCAATTTCAAAACTATTTTCAAAACAAACGGATATGCAATGTTTGTTTCCAAATTAGGCAATCTAATCTATACTTGTTTGCTGCGCGCATAACATAGTAATTCTAGACTAATAATTGGAATAAGAACACATAATGTTTTCAAAAACGGATATCACGGTTAGTAGAGGCCGATTTTTGGACCGGGCGAAAGGGGGTGTTCATAGCTGACCTTCCCCGATCGTACCCAAGCTCCCGAGCCAAGACCACTTTGGTGATGACGGACATGTGGCCTTCGGCACCGAGTCAGGGTTTCCTAAATTCCCCATTTTTTTAAATATTTAGGTGGCGACTCTGTAATCTGGCAAAGCAGTCCATGTTTAGCACTACTTTTCAAAAATCTGTTTTCTCAAACGATTTGCCGGATTTGGACTCTTTGGTTCAAGATTTAGAACCGCAACAAACAAAAGGGAGTCCGAACTGTAGAGTGAGGCCCCAAGGACGCGTCTACAGGTGCTTACGGTTGAGTGGCGTCTATCTCCCAGGATACAATAATCTTCACAAATTGTAGTAGCACTCCAAACAATTTGTTCGGCGAACCAAACCTGTGTTCTAACTCTCTGAAATTTATACTACTAATATGAACGATAATGCAAAAAATGCAGAATTTAGGACAGCAAAAGGACAATCATCAGACTGAATTTCAGAGCATTAGACTGCTGGAAATGTATCTTTATTTATAGCCCACTAGGTGACCATTCAAACTTACCCGAACAGGTAGTATTTGAAATTGAACAAGTACTATTTGAAAAGTTGAACCCACCGTTGCTTTGAACATATTTCAAACAATTTTGAAAAAATGATCCGTTGGTAGGTGGAACAGTTTTCTAAACAATTTGAAGAAGAACCATAGGTGTAATAAATTCAAAACAGTTGGAATATATATATTATTAAACTATTAGAATAGTTTAATCAAATAAAGCCAAAAGTTGAATAGATTTATTAAAACCTTGAAGGAATATAAAAATTAATCTATTTGACAAACTTTAGGAAACCACTATTTGAATTTAGAATTAAATTAGATTCCCAAAATTACAAGCTTTAGGAAACCACTTAGGAACCGAAAATTTGAATTTAGAATTAAATTAAATTCCCACAATAATTTTTATTGAAAAAATTCAAATGAATTTTATCTAAAAAATTAATGTTAGAGCCGAAAACGACGTCAACTTCCCATTCACTCATAAATGGTTTTGACGTTCCATCTTCACCATGTGACTTGCCATGCGGCAAGGAACACATCACCTCTTCGGACCCACCCCAAAAGACGTTTGGGGCCTACTAAATTTTGGCCTCAAAGTCGACCGAAAATAAGCCATATAAAATACCATTTTTTCCAACAAAAGTGAGCTCCATGAAAATGGTACTTTGGTGAGATTTCCATAAGGGATAAAGAAAGGCGTGTCCCGCATTGCTTGGGTGGGCAAACATGGTATGGGTTTATAAGCCTTGAGTTTACATCTTGGGGGGGGGGGGGGGGGAGGGGGAAATGGCACCCAAGTTTTGTGGAGAGGGAGATTCTTGGTAAAGTGAGCATTGACCCATTGGATCCAAAAACCACCACACACGCACACGCACAGTCATATCAGGCTTGGGCGTGGGTCTAGCCCAGTGTTTATCTTTTTGGGCCAAAAGCATTTGAATTTTATTTTTTCTAAGTTAAATTCTTACCGTTTGGAATTTAAATTTATGTTTGAAATTCAAATTAAATTCTGAAATGACCCCAACATTTCTAAACGTTGGCAGTTTGGTCCAACGCACCTTTCCAGCTTTTCCCTCCAACCCAAACAGGTTCCATGCCTGCTCAATTTTGTCCTGAATAGGCACCAGTGCTTCTATATGTAGGCAGCCCTTAATTTATTCATTCATTCAATTTTCGTCCTTCTTTTTGTTTGCTTTTTTTATGCTTTTTCTGTGTAAGAGAGAGTATATGCACTAAGTGTGTTCGTTGAACAATTAGTAGTGTTGCTATTGATTATTTTCAATCATTTTATTATGAGAGATAGACGTCCATATTCTAAAAGTACCATGACGATGACGAATTTGTTTGAAGGAAACCGTGTCAAACGTTAGACTTGATCAATTTTTACAAGAAAATAAATATTGTAAGTATTTTATTTTATTTCTGGCTTTTCTATATATTTTTTTTTCAAATTCTATTTAGTTTCTGTAATTAAAACAAAATTTGTTTTTCCAATTTTTTTTTTATTTATTTATACATTTTGTTTCGGTTTAGTACTCAAATGGAATTTCTTCTATCTTAAACTATTCTTTGAATACAATGAAGATTGTCTAACAATCTTAAGACAGATTATTTATTTATTTATTTTTATCAAGACTCGTCTTCATTGTATTCAAAATTCTGATTTTATTTAAAATCAGTATTTTTTGTTCTAGTTTTTGTAACTAGAAAGTTGTATTGATTTCAATTTGTTTTTCTGATTTTTGTAATCAGATTCGATGGCTAATGAAATTGGTACATCAAATCTGGTTGTTACACCGACATTGGCTATCACCCAAAACCCTGTACATGTTCCTGTGGTTCCTGTGAATCATGGAGAGAAACTAGAAAATTTAACAGTACAGAGTTTAAGAGATGGTAGCAAAAGATGTTGTTTTATCTTACAACCCTTAATTTAGCCTGATTTGTCCATTAAGATGCGCTAGTACTTAAAGAGGATGAAAATGATAGGCAAGTTGTTGCCATAGTGAACGCTCGGAAGCATTCTAATTTTCTTTGTAGGAATTACATCATGAATGGCCTGGACAACATGTTGTATAATGTTTATAGTCCTCTTAAAACAACAAAAGAATTGTGGGATTCTTTGGAGAAAAAATACAAGACAAAGGATGTAGGCACGAAGATATTCGTTGTTGGCAAATTTATGGACTTTGTAATGATTGACTCTAAGACAATTATTAGCCAAGTGCAAAGTCTCCAACTTATCTTGCATGATATTCATGTAGAAGGTAAGTGAATCATTCCAAGTTATTGCAATTGTGAAAAAATTACCGCCTGCTTGGAAAGAGTTCAAGAACTATCTTAAGCATAAGCGCAAAGAGATGACATTGGAGAAACTCATTGTTTGATTGAGGATTGAAGAGGATAACCAAAATGCTGAAAAAATGAGTGGTAAAAATCATATTGAGTCCAAGGCTAATGTAGTGGCACAAGTGGACAAACCACATAACAACGAGATGAAGTATGCTGGAGATGGTCCTAAACAAGGCAACAACAATGCCAATAAAAAGTTCGAAGGAAAATGTTATAATTATGGCAAGACTAGACATCGTGCCTCGGATTGCTGATGTCCTAAGAAAGATCGCAAAAGTACAAGCAAAAAAATTACCAATCAAGCCAATGTGACTGAACTAGATTGCATCTCTGAAAGGGTAAATGACATCAATCTCTCTACTATGATGTCTGAGGCTAATTTGGTTGGAAATCCCGAGGAGTGGTGAGTCGACACAAGCAACTCGTCACATTTGTGCAGATAAGAAAATGTTCACTTCAACTAGTAAGGCCGCTAATGGAGAACAACTATTCATGGAAAACTCTTCAAGTTCTGCAATGGCTAGACAAGGAAAGGTGATCTTGAAAATGACGTCAAGGAAGGAATTTACTCTCAACAAGGTGCTACATGTACCAGACATTCGCAAGAATTTAGTTTCTGGGTCTTTGTTGAGTAAAAATGATTTTAAGCTTATATTTGAGTCTAATAAATTTGTACTAACTAAGAGTAGTATATATGTGGGTAAAAAGTACATGAGCAATGGGCTCTTTATGATGAATGTAATGACTGTTGTACCAATTTCTGCTACTAATAAGATTAACACAACTTCTGTTTATATTCTTGAGCCTAATTTATGACATGGTAGATTAGGATATATGAATTTTGATGCTTTGCGTAAACTTATTGGTTTGGATTATATACCAAAATTTCAATTGATCATAATCATATATGTGAAGTATGTGTAGAAGCAAAACTAACTAAGGCGCCATTTAAATCAATTGAAAGAAAAACCAAACCTCTAAAATTAATCCATACCGATATATGCGATCTTAAATTTGTTCAAACTAGAGGAGGTAAAAAAGTATTTCATAACATTTATTGATGATTGCACAAGATATTATTATGTGTACTTACATAGAAGTAAACATGAAGCCTTAGAAATGTTTAAATTTTGCAAAACCGAAACTGAAAATCAACTAGTTAAAACCAATAAAATGGTTAGAAGTGATAGAGGTGGTGAATATGATAAAAATTTAAATGAATTTTGTGCACAACATGACATTATTCATCAAACTATAGCACCGTATTCTCTTCAGCAAAAATGGAATTGCGGAAACGAACAATAGAGCCCTTACAGAAATGATGAATGTCATGTTACTAAGTGTAGGCTTACCATAGAATTTGTGGGGAAGCAATATTATCTGCTAATTATATTCTTAACAGAATCCCAACAAGAAAACTAATAACACTTCATATGAGCTGTGGAAAGGTCGACCGCCTTCCTACAAATATTTTAAAGTGTGGGGGTGTCTAGCAAAGATAGAAGTTCTTGTTCCTAAAAAGACTAAAATAGGACAAAAAATAGTTGATTGTGTGTTTATTAGTTATGCACATAATAATAATACATATCAGTTTCTAACTCATAAGTTAGAAATACCTGATATACATTCAAATACTATTATAGAGTCTAGAAATGTTATATTCTTTGATCATGTTTTTTCTCATAAGAAAGGACATGAATTAAATTAAGTTCACAGAAAATAATTTATGATTCTACACAAAATCAGGATTTTATTAACAATCAAGAGCAAGAGACTAGTATTGGTCATGACCAATACTAAATAACTGATGATGAACTGAGAAATAGTAAGAGAGCACGAACATGAAAATCCTTTGGTCCAAATATTTTGACATACTTGTTAGAAAATGAGCCTCGAAGCTTTAAGGAAGCAATGTCAAGTCCTGAAGCACCATTATGGAAATAGGCTATTAATAGTGAAATTGAATCTATCATGCAAAATCACACTTGTGAGTTGGTGGATTTTCCACCCAGTTGTAAAAATCTTGGGTATAAATAGATATTTAAGAGAAAAATGAAAGCAGATGGTTCAATAGACAAATATAAAACTAGACTTGTGGTAAAAGGTTACAGACAAAAAGAATGTTTGGACTGTTTTGACACTTACTCTCCAATAACAAGGTTCACATCCATTCGCATGCTTATTGCTATAGCAGCATTATATAATCTTGAGATACAACAAATAGATGTTAAGACAGTTTTCTTAAATGGGGATTTACATGAAGAAATCTACATGGAACAACCCGAAGAGTTTGTAGTACTAGGAAAAGAAAAGAAAATGTGTCGGATAGTAAAATCTTTCTATGGATTAAAACAAGCTCCTAAACAATGACATGCGAAATTTGATCATGCTATGCTAACTAATGGATTTAAGATGAATGTGTGTGATAAATGTGTCTATGTTAAAAACATTGACAAAGGGTATGTCATAGTTTGTTTTTATGTGGATGACATGCTCATAATTGGTAGCAGTCATAATATGATCAAATCAATCAAGCAAATACTAAACAAAAGATTTTATATGAAAGATATGGGAGTAGCAGATGTTATTCTAAGAATGAAAATTACTAAAACATCTGAAGGATATGCATTGTCTCAATCACATTATATTGGGAAAACACTTGGTAAATACATCAAGGATGATGTAAATGTTGCAAGAACACCTATAGATGTCAATCTTTATTTGTCAAAAAATAAAGGTGATGGTATGTCTCAATTAAAATATTCCCAGATCATTGGAAGCCTAATGTACCTAATGAATTGCATACGTCCTGATATAGCATATGATGTTAGTAAGTTAAGCAAGTACACTAGTAACCTCGAAGAAGATCATTGGAAAGCAACGTTCTTAGGTATCTAAGATTTATCCATGATCATGGTTTGAACTTTACTCAACATCCAGAAGTACTCGAAGGCCATTGTGATGCCAATTGGATATTGGACACTAAAGATTCAAAATCCACTGGTGGTTATGTCTTTACTCTAGGTGGTGTAGCTTTTTCTTGGAAATCCTTGAAATAAACAGGCATTGCACAATCTACAATGGAATCTAAGTTCATAGCTTTAGATAAAACAGGAGAAGAAGCATAATGGCTTTGCCAATTCTTAGAAGACATTCCAATGTGGCCAAAACTTGTGCCAGCTATTTGTGTTCATTATAATAATCAATCTGCAACAGGAAGGGCACAGAGTCATATGTATAATGGTAAGTCACGACATATTCGTCGTCAACATAATGCTGTAAGACAATTGCTCTCAAATGGTATAAGCTTAATAGATTATACAAAACATAAAGAGAATATTGCGGATCCATTATCAAAAGGTTTAGCAAAAGAGTAAGTATATAGTTCATCGAAGGGAATGTGATTAAAACCTATTACATAAAAGTCATCATAATGGTAACCCTACTTAGATGACTGGAAATCCCAAGAACTAAGTTCAAAGGGAAAACTAAGTTGTGTGTGGTTCGTCAGAAATCACTAAGGGATTAAAATTCTCAATCCATTCCTATGATGAAAGTGATATCTGCAACATGTGTTATATGCAGGGAATTAAGGGTAAGGTTTACTTTTAACGATTACTTATTTCTTGATTTAGGAATAAAAATCAAGATGACTATAAGGGATACGCATAATAAAAATCACCTATATGAGTGTTGAACTAGGGCCAGTTATATGAGAATAAAAAGGCTAAATTCTCTAGAGCACTCATGAATAATCAGGAACGTTCAAGGCAAAAATGAACACAATCGTGAGGACCACGATGTGTCAAAATATATTTTATGTGAAATCTATTATCTTGGCTTACACAAATGGCTGAACAATTCAAGGCATCACGTCCATTAGTTAGCTAGCAAGTCCGATATGTTATCACTATGGAAGGTTCAAGGCCGAAAACTACCTATCTTGATACAAGATATTTTTGATCTATACTCTCTTAACAAATTCTACATATTGTTGCATTTCCGTTGTCATCAAATTCCATTCATATGGGAGATTGTTAGAAGGCATTAGGAAAAAAATAGATTTTGCCTCAACTTTGGTCTAATTTTGAAGTGGGACCCATACCTCAAAGTTGGTGGGTCTATGTGGCAACACGTTCTTTGCCGCGTGACAATTCACGTCGTATATTTGGTTACTCAAAACCATTATCAAGTGAATGGAAAATTAATGCCAAAGTGAGCTCCATGAAAATAGTGTTTTTGTGAGGTTTCCATACGGGATGAAGAAAGATTTATCTCACATTACTTGGATGGGCAAACATGGTATGGGTTTATAAGCCTTGAGTTTGCATTTAGGGAAGGGGCACCCAAGTTTTGTGGAGGGAGAGGTTATGGGTAAAGTGAGCCTTAACCCATTGGATCCAAAAATCACCACGAGCGCATGCCACCGCTGTCAGCCCACTCCTCCCGGACCGGACTTAGGCTTGGGCTTGGGCGTAGATGCGAGGTGTGAGGTTGAGTTGGGCTCGTGTGATCTAGCCTAGTGCTTATCTTTTTATGCCAAAAACATTTGAATTTTATTTTTTCTAAGTTAAATTCTTACCGTTAGGAATTTAAATTTCTGTTTGAAATTCAAATTAAATTCCAAAATGACCCCAACGTTTTTGAACGCTGGCAGTTTGGTCCAATGCGCCTTTCCATCTTTTCCCTCCAACCTAAACAAGTTCCATGCCTATTCAATTAAGTCCTGAACAACCACTAATGCTTCTATAAATAGGAAGTCCTCCAAATGTTCATTCATTCAATTTTCGTCCTTCTTTTTGTCTACATTTTTTTTTAATGTATTTTCTATGTAAGAGAGAGTATATACACTGAGTGTGTTCATTGAACAATTAGTGTAGTACTCTAGAAATTTCTTTTTCCTTTTCTCATTGCTCAAGCGATGAACTGGTCGCTCGAGCAGTCTCGCGAAGCTCCTAGTACTTTTGCAGGTCTAAGATTCTGAGAGTTGTTAATGTTCGCTCGAGCGGTCTGCCTTATCTGGTTTGAATTTTTGGAAGTTCGTAATGTTCGCTTGAGTGAATGATTGGTCGCTAGAGCAAAGTGTTCGAATTCAGCACATTTAAAAGTCACTTTTGGTCCACTTTTTTCTTTATTCTCTCTTGCTCCTTCTCTCTCTTCCTCTTTTCCACCATTGTTGTGGGTTTCAAGCTTTCAAGCTTAGGTTTCATCTCTTTTCTTTCATTTTATATCCCATGTTCCTTATATAAAAACGAAGAACACATCGAGGGCTTTCTATCCATCCAAGCGGATCTCATTTTCGTTGACGTTAAAATTTCGGGTTCTTCATCTTCTTGCTTAAGGTAGGGATTTACCTTGCTTCTCTTCAATCTTTTCTCATAGATAGATGGGTGGTAAATTTCTATTGCATAAAAACCTTATCTTGAGGAGATTTTTACAAAAACATGTAAAGAAAGTTAGGGTTCCAACATAGGGTACTTAAATGTGAGATTGAAGTGGAGTAAGGAAGTTTTAAGTAATTAGAACTTGGTTTTGTGCCTCTAAGTAAAAAGCCCTAATTTATGTCCAATCCTAGTTGTGGAATTTACTTTTGAGATGAGGAATGTTTCAATTGACCATGGATTCATAAAATTCAATTGACATTTGGTTAAGAGGGTATTAATGATGATAATTAGTGATTGTGAATAAGATTATTGTGTAGTGAGGGTTATGTTAAAGAAATTAATGTTAGAAATTCAATCAATAAATCATGGGTAATGTGTGATAATTATTGTGTTGTGTAGTTGAATATAAAGACTTAATGATAATGTAGAGAAGCAAAGAATGAAATGGAACACAAGAATTGTGATTGTTTCTAAAGATAAACCTTTATGCTCATGGTAGATGTGCTTTTAGATTAATGTGTAATGGAAGTAATGAATGATGTTGTTGGTTCTGTCAAAATTGTAACAAGGAATAACATAATGAATTGATGGATGTTGACATTGGAATAAGGGTCCGTTTCTTTCCAGCTTGTAACCTGTAAATCATGGCGCTTAATAGAGGCTACGCCTTCCTTCCGGAGTAGCGCCCGATAAAGCGTGTGGTCTGTTGAGATATGTTGAGGGTCCGTTTCCTTCTGGCTTGTGACTGGTAAAACGTGGCGCTTAATACAGGTTCCGCCTTCCTTTCGGAGTAGCGCCCAGTAAAGTGTGAGGTTCTGTATTCCTTTATTCGAGAGAGAACATCTTTCTTCTACTCAAGTGTAATGGTCACTTGTTTATATAAATGTATTGGGTAAATGGACTTAAATCTAAGGATTTGGTAATGTCTCCGGTTAATAAAATTGGGGGCGTGACAATTAGTGATCATTTTATCTGGGAGATAGACGTCCATATTCTAAAAACACTGTGGAAATGATGAATCTGTCTAAAAGAAACAATGTCAAACGCTGAACTTGATCAATTTTTTCGAGAAAATAAATACTATAAGTATTTTATTTTATTTCTAGTTTTTCTGGTTTTTTTTTTTTTTTTTCAGATTTTGTTTGGTTTCTGTAATTAAAGCAGAATCTGTTTTTCCAAATTTTTTATTATTTATACATTCTATTTCAGTTTAGTACTCGAACGAATTGAATACAGTGCAGATTGTCTAATAACTCCAACTCGAAGTTATCGTCAAAATGTTTGTAGTTTCTTGGCTTTTGATTCTTTCAAATCTCCTCACTACAAAGTTTTATCCTTTTATTACAATTATGTTGATAATGACCCTGGATTCAAATTGAAATCCACCATTCAGAGAGTTCGTCTTGGAAACACATTCGTGTCAATACACCGCGGGTTGCTAAGTGTATCAGATTTAGGGTGTTTGGTAATGGTGCAATACATTGGTTAAGTCGTGAGAATAATACTATTTCGTTTGAGGTTGAGGAAGAGAAATTGATAGAAACTCAATGCTTGACAACCCTAAAATCTTTTCTCAAGATAAGATTCGGTACTTTGGAGAATGTGATGGACATTTGGTTCTTATTCAAACTCATTGGCATTCTGCTTTGGGATTTAGAATCTTTCATATGGATAGTGAGTACAGCTATTGGATTGTGATGTACCGAGTCAATCTTAGGCCCGTTTTATCTTTCTTCCCTGAGACAGCTTACACAACCATAATCAAAGACTATAAATTTTATGTTCTCTGTGTCGTGAAGAACGCGAATGAAAAAGATTTTACGCTGGTGTTAGTTATTCCTGGAAATATTATTTCTTATAATCTCAGTCCAAGGCAGTGAAGGAGCTTTGTGATTTATCGCCAGGCGAGCTTCACAATTGGAGAGCGTCTTGGCATAATATTTGTCTATTCATTGAAAGTCTATTACCCGTTTGATCAATATCCTACATCTTGGTATAATATTTATCAATTATTATTATTATTATTATTATTATTATTATTATTATTATTATTATTATTATTATTATTGTTTTGTTTTGTTTTGTTTTGTTTGGGTTGTGTTTCAAATTTTAAAAGTATTTTTTCTTTGAGGGTTCTAACCCAATAAAATTACACTTGGTCTTTAATGTAAACCAATCTAACAAGTGGACTTGTGAAGGTATTAAAAAGATATAAGACCAGAAAGTATTAAAATAATAATAATAGTTGACTTGATAGAATTTAAATGTCACATAACTCTTTCAAATCTCTTTCGGTTAGACTTGTGAAGATTTGGGGGCAAATTGTTTTTCTGTAAAAGAATATGTATCGAAAATAATCTATGAGAAACAAGACCCGTAATTTGGTTCCTTAGAATCAAAATCCTAGTTCCTTCACTGGACACAGTTTTAATCTCCTTGCTATGATGTAGTTGGGTGGAATGGTTTTTGTTACAATAATTTGAGAGTGAGAGAGAGTACAACTGAATGTTGTATATTAATGTGTTGTATTCAATTGTCTGATTTATGAAGACCATATTACACTCCTTATATAGGAGAGAACAAGAGCTACTATTTGTGCCACTAAGAGCCACTATCTATATCCTTACATATTATATACATCCACTACATCCACTATCTAGATCACTAACAATACATTACATATAATATACTAACAGCCCCCCTCAAACTCAAGGAGTATAGGTACCAGCCAACTTGAGTTTGGAGAGAGTAACAAAACAGGAAAAAAAAATAGGATAGGAGACACTGTATGGTCGTATCAGACCGTTGGTGAAGACACTGTATGGTCGTATCGGACCGTTGTAAGAGGACAGTTTACGGGGTCACGTCGGATCGTTGTAGAAGACAGTTTACGGGGTCATGTCGGACCGTTGTAGAAGGCAGTTTACGGGGTCATGTCGGACCGGTGTAGAAGACAGTTTACGGGGTCATGTCGGACCGTTGTAAGAGGACAGTTTACGGGGTCATGTCGGACCGCTAGAAGACGATTCTGAGGTCATGTCGGACGGTGTAGAAGACAGCTTTCTGAGTCATGTCGGACCGTTAGAAAAGCTTCTGGGGTCATGTCGGACCGGTGTAGAAGACAGTTTACGGGGTCATGTCGGACCGTTGTAGAAGACACTATGTGGTCGTGTCAGACCGTTGTTGTAGAGGCTGACCGGAATCAATGTCGGGACAGTTTATGGGGTCATGTCGGACCGTTGTAGCAGACACTGTGTGGTCGTGTCAGACCGCTGGAGCAGAAAAGATATACATAGATAGATATATCGCTTCCTCAAAAGTCGCGCCTCAAAAGGCGTGCCCAAACCATCAAAAGGCGTGCCATCAAAAGATGTGCCCGACAGTCATCAAAAGGCGAGCCATCAAAAGGCGCGCAGTTTGTCGTCTGGCGCCGAGCGGCGCGCGA
This sequence comes from Camellia lanceoleosa, assembly GCA_025200525.1. Lineage (NCBI taxonomy): Eukaryota > Viridiplantae > Streptophyta > Magnoliopsida > Ericales > Theaceae > Camellia > Camellia lanceoleosa. The sequence goes on from CM045759.1 coordinate 31,662,808, forward strand.
TACGCGTGTCTGCCTTGGCTATTTAACCAAGACGGAGGCTGAGGCTGAGGTTGAGACTGTGACAAAAAACCTGCTGAAAAACCTCTAAAAAAACTCTTCGTTTTCTTGAGAGAGATATTCTGTAACACTCTGGTGCCCATGGCCTCTTCTTCCCGTTCAGCTACCCAGAACATAGCCTCTTCGTCCCGTGGTCTGCTCACTCTCTTTCCCGACCTCAACGAGGCCACAAGAGAGATAGCCGGGGCAGTTGCCCTTGAACCTCAACCAAGTGCCCCTGGACCAAGTACCCCTAGTTTTGCACCGTTGAACTTTCCAATGTTGTCAGTTGAGCAGATAATGGCTGCTCAATCTGATATTGAGGCCAATCATTATACTCTGAAGTCATGTGTTGAGACAATGACGGCGATCAACAACCTATCGCACCGGCTTCAGAGTAGAACAAATGAGGTACAGCAGGTAAAAGCCCAACTAGCTCTGCTCCAGCGCATGTATACGGATGCCCGAGCAGAGATATGTGTGCTGAAGGCAGAAAACAAGGAACTGAAGCGGAAGGCCACCGTGATGCTCAGATTTGGAGGTCCGCCATATGTGACAGTTGAGGAGCAACGGGAAGTGAACGTGCTCGGTGGTGTGGGAAACACGGAGGCAGCACCAGCAAAAGACATCCAAGACAAAGGCAAGAAGAAGAGAACAGCTGAAGAGGCGAAGAAGTGAGGCCGGAGTTTGTGGTGGTTGTGGGTTGTGGTTGTTTTGTTTTTGTGTGTTGTTGTTGTTGTTTTTTTATTTATTTATTTATTTATTTATTTTTATTTTATGTAAAATGGTGATCGGGTGTGATCCCTGTCATGAATAAAAAGAGTTTTGTTGTTTGTGCAAATCGTATGGCAGGAATGATAGAATACGAAGCAGAAATAATAATAGAAAATAGATTAAAAATAAGGTGAAAAAAAATAAATAATAAAGAAAGAAAGAATATATATGAAATCAAAATGAGAGAGTGGAGGAAAAAGGAGAGGGAGTCACGTGGGGTTCGGGGCCCACGGTTTTGGGAAACCTGCAATGATGTTTTTTTTTTTTTTTTTTTTTTTGCCCACCGAACCAATTGTATTAATTGTCTGATTTATGAAGACCATATTACACTCCTTATATAGGAGAGAACAAGAGCTACTATTTGTGCCACTAAGAGCCACTATCTATATCCTTACATATTATATACATCCACTACATCCACTATCTAGATCACTAACAATACATTACATATAATATACTAACAGTTTTAAATGCTCAATGAAAAGAGTAGAAAACATTGTCGTGATAATTATGTAATTAAGACCTATAATTATGCCTACCTTATTTAGTTTCCTGTAATTATGGTGTAATTGACTGTGAATTATATTTGTATACCGTGTTAATGAATGAAATAAAATAAGAAACTCTTCTTGTTTTTTCATGGTATCAGAGCCACACAAATTTCTCCACCATAGATGTTGTTCTTTGTATTCATCATAAGTGAGAAGGAAGTTGAATTCTCTGTATCAAAAACAGTCCTTGTTTTTGTTCAATCTGAAGGGCTTTTTAACGTTGGAATCCTTCTTACCAAATCGAACTATATGATATTTGGTCCCAATTGATGGAGATGCATATTGCCGAAAAGGAGAAACTCTCCTATATTCATGGCAAAACCAAGCCACCAGCAGAATCTGAAGCTGGGTATGAAAAATGGTATGTGTAAAATCAAAATGTGAAGAGATGGTTATTGATATCCATGACCCTAGAAATCATGAAGCATTATTTATGCATACCTACTGCTCGTGAAATTTCGAGTGCCCTATTAAAGGCCTTCTATGATGGCAGTGATGAACTGCAAGTATTTTCCTTGAATCAAAAGGCCTTTACACCCAAACAAGATGGAAAATCTCTCTATATATTATGGAGAATTGTGCGAAATTTTTCGTGAATTGGACCATTGTGATAAACTGGTCATGGAGCACACATGAGGATATTGCAATGTATAAAAAATCTATTCAATGGCAAAGGGTACACATATCCTCGTTGGATTGGATGCTGAATTTGAACAGGTTCGTGGAGAGGTTCTTCGCAAGGAACCTGTCCCAAATTTGGAAGAATGTTATGCATTGGTGCGACGTGAGGCCATACGTTGTCCAACCTTGAATGGAGAATCAGAAAAATTAGAGAACTCTGTTATGCTAACTCGTAATCGCCCAAGTTCAAAACCACGGGATCGATTCCGTTCCCAATAGACTCGGCAGGAACACCTACATGAGCAATCTCAGGATCAATCTCATTCACATGATCGATCCCGAAATACCAGCAAGTCATCCTACAAATGTACTTATTGTGACCAAACAGGTCACACCAAAAATTGTTGCTACGAACTCGTCAGGTATCCAGAATTGTGGGATAACAACCATGATTCAAGGAAGAGGAGTTCTGGTAGGAACTCTATTGCTGTTCTTGCTGATGGTACGACAGATAGAGATGGTGAAGTTGCTGAACAAGCCTCTGCATTGGTAGCAATGGCAGGTAACAGTAGTGGTAAGGCTTTAAATATTTCTGCACTTGTTTTAAATAATACACGGATAATTAATTCAGGGGCCACCGACCATATATGACATTTGATTCTAGATAAGTCCCATTCTTAAAACCATCTCCCCAAAAATATGTGTCAACTGCTAATGGTACCTCAGCTCCGGTTATTAGAGAGGGTGTTGTGTCTCTTACAGATGACTTCAAACTTGGACTCTTTTTCTAATTGTTCCATCCTTAGATTATAATTTATTGTCGGTTGCTCAAATAACCTTGGCTTTACATTGCATTGTAATTTTTTGGCCTGATTTTTGTGTGTTTAAGGACATCCAAATAAGACAAAACGATTGGTTGTGGTGTTAGGCGAGGAAGGCTGTATTACCTGGATTTGGTGCTAAAGAGTTCTGACAAGTTACACAAGGCCTTGGCAATGGATAGCTCTGATGGAAAGATGGAAAATTTTGAAATTTGGCCATGGCATTGCCGTCTAGGACATGCTTAACTTGATTATCTACATAAATTATTTCCCAATTTCTTTTCAAAAGTTAATGTTTCTGGATTTCATTGTGATGTTTGTGAACTTGTGAAAAGTCACCGTGTCTCTTTTAAATCAACTCTGAATAAAAGTTTAGTTCCTTTTATGCTTATTTATTCTGATGTCTGGGGTCCATCTCTGGTTACTACCTTGGGTGGATCACGTTGGTTTATCACATTCATTAATGATTGTATCAGGATGACCTGGGTATGCATAATGAAGTTCAAAAGTGAAGTGAATTCTTTGTTTCTCAACTTTTATACAATGCTTCAAACTCAATACAAAGCGCAAGTTCAGGTTCTTCGTAATGATAACGGTGGAGAATATATGAAGTCTGAACTTCAACATTATTTGATTGCACAGGGTATTGTTCATCAAACCACGTGTCCTACTACACCACAATAAAATGGGGTGGCAGAAAAGAGGAATAGACACTTACTGGAAGTTGTCTGTGCTTCTCTCATTGATGCTCATATGCCTGTATCATATTGGGGTGATGCTCTTACCTTAGCTGCATATCTCATTAATTGTGTCCCCTCCAACATTGTTAAGTTCCAAACACCATTTCAAGCTCTCCAAGATGCTACCAATGCTCCCACCGTTCCTAAACTACAACCTCATGTTTTCGGGTGTGTGGCATTTGTATATCTTCATAAACATCAACGGAATAAATTGAAGCCTCGAGCATTATGTTGTGTCTTCTTAGGATATGCATCACATCAAAAAGGATACCGTTGTTATCATTCTCTGACAAAGGCCATGCATATTACACTGGATGTTGTTTTTCATGAAGATCAGATGTATTTCTCGTCTGAGTCAGCACTTTAGAGCGAGTTCCACCAAGAGGAAGTTCAAACTCAGGCTTATGATTATGAAGTTTTGCACTATGATTATGGTAAAAAATCCGCACCTGTGGACCAAAATGAACCTATGGACCAGAATATAAACAACTTGGATTTAAGTGCAAAGGAACACTCACATTGCCCCGAGAATGGGTTGGATACAGGTCATGATGAAAATTTGCATGATATTGAAATAGAACCACTGTCTGAATCCTTCTCACTACAACCTGACACACCTAACCAATCGCTCGTTGAGGATGCTCCTAAGTCAATACCGAATTCTCTCAGAAGGCATAATCCTCCTCGTAGTAATAGAGGTATTCCTAAACATGTGTATGAACCTAATCTTACTAGCAAGACTAAGTATCTCATAGCCCTTATGTGTCAAACCATCGCTTGTCTGAATCAAATAAGCCATTTGTGAATCGATTATCTACTATATCTATTCCTAACAATGTACAAGAAGATTTAACCAACCCAAGGTGGAATGCAGCGATGAATGAAGAAATGAAGTCCTTACAAAAGAACAAAACTTGGGAACTTGTTGATCTTCCATCAAGGAAGAAGCCAATTGGGTGTCTGGGTCTATACCGTGAAGTACAAATCAGATGGCACCATCAAACGATTCAAGACTCGACTGGTGGCGAAGGGGTATACTCAAATATACGGGATTGACTACACAAAGACTTTTGCACCTGTGGCTAAAATCAATACTGTTCGAGTTCTATTGTCTCAAGCTGTGAATCTGGATTGGCCATTATAACAGTTTGATATGAAAAATGCTTTCCTGCATAGTGACTTGATAGAAGAAATCTATATGGATTTCCCACCTAGACGAAAACATCAAAGAAAGGTGTGTAAATTGAAGAAGTCGTTGTATGGGTTAAAACAATCTCTGAGAGCCTAGTTTGGAAGATTTACAAAGTCCATGAGGTACTTTGGATACAAACAAAGCAACGCAGATCATACTTTGTTTTTTAAAACAACAGCAAGGTAAGATTACCGCACTTATTGTATATGTGGATGATATAGTGGTTACAGGAAATGATCATGAAGAAAGAAAGGCACTACAGAGTTACTTGTCCAAAGAATTTGAAATGAAAGATCTAGGTTCATTGAAATATTTTCTTGGGATAGAAGTATCTCGGTTTGCTAAAGGAATTTTCTTGTCTCAGAGAAAGTATATCCTAGACTTGTTGCGGGAAACTGGGATGTCAACATGTCAACCAACAGATACTCCAGTAGAGAAAGGGTTGAAGTTATGTATTGATGATAAAGGGAGATACCAGTGACTAGTAAGAAGATTGATGTACCTGGCACACACAAGACCAGACCTTACCTATGCCCTAAGCATTATTAGCCAATTCATGCATAATCTTGGAGAACAACGCATGAGTGGAGTAATGCGAATTTTGAAGTATTTGAAGTCTGCTCCTAGAAAAGGAATCTTGTTTTCCAAGAGTATTGATCGTCAAAAGGTTGAAGCATATACTGATGCTGATTGGGCTAGGTCAATAGATGATAGGTGAACCACCCCAGGTTATTTCACCTTTGTGGGTGGTAATCTTGTTACTTGGAGAAGCAAGAAGCAAATTGTTGTTGCGCGCTCAAGTACAGAAGCCGAGTATCGTGGTATGGCACTTGGGATTTGTGAGGTATTATGGCTGAAACATCTCTTACAAGATTTAGGATATCCGTTGAGACGACCGATTCAACTATATTGTGAGAGCAAGGCCGCATGCGATATCGCCCGCAATCCAATTCAACATGATAGAACAAAGCATGTGGAGGTGGACAGATTTTTTATAAAGGAAAAGTTGGAAGCAAAGATTATAGAATTGCCCAAGATTCAATCAGAGGATCAACTGGCGGATGTCCTTGCCAAAGCAGTATCAAATAAGTTGTTTTCAAAGTTTTGTTGACAAGTTGGGCATATGTGATAACTTGAGGAGTGTTGCGATAATTATGTAATTAGGTCCTGTAATTATGCCTACCTTATTTAGTTTCTTGTAATTAGGGTGTAATTGAATGTGAATAAGGTTACCATATGTAGTCTATTATCATACGGTTGTATATATATACACCTTGTTGATGAATAGAATAAAATAAGAAACTCTTCTTGTTTTTTCAAATATAAAACAAAAACTGTCACCGACTCACAAAAATCTATATGGTGTTGGCAACAATCATTGCTCGTAATCATTTTTGTCTGGGCGGGAGATAGACATGACTTTCGTATTTTGTGATTTACATGAAAAGTCAAAAATACGAGAAAGATTTTTAAGTCCATTTTGCTTATTCAGTAGTTCTCCAGGAATAAAATGAATTTCCTCAACAACTCAAAAGAGAATTAAGGTGTTGGGTAACGTTGGAACCTATAATTGTGTTCATATTGTTAAATAACAATTATAGAAACAAAAAAACAAAAAAAAAAAAACAAAACAAAACAAAACAAAAGAAGATAAATAGAAAGAAATTGGGAAGAACAAAAACTGTGTTGATATAATTTGATTAAAAAACATGCGATTATGATTTGAAATCTTGTTCAAGTTATTAAGGTTCAAGTTGGTAAAAGTGATGCATTGTCATGTGGAGCTTTATGATTGAATCTGCTAATTTGGTCTGCATTCATGTTGTTTTGGTTTACAGTTTGTTTTTTGTTTGTAAATTTCTTAGATAAAACTAGTGAAATTGAGTATGAACCGGTCTAAATTATATGAATGAAGTATAGTTCCAGAATTGCAAGTTCATTATAAATAGAAGTTTCAGAAAATTTGGTTGTGGTCCATGAAATATTGGAGGAATTGCAAGTTCAACGGCTCTCTAGCTTCTTCATGTGCATCTTTTGCATGTAATTATATGGAGGAATCTATCCCTAATTTCTCCATTAACAAACTAAAATTATGAAATTCATCAAGATGAAATCTATTTTATTTTATCATAAATATAATTTTTATATAAAACTAATTAATGTTAAACCATTTTTTAAAATTTTCGTTATTGTTTAATATCCAAAAAAAAAAAAATTATTTATTTTAGTCTATGCATAGTATAGATATTATGCTAGTATTTTTACATAATATGGAAGAATTGATGAATCTTAAAAATCTTTGAATTATTTTCATTAATTTGGCAAAAATATCGGGTGAGCCTCCATCACCTCTAGTCTAGGATGCGTAACCATATAACCCTTAGTTATGAATTATTGTGATTTGGATTATGATCTATTAAAATCTTAGTTATGATTTGGTAATGATTTTGATTATATAAAATGTGTTAGTTATGACTTATATAAGATTAACTTATGACGTTTGTCATAATCAACTCCACAAATATCATACTTTACGTATGATACACACCCATTTAAAAATATGTACCATAACATTATCCCTAATCTATTATATTGTATTATAATTTATAGGGAAATTTATGCAAATAGTTCCTGTAGTTTACACGATGTGTCAATTTGGTCCCTCTAGTTTCAATTTGTTCGATTTTGCCTTTTAATTTAACGGATTGTATCATTTTAGTCCAATAAATAACGGTTGTTAAGTTAATTTAACGAAAAATCAAACAATGTGTCAATTTGATCCATGTATTTTTTACAATGTGTCAATTTAGTCCTCGTCAAAATCAAGAAAATTGAAACTACAGGAACCAAATTGACACATCGTTAAAGTACATGGACCAAATAGACACATTCTTTGACCTTCTGTTAAATTAACTTAACAACTATTATTTATTGGACTAAAATGATACAATCCGTTAAATTAAGGGGCAAAAGCGAGCAAATTAAAACTATATAGACCAAATTGACACATCGTATAAACTATAGTGACTATTTACATAATTTACCCTAATTAATACTACCTATCTATCTATTTACAGATTCAGTCACAATTTTACAAATGTGAGTGCTACATCTTTGACTCAGGTTTTATTTAATTTTGTGAATATTTTTGGAGAATTATAGGTTGATGGCGGAAAGATAAAAAAAAAAATAATCAATACATGAGAGGGTGCCAGTACAGCCTTTTATTTGTATTCCATCACAAATACACTTACACCCCTTATGTGTTGATAATTTTTTTTCTCCTTTTTCTCACTTGTATGTAATTTCCCCCAATATTTTTTTGTCTTGTTAGACTTCTGATATTAACAAATCACTTTTGGTGCGAACCATGATGATGTTCTGTAATGTTATTTTGTAATACCAAAATTATCACACAAAAAATTCAAAAGTGATTGAGAGTTTTAATTTTGAAATTTAAGGAGAAGCTCTAATAGTGGGACCCATCATGTGATGTGATGTGATATTTACGCTTGATTGTTTGCATTTTTTTTTTTTTCATTACCACATCACTAGAGCTTTAGTTTTAGAGCTCTTAATCACTAATAAAAAAAAATTAGGATTGATTTTCTCTCACGTTTAAATTTAAATTTGAGAATACTTGAGGAGTTTGTGAGGCCTACGACAGATCTCATTTCGATAATTTTAATCGTTCATTTTGTAAAGCCCTCAGTATATATCATTCATAAAAAAAAAATTAAGTTGATCCGATAATCAATAATATTATTATTTTATTATGAAAAATTTTATGGTACACACCCCTACAGAGGGTGTGTGTCATATGCTTCTTTAATTACGACCTTTGAGTCAATGGTTATTATGTTGTTAATTATGATACATTATAATATTAGTTATTGAAAAAACTAGAAATCCCCTAGATGTTGATTTGTGATTATGTACCAATTTTAAACAGAATATAACAATCCCAATCAAACAATAAAAGACAAATCGAGACAATGATTTTACATGAAAAAACCACAATTGGACACCTCCAACTGTGATTAAAAAACAACGGGCAACAGCCACAAAACAATCCACTAAGAAGATTTAAAGGAATTACACAGATATACTCTCAATTACCTAGCGAATCCACGTCTAATTGAACCAACCTCTATGTGCCTCTTCCAACCTCGTATTCACCTTGGAATTATCTTTACGATGAGCCACTCTAGAATCCACCGAAGAACAACTCTCTCTCTCTCTCTTATATATAACAAACAAAACCTTTGAAGTACTCTCTTTAAACCATGAGTTGAATGCTCAATAAAATATCAAATAAAACTAACAAAATATCCCTAGATATAAACCTTAAGAACCAAAAAGAAGATCTTGAGGAATTTCTCTAGTTTTGGGAGAAAACCAACTACTTATAGAAAATCCAAAGTAATCCTAATTTTGGAGAAAATCCAATTACTTATAGAAATTCAAAAGTAATCCTAGTTTTGGAAGAAAATCAACTTCTTAAAGAAATCTTTGTCAAACGGGATTGCCAATAATAAAACCTAACAATACTTTTGGAAGAAAATCAACTTCTTATAGAAATCCTTGTCAAACGGGATTGCCAATAAAAAAACCTAACAATCTCCCCCTTTGGCAATGCTGTGAAAAAACACACCTAACAAATAAAATCCTAGTCACCCCAACCCATTACAACCAACAAACACAAACGTCTTTCTCAAGATAAAGATCTACAAAATAGTTATTAGTGCCACAATCTCCAAAACAACTATTAGTCTCACAAGAGTATATGAAAAAGCAATAAACACATGGCTAGATTATCTTGAAGCATTTGAAGCATGAGATGGGAAACATGAATAAATGCAACTTGGAGATTTTAAGAACATGTAGCATGAAAACTTGAAAACTAAGACACATGCACCCGACACATGGCATGAATACATGAAATCCTAAGACACATGAAAAACAACTTTGATACCAATTGAAAAAAATTAGAAATCCCTTAGATGTTGATTTGTGATTATGTGTCAATTTTAAGCAGAATATAACAATCACAATCAAACAATAAAAGACAAATTGACACAACAATTTTATGTGGAAAAACCACAATTGGACATCTCCAACTGTGATTAAAAAATCACGGGCAACAGCCACAAAACAATCCACTAAGAAGATTTAAAGGAATTACACAGGTATACTCTCAATTACCTAGCGAATCCACGCCTAATTGAACCAACCTCTATGTGCCTCTTCCAATCCCGTCTTCACCTCGGAATTATCTTTACGATGAGCCACTCCAGAATCCACCGAAGCTTCAGGCTCGAATTCTTCAGAATCCACCGAAGAACAACTCTCTCTCTCTCTCTCTTGTATATAACAAACAAAACCTTTGATGTACTCTCTTTAAACCATTAGTTAAATACTCAATAAAACATCAAAAAAAACTAACAAAATATCCCCAGATATAAATCTTAAGAACCAAAAAGAAGATCTGGAGGAATTCCTCTAGTTTTGGGAGAAAACCAACTACTTATAGAAAATCCAAAGTAATCCTAATTTTGGAGGAAATTCAATTACTTATAGAAATTCAAAAGTAATCCTAGTTTTGAAAGATAATCAACTTCTTAAAGAAATCCTTGTCAAACGGGTTTGCCAATAATAAAACCTAATAGTTATGATCTAAGAATTATTTGGTTCTACTTTATGTGATGTTTAGCTCTAATTCTTTTTTTTTTTTTTTTTTAGTTATGACTATCATAGTATTGAGCTATGTCATTTGTGAATTAAACTCACAAATAACATAATTTGCATATGGTACACACCCTAGAGGGAAAGTGTATCATAGTATTTCCCTTTTATTATATTTATTTTTTAAAAAAACGAGACAACAAGTATATTTTTAGAAATAGACTATCTATTTTTTTAAACAAATATAATATAAAAAAAATACAATTATCGGATTGACTTAATTTTTTTTATAAATAAAATGGAAGATCCTATAAAATGAATGATTGGAACTCATAGTGAGCCCCATAAGCTCTTTAAAATCTCTCAAATTTAATAGTGTAACTTAAAAATTAGAGCAATGCTATACATAATTTAATTTCTTACCTTTTTTTGGTTGTCTCTAGACACAAGTAATGGAGCATACATTTACATATGAGATTCATTTACTTACAATTTTGAGTGAGAAAAAAAAAAGATTATATACAATATTTTTCTAAAAGTTATGATGGTTTTTGATAATACAGTTCGTTCTTGGTGGATGGGTCGGACTGATCCAAGTTCTTCTAGCTTAGATCCAAATGGTCAAGCCCACCAAGTGACCTGCAAACAAGTTCGACGGGGAATGGGGGAGTCCCCCAGCAAACCCTCCGATGAGCAAATTAGTAGAGGAAGTAGAGAACGTAGAGAGAGAGAGAGAGAGAGAGAGAGAGAGAGAGAGAGATAGGATATGGATGACTTACCTTTCATCTTGTCTTCGACGTTTACTTATATCCGTTGGTAATCATTTCGCTGTCTCTTCTGACCTGCCCTCCTCGCCGAAAGTCTATGCTGTAGCTTACCTTGTTCAGGGTGAGGGGGTCCTGTTCCAACAGGGAGGTGTTGTTGTAATAAATGTTGTGATGGGGTGCATTAATGGTGATGTCCAGTGGCAATAACTTTGTAGATTTTTGTCTGCTGATGTGGCTCGTCCTTCACCCGCCACGTGCGGAATGCCATTGGTTCTTCATGCCATGTTGGATTCCAACTGTTCTGGACTCCATCGGCTGGGTTATGTATTGGGCTCCAATTGATGGGCTTGGGTTGTTTATAGTGGTTCATGGCCTTTGTGGGCCTGTCCATGTCAATAGTCCCCCATTCCCGAGTGCAGCTTCAGTCCAACGAAGGGAATATTTATGAGGGAGATGAGTCCGGCCGGGATGGGCGACCGGGCTTGAGATGGTTCGACTGTGAAAGGGAGACCGAGCGGGAAGGCCGACCGTAGGGAGGGTTGATCGCGCGAAGGCCGAGCGGAAAGGAAGACCGTGAGGAGGGCTAACCGCGCGAAGGCTAAGCAGACGAGCCGACCGTGAGGTGGGCTGACCACGTGAAGGCCGAGCGGAAGGACCGACCGGGAAGATGGGCGACCGCGCGCAAAGGCCGAGCGGAAGGGCCGACCTTGAGGATGGGCGACCGCCCGAAGGCCGAGCAGACGAGCGACCGTGAGGTAGGCTGACCACGTGAAGGCCGAGCAGAAGGACCGACCGGGAAGAGGGGCGACCGCACGCGAAGGCTGAGTAGAAGAGCCGACCGTAAGGAGGGGTGACCGTGCGCGAAGGCCGAGCGAAAGGATGCAGGGCTCAAGAGGCGGCATGTGAAGTGATGACTTGAAGTGGAAAATAAAGGGTAAGGGGAGGAGACAATGCATCGTGGTCGTACACGTAGCAATATCTTGGGGGGTAGGTTAGGTGTTAGAGCAGAAATGAAACGATAGGTCATTATGGGTGTTGAAAAGGCAATTTTGGCGGTTGATTTGAAAAGTTTTCAAACTGGCGAAAATTAATTGGGATCCTTGGAACACAGGCAAACCGTGGGCTTTTGGCGTCATTCGATTCACCTACTTGTTTACAAAAACTCAAAACATCCCAAGTGTTAATTCCTTCGTTGCTCACGATACACCTTTGCAACACTTTTTTAATTTCCTTGCTCCTGCGTCAGAAGCGATTCGCAAACATACCATAGAAATGGCCCAAGAAAAAGCTGTGAATGTGAGGGTGGATCCACTTTGAGATGATGATGCAATGGAGCTGGCGGCGCAGTATAGGTCAGAAAGGATGGGGGCTCGTTGATACGACCCCATGGTTCCACTATGATAGCAGCTCCAAAGCCAATCAGCTAGGCAGAACCAAATCATTGGCACACGAAGGTTGACAAATCCACGATTACTGCGGTGGAGTTGGAGGCTATCCGTGAAAAATACCAGATCCCTGCGGAAGTGGAGTTATTGCTGCCGACATCAACGGAAAGGCCATCTAACGCCAGGCCAGGAGAGTTTTCACTTTATGAGGAAGCTCTAAAGGGTGGACTGAGGTTACCACTGCCGCAAGTGGTAGTGGATGTGCTCAACCGTTTGAAGGTAGCACCGGGGCAACTAATGCCCAATGTATGGAAGATCTTGCTGGCTTGTGCAAGTGCATGGTCGAAGGCGAATGGAGGGGAGGCCATGACAGTAGACGAATTCTTTGCATGCTATAAGGCCTCAGGGCAGTAGGAGACCTGGGCCACCCTACAGGCAGCGGTAGGGAAGGGTTTGGTGGCGGGGCTGCCAACGTCAATCAAAGGTTAGAGACCACGGTGGTTCTATGTGTTCACTAATGGAGGGGCTGGGGTGCGCACGATGTGGAGGGTGCCCACCAAATCTGTGGAGCCAAAATTAGGGGCAGCAGCAGAGGAGAGAATAAAGAAAGTGAAGGCCTGGAGGAAGAAGGAGGGAGCCAGGTGGGACGAACTCGTGCAACCCTCAGCCTTGTTTGTGGCAGGGTTGGGTCCTCAACCGAGCAGTAAAGATGTGGGGCGAGTTGAATTGGAGGCAAGGAGAAGAGCACAAGAGGCTGAGGATAGGGCCATACTAGCCAAAGCCACAAAATTTAAGGAGGCGCAGGAAGACCGACCTCCCCAGCCGATCGCGCGGGAGAGGGTCCGACAGCGCCCCAAGCTGCTGGGGGGAAGGACTTAAGCAGTTTTGTGCCGCGACCACCCCCAATTGATCCCGTGAAAGAACAGGCGAGAAAGGAGGGGAAGGTTCTGAAGAGGAAGAAGAAGAAGAGGAGTGCTCCTGAGGGGGCTCCAGATGCCCCTGGGTCAAAGAAGGCGAAGGTGGTGGAGGTCGCCCCAACAGTGGAGGTTGTGGAGGTCGCCCCAGCAGTGGTGGAAATCGTCCAAGGGGTTGAGAGGACTGCCCCCGGAGTGTAAGGAGAGGGTGTGGCGACTGGGGCTGAACCAAGTGAAGGGGACAAAACCCAAAAGGGTCCTGTGCCCCAAGGGGGTGTCGGTCTCACTACCGCAATCTACCACGCTCGGGCAGTGGCTGGGCAGTTGGAGGGAGAGGAGGGCCCAGCCAGGGCAGGTGCAGACTGCCTGGTAGCGATCGTGGAGGAAGCGTCCGTGCGTTCAGCAACTACCAGATTCAATGAGGCTGACCTACTAAGGGGGTTATACTCTGCCCAAATGGAGGTAACCACCTTAGCAGGGGCTCTGCTAAGAAAGGCGGGGGCTGCAAAGCTGAAGGCGGACGAGGTCAAGGCCCAGCTTGCTAAGTTGAAGGAGGAAAGCGCAAGTTGGGAGCGCGCCCACACCGATCTGTAAGCAATCAAGTTAGAGCTAGAGAACACACGCCGCCAGGTTGTGTCGCTCGAGTTCTAGCTTACTGGTGAGCAGAAGAAGGTGGAGGAGGCCCAAAGAGCCTGTGCCGTCACGGTCGAGCGGCATGAAGAGGCCATAAGCAGCAATGAAGAGCTGGTCAGGCAAAAAGATGAGGCAGATGTGAAAATTGGCGATCTGTAGAAGGAGTTGGAGGGCGAGAGTGCCAAGGCAGTGGAGGAGAGGGGGAGGCTTCAGAAGAAGTTGGAAGTAGAGAGGGCGAAGGCAACGGCGGAGAAGGAAAGCCTGAAGAATGAGGTGGAGGAGGAAAAGGCAAAGGCTGCGTCTGAAAGGGCAACCCTTCAGAAAGAGCTGGACAAAGAGAGGGCGAAAGCAGCTTCTGAGAGGGCGGCTTATCCCGATCTGTACGTCGCAGCAGTGGAGCAATTCAAAGGGTCTGCTGAATTTCAGATAGCAGTTGACGCTGCTGTTGCCAACAACCTGGCTAGGCAAGAAGCTAGGGGGGCGGGCCCATCGAGGATGACTGCTGGAGGCAGAATTGAAACATAAGTTATTGAGAGCTTCCAGCAGTCAGACTTTTATAAGCACGAAATGGCTGAGTACTGGGACAGTGGCTGGAAGATGTTCAAACGCAGAGCTGAAGAGCTGTTCCCAGACTTAGACCTTAGTATGTGTGACAATTGGCGAAGACGATGTGGCCCAAACCTCCCTGGACGAGGGTATTGAAGAAGAAGACCTCATCTCTAGTGAGGAGGATTAACTGAGGAAAAATGAGAAAGTGGCTGCGCACAGATATTGTTTTTGTTTTGTGTTTTTTTTTTTTTTTTTTTTGAAGTGATGTAATGAACTTGTGATGTTGAAGTGATGTAATGAACTTGTGTACACATTTGTGAATAAATAAGATTTCAGTTGTGTTTTCAGTCGATTGCTTTTGCTTGTGTATAAATCAGTGCGAACTAAATTCAGGAACTCCTTGATGCGTAATGAAATTGAACTTGTATGAAAGCTCATCGCAGAGTAAAGTAAAGAACTCCTTAATGCAGAGTTAAATTGGACTTATAATAAACACTCAATGCAGAGTAAAGTTGAACTTGTATAAGAACTCAATGCAGAGTAAAGTTGAACTCCTCAATGCAGAGTGAAATTTAAAATGTGATAAAATTATGTGCATGTACTTGCCACATTGCTGAAATGGATGAGAGTGGTTTATTTAAGTCATACTTGATGGGGGGAAATAATCTGATTAGTAGAGGAAAAATGTAAGAACGTCTTTGGAATTTGACTAAGTAAAGAGTGGGGCAAAAACTTCGACCTGGAATTGCAACTAAGTGTTGTACTAATGCCACAATTATGAAGTTTCACTGATGCTGCAAGTGACTCAGTCTAGTTGGGATTTGTGGTGCTTGGTCTAGGTGAGGATTGGTCTGACCGAGTGCATCGAGCTCAGTCTGGCTGAGGCTTTTGTGCTCCGTCTGGATGAGGCGTGTAGCGCTCAGTCGGGCTGAGGCGCTTGGATGCTCGGTCTGGACGAGGCTCAGAGTGCTCGGACTGGCTGAGGCTTTTGATGCTCAGTCGGGCTGAGGCTATTTGATGCTCGGTCTGGACGAGGCTTTTAATGCTCAGTCTGGACGAGGCTTTTAGTGCTTGGTCTGGACGAGGCTTTTAGTGCTCTGTCTGGATGAGACGTGTAGCGCTCAATCGGGCTGAGGCTTGTTGATGCTCAGTCTGGCTGAGGCTTTTAGTGCTCAGTCTGGATGAGGCGTGTAGCGCTCAGTCGAACTGAGGCTTGTTGATGCTCAGTCTAGCTGAGGCTTTTGGTGCTCAGTCTGGCTAAGGCTTTTGGTGCTCGGTCTGGCTGAGGCTTTTAGTGCTCTGTCTGGATGAGGCGTGTAGCGCTCAGTCGGGCTGAGGCTTGTTGATGCTCAGTCTGGCTGAGGCTTTTGGTGCTCAGTCTGGATGAGGCGTGTAGCGCTCAGTCGGGCTGAGGCTTGTTGATGCTCAGTCTGGCTGAGGCTTTTGGTGCTCAGTCTGGCTGAGGTTTTTAGTGCTCAGTCTAAACGAGGCTTTTAGTGCTCTGTCTGGATGAGGTGTGTAGTGCTCAGTCGGGCTGAGGCTTGTTGATGCTCAGTCTGGCTGAGGCTTTTGGTGCTCATTCTGGCTGAGGCTTTTAGTGCTCAGTCTGGATGAGGCATGTAGCGCTCAGTCGGGCTGAGGCTTTTGTGAGTGCTGTAACCAAAACGTCATTGAGACACCAGATAGATGACTGAGGTATATAAACGTCAAAAAGTTGCATTGCATGAGAAGATAACAAGAATGTTCAAGCGTGTGAATTTGTCGAAAAGAAAATACAATAACTGAACAATACAAAAGTAGCGGTTTATTGAAAGTAACGTTTCAGGTGTTCGGCGTTCCAAGGGTGCAGGAGGTCTCGACCTTCCAAATCCTGAAGTCGGTAAGTGCCTAGACGTGGTCTGGCTTTCACAATGTAAGGTCCCTCCCATTTGGCTGTGAATTTACCCTCAGTCGGATTCTTGGTGGCCAGAGTTGCTTCTCTCAAGACAAGGTCCCCAATAGCGAACTCCCTTAGTCGGACTTTGCGGTTGTAGTGTGTTCTCATTTTCTGTTGGTATGAGGCCATTCTAACAGCAGTGGTCTCCCTGAGTTCTTCAATTAGGTCCAGATCTGCCTGACGGAGTTCTTCGGTGAGTGCTGGATTCAGATGTAAAACCCTAGGGATAGGCAGACCGATTTCCACCGGAATAACCGCCTCAGCGCCATATGTTAGACGAAAAGGGTTTTCTCCAGTGGGAGTCCGAGCGGTGGTGCGGTACGCCCATAGCACATTCGGTAGTTCCTCAGCCCAAAGTCCTTTAGCAGCTTCAAGCTTAGTCTTGATGATCTTCAGGAGAGAACGGTTAGTGACCTCAACTTGGTCATTGGCTTGAGGATGACCGGGGAAGAGAAACATGGTTGAATCTAGAGGTCGGCGCAGAACTTCCTATACTTGGCGTTGTCGAATTGTTTGCCGTCATCGGAGACAATAGCCTGAGGGACGCCGAATCTACAAACGATCGACTGCCAGATGAACTTGGTTGTGTTCCGCTCGGTTATGGTCGCAAGGGGTTCTACCTCTACCCACTTGGTGAAGTAATCAATGGCTACAATCGCAAACTTAGTCTGGCCTCGGCCGGTGGGAAGTGGACCAACTAGGTCGATCCCCCATTTGGCGAACGGGTAGGGGCTGCAAAGTGTGATCAATTCAGTAGGAGGAGTATAGGGGATGTTGGCAAAGCACTGACACTTATCGCATTTGAGCACAAAATCAGTGGCATATTGATTGAGAGTTGGCCAGAAATAACCAGTACGGAGTATTTTGTGGGCTAAAGACCTGCCACCCGAATGGTTGCCACAAATTCCCTCATGGATTTCTTGCATTACATAGCTTGCTTGAGCCGAGTTGAGGCATCGCAAATATGGTCGTGAAAAGCCACGTTTGTACAAGACGCCACTGACCAAAACGTAGTTAGACGACCGAGCCCTGACCTTGGCGGCCTGCTGTTGGTCATCTGGGAGTTCTCCTGTTATCAAAAATAGGAAGATGTTGGATGCCTAGGGGATGGGTTCATTTTGGAGGAACTGCACTTCTTGTAGGTCGGGTGAGATGGCCAGGTGGGCTAGGTATTCGAGGCGGACTCCGTGGCTGAGGTCGGACTAGTCTGCAGAGGCCAACTGAGCCATCTCATCTACCTTGGAGTTTTCCGTCCGAGGTATGTGCTTGATGTGGAAGGTATTGAAGAGGGGAACAAGGGGGAGTGCCATATCCCTGTAAGCCCGCATTGTGTCCTCCTTGGCGTCGAATTCCCCCATAATCTGGCCGACGATGAGCCGAGTCATTGAATACCCGACAGGGTCGACACCAATGTCCTGGGCAAGGTGGAGTCCTGCTATCAATGCCTCATATTCGGCCTCATTGTTGCTGGTATCAAACAAGAAACGGAGAGCACATTTGAAATAGCCACCCTCCGGGGAGGTGAGGATGAGGCCAGCCCCACTACCTTCCTTGCGGGATGACCCGTCGACGTTGAGAGTCTAAGAATGGGGGTCTTCTGGCTCGATAGGAGTTGGTGGGGGTGGAGAGGCAGTGGTTGGGGTAGGGTTGGTGAATTCCAGGATGAAGTCTACTATGGCCTGTCCCTTGATTGCTGTTCGAGGGCAGTAGGAGATGTCAAACTGGCTGAGTTCTATTGACCACTGCATAAGTCTGCCGGAATGTTCTGGTTGCTGCATGACCTTCTTCAGGGGTTTGTCGGTGAGTACCACTATGGAATGGGCTTGGAAGTACGAACAGAGCCGTCTGGAAGTGGTGACCAAGGCTAGGGACAATTTTTCTAACAACAGGTAATTCTGCTCCGCTCCCCTGAGAGCTCGACTGATATAGTAGACCGGCCGTTGGACTGAGCCATCTTCCCTGATAAGAGCTGTACTGACTGCGGTGCTTGACACTGCTAAATAGAGGAAGAGAGGCTCGCCCGTAACTGCTTGTGAAAGGTGGGGAGGATTGGCCATGCATTGCTTTAACTGCTGAAAAGCCTCTTCGGATTCAGTTGTCCATTCAAAAGTCTGCCAAAGAACTTTGAAGAATGGTAGGCACTTATATGTTGCGCGGGAAATGAAGCGGTTGAGGGCCGCCACTCGGCTGGTGAGTCTTTGAACTTCTTTGACCGTTCTGGGTGACTGCATCTCAATCAGGGCCTTGATCTTCTCGGGGTTAGCTTCAATGCCGCATTGGCTGACCATAAAACCCAAAAACTTCCCAGGCCCTACGCCAAAGGCGCACTTCTTTGAGCTTCATTTAGTACTTGCGGAGGGTGGCGAAGGTTTCTCGCAGGTCGGTCAGATGATCAGTACAGAGTTTTCTCTTGACCAGCATGTCGTCGACGTATACTTCCATGTTTCGACCTATCTGATGATGGAAAATGGCATTGACCAACCGTTGGTAGGTGGCCCCAGCATTCTTTAGTCCGAACGGCATCACACGGTAGTAGTAAGTACCCCGGTCGATAATGAAGGAGGTATGTTCCTGGTCGGACGGGTGCATCAAGATTTGGTTGTACCCAGAAAAAGCGTCCATGAAGCTGAGCATCTGATGACCGGCTGTGGCGTCGACCAGCAGATCGATACGGGAAAAAAGATAGCTGTCTTTGGAGCAAGCTCAGTTTAGGTCGGAGTAATCGACACAGAGTCGCCATTTGCCATTGTTCTTGCGAACTAGGACCACGTTTGACAACCATTTATGGTAGTCTACGTTTGTGATGAATTGGGCCTCAAGGAGCTTATCGACCTTTGCTGCAATAAGAGTATTGCGCTCCGGATGGAAGATGCGCTACTTCTGGCAGTAGGGTTAGAAATGGGGTTCGATGCTGAGGCGATGGGTTATAAATGATGGGTCGGTACCTGGCATGTCTGAATGGGTCCAGGCAAATACGTCATTATGCTCAGTCAGGAGGGCAGTAAGGTCGGCCTTGGCTTGAAGGGATAATTGGCTGCCGATTTTGTCAGTTTTGGTTGGGTTGGTGGGATGGATAGGGACCTCGACGAGCTCCTCCACAAGTTCTCCTCTAACCAGCTTGTCCTCATCCCGGATGTCGAGTTCTTCGATGATCATTGCCTCCTTTAGCTTGACTTCTTTGAGTGAGGCAACATAACACTCCCTGGCCACGGTTTGCTCTCCTCTGACTGTTCCGACCCGAGATCGGCGGGAAACTTGATGGCAAGATGATAGGTGGATGTGACGGCTTGGAAGGCATTTAGAGCGGTGCGGCCGAGGATGATGTTGTAGGCCGATGGGCAATCGACCACAAGGAAGGTGAGCAACTTCGTGGTCTGCCGAGGGTATTCCCTGATCGTGATAGGGAGGTCGATGGAACCGATAGAGGTCACACGGTCGCCGGTGAAACTGATCAGAGGGGTTTGGAGAGGGGACAAACTTTCTTCCCCAATCTTGAGCTGGCGGAAGCAATTGAGGAAGATGATGTCTAAAGAGCTACTGTTGTCGATGAGAACTCGTCTGACCTTGTAGTTGGAGAGGATGGCAGAGATGACAAGGGGGTCATCATGTGGGTAACGGATGCCTGTATGTAGACACCCCATTTTTGACCGTCCTCAAGACTTGGACGTCACTAATTGAACACTCAGTGATCACCCTTGTTCGTGTTCGTTTTGAGTTCCCGGAGACCTCGGCTGCGCGCCTTGCCGCAGGATCTCTTAACTCGTTCGTTTAGTGTTTCGTTTTGCACCAAACACTTTTTGTTTCTGCCTTGGGAGGCAGGGAACGGCTTGTTGGCCATCCCCACACTCCACCGGCCTTCCCTTTACCTCACCGGCCATGCCTTGTTGCCACCGGCCATTGTTGCTTGTTATCAATGGCCGGTCGGCACTCTGTGTGGCCGGCCGGCCCCTTTTTTTGGCCGGTGATCTATTTTGCCGGCCGGTGACCCTTTTGCACCCCCCTCAGGCATGGTGCATGCCAGCTGTGCCAGCTGGCAGGCACATACCCCAATCCCCATGCACGGGGATGACCATTTTGAGCCTTTGACCCCCTTTTCCTTCTAGAAGGTTAGACCCTTTGGCCAAGCTTCTTGGGGAAGCTTGGCTAGCTGTCTTAGCTTCCTCTAGAAGCCTTGACTCCTTTGCACCCTTTGCCCCTTTTCATTTAGCTTCTTGAAGAAGCTTCAAGCCATTTTCCTTTGTCTATATAAGAACCCTTCTTCCTCCTTTATCTAGGGTTGGAGTTTTTGATCAAAAAAACCAGAGATACACATATATTTATCTGTCAAATATATTATCTCTCTATATTTCCCTCTCTCTCCTCCCTTGTGTGTGTTTTGTAGCCTAAAAGTGTATTTTTACCTTAGTTTTGCACTAACACACTACCACACCTTACTTCGACCTTGAGGGGCTTGGAGGGTTTGTTCTTGAGTTTTTGGACTGATTTTGATCAAAAGAAGAGGACTGCATTGGTTGTTCATCAAGGGTTCTTCAAAGGTAATCTCTTTACTTTAGATTCCCCAATCTTGCATTGTTTTTTTACCTATCTTGCATATTGTTTTAGACTTTGTGTATAACTAGAAAAAGTCTTATTTTTGCATGCTTGAGATCTCTCATTAAGGTTTCTTTGGCATTTGGGGTCGACCTTCCCCTCTTAGCTCCATTTTGGCCTCTTTTGGTACTCTTTTGTTAAGCCTTGCTTACCTTGGTGTGTTGGCCTTCTCACCACTGAAATCCAGTGGATTTTCAGTGGTGAGGAAGGAGGTTTGAGGTCTTGTATAGGGGAGGGACACCCCTTTCCCTTTTGTGCTTCATTTGTGCATTTTTTTGGTTCAATATGGTAACATGCATGTCTAGTTGTTTATGGCTACTTTTCAAAGGCTTTTGGGGTGTTTTGGGTCATATTATATCTCTGTTCAATTGTGGTTTGTTGGCCCTTAGCATGCATATTATACTTGCTTTATATTCCTCCATGTTGCCTAGGAATGCATCACACCATTAGACCACCATGCTATCATATTTTGGCCTTGCTTTGCGAAGTGCTTGGTCATATTTTTCCATGCTTAAGGTCTGTTGGCCACTGATTTGGTCATGTTTGACATGTTTGGTATAGTTGCTATGCATTGTGGCTTGTAAGCCTTGAGTGTGTGAGTCACTAACATGCCTAGTTTAGCTTATTATCATCATTTGGCATCATTTGATATCATATTTCAGTCCATGTAATATGGTTTTACATTGTCATTTGTGTCTCTTTCAATGCTTTGAAGTGTTGTAGTTTTGTGCCTTAAATGTTGGTCATTGTGTATGCTACCATGTTTAGACATTTGGGCTGCCATATCAATAGGTTTTGGGGTGTATTTTGGTGCATTGAAACTCTTTTTTTGGTTGAATAATCCATGCCATGAGTGGTCATGATAATGGTAGTAAAATGCCCCCTTTTATGCCTTAGTCTTAGGCCCTTTGGTTTGCATGTTGGCATGGACATTTGCCATCATTTAGGCCACTTTTGGCCACTGTTTTAGGGCATGGCCGAGCCCTCCCATTCCAGCCTAAGTCCATCCTTGTGCATGATTGCATGCTTGGCTCGTTACCTCTAGTTGCATGCTTGCATAATTGTCCATGCTTGCCTAGTATTTGCATCTTGTATGCTCTAGTATTTTGCATGCTTATCATGATAGATTGCATCACATTTGACATGTTTTGCATCTTAATCTCATATTGCATTCTTGAGCCATGTTTGTCTACATGCACTACATTGTTTGGTTTGGGGTGTCAAACCAAACTTGAGGGGCGAGGGGTGTTTGTACTTCAAGTGACAAAACATGTCTCAACCCTCGGTCGCCGAGGCCCTTGACTCTAAATATGATGGGGTCTTAGCATTCATTTATGTGTTGCATGCATTTTATATTGAATAGCAAGCTTGACTTCTTAGGCCATCATGCATAATTGATGGCCCGAGGGTCGAGGTTTATGCTTCCTTAAGTCCAATACATGATAGGAAACATGATCACGCTTACATTTGCTTGAAATTCCATGTCATACACTGTCTGTCCTTTGTTGCTGTCAAAAACCAGTTTCTGCAGAGAGTTTTGGCCGACCGGCCATACCGAGTGCCGACCGGCCAGTAATGTGTGGCCGATAACATTGAAAGCCAGCCGATGGACATTTGCCATGGCCAGTGGGCATTCCCTCTAGCCGATGATGTTTTGCAGTATGCAGGGAATATGTCCCAACACTTTGGTAGTTTTTAGAAAAGCAGGGCAGTGTAAACAGAGGCAGCAGTGGCATGGTACGGGTTTCTCGGGCAAGACGAACTCAAGCATGCATCAGTCCCGCATCCCGAGGCAGGGCTACGGCCACCTTCTTTCAGCGTTTATTTTTGTTAAATAATTAAGGGTCTGTAATATTTAATTAGCTAGGATTGTTGATTTGTTATTTGACCTGTATATTCTTTCGGATCCTCCAAGCGAGGGCAAATGTGTAATAAGTGTGCGTGAGTGTATGTATGTCTTCCAACCCCACGTCTTTCTTCCCTTTTATTACCTGCTTATGATGGTAGACTAGGGCATATTTAAATTAGCATACCTTATGCTACGCATGCGTGCATCCATGTATTTGTCTTGCATGCACCGGGCTCGGCGCATCATACTAACTGCATTTGTATTTCAATTCTGAAGTTGAATACATGTTAATTGCAGCATTTCATATGCCATCTCTATGATAGCCGAGCCGACTGTAGTTGCATCTTGTATGCGTTACATTAGCCATCTTAACATAAACTAGGATCATGCATATGAGTACTAACTAGTTTTTGTTTTGGTTCGAAGTACTAGGTGAGCTTTTATGTTTTAGAATATCGCATGCGTGTGAGTGTTGCCATAATTGCATGATTACCATGAAGCTAGATGCTTATATGATAAACTGCTTGAATGCCTGTGGGTGAAGGTTGGGTTACTTGAGTTGGGATAATTCATTGAAATCTGTATTTTAGCCTACTTGCGAGTAGCAAATTCCAAAACATTTTTTAAAACAAGATGGATATGCAATGCTTGTTTCCAAATTAGGCGATCTAGTCTATACTTGTTTGCTGTGCGCATAACGTAGTAATTCTAGGCTAATAACCGGAATAAGAGCATATAATGTTTTCAAAATAAGATATCACGGTTAGTAGAGGCCGATCTTTGATCGGGCGAGAGGGGGTGCTCATAGCTGACCTTCCCCAATCGTACCCAAGTTTCCGAGCCGAGGTAACTTTGGTGATGACGGACACGTGGCCTTTGGCACCGAGTCAGGGTTTCCTAAATTTTCCAAAATAAAATATTTTGGTGGCGACTCTGTATCTGGCAAAGCAGTCCATGTTTGGCACTTCTTTCAAAAAAAAATATATGTTTTTCTCAAAACGATTTGCTAGGTTTGGACTCTTTGGTTCAGATTTAGAACCGTGACAATTTGAGTCCGAACTGTAGTAGACCCGCAAAACGAACAAAACGGGAGTCATCCCCCCGGGGTGTTCGGGGACGTCTACACTGTACAATCGGCGTCCGTGAAAGTGATAGGTTCAGTCCACTATTTTGGCAGTTTAGAGGGTCGGTCCACTGTTGCCACTGCTTTGTCTGAGCCTTGCCTTATTTTTCTGAGTTCTGCCTTCTAAGCTGAACGGGATGGTCCCCCACAAGCAAGGCCTCCTGAGATAACTCTGATTTCTCCGACTGGCGGAAGGGGATTAACTGGAGGTCGAGGCTATTGCGGAGGGTGATCATGGCCTTGGTTTGGTGGAGCTGGCTGCCGGGGTAGGGTGCGCCGGCCATTGTTTCTGAGGGGCTCGGTTCTTTGCCTCTGCTGAGGGCGGGTTTCCGTGAACCGGCTAAGACGTCCTTGACGTATGAAAGTCTCGATCTGATCTTTGAGGTTAATGCACTCGTCAGTGTTATGGCCATGGTCCTGGTGGAAACGGCAACACTTGGACTGATCTTTCCGATGGGGAGGGGTTCGTGAAGGTAGAGGCCATTTGAGGGGGTAGTCCCGTTGGATCTGATTGAGGACATGTTCTATGGGAGAATTGAGGGGTGTGTACCGCTCGAACCGACTAGGCGGTCGGGCTAGCGCCCGGTCAGCTCGGGGGGGTCGGTCGTTATAGTGGGGTGTTTGGCTATTATACTGGGCGTTCCTAGGTTCCGAGTCTTTTCTCTTGTCTCTGGGGTTCGAGTTTTTAGTTATTAGGTCCTGCCGAGAGGCCAGTGAATCTTCAATATTCATGTATTTTTGGGCTTTGGAGAGTAGGGCTGCCATGGAGGTTGGGGGGGTTTTTTAAAAGGGAGAAAAAGAAATCAGACGACCGCAGACTGGCCATGAAAGCCGTGAGGATGACCTTGTCGTCGTTTTTCACTACTTGCAAGGCTTCGGTGTTGAAGCGGGTAACAAAGCTGCGTGGCGATTCCCCCTCGGTCTGACGAATGTTGAGGAGTTGGGTGGCTAGGCATCGCTGGCTCTGGGCTCCGATAAAATGGCTCAGGAAAGAGTCACTGAGGTGCTGGAAAGTGGAGATAGAGTCTGCTGGTAACTGACTGAACCACAGTCGAGCTGACCCCTTCAATGTCACGAGGAAAGCTCGACACATGATCTCGTCAGGGAAGGCATGGAGGATCATGAGGGTGCGGTAGGTCTCCAGATGGTCGACCGGGTCCGTCGTGCCGTCAAAAGAGTCAATGGTCGGCATTTTGAACTTGGCGGGCAGAGATTTGTCCTGGATGGAGGCAACAAATGGCGAGTTTGCGGTGGTAGAGGGCTTGTGCTGAATGTTTTGCATGACCCCTTGGAGTTGGAGCTTCATAGCTCGGAGTTCAGCGTCCTAGAGGGAAATGTTGTCACCATGGTCGGTCAGTGGAGGCTGGACACTGCTGGCTTCCCCTTCGGGGACTGGTACCACGACTGACGGGCGTAGGGGTGGAGGTGGTAAATTTATATATAGAGGAGGTTGTAAACCTTCTAGGTTGGATGGATGGGGTTGTGGAGCAGTGTGGCTCGGGGTTCTTTCTTGGTTGAGTGGAATATCTGGAGGTGGTGGTGGAGGCATGGGAAGGTTTCTTTGAAGTAAAGCATTTATTAGGGCCTGATTTTGCTCGGCCATACGGTTAATGCTATTGGTAAGCTCGATGAAATACTGAGGTGGGTTGTTTGGATTGGGACGGTCGGTTTGATGGTTGGCAACGTTATGGTGAGAAGCCATGGATCTAGTCGTGACCATACACCTTGATGGGTTGGAGAGAAAGGTTGTTGGGACAGGGTCTCCGGCGACAATGAGCACAACTGGCACACGGATAAGAGCCACTTCCCACAGACGACGCCAACTGATAATACAGTTTGTTTTTGGTGGATGGGTCGGACTGATCCAAGTTCTTCTAGCTTAGATCCAAACGGTCAAGCCCACCAAGTGACCTGCAAACAAGTTCGACGGGGAACGGGGTAGTCCCCCAGCGAACCCTCCGACGAGCAAATTGGTAGAGGAAGTAGAGAACGTAGAGAGAGAGAGAGAGATGGGATATAGATGACTTACCTTCCTTCTTGTCTTCGACGTTTGCTTATATCCGTTGGTTATCATTTCGCTGTCTCTTCCGACCTGCCCTCCTCGCCGAAAGTCTATGCTGTAGCTTACCTTGTGTAGACACCCCATTTTTGACCGTCCTCAAGACCTGGACGTCACCGCTTGAACACTCGGTGATTATCCATGTTCGTGTTCGTTTGGAGTTCCCGGAGTTCTCGGCTACACGCCTTGCCTCAGGACCTCCGAACTTGCCCGTTTTGTGTTTGGTTTTGCACCAAACACTTGTGCCTTGCCTTGGAAGGGCAGAGAATGCCTTGTGAGGCATCCCCACACACCACCGGCAGTGGCTAGAGGCCACCGGCTGGCTGGTGTTGCCATCGGCACTATATTGTGCCGGTCGGTAGTCAATTTTGTCAAAATGACAATTTTGCCCTGCCGACCTCTTGTCAGCTTGCTTTTGAGATATTTTTAAGCAACAGATCAAGATTTGCTTCCCCTCCATACACGTGTATAGAGGGATGAGCCTCTTGTTTGCTTAGTGGCTAAGCTTACAAAATTGTCTCCTCTATAAGAGGAGGCCTTGTCTTCTTGGCTGAGGGTTGGCCATTGGAGAGACAAAAAAACCAGAGCTCATATATCTCTATACACTTCCTCTCTCTATATCTTCCATCTCTCTCATCCTTGTGTGTGTGTTTTGGATCTATATAGTGTGTTTTGCCTTACTTTTACACCATTACACACACTATTACACCTAGCTCCGAGATTGAGGGACTTGGAGGTTTGTTTGTGGTGGTTTTGGACTGGATTTGATCATTAGAGGAGGGCTACATCACTTGTTCTTCAAGGAGTCTTCAAGGGTGAGCTAGTTACTTTAGTTTCCCCATTTTTGCAACTAGTTTTTGCCTATCTTGCTTTGTGTTTTTGGCTTTGTGTCCAACATAAAAAAGGCTTATATTTTCATGCTTAAGAACATTCATTAAGGGTATTTTGTGGTTTGAGTGAAAGCTCACCCTCTTAGGCCTTTGTTTTGGCCATTTTGTTGCCTTTTCTTAAGGTTTTATTTGCTTGGTGTTCTTGGTCTTCTCACCACTGAAAACCAGTGGGTTTTTAGTGGTGAGGGAGGTATTTTGAAGTCATAAATATGGGAGGGACACCCCTCTCCCCTTGGCCCCTTTCTTGTCTTTGTCCTTGGCTCACAAAGTAGCATGTATGCATACTTGCATTAGGCTTCATTTCAGAGTTTTTTTGGGTGTTTTGAATCATATATCATCTCTGTTTTTGGTTGTTTTTGTGGCCCTTGGCATGCTTCTTATACTTGCTTTGTAATGTTCTAGTTTGCCTAGAAATAAGCCATGAGTTTAGGCCATGTTTCTTGCATGAATGAGCCTCACTTCATGAAGATATTAACATCATTTTGCCATGTGTAAGGGCTGTTAGCCACTGTTTTTGCCATGTTTGGCATGTTTGGTGTTGTTATCTTGCTTGTTGACTTGCAAGCCTTGGGTGTGTGAGACCCTAGCATGTTTAGCCTACCTCGATCTTATGATTTGGCTTCATTTTAGATCACATTTTAGTCTCTATTCCGTGCCTATATGTCTCCGTTTATCACCTCTTCCATGTCTTGAAGTGTTGGTCTCTTATGCTTTAAAGAGGGTATTGTACATGCTTGCATGATTAATGCATTTTGGGGCTGCCATATCAAGGTTTGTGAGGGTATTTTTGCATGATGGAACTCTGTTTTTGCTTAAATAATTCATGCCATGATTGGTCTTAGTAGTGGTGGAAGGGTGCTCCCTTTTTGCGCCTTAATCTTAGGCCATTTGACTTGCATGTTTGCATGAGTATTGGTCACCATTTTGGGCATGCTTTGCCACTGTTTTGGGGAGATTTGAAGGCTGACCCATTGTAGTTAAATCCACCATTGCATGCTTGCCTCATGGTGGTTGCTTAATTGATTCATTAAGTGTTACTACATGTCATTCCCATTGCCTTAAGTGTCCATGTTTGCATTACACCTTGCATTTTGCATGCCTAGTATTGCACACTTAATATCACGTTGCATTGCATTTGGTATGCCTTGCATTTTCGCATTATTGTTGCATTGTTGAGCCTTGTTGCATACATGCATTCCATGTCTTGGTTTGGGGTGTCAAACCAAGTGTAAGGGTTGAGAGAAGTTCACACTACCAGTGGTGCAACTTATTTCAATTCTTGGTCACCAAGGCCCTTGACCAACACATGATAAGGCTTTGGTTTCATTTGTGTGTTTGCATACTGTAGACACCCCATTTTTGACCGACCTTAAGACTCAGACGTCACCGATTGAGCGCTCGGTGATGTTGCATACTGTGCTCGTTCAGAAGTCTCAGAGTCGCGGCGCCTCGCCTCCCGACTTCGAACCCTCTTCTACCTTGTCTCGGTTTGCCATAACCGGGCTCGGTTTTCTGCTTTTCTTTCCTAAGGGAAGGGTGGTCCCAGAGACTATCTCCGGTGGCCGTCAGGCTACTTTTTCGTGGGTGAGGCCATTTTTCCCATTTCGGTTTTTGAGCCGTTAGGCCGTGTGCCTCGGTTCGGGACCGCCCAACCATCTCCGATTTCTCTGATTTTTGGCATGCATCTCATTTACTCCCATTTAAGGGACACTGGGGGCTCAGAAACCCACTTCGCAGCCGAACACCACTTCCGGTGCCCGGCAGCCCATTTTTGGGATCCCGAACCACGCGGTTTTGGCCCCGAGCATTCATTTTGCATCGATGTCTGTTCATTTTTGGCAGAGACCTCTGTTTAGTCCTTCCGAGGGACACTGGGGCCCCCGATGCCCACTTCGTGGCCGTATGCCACTTTCGGTGCCTGTAACCGGTTTTCGGGACCCCAAACTGCCCGGTTTTGGTCCCGAGCATTCATTTTGCATCGGTTTTCTCTGATTTTTGGCAGGGACCTCTGTTTTGTCATTCCGAGGGACACTGGGGTCGTAGATACCCACTTCGCTGCTGAATACCACTTCCGGCACCCGCAGCTCATTTTCGGGATCCCGAATTGCTCGGTTTTGGCTCCGAGCGTTCATTTCTCATTAGTTTTTGTTCAAACTTGGCAGGTACCTCTGTTTCAACATCAGGAAGATCACTGGGGGGGGAGAAGCCAGCAATTATCCCAGATAACCAGTTTCGCTCCTCCGGAGCCCGTTTTTCTCACTTCCGGGCCAATGTTGAACACCCTAGGGGTATTTTCTTCCAACCAAAGCTACATATCTGTGATGTGGGCATCTAGGAGGACCCTAAGGGTTGGTGGTTGGCCAGAAATTCAGGGTTTCATTTTTGGGCCTCTCATTCAAGCTCTATGTTGTGGCTCCTGCTTCAGTGTTGCCAATTTCCGACCTTGGAACCTTGTTCTACACATCTTAGAGGACACAAAAAGTATATGGTCGGCCAGAAATTGTTGAGTTCATTTTTGAGCCTCTTCTTCAAGCTCTATGTTGTGACTTCGCTTGGCGTTGTCGATTCGACCACAGGACCTTATTCTACACACTTGGGAGGACACTCTGCATGGTGGTCGGCCAAAATCTTCACTTCAATTTTGTGCCATGGCGGCCACCAGAGGGGTAGTCGACAGTGGGGTGGCCGGCCGCCACCTCCCACAATTTACTGGGGCCACTTCTTGCTTTCCAAATGTCCCAATTTGTCCTGATATCTTCCAACATATCCCGGTATCCGGGATATTTCGGAGGGAAAGATTGGGTGCTTTCCTCCCCTTTACACCCTATTTCTTGTCTATTTAAAGGGCCCTCCCTTTGCTTAGGTTGGGAAAATTTGTCTTCAAGAACACTTCTCCAAAAACCTCCATTTCCTTAGCTTAAAACCTCAAAAAAGCTTCTAAGTCCCTAGGTCTTCTCTTCATCAACACCTAGCCTTACCATCCCTACTACCATTTCAGCAGCAAGGAGGTGTTCTTCAGAGGTCAAGAAGCAACAAATCAAAGCCAAGAATCAAAGAAAGACAAGTCTTCAAGGGTAAGTCTTCAAAACCAACTTTTAGGGCTTTTTCTTGATTCATTTCTATACTCTATTTGGTTGAGAATTGGGGCTCCGACCCCTACTGGTTTTGTGCTCATATTGAGCCCCTCTAAAACTTTGTAGAAGGGCTCAACTTCATTTGAGGCTTCTATGATATACTTGTTTCAATACCTAGCTTTTATGCCATTATCTTGCATGCTAGTTTAGGCCTATTTCCTTTTGTTTTTAGGGGTCCGACCCCTACTGGTTTTGTGCTCATTTTGAGCCCCTCTACAACATTGTAGAAGGGCTCAACTTCATTTGGCCATTGTATCCACCACTTCCTTCAAATTCCATCAAGTGTGCCCATTTTTGTATGCAACTTTTGACCTATTTCTATTTGTTTTTGGGACTTCGACCCCTACTGACTTTGGTCTTATTTTGATCCCCTTTACACATTTCATGAGGAAAATTTTGTCATTTGGTGCTTTCTTTGCATGACTCTTGTTATAGCCTCTTTTGAGCTCCATTTTTGCATGGAATTGTTAGCATGATTTTATTCTGATTTTGAGGATGTCATCTTCTGAAATTGTGCTTATTTTTAGCTCATCTTCATTGTTGTAGAAGAAAGTTTGTCCATTTGGGGTTTGCATATGTCACTTGTCTCAATACTCCTCTTTTGGCCACTAGCTTTGCATGCTATTGTTGATCTATCTATGCTTGCATTTTGGCCATGTTTGTTACTGAAAAATGCCATATTTGGGACTTCCTTGCTACTGTTCTTGCTTCCATGATCATATTTTGCATGTATGGCATGGCTATAGGCCATTTCGGGGCTTAATTTCACACTTTCGGGATGAATGCATGCTTCGAGTGTCATTTCGAATTGTTTCGGGGCTGTTTTCCCCTTTATTTAGGAGCTGAAATTCCATTGCCATGCTTGCATATCATTTCCCATGCCATTTTGTATCATTTTTGCATTGCCTCGGTTTGCGTGCCAATGGGCACGCACTTCGAGGCACCTCATTCTTATCATTAGGCGGCCGGCAATTATGTGAGCGCGGCTGAGGCTATCTCATGTTGGCATAAACCCAATTTGCATATTCTCGCTTCTTCATCATTGTTCCGATTTGCGTGTCCGCGACACGCTGCTTTCGAGGCAATTTTGTTTTTATCCGACGGCCTCCTATGTGAGTGAGCTGAGGCTCTCCCATGTTGGTGTAAGCCCATCGTTGCATTCCGTGCGCCATCTCGTCTCATTTTATCATCGCCTCGGTTTGTGTGTCCGCGGGCACGCATTTCGAGGCACTTCGGTTTTACCCGATTTTCATTCTTTCATCATCGCCTCGATTTGCGGCGCTACCAGGCACGCGTTTCGAGGCACTCCGGTTTTATCCGATTTTCATTCTTTTATCATCGCCTCGGTTTGCGTGCCTGTGTGCACGCATTTCGAGGCACTTCGATTTTCCCCGATTTGCATTTCAATCATCGCCTCGATTTGCGTGCCCGTGTGCACGCTTTTCAAGGCGTCTCATTTTCATCTCATTTTCATAGCATTGAGCATGCTAGGTTGTATATTAGTTGCATTTCATACATATCTTGCATTTTGCACGGGAAACGAGGCACGTTTCATACTCCGAGTAACGGAACGAGTCTCAATTCCCAAGTCACCGACACTCCGGATTACCCATGATGGAGTTAGGTTTTGTTGTAGCATTCATATGCATTCATCCCATATTGAGTTGTGCAATTCGATTCCTCGGCCATCATGCATCGATGTGCGTGATTGGTGGCACGAGGATCGAGGCATGCATATATTTGTGAAATACATTGCTATGCCCTTTTCCTGCTCTCTGTTGCAGCAAAATCAACAATCAACAACTTTTCGGAGGCTGGCACGCATTTCGAGAAAATTGCAAATAGAGGCTAATCAGGGCATCCCAGTGGATTTCTGCGCCAAGCAGCCCAGCATATACCATTCATCAGGAGCAAGGCAGTCCCTGGCTTGCATGCCAGTTTTACTTTTCTGTAATTAATTTGTTAATTAATTAGAAATCAGATATTTATTCTGTATATTCTTTTTATTGATTGTATTATTATTTTATTCGGACCCTCGCGATGAGGGCAAAATTGTAATAAGGGTGTGTGAGTGTGATGTATGTCTTCCAACCCCATTTCTTTCTCCCTTTTATTTATCCGCTTTGGATGGTTAGATATAGGGCATATTTCAATTAGCATACAAGATGACAAAGATGTTTGCATCATTCATGCTTTTGCACGCATAGACTCGGCGCATCATACAAATCAGATTCAGATTTCAATTCCAAGTTGAGTACTTGATAGCTGTAGCATTTCATATACCATGCTTAGAATAGCCAAGCCCGCTATAGTTGCATTTTGCATGTGTTGCATTAGGCATTTCTGTATATTTTTAGGATCATGCATGATTTCTAATCAGCTTTTGTTTTGGCTTGGAGTACTGTAAGTTTTACGCTTTAGCATCCTTGCATGCGTGTGAGTGTTGCCATGATAGCATGCTTACCATGAGGCTACATGCTTATGTGATATAACTGCCTTGAATGCCTGTGGGTGGAGGTTGAGTTATCTGAATTGGAGCAATTCATCAATTGTTTGTTAAACCCACTAGATTGTGGCAAAATCAGATTTTAAGCCTACTGCGGGTAGCAAACCATCTTTCACAAACAAACATGAGATGTTTAGTTCCAATTCAAAGATTCATCTATACTTGTTTGTCATGAGCATCACATAGTAACCTAGGCTAATAATCGAATAAGAACTCACAAAGTTTTCAAAAACAGATATCATGGTTAGTAGAGGCCGGTCTTTGACGGGCGAGAGGGGTGCTCACGATGTGACCTTCCTAATCGTACCCAAGTTCCCGAGCCAACTTTGGTGATGACGGACACGTGGCCTTTCGACCGAGTCGTGGTTTCCTAAATTTCCCATTTTAAAATATTTAGGTGGCGACTCGTTATCCGCAAAGTCCATGTTTGGCACTTCTTTCAAAAAATCTGTTTTCTCAAAACGATTTGCCGGATTTGGACTCTTTGGTTCGAGATTTAGAACCGCAACAAAAATCGAGTCCGAACTGTAGCGAGGTCCCCCGCGGGCGTTGTTACACATACATTTTTACATTAAAATGCAAACTTAGTTCCTTAGGCTATCATGCACCAAGATGCATAATTGATGGCCCAAGAACCAAGGGTCATGCTTCCTTGAGTCCCACGCATGATAGGAAACATTGGCCATGCATAAATTTGCTCTAAAATCCATATCATGCAATCGCTTGCTCTGTTGTCAAAACTGTCCTCTGCAGGAATTTTGTGCCGACCGGCAGTATAGAGTGCCGACCGGCACTTTATGAACAGCCGATAACTCCAAATGCAGCCGATGGCCACACCCTTTAGCCGGTGGTGTTCCCCTTCAGCCGGTGGTGATCTTCAGTGTATGTAGAAGGTGTTCTGAGATTTTGGCAGTTTTCAGAAAGACAGGACAGCGAAAACAGAGGCAACAGTGGCATGGTGCAGACTTTCCGGGCAAGTCGGATTCGAGCATGCATCATTCGCGCATCCCGAGGCAGGGCCGAGGCCCCTCTTTTTTTTTTGTTGAATATTGAATTTAATTTGATAATTAGAAATTTTGTAATAATTTATTTATTCTGTATTCGGACTGTATTATTTGGGACTGTATATTCTTTTGGTCCCTCCGTGTGAGGGCGTATTTGTAATAAGTGTGGGTGAGTGTGTGTATGTCTTCCAACCCCCATTTCTTTCTTCCCTTTTATTTACCTGCTTTTAATGGTTAGTATTAGGGCACGTTTATTTTAGCATACCTTATGCTATGCATGCGTGCATCCATGCATTTATTGACATGCATCGGGCTCGGTACATCATACAAACTGTATTGTATTTTCAATTCCAAATTGAAAACGTGCATCGAATAAAGTGCATTTCACATGCCATCTTTAGGGTTAGCCAAGCCTACTCTAAATTGCATCCTTGCCTGTGTTGCATTAGCCACTTAACATGACCTAGGGACATGCATGTCTGCTAACTAGTTTCTTGTTTTGGCACGGAATACGATATAAGTATTTACGCTTTAGCATACCACATGCGTGTGAATGTTGCCATGACAGTATACTTACCATGTGGCTAGATGCTTATATGAGATAAACTGTTTGAATGCCTGTGGGTGGAGGTTGGATTGCTTGAGTTGGAATAACTCGTTGAAATCCATGTTTTAGCCTACTTGCGAGTAGCAAATTCCAAAGCATTTTCAAAACAAACGGATATGCAATGTTTGTTTCCAAATTAGGCGATCTAGTCTATACTTGTTTGCTGTGCGGATAACATAGTAATTCTAGGCTAATAATCGGAATAAGAGCATGTAATGTTTTCAAAATCGAATATCACGGTTAGTAGAGGCCGGTCTTCGGACCGGGCGAAAGGGGGTGCTCATAGCTGACCTTCCCCGATCGTACCCAAGCTCCCGAGTCAAGACCATTTTGGTGATGATGGACACGTGGCCTTCGGTACCGAGTCAAGGTTTCCTAAATTTCCCATTTTAAAATATTTAGGTGGCGACTCTGTATCTGGCAAAGCAGTCCATGTTTGGCACTACTTTTCAAAAATCTGTTTTCTCAAACGATTTGCCAAAGTTGGACTCTTTGGTTCAGATTTAGAACCGCAACAAACGAAGGGGAGTCCGAACTGTAGCGAGGTCCCCCGTGGGCTTGTTACACCTTGTTCAAGGTAAGGGGGTCCTGTTCCGACGGGGAGATGCTGTCGTAATAAATGCTGTGATGGGGTGCATTAATGGTGATGTGCAGTGGCAATAACTTTGCAGATCTTTATCTGCTGATGTGGCTCGTCCTTCACCCGCCACGTGCCGGAATGCCATTGGTTCTTTATGCCATGTTGGATTCCAACTATTCTGGACTCCATCGGCTGGGTTATGTATTGGGCTCCGATTGATGGGCTTGGGTTGTTTATAGTGGTTCATGGCCTTTGTGGACCTGTCCATGTCAGTTTTGACAAACAAAAACACTCGAATCCACTCTTACCCACTTGATAACCACTACATCTCTCTCTACACAACAATAAATTTGTTCACCTATTAGACACCTTTTTATTGATGGATGAGTGGAGTCGTCTTTAGTGAAATTATGATGTACTTAGAAGCTCCCTTCAAATTAAGATACAAATCCCTCAATCAATGAGAACCGACTATGAAACCACAGAACTTTTCTCTATCTAGGTAATATATATATATATTGCGGGGTCCACCAAGATGAGTTGGCCACCCCCAACTCATTCATAAAGTCTGTCCTGACAGATTATTTTTAGTCCAATTTTGAGAAAGCACATGACATTTCTCTTTATTAAAAGACTCACGAAAATTTTCTCTCAAAAAAAAAAAAAAAAAAGACTCACGAAAATAATTTTTATTTTAAACAATCAGTTGTGATTCAGAGCTCGAATGAGCTGCCCCGAATCTGCCCCGAAACGAAAACGACGTTGTTTTCATCGTTTTTTTTTTTTTCAGAAGAGAAGAGGAAGAAAATCAGAGGAGGGAGGATGGAGGAGGAGGAGGAAGGAGGGGAGGGAATGGGGCCCAATTATTAGGGTTGGAGGCGAAGGCGGGGGATCGGAGGCACGATCGGGCGGGCGGAGGCGATGATCTGCGGGCTGCGACGGCGGGCGGAGGTGACGAACGAGCTGCGACGAGGACGGCGGGCGGAGGCGACGAGCTCCTCTTCCCTCTCTTCTCTCCCTCTCCCTCTCCCTCTCCCTCCTCTGCAACTCAGAGGTTGAAAATGGAGGTCGAAAATCGAAGAAAAAAAAAAGAAAAAAAAAAATATAGCCTAATGCCCAAAACGACGTCGTTTTGGGCATTAGGGGCATTCAGGGTACAAAAAATTCGAGGAACAAATCTTTATTCTTTAAACAATATTGTTTAGCATCTAGTCTCACACAAGTCAGAAATACAGAACTTGTAGCCAAATCTCTCTACAATAAATAAAGTACAATAAGAATAACTCATAATAAGAATAAGAATTTTTTTTTTATTATTTTTTAGGTGGCCAAGGTTTATTTCACATGGAAATTGCTATGGATCCCAAATAAATTACCAAATTTTCTACCAAACTTCTCATATGGTGTGAGATCCAGATGTTTGGTAGAAAATTTGGTAATTTATTTGGAGTCCCTAGCATGACTCATTTCACATTTCAGGTGCTTGTAACAAACAATATTGCAAAATTCTTGAATAAACATCTCATTTTTTCATAGTAAATTTTTTAAAATTTAATTAGTTTAAAAATAAAAATGAAAAAGAATCATTAGACAAAAAAATAAATAAATAAAATAAAATAAAATAAAAAGATGAAGAAGAAGAAGAAGAACAAAGAAAGATAAGAAAAAATTGAAGATTCTCGAGCCTATTAAAAACTAGAGTAATCATGAAAAATTTTATGAAACATTTCATGATATTTTTTACATAACCCCTAGCATTACTCATTTTTTATTTTTTATTTTTAATGTTTAATATGCAAGATTTGGTTGATAAATAGGTTTAAATATTTTGTAAGGCCTCCAATGTATATAATCCATAAAAAGAATTAGGTCGATCTGATTATATTTCATTTCATCGTATTTGTCTCCAAAAAAATAGCTGATCTATTTTTAAAAACACACTTGTCATTTTTTATTTTTTTTTTTCCTGAGATAAATATGATAAAATGAAAATGTTAGAATGATCAAATCAATCTAATTTTTTTCATATATGATATACACAAATGATCCTACAAAATAAATGGGTCAGATCATCAAAACACAATCCTATGTAAGTGCCACGAGGCTAAATATGATGTTCAAATTTAGAGGGGGGGAAAAAAAAAAAAAAATTCACCCTTTGGTTATATACCTAAAACCAAGCACACCCCCTCCCACCATTCCTCATTGGCCACCAACCACCACTCTCCATGGCCATCATCTCCAAAATCGGCCACCACACCTCACCACCAGAGCTAACCCATAAAAACCACCACATCTCCCTGCCCAACGACCATTTAAATGATATATCATGCGGTATGAATTAAACAATACAAGCAGATTCTAGAGTTGCCGAGTGAGTGGATTTGAGTGAATCAAAATAAATGATGCATTAAAAAAATTCCACTCAAATTCGATTATTTAATAAATGTTAAGTAGATTAGGTCAAATTAAGTATAGGTTAAACAAATCAATTCGATGAACTCGTTTACTTTATTAACAT
Source organism: Camellia lanceoleosa (assembly GCA_025200525.1). Classification (NCBI taxonomy): domain Eukaryota; kingdom Viridiplantae; phylum Streptophyta; class Magnoliopsida; order Ericales; family Theaceae; genus Camellia; species Camellia lanceoleosa. The sequence continues at coordinate 31,700,275 of CM045759.1, forward strand.
CTTTCACTAATGATGGTATGGTAGTAGATGATGGCATCTTAAAAAATTCCTTTTATTATTATGATGGATAATTAAAAATTATAAATATAATATATGTTGTAATTTGTCTATTAATAGTTAATATAGCAATAAGTCCAAGTGTCCAGAGTATTTAATATACAATAAGACACAGATATCTTAAAAGAAGTGGGATCTACGTGACATGGGACTCATCCTTTTTGAGACATATGTGTCTCCTTTTGTGTTTGGTTTCTGTATTTCTAACATTTGTGGACTTCACTCGTTGTAAGATATTTGCGTCTTATTCCATGTCTATTCTGTGTTTCTAACATTATAGTGGCTCAAACTTCAGTAATTCATCTAAAGGAGCAGCGTTGTGTTCAAGGGCTTCTTTAAATTTTTTCAAGCACTTATTAAAAAGATGTTTGGGATGTTGATTTTTTAGCTAAAATAGCTAAAAAGTCAAAACACTTAATCACATCACCCTCTCTACTTTTTACACATCTTTTCATAAAAAATCAAAAAGTCAATTAAAATAGTCACATCCCAAACGAGCTCTAAGGACTTGCCACTAGGGTTACAAACTAATCAAGTTAAGTTGAGTTTTGCAAGACTCGAGCTGAAAGCGTTTGTTTATCAAACTCAATTATTCAACTCGAGTTTGGCCCAATAACTAATCAAGTTCAAGTTTGGCTTGTCTAATTAAATTAATCAAACTCAAGCTCAGCTCAAATCGATAATAATATATTTATTATATAATTTAAATAAAAATAAATGAATTGAGTTTATTCGAATTCAAACTCGGCTTGCTTACTAAATAAGCCTAAAAGTCATACTCAGGACTTCTATTTGTTACTTAATGAGTTGAGCCAAATCGAGCCTTTAACAAGTCGAGCCAAGCTCATGAACAACTCAATTTGTTTACAATCCTATTCGCCCCCACCCATTCCAACCCGCATAAGTAAGTGGGTAAATCAATATTACCTGATTACGACCCGTGCAAGCCGATATGGGCAGGTTGGATTGAGGTTGCCAGCTCTACTAGATCCTCCCATGAACTCATTGGTAAAATCCATACACTCTTATATAGAATTTGGGCATGAATTTCTGAAAGCCCCAATAGATTTTGGGGCAAAATTTATTTTTACTTCCTATTATATAGGTTCGGAGTGTTTTACCCACTAGTTAAAAAATAGTCACTTATTCTATATGTGATTTTAGTTTAAATTGCAGAACTAACTTTGTTAATAATAGTTATAAAGAGGCAATTATACCCTTTATTGTCTTTCTTTATATCTCATTGTCTTTATAAATAAATAAATAACTGCAAAACAAGGAGTACCAATTAAGAAACGTGATTTTTTTCCTAATTTCAAATCTAATTTTTACATTTTTAGCATAATTCCTAATTAAATGACATATTAGATCAAATATTAATTAACCTTTTTCTTTTCTTTTCTTTTCTTTTCTTTTCTTTTCTTATGTGGTGTTTTGGTTTGGGAAAATTCTAAATGGGGTGTGTATCATATATTACAACTTGTATAGTCTTTGGTTATGACATTGGAGTGTCGGTTATGATTTAGTTATACATATTATGATATTAGTTTTTCTTCTTTTTTTTTTTTTTTTTTTTTTTTTTTTGATCTGCTAAAAAATAACTTTATTGATAAATCGCAAAGTACATCATACAAGGATTACATTAATAAAGGGAAGGAAGGTGAGAGTGCAAAAAATATCATAATAAACACATCCATCCTGATTATGTTGACACCAATATACAAACTCAATGATATGCTAACATCACACTAGGATTGATGAGAAACTAACAAAGAAAATCAAAATTACAACAACCACTCTGGCTGCCTTGTTTTCAGCCACACAAACCAGAGCAAAAAATAGCTAATCTTGACAGCAGCCACCCAATAACATAAGCAAGGTCACCAAAGCAGACTTCATTTGTCTCAGGTTACAAAGTCATTGACTGAAAAATGTGTCATCTTATTAGAAGACTTAATCCAAAGAGCAACTCTAATGTTGAGAAGTTCACATACTTCATTAAAACTGGGATTGCAACCATTAAATACACACTTATTTCTGTAGTTCCAAATGAACCAAAGTATTGCAAGGGGTATGGCTCTCTAGATTTTCCTTTCAACTTTTCTCAAATTGTCACCAGCCCACCACTAGAGTAACTTATGGGATTAGTTATGACTCATTGTGATATTGGTTATTGAGAGGGAGATTTATGCCCAACAGAGACCAAGCCAAACCAACACAGAGTATGGTGTTGGGCCAAATTGAACCAACATAGAACGTGGTGCCAGGCTGGGCCGAGCTATTCCTGGCATCGCGGTTGTAAGAGCCATGTAGGGCCAGACGTCAGCCGAGCTAACAATGGTTTAGACCAGGCGCATAGGAAAAGCAACACGCCTTAGGACCACGACATATGGCCGAGATAACAAACGGTGTGTCTATGGTTGACCGGCTTGAAATGATGTAGTTAAGGCTTTGGCTGAGCGTGGTTTGCATTCAGAGACCGGCACGATTTAGCTCGACATCAATGAGATCAAAGTTAGTGGTGTTGATTATCAAATTTGTGATTTTGATAGCAATGGATTGAATGGTGTTGTCCAGTCTCGTAGGGCCTATCATCGGTTCTATTTTAATAATTTGAACAGTTTATCATAAAAAATAAAAAAATAAATAGGTTGATTCGATATATTAGCCTATTCAATTTTTATTTTTATCTACTCCCACCCCTCCTAAAAAAAAAAAAAGAAAAAAGATAAGTGTGTTTTTAAAAATAGACTATTCATATTTTTTGTGACAAACACAATAAATAAAACATATTACAATTGTCATATCAAATTATTTATTTATTTATTTATTTTTATTAAAATAGGGCTCGTGGTGGATCTAGCGAGGCCATATAGTAACCTTTTAGTCCATATCTGGACTGAAGGCAAGCCAAGCACTATGCAAATTGAGAGATGCTATATCCCACCATTTTTATGACCCCTAATAGTGCACTAATGACTAGGCACAATGATGTGGCGATGATATGGAATAAAATAATATTTTTTTTATAGATGACATGGATTTTTTTAATAATCACAATAACAATATTTGAAATTAAAATACAACATACTAATTATTTGGAAAAATACCTTAAGATTTTGCTTTTTCATACCCACCTTGTTTCGTCTACTGCGAATATTTTTCAAGCCTTTCAACGAGTAGAAAGCATAATCTCTCACTCTCTGTGAATATTACTTCTGCTTGTATCACTACTCTCAGATCTCTAGAAAATCAAAGACAGTAGACAAAGTGTATATAAAAATGGAAAACTGTTATTGAATATTTGAAAAGTTACAGCGATTACAAGAAAGTTAGGGAGAACACTCTTACTCACTTATAAGACTCTGTTTCTTGACTGTACTTCTACAAAATGCAGCTACACCCTTTTATAGACAAAGAATGGACTTCAACTTCGGAATTGAATTGCATAAAATTAAAAGATAAGGTTCTTGTTGATAAGAAACCTTTTACATTCTGATTTATTGAAACTAACAACTTAGTAATGGTATCTCCACCACTTTGGTTTTTTCCAGCATATGACTCATTTGTCTTCATTCACCATGTGATCTACTTTCTTGTGTCTCCTTAGATGTGTCTGTCATGTGAGTTTTTTGTTTGGCTTCTTCTATTGTGTGAGCCTTGCTTAGCTTTGTTTTCCATGTGACTTGTCTGAAGGATTTTTTTTCCTTTTTTGGCTTAATTTGCCATGTGAATTTCTGCCTATTTTTTAGAAATACAGAGGTCCATGTTTTGCATTGATTCAAAGTGAATTTGGGCTCTTCTCTTGATTTTGTAGAGTTCTCAAACAGCTGCAGAGATGTCTGGTGATTCAATTATCTCTTCTTGAAGCATCTTGAGTATTTCCTTTGTGTTGTCTTCTCCTAGTTTAGATGGCTTAATGAAGGCTTTTTCGCTTTTTACCACCACAACTCTCCTTATATGACAATTGATTGCTCGTTTTGAATGTTGGAGAAGAGTTTCCAATGTATTAAGGAAAAATAAGAACCTATCAATTTTGTCAATGATAAGATCATATCCTTTCCATGATCTTTTGTTTTTCCCATGGTAAAAAGGATTTTGACAGGTTACCAAGTACAAATACCAAATCTGATATGGTTGATAAAACTGAGTTTCAGTTCTTTCAGCCAAAGTAAACACGATTTGTAAGCATGGGGCTTGCTTCCATTATTATAATGGCATATTTAATTGTTGCTAAAAATTCGTTTAAGAGCTAAAAATCTTCTCTATCAATTTTCACAAAATCAACAATTTTAAGTTCAATCTAGTGCATATTAATTTTATCCATGGATAACTTAAGACTTGGCAAATCATAATCACAGTGTAAGAATTCTTCTAAATGTGACATACGAAGTATTTCTTCGTGTTAATCTCGCTTTTTGACAATTTGTTTAATTTTTTTAGTTAGCTCTTTTGGAGAGAGAAAAATAGAACTTTTCTATTTCTTTTAAAACATTTTTCTTTTTCCTCTTTCTTCTATCATTTTTTCATCATTGCGGATGATGTTAAGTTCCTTTCTAGATACCCAACATAATCAATAAGACTATTAATAATTCTATGCACATCTTTTCGTTTATCATTGTGTAGAGCAGATCAAAATTCTTTGAAAAGCTTGCTTTCTGGTGCTAATCCAGGGTTATAAAATGGTTTTTCGATTATAGCAAGGAGTTCTGCTATACCTATGTCTTCGAGTTTGGCGAGTTCGGAGGTTATCTCACCCTTTCGCTTCTTTGATGATTATCTTTTTAAGAATCTCTTCGAATTTTTTGTTTAAAAGTCAAATTTCTTCGTTTTGCTATTGCAATTTCAATTATGCATGCTTTGTTAGCTGAAGCATTTTTTGAATCTTTCCACCAATAGTTGTCAACTTCATGTCCTTGTTTGTTGCAGTTCCAACAAAATACCATGGGTTTTTTACCCTTTGTGAGTTGAAGTTGTGATTTCCTACACATAAAACTCATAAAACTTAATTCCCTAGTTAGAGAACTTCAATGGAATTTTTCTCAAAATAAATATATTCAATATCAAAACTAAAATAATGAAACCAAACCATTGTTGTCATTTGTGTAATCTATTTTGACTTACATCTCGTAATCTTTTTTAGAAAAGTTTTAAAACACTTATTATCTGTTCTAATAATGAAATGTTTAGATACTAAGGTAATATAAAAAAAATCTTTTATACCATTTTTTATAATAAGAAATTCTTTTTCATTTATGTAATATCTTGTTTCGACATCTTTGAAACTACTACTCTAATATCCACATATATATTCTTTAGATTTATTAAGAGGTATTGATTTTAATACTGCTTCCCAATTATTCTCATAGGCATCTGTTTCTAAGATTAATTTATCTCCTTGATTAGGTAGACTCAATTTAGGAATATTTTTTTTACTATCTTCTTGATATTGGATACGTTTTTAGTATCTTCTTAATTCCAACTCAAATTTCCTTTTCTAAGATTTTTTGCTTAATGGATTTACTAATTCAAATAAGTTTGGAATAAACTTTCTGGTATAGTTAATTATTTCCAAAAATCGTTGAAGTTGTTTGATATCTCCTATCTCTTCAGGAAACTCTGTGACTTTTTCAAAAATATGATATTGTAAAACAACTTTTTTTGTTGTCATCAATAACTAATCCCAAAAATTTTATGGAATTCTTTTCCCTCTCAAATTTTTTTTTTTTTTAGATAGCACTAATCCATGATCTATGAATTCTTGAGCTATTATTTTGAGATAATTTTGATATTCCTCTTTAATTTTAGAGAACACTATAAAATATCATCTACATATACCATATGTAACGCCCCAAATTAATTACAATAATTCCATTCCAAACAACTAATACCAAATAACATAATCGAAATGATAAGGTTTCATTAATTAGAATTGATATACAAAATGTGACACATGCGATATACACTCATAAATAGCTCATCCTGAATCTACAGCATGTATTGCAAACAGTAAAAAGTAATGAAAGCTACACAAATATACATTTGCCCTAAAGGCTTAAATATTCCCAAATTTTTGCTTGGTTACAACAAAAATGAGTCTAGCTCAATACATTTAAGCCCTTGGCTATACAAAATAAATACACAAAAAGAAGCTCTTCCTCCAAATCCCTCCAAGCTACTATCTCGGTGGAGGCATATCACTGATACCTGAAAATAGTTTTTCCCAAATAGGGTGAGCCAAAACCCAGTAGAAACAATCCAATACAATGTATGAATCTTAACAAAAATATAGGTATAATATACATAACCACTGTTCAAGATAAAATCATTTATAACTTTTTCACAAGACCATGCCATGCCAAGCTTTATATCTCAATTCATTATCCATTCACTATTTAATTCAGACAACCAAACTGGGGGTACAACTCAGTGGGTCTTTGACCAACACAACCATTATACAAATACTTCCATTTTGCCATTTTACAGATATTTCGTCCGCGGGAACCGGCACCCATGTATACATACGATTTCAGGGACTTTCACCCTGGACACACAGGCCAACTTAATTCAATAAAGTCCATCCCATTTCTTCTCCCAAACATGGAGTACACCCCATTTCTTCTCCCACACATCATACATTTACAATGTATTAAAACATAGTCATATTCAATGACAATGGATAAGAGATTAGTTTTAATTCACCTAATCCTCATGCAATTTATACAATAATCATAACTATCCTCCACCGATAGCCCAAAATAGATATACAATCTTCAAGACAAATAAATTATCCAAATTTCCATAGATGAAATGTAATACATATCCAACTCCACCATTTATATAAACATTCATCCAATCTCACAATTTCATTACTAATTCCAATTATTTATACAAAATAATTAATTGAAACAATTTAGGGAAAAACTCTCTCTTCTTCCAAATTCATTCCAAGGATCAAATTCAACAAATTAATCCCTCCACTACCTCATATCTACTCCCACAACCATTCTTAATACAAACATTTGAAAACCCCTCTTTTGATTTTAAACCGAAACCCTAGGTTTGTTCAAAATCAACCCAAATTCCAATATTCTTCACACACTAACAAATAACTTAGTTAAAACTCATCGAAGAGTGTAGAAAGTCCTACCTCAAGCTTAGAAGACCAAGGAAGAAGTGGAGGACCTTCAAAAACACCGAAACCAAGCTTTATTCGGATCAAAAGAGAGCCCTCAGAATGCTCCACCTTTTTATCAAAGAGAGTAGAGTAGAAAGATCCTTGGATCTAAGTGCATTTGTAGAGAAAAGTTGGCTTTTAGAGAAAAGGAGGGTTGATCTAGGGTTTTTGAGAGAAAAATGATATGAAAAGTGATGTAAAAAGGTGTTGTTGCGAACTGATATACATGCAGTTCACTGGAGCGCAAGAGTTGTCGCTCGAGCGACCAGACACAATAAGTTATTCCGCTTGAGCACAAGAAGCTCCGCTCGAGCACAGAATGCATACTTCCAGAAGTTTTATAGACAAAAGACTGTCGCTCAAGCGCAAGAAGTCTCACTCGAGCGAAGAACACTACTCTCCTAGTATCTCTGCAGGCCTGCAAAAGTACTAGGAGTTCACAAAGGTTGCTCGAGCGCAAGAAGCTTCGTTCGAGTGAAGAGGCCAAAATCTGGAGAACAACAATTTGAACCAACTAGCAACCAACCTATTCCAAAATTTCAATGAGGAATAAGGGGAAAAAGACAAGAACAATCCATACAAAATCAAGAAACCCGAGTCCAGAATGCAAGATGGGCCGGGTCTAAACCAGAATTGCTATACCATACAATATTCTCCATGTTTTTGAAAAATATTATCCATTCTTCTTTGGAATAGAGGTGCAGATTATTTTAAGCCGAATGATAAACCGACCACTCATAATATTCTTGTGGAGCACTAAAAACAGTTAGAGGAAAAAAATTTCTTTTATTTGAATTTTCCAATAACCACTTTTTAAATAAAATTTAGAAAAGAAAATGGCTAATTGAATTTTGTTAATTAAAACATCTTTGTTAGGTAATTTATAACCATCTTTTATGGTCTTTTTGTTTAAAACTCCGTAATGTATTACCATACGAGTTTTTTGTCTTAATTTTTTTGCATGATTCACTACCATAAATGCTGGACTACAATGAGGACTTTTACTTGGTCATATTAACCCTTATTTTAATAAGTCAAGAATTTGTTTTTCGAACTCCATAATCATTTCAAGACTATGTCTAATTAGTTTTACATTGACTAAATAGTTTGGATCCTCAAACACTATTTTTGTTGGGTATACCTCCTTATTGGAGTATAGGACCCAATTGGTTTATTAAAAGAGTTTAATTTGGTTTAGTATTGGTTATAATATATTTTTAATATATTATATCTAACTTTTGGAGGCCCAATTCAATTTGGTAACAGCTAGGGTTTTGATAATAAAACCCAAGAATCAATAATATCTATATATATTGTTTCAATAAAGTGCAGCTGTTATAGAAACAATATTCAAATCAATTCGGTGGGGTTTGCTGTGGAATAGTAGTTTGTTTGATATAAATTCAATTCAGTGCTTTGTGTTTTTTGGTTTCGACTCTACTTTGAAGTTGATTTGATTCGTTATTTTGGGTATTCTTCAACTCTGGTTTCGAAAACTTTTGTTCATCTATTTGGTGAGGTCTTTCCTCTTGTTTGTTTATGATTATTTAGAATTACCTAAGGGTGGTTTGTGAGACCATTTGTGTCTCATTTGTAATCATTTAGAAACCTATTGATTGATAGTGGAATCAGATTTCGATCATGTGGACATACCTCACATTAAGGGAACCACATAAAAATTCTTGTGTTGCTATTGATTTAATTTTTCGTATTAGTTTTTATTCCCATTGATTGATTTATTTGTGGGAAATCATATATTTTCCCTAACAACAGGTATCAAAGCTTACGGTTTATTTGGGTTTATTTATTTGTGTAAATCAATGGAGGGGAATGTAGGTCGTATGTCTAGCTTCAATGGAAGCAATTAGGTAACTTGGAAAACTAAAATAGAGGACATATTAATTTGCAAAGATTTGTATGGGCCTATTGAGGGTGACAGTAGCAAACTCGATGGTATGAAAAATGATGAATGGAAGAAGCTTAATCGAAAAATCGTTGGTGTTATCCATCAATGGATTGATGACAGTGTGTTTCATCATGTTACTACTAAAACTTTGGCACAAGATTTATGAAAAAAAATTAGAAGGCCTTTATGACAGAAAATCAGCCACAAATAAAGCTTTTATGTTTCGTAAGTTGGTTAATTTAAAATATAAAGATGGCAGCTCTATTCAGGAACATTTGAATGAAATAAAGAGTAATGTTAACCAACTTGCTTCTATGAAAATTGTTTTTGATGATGAGTTACAAGCTTTGATGTTACTTAGTTCTTTGCCGGAAAGTTAGGAGACTATGGTTATGAGAGTTAGTAATTCGGCACCTGATGGAGTTGTCACAATGAGCCATGTCACTAGTAACTTGTTGAATGAAGAAACTAGAAGAAAATCAGGGAGTTCCTCTCATTCGGAAGCATTTGTTGTGAGAGGCCGAAGCAAAACAAGAGGGATGAGTAAGACTCCTCATGGTTGTGATCAAAGCCATGACAAATCAAGAGATTGTTCTTTTTCAAAGAAAGACATTGAGTGCTATTATTGCCATGAGAAAGGGCACATGAAGTGTGAATGCCGAAAATTCAAGAACAAGGAGAAAAGGCGTGACAAAAGTGTGAATAAGAAGCAAGAAGACACAACAGTGGTTATTACTGATAATCTCATAGTCGTTTGTGAAGATGATTATATCAATTTTGTGGGCTAAGAGAGCAATTGGGTGATTGATTCCTGTGTTTCTTTTTATGTGACTTCTCGAGTTGATTTCTTCACTACCTACACCAAAGGAGATTATGGTTCTGTTCAAATGGGTAATGACGGTTTGCCCAAGATTATTGGCATGGGTGATGTTTGCTTGCAAACAAATTTGGGCTGCAAGTTGTTGCTTAAAGATGTGAGGCATGTTCCCGACATTCGCCTCAATTTGATCTCTACCGGGAAGCTAGATGATGAAGGCTACAACAACAAATTTGGTGATGGAATATGAAAGCTCACAAAAAGTTCTTTAGTGGTGGCTAAGTGCAAGAAGACTCATACACTTTATTCGATGCAAAAGTGTTGTCAATGCACTTGAAGATGATACTTCTACCGAAATGTGGCATAAGCGGCTTGGGCACATGAGTGAAAAAGGGCTTCAAGTTTTGTTCAAAAAAGAGCTTCTACCCGGTTTGAAAGATGTATTTAAGCATTTTCAGGCTATAGTTGAAAAAGAAATGGGACAGAAATTGAAGTGCATCCGATCAGACAATGGTGGTGAATACATTGGGCCATTTGATGAGTATTGTCGTAACCAAGGTATTCGGCACCAAAAGACAATTAAGAAGACTCCTCAACAAAATGGCATTACCGAGAGGATGAATCACACCATTGTGGAAAGAACAAGGTGTCTGCTTTTACATGCTAAATTGCCAAGATCCTTTTGGGGGTGAGGTAATAAGGACAATGGTTGACGTGATCAATTTGTCTCCTTCCTATCCTTTGAATATTGATGTTTCCGAAAGAGTTTAGACCGGTAAAGATGTGTTTTATAAGCACTTGAGAGTGTTTGGTTGCCAAGCCTTTGTTCACATTTCAAAAAATGAGAGGTCCAAGCTTGATAGTAAGTCAAGACAATGTATTTTTCTTGGCTATGTGCGTGATGAATTTGGTTATAGATTGTGGGATCCGATCAACAAGAAAGTCATTCGAAACCGTGATGTTGTGTTTCTTGAAAACTAAACAATTGAAGACTTTGGCAAAGATAATCAATCAGAGCCAAAAAGTAGTGATCTTGTTGACATGCATCCATCTCCTTCATCTTCGGTGGATGATGAAAATGGGGGAGATATGCAGCTACCTATTGAAGATGTAAAGGATGATACTAATCCTAATGAACTTGAGCCAGAAATTGAGAAAGAGCATCCAATTCAAGAACTGCCACCACAACTTGAGTTGAGGAAATCTACAAGGAACTAACAACCTTCAAGAAAGTATCCTCCTAATGAATTTGTGTTGATTTTCGATCAAGGGGAGCCTGAGAGCTACCAAGAAACAATTGAGCATGCAAAGAAAGATGACTGGAAAAAGGCCATGGAAAAGGAAATGAATTCCTTACTTGAAAATCACACTTATAATTTAATGAAGTTGCCTAAGGAGAGGAAAATTTTTGAAAAATAAGTGAGTTTTCACATTGAAGAATGATAACAAGAATCTAAGATACAAAGCATGTCTTGTTGTGAAAGGCTTTGGACAAAAGAAAGGTAGATTTTCTCGCCAATTATGAAGATGTCTTCTATTCGGGTTGTACTTGGCATGGCCGCAAGTATGAACCTTGAAGTTGAGCAACTTGATGTGAAAACCGCATTTCTTCATGGTGACCTTGAAGAAGAAATTTACAAGGACTAACCGGAAGGTTTTGTGGAAAAAGGGAAAGGGAAATTTGTTTGCAAATTGAAGAATAGTTTGTATGGCCTCAAGCAAGCCTCGCGACAATGGTACAAAAAATTTGACTCTTTTATGATGAATAATGGTTTTTCTAATACCACTTCAGACCATTGTGTGTTTGTGAAAAATTTCTTAGATGGTAAATGTAGACACCCCATTTTTGACCGACCTTAAGACTCAGACGTCACCGATTGACCGCTTGGTGATGTTGCATATTGTGCTCGTTCTGAGGTTGCGGAGTCCCGGCCGCGAGCCTTGCCTCCTGACTTCCGGACTCTTTTGTGCTTTGCCTCGGCTTGCGAACCAGGCCATGTTTTCTCTGTTTTCTCTTCCCAAAGGGAGGGAGAGGTCTCGTAGACCATCTCTCAGTGGCCGTAGGCTACGTTTTGTGGTCGTAGGCCATTTTTCTTGTTTGGAGCCCGGTTCCCGGTTTTTCGGAGCTGTCGGCCGTATGCCTCGGTTCGGGACTGCTTAACCACCTCCGTTTGCTCCGTTTTTTGGCACACACCTTATTTCCTCCCTTTTGAGGGACACTGTGGTCCAAGAGACCAACTTCGTGGTTGAGCACCACTCCCGATGCCTAACAGCCCATTTTCGGGGCTCCGAACTGCGTGTTTCAGCTCCCGAACCTTCATTCTACATTTTTGGGTTCCGACCCAAACTTGAGATAGTCATATTTTGAACTCCTTTTCATTTTTGATTAAGGACCTCTTGATGTTTGACATCTCCATCTATCACTTGCTTCTTTACCCCTCCATTTTTCCCTTTTCTTGCACGATAGTTTAGGCCTACTTGTATTTATTTTCGAGGCTTGATGTAAACTAGACAGTGTCTTATTTTGAGCCCCTATTCAACTTTGTTGAAGAGCTCTCAGCCATTTGGGACCCGCAGCTATCACTTGCCCCTTTAGCTCACCTTTTGGCCATTTTTGGGGGAATTTTGAATCCGAATTTCCCCCCCTTTTTTCCCCCTCTTTTCCATCCCTTTTTGTCTATAAAACCAGAGCTCCAGCTGCATTTTTCTGGGTTAGAAGACTTTGGTTTGAGTCTCATATATACAATCTCTCTCTCTCTCTCTCTCTCTCTCTCTCTCTCTCTCTACATTTCAAGCACCAAAACCCTAAAAGTCCTACACCATTTCTTCACCACCACCTAGCACCACCACCACCACTCCATTCCAGCGGCTTGGAGGACCTTCTCAGAGACTAGAAGTGCTGTATTTTGGACCAAGAGTCTGCTAAAGTTTGGTTCTTCAAGAGTGAGTCTCGTTTTTCTTTTTTTTGCTCTTTTCTTGGTCTATATCTTAGCCCCTCTTGCTTATACATTTGAGCTCCGACTAAAACTGAAATTAGAATTTTTTTTGAGCTCTATTTCATCTTTCATTAAGGGTCTCTCACTGTTTGAGACCCCCTTTTGGTACTTGCCTCTTTAGCCCTCTTTGTGCCATATTTTTGCATGATATTTTTAGCCTATGTGTAGTCTGTTTTGAGCTCTGATGTAAACTGTGAATATGCTTATTTTGAGCCCTTCTTCAACATTGGAGAAGGTCTTATCCTTGTTTGGGACCTCCATGTGTCACTTTCCATTGAACCCCTCTTTGGTCCCCATTTTTGCATCATTTATTAGCCTATTGTGTCTCTGTTTTTTGACCCTGAGCAGAACTGAAAAGGGGCTTATTTTGACCCCCGCTTCATGTTTCATTAAGGGTCTATGGCTTTTCGAGACACCCTATGTATACTTCATGTTATAGCCCTCTTGATGGCCTCATTTTGCATGATATTTTGAGCCTATTTGTACACTGTTTTGAGCTCGTCCATCAACTATAAAAAGCTTTATTTTGGGTCCCTCTTCAACATTGTTGAAGGACCCTCACTTTTTTGAGACCTCCATGCACCACTTGCTTCTTTGCCCCTTTGTTGGCTCATTTCTTGCATGAGATCTTTGGCATACTTGTATCTGTTTTTGGGACCTGTCATAAACTGTGAAACATCATATTTTTGGTCCCTCTTCAATATTTTAGAAGGTCCCTTCTCTGTTTGGGGCCAGAATTTGTGACTTGCTTCATTACCTCCCTTGCGGAGCCATTTTTGTATGCTAATTTAGTCTTACCTGGGCCCACTGTTTGGCCTCACTCTAAACTGTAAAAATGCTTGTCTCGAGGTTGCCTTGCTTCTGTCTTTTCATTTCATATTCAAATTATGTATCTATTGTATAGTTATAGGCCATTTCATGCGCCAAAACCCGTGTTTCGGGACTCGTTTCATGCATCGGGTTTCATTTTACCGGGTTTCGGGGCTGTTTTGCATCTCATTTTACCTTTGATTTTTGCATGACAGTATGCCATTTTTTGTATTTTGCCATGTCTTGTTAGAGTGGCATTCCGCGTCAGAGTTCGGTTCTCGGTTGCTTGATGCACGCAGCACGTATCCCGAGTTGTCTCATTTTCATCATTTTGGCCTCCTATGTGAGTGTGGCTGAGGTCCACTTGTGTTGGTGTAAGTCCATTATGCATTGTGTATGCCATCTTAGTCCATAGCATTGTGTATGCTAGGTTGTATGTTAGAGCATTGTGTATGCCTTGTTACATCGTGCATCGTGTATGCCATTTCATAGCCTTTCGCATGTTAGGTTGTATCTTAGTTGCATTTCATGCATATCATGCATATTGCATCGTGTTCGGGATAGGAGTTAGCCCGGGCACGGGAAACGAGGTACGTTCCGTACTCCGAGTGACGAAACGTGTCTCAATTCCCCAGTCACCGACACTCCGGATTATCCATGATGGAGTTAGGTTTTGTTGTATTTTCATATGCATTCATTTCATATTGAGTTGTGCAATTCGGCTCCTCGGCCATCGTGCATCGAGATGCATGATTGGTGGCACGAGAATCGAGACATGCATACATTTGTGAAATACATTGCTATGCCCCTTTCCTGCTCTCTGTTGCAGCAAAATCAACAATCAGCAGTCTTCCGAGGCTTGGCGCGCTTTCCAAGAACAATTACAAAACAGAGGCTAATTGGGGCATCCCAGTGGATTTCCGCGCAAGGCAGCCTAAACATACATCATTCATCAGAATCAAGGCAGTCCCTGGCTTGCATGCCAGTTTATTATTCTCTTAGTTAATTTGTAAATTAATTAGGAATTTGTACATTATTTGGACTGTATTATTTGGACTATACTATTCTTTTATTCGGGACTGTATATTTATTCGGACCCTCTGTGCGAGGGCAAAATTGTAATAAGTGTGGGTGAGTGTGATGTATGTCTTCCAATCCCACGTCTTTCTTCCCTTTTATTTACCTGCTTATGATGGTTATATTAGGGCATATTTCAATTAGCATACGGTATGATAGCATGTTTGCATTCATCTGTCTTGCATGCACCGGGCTTGGCGCATCATACTAACTGCATTTGTATTTCAATTCCAAGTTGAATACATGTTAGCTGTAGCATTCCATATGCCATGTTTAGAATAGCCGAGCCTGCTATAGTTTACATTTTTGCATGTGTTGCATTAGGCATTTCTGTATACTTAGGATCATGCATGATTTCTAATGAGTTTCTGTTTTGGCTTGGAGTACTCGGTGACTTTTATGCTTTAGCATCCTTGCATGCGTGTGAGTGACTGCCATGAATAGCATGCTTACCATGAGGCTAACTGCTTATGTGATATAACTGCTTGAATGCCTGTGGGTGGAGGTTGGGTTATTTGGATTGGAACGATTCATCAAATGTTTGTTTTAAGCCCACTAGACAGTGGCGACATCATGTTTTCTAAGCCCACCCGAGGGTGGCAAAATCCGCATTTTAAGCCTACTTGTGAGTAGCAAACCGTTTTCACAAACAAACATGAAGTGTTTTGTTCCAATTCAGACGACTCAGTCTATACTTGTATGCTATGCGCATCACATAGTAACCTAGGCTAATAACCGAAATAAGAACACACAATGATTTCAAAAATAGATATCATGGTTAGTAAAGGCTGGTCTTTGACCGAGCGAGCATGGGTGCTCACAAAGTGACCTTCCCCAATCGTACCCAAGTTCCCGAGCCGAGGCAACTTTGGTGATGACGGACACGTGGCCTTTGGCACCGAGTCAGGGTTTCCTAAATTTCTCATTAAAAAAAAACATTTAGGTGGCGACTCTGTATCTGGCAAAGCAGTCCATGTTTGGCACTTCTTTCAAAAATCAGTTTTCTCAAAACGATTTGCCGGATTTGGACTCTTTGGTTCAAGATTAAGAACCGTGACATTTGAGTCCTTGAACTGTAGTGACCCCAATATGAACGGAACGGGACTTAACCCTCCCGGGGCGTTCGGGGACGTCTACAATTTCTGGCGACTCTACTGGGGATTTAGAGAACTTGACTCGAACTCATGATATCTGGTTTTGACTACACTTGTGTGTTTCTTTGCATTGCATTTGCATTGGTGCGCCTAGGACACCGTGTTTTCCATATACCATTCCCGAACGATTTGCCGGAGGCTTGTCTTGTCAAGGCATGACCATAAGGCTGATCGGCTATGGGCTCAGACATCATGGGAACACAAACCCCAGTTTTACCGGGGCACCCTTTTTGACCATTCGACCTAGTGCATATTCGGATCCATAGTGACCATTCCAAACTAGGACAGGTTGCTTACCCGTTTATAGGTTGTTTGAAACCGCTGCGTGCGTAGTGAAACCCTAGCTCCTAACAAAATAGGACAGGGAAACCCTACCCCTCCATAGGGGTGTTTTGGCTCTCACTTGCTTGTTATGTGCTTTTAGAGTGTGTCTCTACAGGGAATGCATGTATCAGTTTTCAAGTTTGGGCATCAAGCCCGCGGGCACCAGTTCAGTATTTTGGGATTCAGTTTACCTGAGGGTAACGGTTTATAGGCAAAATTTTGGGGGCAGAATTCAGTAGAGGGCACAGTCATCCTACTATGCTCGTATCTGTTTTGGTGAAGTTAGGCTGAGATGCTGCATGTTTTCCTTTTTGCTAGGTAGTCCTAGAACCATAGCTTCAGAAGGCTCCAATATCCCCCGAGGTTCATCGAACTTGTGCTAATAGACTTTGTCAGGTCAGAGGTTCAGTTCAAGGGCAATCAGTGGCAGGGTAAAAGGGCGGTCGAGCACAAATCACCGATTCGAAGCTTACGGATCAGGAGCCCTTATCCACCCCACCAGTGAACAGTCAGGCTGAGGTCTCAGTTTCTACTACAGGGATAGATATTAGTCAGTTAGATGGATCAACAGAATACGTCAGGGGTGGAGGCAATGATGCGTCAGCTGCAGGAAACTATGAAACTCATGCAGCAAGACGCTGTCCGCCAAGCGGAATTCTCCAAACAGCAGGCTGCAATCATGGCTCAGCAGGCTGAGCTCATCACCAGGCTGCAACAGCAAAGCGGCGCGTCCGCTTCACAACAAGTTCCTTCCCCAGCAGGAGCTCCAGCACTTGGGGAGGCGCCAAATGTCCAGGAAGGTACGGACATTCCGATAGGGCCGGCTCCGCCCCCAATTTTACCCCAACTATCCAAAACACCTACCAATCTACCGGAATCTCCCTTCGAGTTCGAGGTCGACCCCACAGCGTTGAAGTTGAGCAAGCTTGAAAAGTTGTTCAAGAAATCCCAAGGGGTAAAGTCCATCCCGGACATTGAGGACAGGTACACCGACGCAGCTGTGACATTGCCGGATAGGTTCAAGATGCCTCACATCGACCGTTTTGACGGGTCAGGAGATCTCATGGTCCACCTGAGTTTGTTTTCAGATGTTCTGCGCCCGATGGGCTTGACAAGATTACATAAGATTTCCCTTTTTGGCAGGAACCTGTCGGGTATTGCGGCCATCTGGTACGCCAAATTGGAGGATTCAGTGAAATGAAGTTGGGAGGAGATAGCCGAGGCCTTCGTCGCACAATATTCATACAATACCCAAATCAAGATTACGACCCGTGCTCTTGAGACAACGAGGCAGGAGCCTAAGGAGAGCTTCTCAGAATTTGTGGCCCGCTGGAGGGCCAAAGCCTCAATGATGACCATTAGGCCAACGGATAAAGATCAAATACGGATGGTTGTGCGCAACCTCCAACCCAAACTATTGCAGAAAATGATCGTGCTCCCCTTTCCTACCTTTTCAGATTTGCATGAGATGGGAGTACAGATCGAGGATGCTATGAAGCAGGGCCTCATTGACTAGGAGAAGGAGCAGCCCAGGAGGGCGTCTACCCGCAGTTCGAATGCGACCACCAGCGGTGACGCAGCTGCAAGATCTTCCGAAGTGGGCATGGTCACCACCACCACACCAAGAGCAGCCACCCTCTTTGTTAGTGCATCCACTTCAAACCCCTGAACTTCAGACTATCTACCCCGAGGCAAGAGGGTTTTCACCCCACTCTATATGTCTTTGTCTAAAGCCCTGGGGGTCCTACTCAGGAAAGGACATCTGAAACCGTTAGAGCAACAGCCTCTACCCGATCCTCTCCCTCCAAAGCATGACCCGACTAAGTACTGTGCTTTCCATCAACAAACCGGTCATGACACCGACAGTTGTGTCCGTCTCCGCCACGAGATACAAAATTTGATTGACAATGGGGTCATCCCCGTACCAGGTCCTGCAAAGTCTATCGGCACTTGATCAGTGAACTTGTGGGAGATAATGTGATGTGATCGAGGGATGAACCACCTGCGGGCGACGTTCAGTTTATTTCAGATATAGTGGATGGCATGCACTATTTTGAGCATTTGCAAATGCTAGCTTTTGTGCTTTCTGACTTGGGTATTGGGTCAGTCTTGTTGTTTTTGAGTCTGTCCTTTTGTTTTGAGTCAGTCACTTTTGTTTTGGGTCTGTCTTGTTGTATTGAGTCAGTCCTATTGTATAGGAGTCGGGTGATTCCAGGGGGGGTGTTACCTCGGGCATCACCATTTTGTTTTGTGTTTGTCTTTTCATTTTGTTTTGAGTCTGTTTCTGCCTTGGGGCCAGTAACGCCAACAGATTTGAATGAACAGTAGTGTTTTTTTTCATGCTTTTGTGTTTGCTTCTGCCATGTGCCAATTGTACCAGAAATTCCAAATGAGATGGCAGTATTTGACTAGAAGCTGTGTCTTTTCTGTGCCTTGAATTCATTGCATCGACCTAAGTTTTCCAAAAGCTTTTTGAACACTACGGTGAAAACGAAGATGAAGGAATTCCTCGGGTTTTGCAAAATTTTGATCAATTGAGAGAAAGAGAGGCGTGCTAAGCCCTTAATGAATGAAATCATGCTTGTTAATGTGAGTACTGGGAAGGATCTTGGCTTGATCCAGATTGGTTCTACACTGTCTTCAGCGTGAGCGATTTGTCGCTTTCTTAAAAACTTTCAAAAAATGTTTTGCGCGGTCCTGCGAAGACCCGTGTAGAATCGCTCTTGAGATTTTACAGCTTAGGATCGCTCTCAGCCTCGAGACTTGACCCCTCACTTTCAAACCTTGAACTGGGATTCAAAATGTTCAACGGTCAACTACAATGTGAGGCCTGTGTGGCCAGATGTGAAGCAGCCCTCGAACAAGAGGCACGAAAGTCAGATCAAGGAGATCAGACCTCATCAGAAGAAGGTTGCGAAGCCAAATCAGAAACACCCCTCGAACTAGGGGCAAAAATATCCGATGTGCTCGAAGAGCCGAAGATGGATCCTTCTGCGAATCAATACAGCAGTCATTTTCCTGGATTCAGATGACTTCAGGATCTCAAAACCATTTGGCATGGACCTGTTACACTTTTACCCTTTGAGAGGCTCGCTGGGCCAAAAACCCAGAAGGACGACCCAGGCAAAAGTTAGAGCAAGAAAAGATATATACAAAAAGCAAAAAAAAAAAAGAAAAAGAAGAAAAAAGAAAAAAAGAAGAAAAGCAAAAAAGAAAAAAAAAAGAAAAAGAAAGAAGAAAAGAATTGAAAAGAAAAGAAAAACAAAAGCTCGCAAGGTCGAAAACCCGCAACGGGCGCCTTGGCAAAAGTTAGAGCCTAAAAGGGAGAGGTTAATACCCGAGTGTACCTTACCCCGAACTACGTAAGGCTTGATTCCCATGTTTAGGATACGTAGGCAACTTCATTCTGAAGTCCAGTCGTAAAACACTTCAATTTGATTGTGTCCATGCGATGGTTCTGGTCATCTTTGTCTTCTCTGTATCTGAGGATTTGGTTGTGTTCGTCACTCTGAGGACTGACTACAATGCGCCGCGGTGCTATCCAAACAAGGGGCAACTTTCCGTTGCCATTTAGTGTGCTACGGCGTCCTCCAAACAAGGGGCAACTCTTCGTTGCCATTTAGTGTGCCGCGACGCCATTCAAACAAGGGGCAACTTTCCGTTGACATTCAATACGCCGTAGTGCCGTTCAAACAAGGGGCAACTTTCCGTTGCCATGTGTAGACGTTCCCGAACGCATCCCGGGGAAAGGGAGTGCGAGTCCCCCCCGTTCTGGTTCGATATTGGGTCACTACAGTTCGATGGACTCAAATGTCACGGTTCTCAATCTTGAGCCAAAGAGTCCAAATCCGGCAAATCGTTTTGAAAACAGATTTTTTGAAAGAAGTGCCAAACATGGACTGCTTCGCCAGATACAGAGTCGCCACCTAAATGTTTTTTAAATGGGAAATTTAAGAAACCATGACTCGGTGCCAAAGGCCACGTGTCCGTCATCACCAAAGTTGCCTCGGCTCGGGAACTTGGGTACGATTGGGGAAGGTCACTTCGTGAGCACCCCCGCTCGCCCGGTCAAAGACCGGCCTCTACTAACCATGATATCTGTTTTTGAAAATGTTGTATGTTCTTATTCCGGTTATTAGCCTAGGTTACTATGTGATACGCACAGCATACAAGTATAGACTGGGTCGCCTGAATTGGAACAAAATATTTCATGTTTGTTTGTTTGAAAAATGGTTTGATGGTGCTACCCGCAGGTAGGCTAAGACGTGGATTTGCCACCCTCGGGTGAGCTTAGAAAACGTGATTTTGCCACTATCTAGTGGGCTTAAAACAAACATTTGATGAATTATTCCAATCCAAGTAACTCAACCTCCACCCACAGGCATTCAAGGCAGTTATATCACATAAGCACATAGCCTCATAATAAGCATGCTATTCATGGCAGTCACTCACACACATGCAAGGATGCTAAAGCATAAAACTCACCGAGTACTCCAAGCCAAAACAGAAGCTTATTAGAAATCCATGCATGATCCTAGATACACAGAATTGCCTGATGCAACACATGCAAAGATGCGAATTATAGCAGGCTCGGCTATTCTAAACATGGCATATGGGATGCTACAACTAACACGTATTCAATTTGGAATTGAAATACAAATGCAGTTTGTATGATGCGCCGAGCCCGGTGCGTGCAAAACAGATGAATGATGCAAACATGCTGTCATACTGTATGCTAATTGAAATATGCCCTATATCTAACCATCATAAGCAGGTAAATAAAAGGGAAGACAGACGTGGGGTTGGAAGACATACATCACACTCACCCACACTTATTACAATTATGCCCTCGCACAGAGGGTCCGAATAAATAATACAGTCCCAAATGAAAGAATAATACAGTCCAAAATACTACAGTCCGAATAATATACAAATTCCTAATTAATTAAAAAATTAAGTAAGAAAAACTGTAAACTGGCATGCAAGCCAGGGGCTGCGTTGATTCTGATGAATGCTGCATGTTTGGGCTGCCTTGCAAGGAAATCCACTAGGATGCCCCAATTAGCTTCTGTTTACACCTTTTCTTCAAATGCGTGCCAGACTCCAAAAAGTTGCTGATTCTTCATTTTGCTGCAACAGAGAGCAGGAAAGGGGGCATAGCAATGTATTTCACAAATATATGCATGCCTCGATCCTCGTGCCACCAATCACGCATATCGATGCACGATGGCCGAGGAGCAGAATTGCACAACTCAATATAGGGTGAATGCATATGAATGCTACAACAAAATCTAACTCCATCATGGATAATCCGAAGTGTCGGTGACTTGGGAATTGAGACCCGTTCCATCACTCGGAGTACGGAACGCGCCTCGTTTCCCGTGCCCGAGCTAACTCCTATCCCGAACACGATGCAATATGCATGATATGCATGAAATGCAGCTAATATGCAATCCTAACATACACAATGTCATGGAATGGCATACACGCTGTACGAGGTAATACACAACCGGGCATACATAATGCTATGGATGAAATGGCATACGCAATGCAATAATGGGCTTACACCAACATGAGAGAGCCTCAGCCACACTCACATTTGAGGCCATCAGATGAAAACAAGATACCTCGAAGTGCGTGCCCACGGGCACGCAAACCGAGAATGGACCCTCAGGCACCGAAATGCCACTCTAATGAGACATGGCAAAGACATGGAATATGATATGAAAACATGCAAAAATCAGTGGCAAAATGAGGGGCAAAACAGCCCTGAAATGAGGCGAAATAATACCCGATGCATGAAATGATCCCGAAACATGGATTTCAATACATAAAATGGCCTACAGCTATACAATACATGCATAATTGATACATGACATGAAAAGGAAGAAGCAAGGCAGCCCTAAAACTCACATTTTTACAGTAAAAAACATGGTCAAACAGCAATCACAAGTAGGGCCAAGATGGCATACAAAAATGTCTCCGTAAGGGAGGCTATGAAGCAAGTGGTAGATGCAAAGCCCAAATAGAAAAATACCATTCTACAACATTGAAGAGGGACTAAAAATATGAACATTTACAGTAGATGACAAGCCTCAAATTAGTATGCAAACATGCTCAAAATGCAATGCAAGATTAAGGTCACAAGAGGGTATAACATGAAGTAGGCCAAATATACATCAAACAGCCAAAGACCCTTCATGAAAAATGACAAGGGGGTCAAAATATGGCCACTTTCAGTTCTGAGCATGGCCGAAAACAGGATCAAGATAAGCCTAAAAAAGCATGCAAAAATGGGGGCCAAAGAGGGGTATAATGGTAAGTACAGCATGGAGGCCTCCAACAGTGTTGAGCCCTTCTACAATGTTGTAGAGGGACTCAAAATAAGCTAACTCACAGTTTATATCATGCTCAAAAACAGATCACACATAGGCTAGAAATACCATGCAAAATAATGGCATACAAGGGGGTATTGAAGCAAGTACCAAATGGGGGGCTCAAACAGGGTTGAGCCCTTAAACAAACATGAAGAATGGTTCAAAAAAAATGACTCTTTCAGTTAGGGTCGGAGTCCAAAACAGCAAGCAAATAGGCCTAAGCAATAGTGCAAAAAAGTGCTACAAAAGAGGGAGATTGGCACTTACCCTTGAAGACCACTTCTTTGCTACCTCTTGGACCAAGGAATGTTGCTTCCTAGCTGCTGGAAAGCTCCCCAAGCTGTTGGAAATGGAGTGGTGGTGGTGGTGCTTGGTAGTGATGGAGAAATGGTGCAAAATTTAGAGATTTTAAGAGGAAATGAGAGAGATATGTATCTATATGCTCAAACCAAGTTTTTCAACCCTTGAGGGAGAGCTAGAGCTGCTGTATGTATGCAAGGATGGAGGAGAAAAAAAGAGAAAATGTGGAGAGAGATGGGATTAAGTTCCCCTCCTCTACAAAAGTCCCCCGAAATCAGATATTTTGGGGGAAAAAGCTATACAGCTGCAAAGCACACATCGCAAGGAACATGGCCGGCCGGCCAAGGGGCAAAATGGTCCAGAGGAATTTTTGGCCGGCCACCACAAAAAGGTGTCCTCCCATGTGTCCTCAACAAGACCCTCTGGTTGGAAATTGGCAACTGTAAAACAGGAGAGACAACAAGCCACTTTTAGGAGGGGTTCAAAAGGTTCAACAACTATTACTGGCCGGCCATAGACTTTTAGGGTCCTCCCATGTGTGTACAACACAAATATGTGGTTTGGGGTTGAAGAAAATGGCCCTAGGGTGGTCAACATTGACTCGGAAGTGAGAAAAACGGGCGTCGAAGAGCGCCGGAGGAATATAACTGGTTGCTGAGACAATTGCTGGCCTCCCACCCTTCAATGACCTTCCTGGTGATAAAACAGAGGTACCTGCCAAAAATAAACGAAAACCGATGCAAAACGAATGCTCGGGGGGCCAAAACACACAGTTCGGAGTCCCGAAAACAGGCTGTTAAGCACCGAAAGTGGCATTCGACCACGAAGTGGGTCTCTCAGACCTCAGTGTCCCTCAAAAGGGAGTAAATAAGATGTATGCCAAAAACCGGAGGAATCGGAGATGGTTAGACGGTCCCGAACCGAGGCACACGGCCTGACAGCTCCGAAAACCGGAAACCGGGCTCCGAAATGGGAAAAATGGCCTACGGCCACAAAATGTAGCCTACGGCCGCTGAGAGATGGTCTATAGGACCTCTCCCTCCCTTCAGGAAAAGAAACAGAGAAAATCGAGTCTGGTTCGCAAACCGAGACAAGGTACAGAAGAGGGTTCGGAAGTCCGGAGGCAGGGCTCACGGCCGTGACTCTGAGACTTCTGAACGAGCACAATATGCAACATCACCGAGCGCTCAATCGGTGACGTCTGAGTCTTAAGATCGGTCAAAAATGGGGTGTCTACACCATGCAGCTCCCCTCCTGCAAGGGGCAATTTTCCTTCGAATCTGAGGTTGTGCATCTCGAGAGTGGGTTCTATGCTCGTTGAGCAGTGGCCGTTTGCAAAAATAGTTTTTGAGAATTTTTACTGAGGTTGACTAATTTTCTCGAAAATTGTTTCATCTTTTCCACAAACTGGTCCATTTCTTGGATCCAAAAAAAAGGAAAATTTTCAGTGCTCATAGCCTGACTTGCATGATTTCAAATCAAAAATTGAACAAGCATGTTAATCTAACTCTCATTTTGGTCAAAATTGTTTTAGTAGAAAGCAAAAACAAAACATGGTCAACATGATGAACTAGGGGCACAGTTGAGTTAGGTTCTCTGTCTTTTTCCCTTTATCAACGCACTTGCCAGAAAGGGCACAACTGAAGCTAACAACAAAGGACTGAAAGCTCTCTCACCCTCCAAGCAACGAGGTATCAAGCCACGTACGAAGCGTGAACTGGAATGGGGCAAGATATTCCACTTCCTCATCTGGACATATCTGATCACGTCCAAACTCCCCGGCAGAGCATCGTCAACCGAGGTCATTTGATTTGCTACACACCGGTTGTACGGCCCTCTGTGGGAGAAACTCACTAGCTGCGCGCAAAAGAAGAAGAATCTAGCAGAATGCTAGGGGCACGAGGCCACAACTTGTTGTTTATCCATCAACCATCCAGGGGAGGGGTTTAAAATGAGAGATTGAAGAATAGAGAGATGTGCGCTGAGAGGAAAAGTGAGGAAAAAGGGCTTTTTTTCAGAAAAACAGAGCTTGAGGGCCGAGTGATGTGAGAATCACAAATGAGAAAGGGTGGGAAATAATACCTAGAGAAACTGGCTCCTCGTGCACTGAGAGGTCTCTTGTCTTTGTAACATGTCTGTGTGTCGTGTCTTTTGTTTTGTTTTTCTCGATTCTTGCTTTGAGTCGTTCCGAGTGTGTCTCAGTGTGTTTAGGTTGTTTACCTTTATTTTTAAATCGTTGGAGGTCGTCTTTCTTTGTGTTCAGTTGTAGGCTCAATACCCGGTCGAGAACTCATTTTCTCAATCTCAAAAATGATTTGTTGTGTGCTTAAAGTGCTGTGCCATTCTCCACATTTGTGCAAAAAAGGAATTTGTTCTTTCGAAAACTGCAGGGTTTAACCCAGGTCATGTGAGAACAGTGAAACAAGGACCTATCTGAAGCTATGTGGGTTCCAAACAGCAATGCAAAAGAAAAGAGGGAAAATCGAAGCAGCTGAGTGTGTTTCACCTTCAGCGAATTCTGAGATTGTATTCCGGATGTACCTCTTCAGACCTTGTCGGTGTTCCGAAGAATGAGCGTGCCTCTATCCCAAGTGTAAGCCTGCTTCAAGTCAGAATGGCGATTAAAGTAGCAACAGATGTTATCTCTCTCTAATATGAACAAGGTGTGCCTGTTTTTGAGCTGAATGTGTTGCAAACCCCTCCGTCTCGTTAAGGCTTGTATTCCCTTATTCGGCATTTTGTTTCAAATATGTGTTGTCACGCACATTCCACTTGCATTGTTATGCATCCTTCCACCCGCATTGTTATGCACTTCTCATGCTTGCATTGTGATGCCCATTCTAATTGCATTGTTATGCACCCACTTCACTAGCATTGTTATTCTCATTCATTGCATTGATTATGCACATCTATCTTGCATTGTTATGCACCTTTTCACTTGCAATTGTCTTTCCTTCTCCTCGCACGTGCGACGGGTCAGACTTCCTCTGGTGTAGAGCATTTGGAATACGTTCCAATGCTTATCCCTTTTCCGAAACACCGGGATACGTCCCTACGTTTCTCTCTTCTTTCTGAAACACCGGGATACGTCCCTAAGTTTCTCTCTCTTTTCGAAACACCGGGATACGTCCCTATGTTTCTCTTGCCTTTCCGAAACACCGGGATACGTCCCTATGTTTCTTCTCATTCCGAAACACTGGGATACGTCCCTATGTTTCTCCCTTCCTTGCGGAACACCGGGATACGTCCCTATGTTTCTCATTCCTTGCAAAACACCGGGATACGTCCCTACGTTTCTCTTTCCGAAACACTGGGATATGTCCTTACGTTTCTCATTCCTTGCGAAACACCGGGATACGTCCCTATATTTCTCATTCCTTGCGGAACACCGGGATACATCCCTATGTTTCACATTCCTTGCGGAACACCGGGATACGTCCCTATGCTTCACATTCCTTGTAGAACACCGGGATACGCCCTTATGTTTCTCCTTCCTCCTGAAACACCGGGATACGTCCCTATGTTTCTCCTTCTTTTCTAACCACTGGGATACGTCCCTAATCTTTGGGATACGTCCCTAACCTCTGGGATACGTCCCTAAACCTTGGGATACGTCCCTAATCTTTGGGATACGTCCCTAACCTCTGGGATACGTCCCTAACCTTTGGGATACGTCCTTAATCACCGGGATACGTCCCTAATCTCTGGGATACGTCCCTAACCTATGGGATACGTCCCTAATCTTTGGGATACGTCCCTAACCTTTAGGATAGGTCCCTAACCTTTGGGATACGTCCCGAATCTTTGGGATACGTCCCCAACCTTTGGAATACGTCCCTAACCTCTGGGATACGTCTCTAACCTTTGGGATACGTCCCTAATTTTGGGATACGTCCCTAATCTCTGGAATACGTCCCTAATCTTTGGGATATGTCCCTAACCTTTGGGATACGTCCCTAAATCTTGGGATACGTCCTTAAACACCGGGATACGTCCCTAAACCTTAGGATACGTCCCTAAACCTTGGGATACGTCCCTAAACACCGGGATACGTCCCCTTGTTTCTCCATCTTTGGTTAAGAGCATCTGGAATACGTTCCAATGCTTACCTTTCCGAAACACCGGGATACGTCCCTATGTTTCTTTGCATGATCATAAGTTATGTTCGGCTTCTTGCATTATCATTTGCATTTTGCCTCTGCCTGCAGGCACATCTTTGTCTATCTTGTCTGCTTTGTCTAAGTCTTCGGCCTCGTCAAAAATGGGTTGTCTCTGAACTTTGACATTCACTCCCGTCATTCTTATGATTTTCGAGTTCTGTCAAAGAGGGGCAACTATAGACACCCATTTTTGACCGACCTTAAGACTCAGATGTCACCGATTGAGCGCTTGGTGATGTTACATATTGTGCTCATTCTGAGGTTGCGGAGTCCCGGCTGCGAGCCTTGCCTCCGGACTTCCGGACTCTTTTGTGTTTTGCCTCGGTTTGCGAACCAGGTCCTGTTTTCTCTGTTTTCTCTTCCCAAAGAGAGGGAGAGGTCTCGTAGACCATCTCTCAGTGGCCGTAGGCTACGTTTTTTGGTCGTAGGCCATTTTTCTGTTGAGCAGGTTCCCGATTTTTGAGTTTGTCGTAGTGTGCCTCGGTTCGGGACTGCTTAACCACCTCCGTTTGCTCCATTTTTTGGAACACACCTTATTTCCTCCATTTTGAGGGACACTGTGGTCCGAGAGACCAACTTCGTGGTTGAGCACCACTCTCGGTGCCTAACAGCCCACTTTCGAGGCCCCGAACTGCGTGTTTCAGCTCACGAACCTTCATTCTACATTTTTGGGCTCTAACTCAAACTTGAGATAGTCATATTTTGAATTCCTTTTCATGTTTGATTAAGGACCTCTTGATGTTTGACATCTCCATCTATCACTTGCTTCTTTACCCCTCAATTTTCCCATTTTCTTGCACGATAGTTTAAGCCCACTTGCATTTATTTTTGTGGCTTGATGTAAACTAGAAAGTGTCTTATTTTGAGCCCCTCTTCAACTTTGTTGAAGGGCTCTTGGCCATTTGGGACCCGCAGCTATCACTTGCCCCTTTAGCTCACCTTTTGGCCATTTTGGGGGGAATTTTGAATCCGAATTTCCCCCCCTTTTTTCCCCCTCTTTTCCATCCCTTTTTGTCTATAAAACCAGAGCTCCAGGTGCATTTTTCTGGGTTAGAAGACTTTGGTTTGAGTCTCATATATACAATCTCTCTCTCTCTCTCTATATTTCAAGCACCAAAACCCTAAAAGTCCTACACCATTTCTTCACCACCACCTAGCACCACCACCACCACTCCATTCCAGCGGCTTGGAGGACCTTCTCAGAGGCTAGAAGTGCTGTATTTTGGACCAAGAGGCTGCTAAAGTTTGGTTCTTCAAGGGTGAGTCTCGTTTTTCTTTTTTTTGCTCTTTTCTTGGTCTATATCTTAGCCCCTCTTGCTTATACATTTGAGCTCCGACTAAAACTGAAAGTAGAATTTTTTTTGAGCTCTATTTCATCTTTCATTAAGGGTCTCTCACTGTTTGAGACCCCCTTTTGGTACTTGCCTCTTTAGCCCTCTTTGTGCCATATTTTTGCATGATATTTTTAGCCTATGTGTAGTCTGTTTTGAGCTCTGATGTAAACTGTGAATATGCTTATTTTGAGCCGTTCTTCAACATTGGAGAAGGTCTCATCCTTGTTTGGGACCTCCATGTGTCACTTTCCATTGAACCCCTTTTTGGTCCCCATTTTTTGCATCATTTATTAGCCTATTGTGTCTCTGTTTTTTGACCCTGAGCAGAACTGAAAAGGGGCTTATTTTGACCCCCACTTCATGTTTCATTAAGGGTCTATGGCTTTTCGAGACACCCTATGTATACTTCATGTTATAGCCCTCTTGATGGCCTCATTTTGCATGATATTTTGAGCCTATTTGTACACTGTTTTGAGCTCGTCCATCAACTATAAAAAGCCTTATTTTGGGTCCCTCTTCAACATTGTTGAAGGACCCTCACTTGTTTGAGACCTCCATGCACCACTTGCTTCTTTGCCCCTTTGTTGGCTCATTTCTTGCATGAGATCTTTGGCATACTTGTATCTGTTTTTGGGACCTGTCATAAACTGTGAAACATCATATTTTTGGTCCCTCTTCAATATTTTAGAAGGCCCCTTCTCTGTTTGGGGCCAGAATTTGTGACTTGCTTCATTACCTCCCTTGCGGAGCCATTTTTGTATGCTAATTTAGTCTTACCTGGGCCCACTGTTTGGCCTCACTCTAAACTGTAAAAATGCTTGTCTCGGGGCTGCCTTGCTTCTGTCTTTTCATTTCATATTCAAATTATGTATGCATTGTATAGTTATAGGCCATTTCATGTGCCAAAACCCGTGTTTCGGGACTCGTTTCATGCATCGGGTTTCATTTTACCGGGTTTCGGGGCTGTTTTGCATCTCATTTTACCTTAGATTTTTGCATGACAGTATGCCATTTTTTGTGTTTTGCCATGTCTTGTTAGAGTGGCATTCCGTGCCGTAGGTTCGGTTCTCGGTTTGCGTGCACGTGTGCACGTATCCCAAGTTGTCTCATTTTCATCATTTTGGCCTCCTATGTGAGTGTGGCTGAGGTCTACTTGTGTTGGTGTAAGTCCATTATGCATTGTGTATGCCATCTTAGTCCATAGCATTGTGTATGCTAGGTTGTATGTTAGAGCATTGTGTATGCCTTGTTACATCGTGCATCGTGTATGCCATTTCATAGCCTTTCGCATGTTAGGTTGTATCTTAGTTGCATTTCATGCATATCATGCATATTGCATCGTGTTCGGGATAGGAGTTAGCAGACACGCAGGCGAATGCGTTCCGTACTCCGAGTGACGAAACGTGTCTCAATTCCCCAGTCACCGACACTCCGGATTATCCATGATGGAGTTAGGTTTTGTTGTATTTTCATATGCATTCATTTCATATTGAGTTGTGCAATTCGGCTCCTCAGCCATCGTGCATCGAGATGCATGATTGGTGGCACGAGAATCGAGACATGCATACATTTGTGAAATACATTGCTATGCCCCTTTCCTGCTCTCTGTTGTAGCAAAATCAACAATCAGCAGTCTTCCGAGGCTTGGCGCGCTTTCCAAGAACAATTACAAAACAGAGGCTAATTGGGACATCCCAGTGGATTTCCGCGCAAGGCAGCCTAAACATACATCATTCATCAGAATCAAGGCAGTCCCTGGCTTGCATGCCAGTTTATTATTTTCTTAGTTAATTTGTAAATTAATTAGGAATTTGTACATTATTTGGACTGTATTATTTGGACTATACTATTCTTTTATTCGGGACTGTATATTTATTCGGACCCTCTGTGCGAGGGCAAAATTGTAATAAGTGTGGGTGAGTGTGATGTATGTCTTCCAATCCCACGTCTTTCTTCCCTTTTATTTACCTGCTTATGATGGTTAGATTAGGGCATATTTCAATTAGCATACGGTATGATAGCATGTTTGCATTCATCTGTCTTGCATGCATCGGGCTCGGCGCATCATACTAACTGCATTTGTATTTCAATTCCAAGTTGAATACATGTTAGCTGTAGCATTCCATATGCCATGTTTAGAATAGCCGAGCCTGCTATAGTTTGCATTTTTGCATGTTTTGCATTAGGCATTTCTGTATACTTAGGATCATAAATGATTTCTAATGAGTTTCTATTTTGGCTTGGAGTACTCGGTGAGTTTTATGCTTTAGCATCCTTGCATCCGTGTGAGTGACTTCCATGAATAGCATGCTTACAATGAGGCTAACTGCTTATGTGATATAACTGCTTGAATGCCTGTGGGTGGAGGTTGGGTTATTTGGATTGGAACAATTCATCAAATGTTTGTTTTAAACCCACTAGACAGCGCCGACATCATGTTTTCTAAGCCCACCCGAGGGTTGCAAAATCCGCATTTTAAGCCTACTTGCGAGTAGCAAACCGTTTTCACAAACAAACATGAAGTGTTTTGGTCCAATTCAGACGACTCAGTCTATACTTGTATGCTATGCGCATCACATAGTAACATAGGCTAATAACCGGAATAAGAACACACAATGATTTCAAAAATAGATATCATGGTTAGTAGAGGCCAGTCTTTGACCGGGCGAGCGGGGGTGCTCACAAAGTGACCTTCCCCAATCGTACCCAAGTTCCCGAGCTGAGGCAACTTTGGTGATGACGGACACGTGGCCTTTGGCACCGAGTCAGGTTTCCTAAATTTCTCATTAAAAAAAAACATTTAGGTGGTGACTCTGTATCTAGCAAAGCAGTCCATGTTTGGCACTTCTTTCAAAAATCAGTTTTCTCAAAATGATTTGCCAGATTTGGACTCTTTGGTTCAAGATTAAGAACCGTGACATTAGAGTCCTTGAACTGTAGTGACCCCAATATGAACGAAACGGGACTTAACCCTCCCGGGGCGTTCGAGGACATCTATAGTAAATTTATTATTCTTTTGCTTTTTGTTGATAACATGTTAATTGTGAATCAAGATTACACTATGATTAACAGGTTGAAATTGGAGTTAAGCAAGTCCTTTGCTATGAAAGACTTGGTGCCAGCAAAGCAAATACCTAGTATAAAAATTATTCGTGATCGCAAAAAGGGGCTGATTTGGTTGTCTCAAGAAAGTTATGTTGAAAAAGTTCTTGAGAGGTTCAACATGGATAAAGCAAAGTCGGTTGGTTGTCCACTTGCGGGTCACTTCAGGTTTAGTTCGAATCAATGTCCTACAAGTGAGAAAGACAAGGAAGAGGTGCAGAAAATTCCTTATGCTTCAGCAGTTGGTTCTTTGATGTATACCATGATTTGTACAAGGCCGGATACTGCTCATGCCGTTGGTGTGGTGAGTCGATTTCTCTCTAATCCGGGTAAAAAATATTAGATAGCGGTAAAATAGATTCTAAGATATCTTCGAGGGATTTGAAGGTGTGTTTGTGTTTTGAGGATGGTAAGCTGATGCTTGATGGGTCCACAAATTCCGACATGGTCAGTGATGTTTATTCTAGGAAATCTACTTCGGGGTATTTAATGACTTTTGCAGGGGAAGCTGTGTGTAGACACGCCCGCGTGGGCCTCATGTGCTACAGTTCAGACTCGATTTGTCACGGTTCTTAATCTGAACCAAAGAGTCCAAATCCGGCAAATCGTTTTAAAAAAACAAATTTTTTGAAAGAAGTGCTGAACATGGACTACTTTGCCAGATACAGAGTCGCCACCTAAATATTTTATTTTGAGGGAATTTAGGAAACCCTGACTCGTTTGCCTAAGGCCACGTGTCCGTCATCACCAAAGTTGCCTCGGCTCGGGAACTTGGGTACGATTGGGGAAAGTCAGCTATGAGCACCCCCTCTCGCCCGATCCGAAGATCGGCCTCTACTAACCATGATATCTTGTTTTGAGAACGTTATGTGTTCTTATTCTGGTTATTAGCCTAGATTTACTATGTGATGCGCACAACACAAAAGTATAGACTAGATTGCCTAATTTTGAACAAAGCATTACATATCCGTTCATTTGGAAAATGGTTTGGAATTTGCTACTCCTGAGTAGGCTAAAACACGGATTTCAATGAGTTGTTCCAACTCAAACAATCCAACCTTCACCTACAGGCATTCAGGCAGTAATATCACATAAGCACATAGCCACATGGTAAGCATGCTGTCACGTTAACATTCACACTCATGCGAGATGCTAAAGCATAAAAAGCTTACCGAGTACTTCGTGCCAAAGCAATGAACTAGTTAGTAATCATGCATGATCCTAGTTCAAGTTAACAAATGGCTAATGCATCGCATACAGAATGTCATTAGAATAGGCTCGGTTAATCCTAGGATGGCATGTGGAATGCAGCAAATAACACGTATTCAAGTTAGATTTGAAATACTATGCAGTTAGCATGATGTGTCGAGCCCGGTGCATGCAAGACTGATGAATGATGCACGCATGCATAGCATAAGGATGCTAAATTAAATATGCCCTAATACTAACCATCAAAGCAAGTAAGTAAAAGGGAGAAAGAAGTGGGGGTTGGAGGACATGCACACACATACACCCACACTTATTACAAATTCGCCCTCACTCGGAGGGACCAAAAGAATAATACAATTTAATCAACTAACAAGCTAATTAAATAGTTATAGACCACCTAATTAATTAACAAATCAATTAAGCTAAGGAAAGCATTAAAAGGCCTCGGGAAGAGGGATGCACGCATGCTAGAATTGGTTTTTCCCAGAAATCCAATGCCATGCACAAGCTACCTCTGTTTTCCCTGCCTTACTCCTCTGAAGACTGCAAAAGTCCCAAGGTACACTCTCTGGACATTGGGGAGGGTCACCGGCCAAGGGGGAACACCACCAGCCAAAGGTAAGTGGCCATCGACCACAAATTAAGTTCTCAGCCACCAATTCATGGCCGGCCGACACTGGATGTGGTCGGTCAGCCAAATCTTCCTGCAGAACATGTTTTGACAGCAGCAGAGGGCAAAACAAGGCATGGCAATGCATTTCAAGCAAATGTGTGCACCAATACACCCCTTATCATGTTTATGACTCAAAGGAGGATGTTCCTTGAGTCTCGAACCACCAATCGCGCATTTCAATGCTTGATGGCCCAAGGAACCAAGTTGTGCATTTTGATTTCAAATGAAATGCAAACCAAACAAACAAATAAGGCCTAACCTCTATCACTTGATCAAGAGGCATGGCATGCATGCCAAATGCAACCTAAGCATGCTAGCTAGATGTGCAACATGGGCATGCAAGTAAGCAATGTGCACTAGGCACTCAACCTAAGCAGACAAGCATGCAAGGCATGGACCACTATGCTAATGACCAATCATGCAAGATGTAATCTAAACAAGCAAGCATGTAAGGCATGCAACATGTTAAGCAACTTAATTAAGGGAGATTGCATGCCAAATGCAACATGATTCAAGCATGCAACACGTGCAATAGTCCAAGTATGCAACAACACACAAGGTGAGCATGCAACAATATGCAAAGGAGGGACTTAAACTAATTTGGACAGCTCCTAAACAACCCAAAACAGTGGCCAACATGCTCAAGAATGAAGACTAATATGCATACAAACATACAGGCATACAAGGTCCAACACTTAGGCACCAAAGAGCAACTTTTAAGCACACTTAAAAAAGGATAAACATGGACAAATGGCATAATAAGAAAGCTCTGAAAATCATGTTAGAAAAGGGTGCCAAACCAATGTAGACACCCCATTTTTGACCGACCTTAAGACTCAGACGTCACCGATTGAGCGCTCAGTGATGTTGCATAGTTGTGCTCGTTCAGAAGTTTCAGAGTCTCGGCCGTGAGCCTTGCCTCCAGACTTCCGAACCCTCTTCTGTGCCTTGCCTCGGTTTACGAACCAGACTCGGTTTTCTCTATTTCTCTTCCCAAATGGAGGGAGAGGTCTCGTAGACCATCTCTCAGTGGCCGTGGGATACATTTCGTGGTCGTAGGCCATTCTTCCCATTTCGGAGCCCGGTTCCGATTTTCGGAGCCGTCAGGCCGTGTGCCTCGGTTCGGGACCGCCTAACTACCTCCGTTTGCTCCGGTTTTTGGCATGCATCTTATTTACTCCGTTGTGAGGGACACTGTGGTCTGAGAGATCCACTTCGTGGTCGAACACCACTCCCGGTGCCTAACAGTCAGTTTTCGGGGCCTCGGACTGCGCGTTTCGACCCCCGAACCTTCATTTTGCATCGGTTTTCGTTCATTTTTGGCAGGGACCTCTGTTTCATCACCAGGAAGGTCATAGAAGGGTGGGAGGCCAGTAATTGTTTTAGCGACCAGTTATATTCCTTCATCGCCCTCTGACGCCCATTTTTCTCACTTCAAAGCCAATGTTGACCACCCTATGGCCACTTTCTTCAGCTCCAAACCACATATTTGTGTTGTACACACCTGGGAGGACACAAATATCACATGGCCGGCCAGTAATTCCGTTTGAACCTTTTGAACCCCTTTGAAAAATGGCTTGTTCTCTCTCCTGTTTCACTTCCTTCAATTTTGGACCACGGGGCTGTGTTGAGCACATCTGGGAGGACACCAATTTGTGGTGGCCGGCCATTAATTCACCTTGGCCTTTTTGACCCCTGGCCGGCCGACCATGGGGGGTGGCCGGCCGACCACCTGCAGCTCCAAAACCTGGTCGGCCTTGCTCCTCAGGGTGAGTACATTACAGCTGTATACTTTTTTCCCCCAAAAAATCTGTATCCGGGGGGAACAACTTTTGGGGGGAAACTTGGCTTGTTTTTTCCCCATTTTTTCCCTCCTTTTCTCCCTCTCTTTGGTCTATATAACTGGCCTCCAACATTGGTCCAAGGGTTGGAAAAATTGCTTTGAGCTTGCATATACATCCCTCCTCTCTCTCTCTCCCTTCAAGCTTCAAAACATCAAGTTCTACACCCCTTTCTTCATCACCACCTAGCACTACACCACCACTTCCATTTCCAGCAGCTTGGAGCTCTTCTCAAAGGCTAGGAGGCACCATTTTTCAGTCCAAGAGGTAGCCAAGGCTTGGCCTTCAAGGGTAAGCACCATTTCCCTCTTTTCTAGCTCATTTTTGTACCATTTCTTAGCCCTCTTTGCTTACTGTTTTGAGCTCCGGCCATAACTGGAAATGTCATTTTTTTGAGCTCATTTTTCTGTTTTATTAAGGGTCTTACCCTGTTTGGGACCCCCATCTTGCACTTGCTTCATTACCCTTCTTTATGCCATAATTTTGCATAGTATTTTTGACCTATGTGTAATCTGTTTTGGAGCATGACATAAACTGTAGATAGGCCTATTTTGAGCCGTTATTCAACATTGAAGAAGGGCTCACCACTGTTTGGGACCTCCATGTATCACTTGCCATTGTACCCCTCTTTGGTCCCCATTTTTGCATGATTTATTAGCTTATTGAGCTTTTGTTTTTGGACCTTGGTTCAAACTGAAAAGAATCTTATTTTGACCCCCTATTTATGTTTCATTAAGGGTCTATGGCAGTTTGAGGCACCCTTAGTATACTTCATCTTATAGCCCTTTTGGTGGCCTCATTTTGCATGATATTTTGAGCCTATTTGTACATTGTTTTGAGCTCGACCATCAACTGTAAAAAGCCTTATTTTTGGTCCCTATTAAACATTGTTGAAGGGCCCTCACTTTTTTGAGACCTCCACGCACCACTTGCTTCTTTGCCCCTTTGTTGGCCTATTTCTTGCATAGCACTTTGAGCATACTTATATCTCTTTTTGGAGTTTGTAATAAACTGTAATACATCATACTTTTGGCCCCTCTTCAATATTTTAGAAGACCCCTTCTCTGTTTGGGGCCAGCATTTGTGGGTTGCTTCATACCTCTCTTCCGGGACCATTTTTGCATGCTTATTTAGTCCCACTTGTGCCCACTGTTTGGCCATGCTTTAAACTGTAAAAATGCTTGTCTCGGGGCTTCCTTGCTTCTTTCTTTTCATTTCATATTCAAATTATGTATGCATTGTATAGTTATAGGTCATTTCATGCGCCAAAACCCGTATTTCGGGACTCGTTTCATGCATCGGGTTTCATTTTACCAGGTTTCGGGGCTGTTTTGCATCTCATTTTACCTCTGATTTTTGCATGATAGTATGCCATTTTTTGTGTTTCGCCATGTCTTGTTAGAGTGGCATTCCGTGCCTTAGGGTCGGTCCTCGGTTTGCGTGCACGTGTGCACGTATCCCAAGTTGTCTCATTTTCATCATTATGGCCTCCTGTGTGAGTGTGGCTGAGGTCCACTCATGTTGGTGTAAGCCCATATTGCATTGTGTATGCCATTTCATTCCATAGCGTTGCGTATGCTAGGCCGTATATTAGCGCATTGTGTATGCCATGTTTCCTCGTGCATCGTGTATGCCATTTCATAGCCTTTCGCATGTTAGGTTGTATCTTAGTTGCATTTCATGCATATCATGCATATTGCATCGTGTTCGGGATAGGAGTTAGCCCGGGCACGGGAAACGAGGTACGTTCTGTACTCCGAGTGACGGAACGTGTCTCAATTCCCCAGTCACCGACACTCCGGATTATCCATAATGGAGTTAGGTTTTGTTGTATTTTCATATGCATTCATTATATATTGAGTTGTGCAATTCGACTCCTCGGCCAACATGCATCGATATGCGTGATTGGTGGCACGAGGATCGAGACATGCATACATTTGTGAAAATACATTGCTATGCCCCTTTCTTGCTCTCTGTTGCAGCAAAATGAAGAATCAGTAACTTTTTGGAGCTTGGCACGCATTTCAAGAACAGGTGCAAACAGAGGCTAATTGGGGCATCGTCATGGATTTCCGCACAAAGGCAACCCGAACATGCATCATTCATCACCCGGAGCAGAATCAAGGCAGTCCCTGGCTTGCATGCCAGTTTTACAGCTTTCTTAATTAATTTGTTAATTAATTAGGAATTTGTACATTATTTGGACTGTACTATTCTTTTATTCAGGACTGTATATTTATTTGGACCCTCTGCGCGAGGGCAAAATTGTAATAAGTGTGGGTGAGTGTGATGTATGTCTTCCAATCCCACATCTTTCTTCCTTTTTATTTACCTGCTTATGATGGTTAGATTAGGGCATATTTCAATTAGCATACAGTATGATAGCATGTTTGCATTCATTCATCTGTTTTACATGCACCGGGCTCGGTGCATCATACTAACTGCATTTGTATTTCAATTCCAAGTTGAATACATGATAGCTGTAGCATTCCATATGCCATGTTTAGGATAGCCGAGCCTGCTATAGTTTGCATCTTTCCATGTGTTGCATTAAGCAATTCTGTATATCTAGGATCATGCATGAATTTCTAATGAGTTTCTGTTTTGGCTTGGAGTACTCGGTGAGTTTTATGCTTTAGCATCCTTGCATGCGTGTGAGTGACTGCCATGAATAGCATGCTTACCATGAGACTAACTGCTTATGTGATATAACTACCTTGAATGCCTGTGGGTGGAGGTTGGGTTATTTGGATTGGAACAATTCATCAAGTGTTTTAAGCCCACCCGAGGGTGGCAAAATCTGCATTTTAAGCCTACCTGCGGGTAGCAAACCATCTTTCAAAAATAAACATGAAATGTTTTGTCCCAATTCAGGCGACCCGGTCTATACTTGTATGCCGTGCGCATCACATAGTAAATCTAGGCTAATAACCGGAATAAGAACGCATAATGTTTTCAAAACCAGATATCATGGTTAGTAGAGGCCGATCTTTGACCGGGCGAGCAGGGGTGCTCACGAGGTGACCTTCCCCACTCGTACCCAAGTTCCCGAGCTGAGGCAACTTTGGTGATGACGAACACGTGGCCTTTGGCACCGAGTTAGGGTTTCCTAAATTTCCCATTAAAAACATTTAGGTGGCGACTCTGTATCTGGCAAAGCAGTCCATGTTGGCACTTCTTTTCAAAAAATCTGTTTTCAAAATCGATTTGCCGGATTTGGACTCTTTGGTTCAAGATTAAGAACCGTGACATTTGAGTCCTTGAACTGTAGTGACCCCAATATGAACGGAACGGGACTTAAGCCTCCCGGGGCGTTCGGAGACGTCTACAGTTTCTGGGGACTCTGCTGGGGAGTTTGAGAACTTGACTCGAACTCATGATATCTGGTTTTGACTACACTTTTGTGTTTCTTTACATTGCATTTGCATTGGTGCGCCTAGGACACCATGTTTGCCATCTGCTATTCCTGAACGGTTTGCCGGAGGCTTGTCTTGTCAAGGTATGACCATAAGGCTGACTGGTTGTGGGCTCTGCCAGTATGGGAACACAAACCCCGGTTTTACCAGGGCACCCTTTTTGACCATTCGACCTAGTGCATATTCGGATCCATAGTGACCATTCCAAACTAGGACAGGTTGCTTACCCGTTTATAGGTTGTTTAAAACCGTTGCGTGCGTAGTGAAACCCTAGCTCTTGACAAAATAGGACAGGGAAACCCTACCCCAACATAGGGGTGTTTTGGCTCTCACTTATCTGTTATGTGCTTTTAGAGTGCGTCTCTACAGGAATGCATGCATCAGTTTATGAGTTTGGGCATCAGGCCTACGGCCATCAGTCAGTATTTGAGAATCAGTTATCTGCGGGTATCCGATTCAGTTTTGGGGACAGTGATTCAGGGATATTGATCAGTGTTTGAGGACAGTGTGTATTCAGCTTACCAGCCGTGTGTTGTTATGCCCAGCCGTGTGTTGTGTATTTAATTTAAGCTGTTATGTTGTCCATTTATCTGGTTATTTATTTCCTTTTCGCTTTATTTATCTTTTTGCTAGGGGCAAGGTTTTTAGCACAATTGCTTCCGAACTAGTAGATATTCCCCAAGCACTTTGGACACGAGGTCGTCGACTCAATCGATCTGAGGATCTGGTTGACGGACATCCAGTGTTCCACTCCCTATCCCCAGTTGTTAGAAGAAGGCCAAGGAGGCACAAGGATTAGCAAGATTACCGGACGGGCTACTTTAGCGACAAGCAACAAAGGTTGGGATTTATGTTTCCGCCATAGAGATACACTTACCGGTCAGTCAGCTGGACCAACAGAATATGGCTAGGATAGAGGAAATGATGCGTCAAATGCAAGAGAGCATGAGACAGATGCAGGAGGATGCCATCTGCCAAGCGGAATTTTCTAAGCAACAGGCCACAGTCATGGCCCAGCAGGCCGAGCTCATTACTAGGCTACAACAGCAGAATGCAGCATCAGCTTCACATCAGGTTCCTCCTCCACCAGGGCCCCCATTACCCAAGCAGGCTCCTACTGTTCAGAATGCTCTGCCAAACACCCAGAACACCGTGCCAAATGTCCAGAATATCCAAGAGGACACAAACCTTCCAACGGGGCTAGCTCTGCCCCCGCTTCCACCTCAACTGTCCAAGACTCATATACCCAACCATCCGAACTCTTCCTTTAAGCTCGAAATCGACCATACAGCCCTAAAACTGAGCAAGCTTGAGAAGCTTTTCAAGAAATCACAAGGGGTAAAAGCCATTCCAGACATCGAAGATGGGTACACCGATGTAGCCGTAACATTACCAGACAGATTCAAGATGCCACAAATTGACTGCTTCGACAGGTCCGGAGATCCCATGGTCCATCTTCGGCTATTCTCAGACATCCTGCGGCCAATGGGCCTAACCCGACCACAAAAGCTTTCCCTGTTTGGCCGAACTTTGTCGGGTGTGGCAGCCATCTGGTACGCGAAGTTAGAAGATGAGGTAAAAAGAAGCTGGGATGAAATGGCTGAGGCCTTTGTTGCACAGTACTCGTACAATACACAGATCGAGATTACAACCCGTGATCTCGAAACAACAAGGCAGGAACCCAAGGAGACTTTTTGAGACTTCGTAACTCATTGGAGGGCAAAGGCATCGATGATGACTTTGAGGCCTACAGACAAAGATCAAATCAAGATGATTGTGCGTAATCTCCAACCGAAATTGATGCAGAAGATGATCGTACTTCCCTTTCCCACCTTCTCAGATTTACACGAGATGGGGATACAGATCGAGGATGCCATAAAACAAGGCCTGATCGACCAGGATAAGGAGCAACCCAGAAGGACTTTCAACCGTAACAATAACGCAGGCCCAAGTGGCGCTGCGACTGCACGAGCTTCAGAGGTGAGCATGGTCACCACCACTTCCCCTCCCCCAAGACCCACGACAGCCACGCCTTTTTCTAGCGCATCTGGAAGTAATACCCAAAACACCAAATATCAACCCAGAGGCCAAAGAACCTTCACCCCCCTCTATATGCCCCTGTCCAAAGCTCTGAGGGTATTAATCAAGAAGAAGCATTTCACGCCCCTAGAGCCGAGGCCGCTACCAAATCCACTCCCTCTCTCTCATGACCCGGCAAAATACTGCGCGTATCACCAACAGCACGGTCATGACACCGACCGTTGTTTCAGATTGCGTCATGAGATCCAGGATCTTATTGACAAGCAGGTGATCGCGCCTCCCGAAAAACCCAACGTCACGACAAATCCTCTCCCACCACATAACCAAGCCCCTCCTCCCAACAGAATCAACTTCATCCAAACTGGGGTCGTGTCTTACGATCCTAGTATCTATATCACCCCATCCCACCTACCTAAGCCGGAGGTGATCCTTCCTGTCTGCACTGACTTGTGCATGATGGACATCTCCACAACCCAACCTAAGCTAGTGATGGTGACCACCAAAGATGGGGCAGGGCAGATTTCAGAGGAAAAGGGAGTCGCTGGGTCTGAGGTTGAACAGTCTAGGAATCTCGCTACAGAAGCCTATGATCCAAGTGAATACATCCAATTAGTGGGCCGGTCTGAGTTGAGTGCAGGGCTGCCAGAAAGAGCAGAATTATGTGTGATTCAGGGGGACAGATTTGAAAGGGGAACAGATGATCTAACAACTGTGGGAGAGGACTTTGCCAACCTCCAGTTCTTCAGTGACCAAGAATCAAGAGATGCTGCAATCAACTGGTTTGAATACGAGGAGTCAGCAGAAGTTACCGGATGGTTAGATGATCAACCAAACATCGTAGAATATCGACCAGAACAGGGCCCGGCAGGGGCAAGAGTATCAGTGGTGGCCGGAAAGGCCGAGAGTCAGAATCCACCGCCGGAAAGCACCGGCACTAAGAATTTCGCTCAAAACTTGGGGATTGTAAATGCAGGGAGTATTGAACCACCAGCTGTACTGACGCAGATGGAACAACAAAGATTTGAGGATTCCGAGAGAATCAGAAAAGCTAAGGCCCATGTGGGGGTCAAGGTCTTTGTGGGTACGAGCATACCGAAGCCGGATAGGTGTCTGTCGGCTGCCGACAGAATGTGGTGGGAAGACGATGACTTGTGTCTTGCCCACACAGATGAGGACTGGGGGAGTAGTCAACCGGATGATACCTGGTATATTGACGAAATCGCTCATATGACAAGAAGTGGGCGATATTTCAAGCCCCAGCACTTAGACCAACCTGAGGCGTCTGGGAAAGACAAAGAAGCTGAGAAACAGAAGGAGAAACAGATTGAAGAAGAAGCTGTGCTCAAGCAATTGAAGAAGATACAAGCAGACATCTCCATCTGGGGACTGCTTATGGCGTCGCGAGTACACAGACAGGCTGTCCTATCTGCTATGGACAAGGCCAAACTCTCTATAGATACTACACCAGAGCAGCTGGTTGGGCTGGTTTTTCCGGGAGGAGGTTCCCCGGCATTAACCTTTTCAGACAAAGAACTACCGCCTGAGGGCACAAATCATAACAAACCTCTCTATGTTTCCGTGGAATGTAGAGACAAGTGGATACCGGTGGTACTTGTTGATACCGGGTCCGCCATCAATGTCTGCCCAGCCAGAACAGCGTATGCAATCGGGTTGAAGCCTGCGGACTTCGTGCCGACTACTCAAGTGATCAGAGCATATGATAATACTAGTAGGGAAGTGATGGGGACTGTCAAAATTCAGACTCAGGTTGGTCTGGGACAACATAACATTGAATTTCATGTCTTGGACGTTCCCGCAACCTTCAACCTTCAATAGCCACCCCCTTCCCGTGAGGATACTTCAACATCTGATGTAGAGTGGAAGAGACTGCCTTCATCAATCCACCCGCTGCCAGAGGTGTCCACACCAATCTTGGAAATTGAGCATGGCACAGAGGATATCTTCTTATCAGGGTTCACTTTGGCTGAGGCCCAGGTGGTGCAGAATATCATGGCTGTGAATGAGGGAGTGTACGTCAGTGCTCAGTCTATCTACCTCATGAACAAGCTACAGCATATCCCTGGGATGGGATTAGGAAGGAGCGGCCGGAAAGGCGTTGCGGCATTGGCCGAAGTACCACACAACCCTCATACCTTTGGCTTGGGTTATCTGCCCACCAAAGAGGACTGGGTGAGGAAGGGAAAAGAAATGGCCGGAAGAGCTAGAGCAAAGCAGACTGGGAAGCCTTTTGAGTTAATACATAGGCCCATTCAGGGCACCCTGAACGGACGCTTCGTCCGGGAGGGGGAGGACTTTCCATTTTGCGACTTCCCAGAACCATGGCTAAACGCGGAGAGGAAGCGCATGCCAGGTTTCGAGATCTTCTTCGACCTGCAACTATCAGGGAATGACATTGCCATAGAGCAGACAGACCCATCAGCTGAGGTTGAGCAGTGTAAGGCAGTGGATTCTGAGGGCATAAAATTTGAAATGGGGGTAGCACTGGCATGTCTACTTTCTGAT
Source organism: Camellia lanceoleosa (assembly GCA_025200525.1). Classification (NCBI taxonomy): domain Eukaryota; kingdom Viridiplantae; phylum Streptophyta; class Magnoliopsida; order Ericales; family Theaceae; genus Camellia; species Camellia lanceoleosa. Next base: position 31,743,568 of record CM045759.1, read on the forward strand.
CCTCCAATCGACCATAAGTGCTTGGGGGATAACTTCGCGGTTTCCATGATTGGGGATGAAACGGCTGCGAGCCTACCAGCGACTATCTTGGATGCATCTATCGCACCCTCTCTCACTTGGCAATACGAGGAGGGATTTTTGTCCAGCAGCACCGGGTCAGGTAGTGAGCCGGAATCTGATTCCACCGAGTCTTATGAGTCGGAATCAGATTCCAGCTCGACTGAGTCTGAATCTGGTAATCCTGGGGATGATCACCCGGATGCCACAGTCCTGTCTAGGTCGTCTTTTTCCTTTTCATTTGAGTCTGTTGTAAATGAATCGGACGATTTGGATGAACTTAATGAGAATCAAGTAACTGTGGTTTCTGAGTACTTTTCTGTGCCCTTAATTTATTGCATTAATTCAGACTTTCAAAATTTTGAAAACGACGAGGACGAAGTTCCTCCGGTTTTGCAACGATTAATTGAGCAAGAGCAGGAAAGATTTGTTAAACCCCTAGTGGACGAAATCACTACCGTGAACATTGGTACTGAGGAGGACCCGCGGCTGGTCCAGATCGGGTCCACGTTGTCTTCGGAGGAACGCGAGCGCTTAGTCGCTTTATTAAAAGATTTCAAAGATGTTTTCGCGTGGTCCTACAAAGACATACCTAGAATCGATCCTGAGATTGTACAGCATCGGATCCCCCTTGACCTCGAGGCCCGACCTGTCAAGCAGAAACTCAGGAGGATCCGCCCAGATTGGGCTCTCAAGATTAAGGAAGAGGTCACCAAGCAAATCGATGCAGGCTTCCTGCTGGTATCTGAATATCCGACTTGGTTGGCCAACATTGTTCCGGTGCCGAAGAAGAATGGCAGGATCCGAGTATACGTAGACTTCATGGATTTGAACAGAGCTAGTCCGAAGGACGACTTTCCCCAACCGCATATTGATGAGTTGGTGGATTTCATAGCAGGGCACGCATTGCTTTCATTTATGGATGGCTTCTCAGTTTATAACTAGATAGTAATGGCACCAGAAAACAGGGAAAAGACTGCATTCACCACCCCATGGAGGACATACTGCTATAGAGTCATGCCGTTTGGGTTGAAGAACGCTAAAGCTACTTATCAACGGGCCGCAACCACAATATTACACGACATGATCCCCAAAGAGGTTGAGGTGTATGTGGACGACATGATTGTCAAATCCAAGGAAAGAGAGGGCCACTACACCGCCTTGCACAAGTTTTTTCAAAGGATCAGGGAGTTCCGGTTGTGGCTAAACCCTCAGAAATGTACATTCGGTGTTACAGGGGGAAAAATGCTAGGGTTTCTGATTACACAAAGGGGCATCGAGGTCGACCCTTCCAAAATCAAGGCCATCTTAGAAATGCCACCACCAAGGACTAAAAAGGAGGTGCGAGGCTTTCTGGGTAAAGTGCAATTCATAAGACGGTTTATCTCAAAATCAATCTTGACTTGTGAACCACTTTTTGGCCTCCTCAAGAAAGGAAAGAAGTTCCAATGGGACGGCCGATGTCAAGCTGCTTTTGAACAGATTAAAGAATGTTTACAGAACCCGCCCATGTTGTCACCGCGTAACTGTGGAAACCGATTGATTTTGTATCTCACAAGAATCGAAACTACAATGGGCTGCATGCTTGCACAAGAATCAGAAGACAAGGTGGAGAGAGCCATCTACTATCTCAGCAAGAAGATGCTGGAGTACGAAACCCGCTACACCCCACTAGAAAAGGCTTGCTTAGCTTTGGTATGGGCTACCAGGAAGCTACGGCACTACCTGTTAGCTCACTCTGTAATGTTGGTTTCACGACTTGATCCCATCAAATATCTTTTCGAAAAACCAGCACTTACGGGTAGGCTAGCTCGTTGGTTGCTGTTGCTCTCCGAATTTGATTTGAAGTATGTCACATGCAAGTCAGTCAAAGGAAGAGCAGTAGCAGAGTTCCTTGCCGACCATCCGGTTGAAAGGGGTGAAGCAGTCGAGTATTTATTCCCAGATGAAGCCATTTTACACATCGACAATGAAACTTGGACGATGTACTTTGACGGAGCGTCAAATCAATGCGGATATGGGATAGAGGTGTTGCTAATAGCACCCGACAATTCCCGTATCCCTCTAGCCTTCAAGCTCCGATTCAAAGTCTCGAACAATGAAGCAGAATACGAGGCGTGCATTGCTGGTCTAGAAGCGGCCCTAGAACTAGGGGCAAGACGGTTGGACGTCATTGGGGACTCGAACCTTGTTGTGTCTCAAGCTAAAGGAGACTGGAAAGTAAAAGAGGAAAAGATGATGATGTATCACCAGACCTTGGATTTGCTGATTCCTGGGTTTGAGAAGCTAAGTTTTACTCATCTACTAAGAGAGAACAACAAGTTCACAGATTCTTTAGCAACTCTATCTTCTATGATAGACATCCCGTGTGGAGTCCGGATGCGTCCAGTCGTCATCGACCAGAAATTTGCACTGCCTACGAGTCGATTGCCGCTATATATGAAGTTCAGGACGAAAACCCCTGGTATTACGACATCTGGAACTTCTTGGAGAAAGAAGCATACCCGGCAGGGGTAAATGCAAAGACAAAAGGGCAATCAGGAGAATGGAAATTCAGTTCATCATCTGCGGGGGTAAACTGTATAAAAGGGGTCATCTGGGAATGCATAAACTGTGCGTTGATGCCGAAGAGTCAAAGCGTCTGATGGAAGCCATCCACGGGGGAGAATGTGGTGCACACATGAATGGGGTAATGTTGGCATGGAAGATCCTCAGACAGGGTTATTACTGGTCCACCATGGAGGAGGATTGTATTGGTTTCGTCCGGCGATGCCACAAGTGTCAGATTCATGCAAATCGCATGAACATTCCGCCGTCAAAGCTGTACAACATGACTTCGCCATGGCCATTTTCAGTCTGGGGAATTGATGTAATCGGAGCTGTTACGCCGAAGGGGTTAAATGGGCATGAGTTCATCCTGGTAGCGATAGATTATTTCATAAAGTGGGTTGAGGCCCAATCTTATGCGGTGTTGAAGGCTTCGCACGTCGCAAAATTTATTAAAAACAACATCATCTGTCGCTACGGGGTCCCAAACGAAATAATTTCAGACAATGGTTCCCACTTCAAGAAGGAGGTGATTGATTTTTTGGAGAAATACAATGTGGCTTTTCATAAGTCGTCTACCAATCGGCCGCAGACCAATGGAGCGGTTGAGGCCGCCAACAAGAATATCAAGCACATACTGCAAAAGATGGTGGAAACCTACCAGATCGCCGATAAGCTCTTGTTAAGCTCGTGGGGCTACCGGACTTCAATCAGAACTTCTACTGGGGCGACTCCGTACTCATTGGTTTATGGGATGGAGGCCGTTCTGCCCATTGAGATTGAGGTCCCGTCATTACGAGTATTGGCTGAGTGTCAGATAGCCGGATTAGCGTGAGCAGATTTGAGGAACTTATGCTCTTCGACGAAAGAAGGCTGAAAGCACTGTACCATGTCCAAGGTTACCAACGCAGAATTGCCCGGGCTTTCAACAAGAAGGTTAAGTCCAGGAATTTGAAAGAAGGAGATTTGGTGCTTAAAGACAACCGAGCTCCCATCCACGACCCAAGGGGCAAGTTCAGACCCAATTGGACTGGCCCCTACATCATCAAGTCAATCTGGTCAGGTGGAGCTGTGGTTCTGATGGATCTAGATGGCTTAGAGTTTTCCCAACCGATCAACATGGACAAGTTGAAGAAATATTACCCATGAGGGGCTCGCTAGGCCGAAAACCCGAAAGGGCGACCTAGGCAAAACTCAGAGCACAAAAAATTTGAAATTATAAAAACTGAACTCACAAGGTTGAAAACCCGCAAAGGGCGGCCTTGGCAAAAGTTAGAGCGCAAAAGAAGAGTGAAAATACCCGAGCGAACCTAAGCCTGAACTACGTAAGGCTTGATTCCCATCCTTGGGATACGTAGGCAGCTTCATTCTGAAGTTCAGCCACAACCTTTTCCCCAATCAACTTTGTCCATATTAATCATCTCAGTCATCTTTGTCCATCAGCATTCATCGCGATCTCCGATACAGTGTTATTCAGACTAGGGGCAACTTTCCGTTGCCACACAGTGCCGCGGTACTATTCAGACTAGGGGCAACTTTCCAGTTGCTAGGATTTGGGGTTATGCATCTCAGTGACAGATCTCAAGCGTGTCCAGTTCTGATCCATATCGAAAATAGTTTTGAAAAGTTTTAATAAAAGTTGACTTTGTTCAAATTAATCTTTTCACAACTAAGACCATTTTTGGACCAAAGCGAAAAATTTTCAGTACCACAACCTTCAATTTCATTGATTTCAAAACAGAGTTCTCCTGCTCTTGCATACAATTGAAGTTGCTTTTTATTACACTCATAATGAAAACTTGAAAGTACTAATAAAGCAATAAATTTGGGGCATAGTCAAGTCAGGTGTCCCTGTGCCCCCTCCCAGAGCTAGTCGAAGCCTCTGATGCCAAGCTGGGCCCGGTCTGTGCCTCCTCATTGAGCCAATCCCAGCACTCGTCAGAAAAAGTGCAGTTGAAAGTAAGGGCGGGGGCCAGGAGTTCTCTAGTCCTCCATGTCGTGGCATTTCGGGCAAGTTGTGCGCCTCGGACCGGGAAAGCAGCCGGATACTCAATCCCCTCTAGTGGGCAAGTCTGATCATGACCAAACTGACGCAAGAACTGGAATGAAAAGTAGAATACATAGTGGGTCAGACCAATCAACTGAATCCCGATCAGCCGGGACATGCTATAACCCATTGCCGGGAGATTGAGCCAAGGACAACGCCAAGCAATGCAATCTGCGGACAAGTTGCACATCCAGTCGAACCACCACCTTTCATCAGGGGCATCAACTAAACGTTGGCGAAAGAAGTAGCCGCGGGCTGAGTAGGCTGGACAAGAGTCCACAACCTGCAATTTATCCATCAACCATACCTAGGGAGGGATGAAAAATGAGAGAATAAAGAATAGAGAGATGTGCGATGAGAGAAAAGTAAGAAAAGGGTTTTGTGAGAAAAACCGAGCCTAAGGGCCGAGTGATGTGAGCAAATATATATGCGAGATTGGGTGGGAAACATTACCTATAGCAATAGTGGACTCCCTGCAAATCTGGTCGTCTCCCGGCGATAGAAAGCATCCAAACCCATCAGTGTCTCGGCCAGAGTCATAGCGATACAACTCTTTTCTTCTCTCAAGCCATGAGCAACTTCAACCAGACGGATGCTAGATCCACCAAGTCCTAAAGTGAGCAGAAAGTGGGATAGCATACACAAGTAAAGGGCGTGTTGCTGAAAGCCTTGCCAATAGTGGTTGCCGCGGTCGCCAACATCAGAAAAGCGATGGATCAAGCCGAAAACGTCTAGTTCCCCGTTGCAGATCAGAGACCGAGCATCATGCATGGTGAGCCCACACATTTCCCCTAAAGCTTGGGCGTGGCCAAAGCGAAATTGAGGCAGAATTTCTTCACAACGTTCAGATTCCATCAAAACTTGAAAATCTTCGAAAGTTGGACATACCTCTTGCCCGCCGAAGCTGAAAACATGCGTCACTAGGTTCCAAAACCTCACCGCAGCATGGAGGAAGGGAAAGTGCAGCGGAGTGCGGCTCAGTGGGAATAGTGCATTCAAGCCGAAACCTCGGAAACTCAACTTTTCCGAGCCATCTAGAGAAGAGATCCAAGATGTGAGATTTTCTATGAGAAATGCCTCCATTTTTTGTGCAAAGCAGTGATGAAATGAATGAGTCCCGAAGTTAGAGCTTTTATAGAGGATGGGACACTATTCAGGGGACACGTGTCAAAAATTTGACGGCTGCTGAAATAAGTGGCCGGCCAGCCACCTTTTCTAGCTGGCCGGCCACATTTCTCCCCTCAGATACAAAAAAATGGCCGGCCGGCTCCAAAAAGTGGCCGGCCATGCTCCAATGTATGCCTTTGGTCCTGTTTCGACCTCCGGAAAAAAGTTCCAGGCATTCCCAAGCATCAGGTGTATTGAAGGCCTCCATTCCCCTCTATTTCGGATGCGTTCCGTTGCCCAGACCGTCCGAAGTACGCTTTGTTTTGTTTATCAAGTTATAATTTTGCTTATCGAGTTGTCGTTTTGTTTATCGAGTTGTAAGTTTTGTCGAGCTGTCGTATTTTGTGTTTTGAGTTGTTACTCTTTGTTTACACAATTTTGTTAAGTCTTGTTTATCGAGTCGTTAACATTGTCGTATTTTGCTTATCGAGTTGTAAACTTGCTAAGATTCTGTTATTTCTTAGTGAGTCGACTTGTTTGATTTGTTGCGTCGGTTCATTACCTGACCCAGTAAATACACAGTGCACATTTTCCATTCAATCCCATTTTTGTGCAAAATGATGCAATGCGATGCTGAGAACATAAAAATACAACACTTTTTCAAAAAGCTGTTTCACCCCATCATATTTCCTTTTACAAATAAAGGTACAAGTTTTACAGAAAATAAAACTGCCTAACAATATGCAAAGTGCTACAAACTACTAGCAAAAAGGAAAATAAAGCAGGAAACAGCAGCATCAATACCCTCGGGAGCAGGAATGAGAGGCCATCCTCATCCTCTTCTGTGAGACAACCTCTGCACCACCATCATCATCCGGGTCAGAGCTGTCATCCTCAGGATCCCCCTCAGCCTCGCCTCCATTCCCGGAACCAAGACCGGAATCCCCCTCCTCAGCGGATGTCTCCGACTGTCGGTCTGCGACCTCCTCCTCCCCATCCTCATCAGGCTTCGCCTCTATAATATGTGCCCTGCGTCTGCGAGAGGACCCTCCTCGAGCTCCTCGGAAAGGCATGGATGGCCCAGCTCCTCGAAAGGGCCCAGATGGCCCAGCGCCTCAAAAAGGTCCAGACGATCGACCTCCCTGAGAAGGCCCGGGTGGCCCGGCCCGCGGCGGAGCATATACAGGAGGCATCTGAAAGTGAAGAGTTCAATACATCAGTTCAAATATGAAAATCAGATGCAAGTACAGCGTGTGAGTGGGATGTGTGTCAAATGTGCTCTACACAAACAGCCTATCAATGCAGTAGAATGTTCGTGTCATCAGAAATATGATAAATGCAAGAAAGATGAACAGTATCTGCACACCCATAATGGCCAGCTGTGCCTTCCTCCACAGGATCATGCCCTCAAATGCGGCCATCACTCCAAGCATCTCATCTGCGTACTCAACAGGAGGCTGCAGATACAAATGCAAAACCATCAGTAAAGGAATGAATGTCCAAATATCCGACTAATAAATCAAAGCTGTAAAGCATACCGGTGGTGAATCAGGATCTCTGACATATCTATGGTCAGGAAGGAGAGGCTCGGCAATGACTCGTAAGGAGCCCCAAATCGCTAACTTCCAACTCGGCCGGCATGTCCGCCACCCAAGATGATGAAGAGTCGAGGGATCGGGGAACCGACCCACCCCACCTCTAGACGTACCATTTCGCCGGAGGAAGGGATATCAGAGCACGAGCCCGACTCAAGATGGCACACCAGCAGCCTCGGTGGCAGTACGCACTCCCGCCAAGGGAGCCATCGATATACGTGGCGATAAGTGGCATAGTCCCTCCTCAAGATGTAGCAAAGCATCGCTCAAAGATAGCACTAACAACATCCCGAAGAGAGCCTATCAAGATCCGATATCGACTAGGGGTGCCGGGAGGGTCCCGAGAAGTGTACCCCATACCGACGCAAAGCGTTCCCCGAAACCATGCTCTACCAACCGTCCTTCGAGCAGATCTCAGATCTTGGGAGGTGCCCGATCCTCCGCATCTTGAAATCGGAGACCATCACCCATGGGCGCCATGTAATCATGGATAACCAAAGGCATAAACCAATCAGAAATCGGGAATATACGGGGCAGATCAAAGATGAAAACGGAAGGGACTGAGAGTTCTGAAATACTTCCGTCGTCCGCACAGTGTCAAAATACTGCCGTAGATAAAAAAGAGTCTCTCGGGGTCTCGGCCGGTGCTGGCCCTCGAATACCAGCGAGTACGGGGTCATGAGGGGCCCTGCCACCACCAACTCTGGGGTTAACGTCGGGAAATATACGTAGACCCATAACTGAGGAAAGTAGTGCAGAATGTAAATACAAAGTGCTGAGGGCAAAATACAGAGTGTAAAGTGCGTTGTGTGTGCAATGTACAAGTGATGAGGAGCAGAAATGTAAATCAAGAGGACAGAAAGTACCTCCCAGGCTCTCCAATAACTGCCAAGTAAGTCTTCCGCTCATGGAGGTCAAGCCTCATGTAGCAAGAAGGGTAGCCAGCCGGCGCCACCCAATCGCATCAGTCGACTGTGATAGGTCCACCGTAACGCCAATAGATACTGCCCAACCGTGTTCCTCTATCGTGACGAGTAGTCCCGAGGAGGAACATAAGAAAACCACGGGCATACTGCTCTGCCTCCTCAGGAGTCCCGGGCTCCATCCCCTCCCTCCGAAAATGGGAAGAGAACCAGGTATATCGGACTCTCCCTGAAGCTCTGTCAACGGGCGGGCGGGCCCTCGGCAAATGTATCCAAGCGGCCTCCTATTCGCCCATGTCCTCGTCGTAAGGAATGGGCCAACCTCCTATGTCCAGGCCAGTCAATACAGCAAAATCCAGCAGGGTCATAGTCAAATCCCCAATGGCGGAAAAATGAAAGGAGTTGGTGGTGTCCCACCATCTCTCCACCAAAGCTGCCATCAGTGTCCTCCTGGCAGGACAACGCGATAACCCAGCGCAGAAGGACCCGAACCCCGCCAAATCAACTAAATCCTGGACAGCCTCCGGGAGCTCAGCATACCAATCTCTAGCAGCAGTGGAGCCGTGTCCCCGCACAGTGCGAGAACCAACCTGCATTCAGAATGAATACATGTGTCAATATAAAATGAATGAGCTGTGTGCAAATGAAATGAATAAGCTATGTGCAAGTAAATAGGCTGCGTGCGAAGTAAAGTAAGCAAACTGTGTATTCTACTCAAAATTAGTGTGTACTGCGTGTTCACCTTCAATTTGGGCTGCGTGTTCTACTCTCAATCAGTGTGTGCTGTGTGTTCACCTTCAATTTGAGCTGTGTGTTCAGAAAGTCCGAGTTAGGGCTGCGTGTTCTACTCTCAATCAGTGTATGTGTAACAACGCCCGCGGGGGACCTCGCCACAGCTCGGACTCGATTTTTGTTGTGGTTCTTAATCTCGAACCAAAGAGTCCAAATCCGGCAAATCGTTTTGAAGGAAAACAGATTTTTTGAAAAGAAGTGCCAAACATGGACTGCCTTGCCAGATAACAGAGTCGCCACCTAAATATTTTAAAATGGGAAATTTAGGAAACCCTGACTCGGTGCCAAAAGGCCACGTGTCCGTCATCACCAAAGTTGGCTCGGGAACTTGGGTACGATTAGGGAAGGTCACATCGTGAGCACCTCCTCTCGGCCAAAGACCGCCTCTACTAATCATGATATCTCGATTTTGAAAAACATTGTATGCTCTTATTAGATTATTAGCCTAGGATTACTATGTGATGCTCGCAAAGAAACAAGTATAGATCGGGCCGTTCGAATTGGAACAAAACATTTCATGTTTGTTTGTGAAAGGTGGTTTGCTACCCTTGCAGTGTGCTTAAAATACGATTTTGCCACAATCTAGTGGGCTTAACAAACAATTGATGAATTGCTCCAATTCAGATAACTCAACCTCCACCCACAGCATTCAAGGCGCTTATATCACATAAGCATTTAGCCTCATGGTAAGCATGCTATCATGGCAACACTCACACGCATGCAAGGATGCTAAAGCATAAAACTCACCGAGTACTCCAAGCCAAAACAGAAGCTGATTAGAAATCATGCATGATCCTAAAATTGCTGGAATGCCTAATGCCACACATGCAAAATGCAACTATAGCGAGCTTGGCTATTCTAGAGATGGCATATGAAAAGCAACGGCTAACATGTATTCAACTCGAATTGAAATACAAATGCAGGTTTGTATGATGCGCCGAGTCGATGCATGCAATCTGAGATGAATGATGCAAACATCTTTGTCGTCTTGTATGCTAATTGAAATATGCCCTATATCTAACCATTCAAAGCGGGTAAATAAAAGGAGAAAGAAATGGGGTTGGAAGACATACATCACACTCACACACCCTTATTACATTTATGCCCTTAGAGAGGGTCCGAATAAATAATATCTGAGACCGAATAAAAAGAATATACATCAGACATAATCTGATTCTAATTAATTAACAAATTAATTACAAAAAATTGAGGCTGGCGTGCAAGCCGTGGACCGCCTCGCTTCGTGGATAGTATATCTTTGGCTCGGCGTAGAAATCCTTTGGGATGCCTGCCCCGATTAGCCTCATTTGCGCTTTTCCTCGAATTGCGTGCCGATTCCTAAAGTCGATAATTCTTCATTTTTGCAGCGGAGAGCGAGAAAGGGCATAGCGATGTATTTCACAAATATATGCATGTCTCGATCCTCGCGCCACCAATCACGCATATCGATGCATGATGGCCGAGGAGCGACGGTACAACTCAATATTGGGATGAATACACATGAATGCTACGAAAAATGGGATGCCTCGAAATGCGTGCCCACGGGCACGCAAACCGAGGCGATGCTGAAAGATGAAAATCGGATAAAACTGAAGTGCCTCGAAGTGCGTGCCCACAGGCGCGCAAACCGAGACGAAACCAAAATGGAGATCAGATAAAACTGGAGTGCCTCGAAATGCGTGCACACGGGCACGCAAACCGAGGCGATGATGTACGATGCAAAATCGGATAAAACCGAAGTGCCTTGAAATGCGTGCACACGGGCACGCAAACCGAGGCGATGATGTACGATGCAAAATCGGATAAAACCGAAGTGCCTCGAAGTGCGTGCCCACAGGCGCGCAAATCGAGGCGATGATGAAAGGAGAAAATCGGATAAAACCGAAGTACCTCGAAGTGCGTGCCCACGGGCGCGCAAATCGAGGCGATGATGAAAGAATGAAAATCGGATAAGACCGAAGTGCCTCGAAATGCGTGCCCACAGGCGCGCAAATCGAGGCGATGATGAAAGAATGAAAATCGGATAAGATCGTGCCTCAAACGCGTGCCTGACAGCGCCGCAAATCGAGGCGATGATAAAGATGAAAATCGGATAAACCGGTGCCTCGGCGCGTGCCCACAGCGCCGCAAACCGAGGCGATGATGAAATGCAATGAAATGGCATACGGAATGCCGGATGGACTTACACCAACATGGGAGAGCCTCACCACTCACATAGGAGGCCGCTAAAATAAAGTTGTCTCAAACGCTACCATGACACGCAAAACCGAGGCAAAGGCATACAAGCATGAAAATGAAAATTGGGCTTACGCCAACATGAGAGGGCCTCAACCACACTCACATAGGCTGCCGAATGATAAAAATGAGGTGCCTCGGCGCGTGCCCATTGGCACGCAAAACCGAGGCAATGCAAAATGATACGAATGGCGGGAAATGATATGCAAGCATGGTAATGGAATTTCAGCACCTAAATAAAGGGGAAAACAGCCCGAAACAAATCGAAACGACACCGAAGCATGCATTCATCCCGAAGTACGTAAATTAAGCCCCGAATGGCCTATAGCCATGCTATACATGCAAAATATGATCATGGCAGCAAGAACAGTAGCAAGGCAGTCCCAAATATGGCATTTTTTCAGTAATAAACATGGCCAAAATGCAAGCATAGATATGGCAACAAAAGCTCGCAAGAATACGGTAAAAGAGAGGATTTTCAAAGCAAGTAGTATATAGAAAATTCAAATAGAAAAATTTTCTTCTACAACATTAAAGAGGACCCAAAAATAAGCATATATGAAGAAGATGGCAGCCTCTAAATCATAAGACAAACATGCTAGAAATGGAGGGCAAAATGGAGCCACAAAAGGGTATAACATAAGACATGCAATCTATACATCCAATGACCAAACCTTCTTCATGAAAAATGTAAAGGGGGTCAAAATAAGACTAAAACCAGTATGGGTCGAAGTCCCAAAAACAAACACAAATAGGTCAAAAATTGCATACAAAATATGGCCTACTTGATGAAATTGAAGGAAGTGATAGATACAAAGGCCAAATGAAGTTGAGCCTATCTACAATGTTGTAGAGGGGCTCATTTTAAGCACAAAATCAGTAGGGGTCGGACCCCCAAAAACCAACACAAATAGGTCAATTTTAGCATGCAAAAATGTTACCAACTTGAGGAATATTGAAGGAACTAGTGTATACAAACACAAAATGAGGTTGGGCCCTTCTACAAAGTTTTAGAGGGGCTCATTTTAAGTACAAAAGCAGTAGGGGTCGGAGCCCCAATTCTCAACCAATTAAAGGATAGAAAAGGATCAAGAAAATGCCCTAAAAGTTGGTTTTGAATACTTACCCTTGAAGACTTGTCTTTCTTTGCTTCTTGGCTTGGATTTGTGGCTTATCAACCTCTGAAATCCACTTCCTTGCTGCTGGAATCGAAGTTGGAATGGTGAGGCTTAGGGTTGATGAAGGAATCAAGCAAGAACTTGAAGCTTTTTTGGAGTTTTTAGCTATGAAGATGGAGGTTTTTGCCTTGGTCTTCTTGAAGAGATTTTTTTCCAACCTTGAAGAAGGAGGGGGAGGGGCCTTCAAATAGGCAAGAAAATGGGGTGTAAAAGGGGAGGGAAAGCATCCAATCTTTCCCTCCTGAAATGTCCCCCGGATGAGGGAGACACTTTGAAAAGCAGCTGGACAAATTTGAACAGCCGAAAGCGTGTCCGCCGGCCAGTGTTTGCTCAAGGTGGCCGGCCACCACCCCCCATGGCGGGCCACCGCCCCCCAATGGCCGGCCAGCCACCTCAAAAAAATCAACTTCAAAATTTCTGGCCGACCACCATACAAGAGTGTCCTCCCATGTGTGTAGAATAAGGCCCCAGGGTCGGAATTTGGCAACACTGAACCAGGAGTCACAACATAGAGCTTGAAGGAGAGGCCCAAAAATGAAAGGCACAATTTCTGGCCGACCACCATACCAAAGTGTCCTCCTAGATGTGTGCAACAAGGTTCCAAGGCCGAAATTGGCAACACCAAGCGTGAGTCACAACATAGAGCTTGAAGGAGAGGCCCAAAAATGAAACTCACAGTTCGGCCGACCAAGAGTTGGTAGGGTCCTCCTGTGTCCCTCATCACAGATATGTAGCTTTGGTTGGAAGAAAGTCCCCCTAGGGTGTTCAACATTGGCCCGGAAGTGAGCAAAACGGGCTCCGGAGGAGCGAAACTGGTTATCTGGGATAATTGCTGGCCTCCCACCACCCAGTGATCTTCCTGATGTTGAAACAGAGGTACCTGCCAAGTTTGAACAAAAAATAATGAGAAATGAACGCTCGGGGCCAAAACCGAGCAAATCGGGATCCCGAAAATGGGTCATGGTGCCGGAAGTGGTGTTCGGCAAAGTGGGTATCCGCGACCCGCTTCTCCTCGAATGACAAAACAGAGGTACCGCCAAAACCGGAGAAGATGGATGCGAAATGAATGCTCGGGACCAAAACCGCTTTGTTTGGGTCCCGAAACCTAAGCATGGAAGTGGCATACGGCCACGGCGGCATCGGGGCCCTGTGGTTTCTCGAAATGATAAAACAGAGGTTCTGCCAGAAACCGAAGAAAGCGGATGAAATGAATGCTCGGGGCCCAAATCACGCAGCCGGTCCCGAAATGGGTCGCCGCACCTAAGTGGTGTTCGCCGCAAGGGCATCGGGGCCCCAGTGTTCCTAACACTAAAATGCAGGTCTCTGCCAAAAACCGGAGTAGCCGGAGATGGTTGGGCGGTCCCGTGCCGAGGCACACAGTCTACCGGCCCCCTAAACCGGGAACCGGGCCCCGAAACGGGCAAAATGGCCTACGGCCACGGAAAGTAGCGCACGGCCACCGCGAGATAGGCTACAAAGCCACTCCTTCCTGAAAGAAAACAGAGAAAACGAGTCTGGTTCGCAAACCGAGACAAGGTAGAGAAGAGGGTTCGGAAGGCCGGAGGCAGGGCGCGCGGCCACGACTCTGAGACTTCGGAACGAGCACAGTATGCAACATCATCGAGTGCTCTATCAGCGACGTCTGAGTCTTAAGGTCGGTCAAAAATGGGGTGTCTACATTGCCCTCTTGACGTAACTCTAAGTCAAGAAGTGACGGAGTGAATGTCAAAGCCCGTGAGATCCCATTTTTGACAAGGCCAAGACTTAGACAAACATACGAGATAAACAGAGATATGTGCCCTTGCAGTAGGCCAAATGCAAAGTGATAGGCGCCGGCCGATGATCATGCAAATGCAAAGAAGTCAGAATGAAGGTATTGACAAATAGATGCAACAGCTTTTAAGCAAGGATGCAAAGCAAACAACTACATTTCATACGCTTAGGAATGCGGAGAATCATTCAATCCTCGCCAAGCCTCACACGGAGAAGATACGATACTCAAGCGATTCGTCAGTCGCACCAAATTTCAAATGAACCGTACATACAATATCGTGCCTGCAAAATAGAGAAATGAAACAAGAACAATATGCCGACAACATATATTCTATGTGATTCCTATGATTCCAAAAGTTCGACACACACAGTGCCGGCGAACGAATGCAACGTAACGCGAGGAAAGGTAATGCGCGACAACGCATGTTTATGCACAGAAAGTGCGGTATATCAAGAAATCATGCATGATAATGCAAAACAATCACGAGAATGCGAATTAGGAGCCAAATAATGACAAATGAGCACAAATCAGGATGCCCGGTTGTTGCACAATAACGAGCTGGAAAATGCGCATTCCGGCGACGGTAACCCGATCGCGGCCTCTGATTTACATTCCGGGGAGGTCACGACATGATTAAAATGGATACACTCCGATTTCGATGAATAACGATGAGACACATGTCAATAATTGCAATTAAAGTTTCAGCGGAGCAATTCGCGCCAGAAAGTGTACTTTTCTTCAACTTTTTCGGGTCCCGGGAGCTCCGATTTTCCTCAAAATTTGCAGAGAGGTAGGGGAGGGAGGGGGGAAGGTGGTCGGCCAGCCCTTTGCCCTAGGAGAGGCCATCGGCCAGGCCAAAAAGTAGAGGGGCCGGCCAGCCAGGTTAGGTGGCCGGCCACCTGCCCAAAAGCAGGGGCAAAATGGTCATTTTGGCATTTTCTATATATATGCACCTCCATTGCCTCCGAAATCACACCCAAAGTTGCAAAACTTCTTCCTCTTGCTCTCTAGGCCACTTTCTCTCTCAGATCTGCATTTTATACGCGTCCCTCGGCCTCCCACGCAAGTTGTTTTCGCGAAATCTTTCAGATTTAAGCACTTTGAAGTTTACTAAATTTCGACTTTGGGGCTTCTTCTCATTTTCACCACTTGAGGTAATTTTGTTTCAATATTTGGAAAATTTTCCGGGGTTGACTTTTGTTGACTTTTTTCATTTCCGAGAGTTGACTTTTGTTGACTTTTTTCCAATTTTGGCCCATTTTGCTCATTTTGCTCCTCTTGCAGATTTCTCGAATGGCGTGTCATTTTCCTCACGACGGAGGTTTTCCTTGCCGAGATGATTTTGACTTTATGGTATTCCACGGGTTCGCCTTTCTTTCCCGATCGATATGTTCCTACGGCTCATAGGCTTCATGAGCCACTTTCCGCCATTTTACCGATTTTAACGATCGAGCACCGGGATCTTCTCTACGAGAGCGAGCAAGACTCTCTCCTATGATGCAGAGGTATTTTATTATTCGTGATCTTTCGCATTCTCAGACCTTTGCCACGCTTAGACACACAGTTTAGCTTACGACACAGTACTTGTATTTCGAGCATGTGACTTAGCCACTTGAATTTCATGAACACTTGGCGCATTGAATAATTGTGAATGCACAGTGTACCTTAGTTAGAAATTGAGCACGCAGCCCTAACATTGATTCACTGAAGACACAGCCTGAAGTTGAAAATGAGCACACAGCACATACTGACCAAGAGTAGGACACGTAGTCTCCAAAACTCAGATTTTCTGAACACACAGCCCTAAACTTGAAGCACCGAACACACAGCCCAGATTTGAAGTGAACACACGTTTCATCGACGTTGAGTAGAACACACAAATTCCCAATTTGAAGTGAACACACAAATCCGATGTTGAGTAGAACACACAGCCCCAAACTTGAAGCAAACGACAAATTAATCGATGTTGAGTAGAACACGCAATCCCAAACTTGAAGCGAACACACAGTTCACTGATGTTGAGTAGAACACGCAGTCCCAAACTTGAAGCGAACACACAGCCCACTGATGTTGAGTAGAACACACGGTCCCAATTTGAAGCGAACACACACTTAATCGATGTTGAGTAGAACACGCTCCCAAACTTGAAGCGAACACACACCCCATCGATGTTGAGTAGAACACACGGTCCCAATTTGAAGCGAACACACACCCCAATCGATGTTGAGTAGAACACACGTCCCAATTTGAAGCGAACACACGTCCCATCGATGTTGAGTAGAACACACGGTCCCAATTTGAAGCTTAACACACACCCATCGATGTTGAGTAGAACACACGGTCCCAATTTGAAGCGAACACACAATTTCCATCGATGTTGAGTAGAACACACTCCCAAACTCAAATGTAATCAAACTTTGAACACTCAAATTTCAAATACCAAATTTATTGAACACGCAATTTCGTTTTCACTTCATTTGCACACTTCATTTTCACTTCATTTGTCGATCCATGCATTGATTCTAAATGCAGTTCGTTTCTGACAAGGCGAGGATATGGCCCGGCCCGCAAGGGAATGGTATTTTGAGCTTCCTAAGTCGTCCGGGATTGGTCGATCTTGCAGATTTGGGCCATTCGCAGAGGGTTATCTCGTTGCCTCATTAGTAGGACCCTATTTGCTTTTTAGCAGAGAGGTGGTGGGACACTACCAATTCCTTCCATTTTTCATGACGGGGACATGACCATGACCCCACGATTTCGCTATGCTCACCGCCTAGACTTAGGCGGTAGGCCCATTCCCTATGACGAGGATATGGGTGAGTGGCAGTCGCTGGATGCATTTGTTGGGGACACACCACCAGAGACAGAGGTTCGGGAGAGTCCGATACTCGGTTTGCTTCCTATTTCCCAAGGCCACAGATGGAGCCTGAGACTCTGAGGAGGCGGAGCAAGACGTGGTTTCCTTATGTACCTCTGCACCACCTTGTTCGCCGATAGAGGGAACATGGTGGGTTGTACTTATCGAGCGCCTAGTGGACCTATCACAGTGAGCCAAGATGATTGGGGCACGGCCCGGCTACCCTTTATCGCTACATGAGCGCAGCTCTACACGAGGGACTTACTTGGCGGCTATCGAGAGCCCGGGAGGTACATTCCGCCCTCTTGATTTTCATTTTGCTCCTCATTACTTGTTCACTGACACACACCAAGACTTTGCATTCTCAGATTCGCTTTTAGCACTTTGTACTCACACTGCATTGCCTTTCTCACTGTGGGTGTATGTGTACTTCCTATATTGGCCCGGAGATGGAGGTGGTGGGACCTCCTATGACTCCATTTTCTTTAATGTTTGAGGGAGAGCATCTGGCGAGGCCTCGAGAGACTCTCCTCTCTGCGACGATACTTTGCTACGGCTCGAGCGACAGAGGTATTGCTTGAACTCTCGCCTTTTATTTTTATCTTTGATCCGCTCAGATATCCGATTGACCGATTTGTATATCGTTATCCACAGACGCTCGCACTTTGGGCGCTTTCGGACGATTTGTCGAGACTCGACTCAGACTCGAGCGCCGAGTTGTGGTCAGATAGATTCCTCGCCGAGGACCAACGCAGGTTTGGTTCTCGGGAAACGCTTTCGCCGATATATGGGGGGCGATTCTCAGGACACTCCTGCTGTGCCTCCAGACACCATGCGGACTGCTGATAGATTATCCCCTGAGGAGGTCGAGCAGTATATGCAGGGCAGTGATGCTTTGTTGCATCATCTCGATGGGAACTACGCCACCTACCGCCGCATATATTTGATGCCCCGCTTGACGGGAGTGCGGGCTCAAGACGACCTCATCGCGCGCCGTCTTCGAGTCGCGCCCATGCCACAGATATCCCTTCTTCTAGCAGGGCTGGCAGATCCAGAGGTGGGGGCAGTTCGATCCCTCCAATCCCTCCGTCTCTTGATCATCCAGGGTGGCCAGACATGCCGACCGAATTGACGAACTGGCGATTTGGGACGCCTTACCAGATTCCGATAGAGCCTCCTCTGCCTGATCACAGATATGTTAGAGACCCTGACTACCTAAGTATGTTTTTTCAAATTTTGATTTATCACCAAATATTTGAACATTGATTCCGATCGATAATTTTGCATTTGTATTTGCGCCTCTCGTTGAATATACGGACGAAGCCGCCGATGCCGCCTCATTCGAGGGCATGATCTTACGGAGGGAGACGCAGATGAGCATCGTGGGTGTGGAGGTACTGTCCATTTTCCCTGTACTAGCATGTTTCTGATAATACTCCGGCTTTAGACCTTCTGCTATACTGATAGACTGTGTAGAGCACATCTGACACACACCCTTTTCACATTCTGCATTTACACCTGCTTTTTTTATGCTTGAACTGATGTATTGCACTTTGCATCTTCAGATGCCTCCCGTATATGCTTCCTCATGGGCCAAAGCACGGGGCCCTCTCAGAGAGGTCGAGGTGCTAGACCTACCCGAGGCTGTGGATCGGAGGAGCCGGACCATCCGTGTCTCATCGAGGAGCCGGGCGAGGGTCGCCTCGCCGACGCAGGCACCCATCGCCGAGGATGACGAGGAGGAGATCGCAGATCATGTGTCGCCGGGCGCTCTCGGAGAGGGAGGCCCCGGTCTTGGTTCCGAGAGCGAGACGATTCGAGGGGATCCGGAGGATGACAGCCCGATCCAGATGGTGATGATGATGTGGAGATTATCCCGCAGAAAAGGATGAGGGGGCCTCCCCCTTCTCGCTCCCGAGGGCACTGATGTTATTTCCTGCTTTATTCTACTTTTTAGCTAGTAGTTTGCAGCACTTTGCACATTTGTTAGGCAGTTTTATTTTCAGAAACTTGTACCTTTATTTTTGTAAGACATGATGAAATGAAATGATTTTTGAAAAGATGTTGTATTTGAAATTCTCAAAGATCGCATCGCATTATTTTGCACAAAATGGATTTGAATGGAAATGCGCCTCATGTATTTACCGGGTTAGGTGGGGAACCGACGCAACAAAGCAAAACAAAACGACTCACTAAGAAATAAAACAGAATCTTAGCGAGTTTACAACTCGATAAACAAAGTACAATAATGTTAACGACTCAATAGACAAGACTTAACAAAATTGTGTAATAAAAAAGTAACAACTCAAAACGCAAAACGCGACAGCTCGACAAAACTTACAACTCAATAAGCAAAAACAACAACTCGATAAGCAAAAATATAACACGATGCACTGCGGATGGACTATCTGGATAGTGGAGTGTATCCAAAATTGATAGGCTCGATGCCTTCTATCGCCGGAGACAATCGACGGCAGGAGTCCACTATCGCTATAGGTAATGTTTCCCACCCAAGCTCACTTGTATTTGCTTACATCACTCGACCCTGCCTCGACTTTTCTCGCAAAAAACCTTATCTTACTTTTTCTCTCGTCAGACATCTCTATTCTTTATTCTCTCATTTTTCATCCCTCCCCGTGATATAGTTGATGGAGAAGTTGCAAGTTGTGGACTCTTGCCCGCCTATTCAAATTCGCTGTTACTTTTCTAAGAACGCTTGTTAATGCTCCCGATGAGAGCTGGTGGTTCGAACGGATGCGCAACTTGTCAGCAGATCGCATTGCATGGCGCCGTCCCTGGCTTAATCTTTTCAAATATGAGTTACAAGAAGTTCCAGATACCGAGATCCGCCTCGACGGCTTGACTCATCAGATATTTTATCTCCCATTCCAGACTCGCGCTTTGTTCGGTCATACAAGCCGGGCCTAAGTTGGCATCCAAGCTTTGACTAGGTCTGGGAGGGGGGGTAGGGACACCTGACTAGACTATGCCCCAGATTTATTGCTTTATTAGTACTTTCAAAGTTTTCTAGCGTGAGTGTAATGAAAAACAACTTCAATTGTATGCAAGAGCAAAAGAACTCTGTTTTGAAATTAAAGAAAATGAAGGTTGTGGTACTGGAAACCCCGCTTTTGGTCCAGAAATGGTCTTAGTTGTGAAAAGATTAATTTGAACAAAGTCAACTTTTACGAAAACTTTTCAAAACTATTTTCGATATGGGTCAGAACTGGACACGCCTGAAATCTGTCACTGAGACACACAACCCCGAATCCTAGCAACTGGAAAGTTGCCCCTAGTCTCAAAAAAGGTGTTGGCAAAATGTGGCAACGGAAAGTTGCCCTAGTCTGAATGATGCCGCGACACTTCATTGCAACGGAAAGTTGCCCCTAGTTTGAATAGCACTGTACCGGAGATCGTAGTGAGTGCTGATGAATAAAGATGACTGAGGTGATCAAAATGGACTAAGTTGATCGGGGAAAAGATTGTGACTGGACTTCAAGATGAAGTCGCCACGATCCCAAAGATGGGAATCAAGTCTTACGTAGTTCGTGGTTAGGTTCGCCGAGTGTTTTTGCTCTCCTTTGCGCCTAACTTTTGCCAAGGCCGCCTTTATGGTTTTCAACCTTATGAGCTCGCTTTTATAATTTTCAAATTTTCTATGCTCGAAGTTTTGCCTAGGTCGCCTTCTCGGTTTTCGCCCAGCGACCCTCTCAAGGGTAGTATTTCTTCAACTTGTCCATATTGATCGGTTGGGAAAACTCCAAGCCATCTAGATCCATCGTAACCACAGCTCCACCGACTGCATTGACTTGATGATGTAGGGACCAAATTCAATTGGGTCCGAACTTGCCCTTGGGTCGTGGATGGGAGCTCGGTTGTCTTTGAGTACCAAATCTCCTTCTTTCAAGTTCTCGACTTAACCTTCTTGTTGAAAGCCCGGCGATTCTCGTTGATAACCCCGAACGTGGTACGTTGCTTTCAATCTCCTTTCATCAAAAAGCATGAGTTCTTCAAACTCGCTTTCGCCAATCCGCTTATTATCCGCACTCGCCAATACTGCAATGATGGGACCTCGATCTCAATTGGTAGAACGGCCTCCATCCCATAGACTAATGAGTACGGAGTCGCCCAAGAGAAGTTCGATCAAGTCCTCAGAGCCCCATAGAGCAAACGGCAACTTATCCGCCAAATCCGAGGTTTCCACCATCTTCGTAATATGCGCTGATATTCTTGTTGGCGGCCTCAATCGCCCGCTGGTTTGCGGCGTAAGTAGACGACTTATGAAAAGCCACGTTGTATTTCTCCAACAAGTCAATCACCTCCTTCTTGAAGTGGGAACCATTGTCCGAAACTATTTCATTCGGACTCAGAGTTTAGATGATGTTGTTTCGATGAATTTTGCAACGTGTGAAGCTTTCAACACCGCATAAGATTGGGCCTCAACCCACTTTGTGAAGTAATCTATCGCTACGAGGATGAACTCATGCCCATTTGACCCTTTCGGCGGACGGCCCGATCACATCAATACCCTGCATGTAAAAAGGCCATGGCGAAGTCATGTTGTACAACTTTGACGGCGAATGTTCATGCGATTTGCATGAATCGACATTTGTGGCATCGCCGATTTAAACCGATACAATCCTCCTCCATGGTGGACCAATAATAACCTTGCCTAAGGATCTTCCTAGCCAACATCACCCCATTCATATGTGCACCGCATTCACCCTCGGATGGCTTCCATCGACGCTTGGACTCTTCAAAGATCAACACACAGTTTATGCATTCCCAGATGACCTCTTCTATACAGTTTACCCCCGCAGATGATGAACTGGACTGACATTCTTCTGATTGCCCTCTTGTCTTTGGAATTTACCCCTGGCGGGTATGTTTCTGTTTCCAAAAGTTCCGATGTCGTAATACCGTGGGTGTTCGCCCCGAACTTCATCTATGGTCGCAATCAACTCATAGGCAAAAGTAATTTCGTCGATAATGACCGGACGATTCGACTCCACGGGATGTCTATCATGGATGATAGAGTTGCTAAAGCGCTCTGCGAACTTGTTGTTCTCTTAGTAGATGAGTAAAACTTAACTTTTCAAACCGAGGAATCAAGAAATCCAGGGTTTGGTGATACATCATCATATTTCCTCCTTTTACTTTCCAGTCTCCTTTAGCTTGAGACACAACAAGATTCGAATCTCCGATGACGCCCAAATTGCCTTGCCCCTAATTCCGTGGTCGCTTCCATACCAAAGAATGCACGCCAGATTCTCGCTTCGTTATTTGAGACTTTGAAACGGAGTTTGAAGGCTAGAGGATACGGAATTGTCGGTGCTATCAGAACACTCCTATCCCATACCCATGTTGATTTGACGCCCACAAAGTACATTGTCCAACTTTCTCGCCGATATGCAGAATTGCTTCATCCGGGAATAGGTACTCAACTGCTTCATCCCCCTCAACCGGATGGTCGGCAAGGAACTCTGCTACTGCTCTGCCCTTTACTGACTTGCGCGTCACATATGTAAGATCAAATTCGGAGAGCAACAGCAACCAACGAGCTAGCCTACCCGTAGTTACCGGTTTCTAAAAGATATTTGATGGGATCAAGTCGCTAAACCAAAGACAGAGTGAGCTAACAGGTAGTGCCGCAGCTTCCTGGTAGCCCATACCAGAGCTAAGCAAGCCTTTTCCAGCGGCGTATACCGGGTCTCATACTCTAGCATTTTCTTGCTCAAATAATAGATGGCTTTCTCCGCCCTATCTTCTGATTCCTGTGCAAGCATGCAGCCCATTGTGGTCTCAACATCGACAGTACAAAATCAACGGTTTCCCGATTCGTGGTGATAAAACGGGTGGGTTCTCAGAGATATTCTTTAACTGCTCAAATGCGCTTTTGGCATCGGCCGTCCCATTGAACTTCTTTCCTTTCTTCAGAGGCCAAAAAGTGGTTCACAAGTCAAGGTTAGTTTTGAAATAAACCGCCTTATGAATTGCACTTTACCCGTAAAGCCTCGCACCTCTTTTTTCGCCTTTGGTGGTGGCATTTCTAAGATGGCCTTGATTTTGGAAGGGTCGACCTCGATGCCCCTTTGTGTAATCGAAACCCCAAAGATTTTTCCCTCAGTAACACCAAACGACATTTCGAGGGTTTAACCGCAACCCGAATTCCCGATCCTTTGGAAAACTTATGCAAGGCGGTGTAGTGGCCCTCTCTTTCTTTGGACTTGACAATCATGTCGCCCACGACACCTCAACCTCTTTATGGATCATATCATGTAGTATTGTGGTCGCGTCTGCTGATAAGTAGCCCCAAAGATTCTTCAACCCAAACGGCATGACCCGATAGCAGATGTTCCACGGGTGGTGAATGCGCTTCTCTCGTCTCCGTGCCATCACGATCCGGTTATAGCCCGAGAAGCCATCCATGAACGAGAGCAAAGGCATGCCCCGCCAGAAAGTCCACTAGCTCATCAATGTGTGGCAGGGAAAGTCGCCCTGACCGCTCGCTTAAATCCTCAAGTCTACGCACACCGGATCTTGCCATCTTTCTTCTAAGACCGCACTATGTTGGCCAACCAAGTGGGATATTCTCGATACTAGCAGAAGCTCGCCAATTTGCTTGGTGACCTCTTCTTTGATCTTGAGAGCCCAATCCGGCGGATCCTTCGAAGCTTCGCTAATAGGTCGGGCCTCGGGTCAAGGGGATCCGATGTCAGATAATCTCGTGATCGATTCTGCATGTCTTCGAGGACCACGCGAAAACATCTTTGAAATCTTTTAATAAAGCGACTAAGCGCTCGCGTTCGAAGACAACGTGGACCCGATCTGGACCAAATTGCGGGTCCTCCTCAAGACTAATATTCGTAAATGATTTCATCCGCTAAAGGCTTAACAAATCTCTCGCTCTTGCTCAATTAAACGCTAAAACCGGAGGCACTTCGTCCTCGCTGCTTTGATCAAAATTTTGAAAGTCCGAGTTAATACAATAAATTAGGGGCACGTAAAAGTACTGAAACCACATTCACCTCATTCTCATTAAGTTCATCCAGATCATCCAATTCATCTTACAACAGACTCAAAAGAAAAGGAAAAAGACGACCGGACAAGACTCGCATCCGTTAACATCCTCAGAGTACCAGACTCAGACTACCGAGCCGAACCGATTCGACTCATAAGACTCGGTGGAATCAGATTCGCTCACTACCCCGACCCTTTAATCGCCGGATAAGAATCCTCCTCAGATCGCCAAATGAGAGAGTGTGCGATCGATGCGTCCAAGATAGTCATTGGTTGGCCCGCACTGCTTTATCTCCAATCACGGAAACCGCGACGTTATTCCCTGCAATCTCAGTCGACGGAGGATCGAGAGAGAGACATGCCGCTTACCCCCACTTCCAATTCAAGGCTCGTGACTCACCGCCTCATTCGCCGGCCTCGCTTGTTGGTCTGCTCGCTTTGGCAACGCTATCCCGGATAGTTGCAGTCAAGAAGATTTCGAAACTGCACGCGCTTCCTCCGCGCTCAACCATGGTTCTGGGAAGCCGCAAAATGGAAAATCTTCCCTCCTGGACGAAGCGTCCGTTCAGGGTACCCCAGATGGGCCTATGCATTAGATCAAAAGGCTTCCCAGCCTGCTTCGCTCTGGCCCTGCCGGCCATTTCCTTTCCTTTCTCGCCCGCCTTTCTTTTGGTAGGCGATAACCTAATCCAAAGGTATGTGGATTATGTGGCACTTCGCCAACGCGACACCTTTCCGCCGCTTTTTCCCAATCCCATCCTGTGGATGTGTCAGAGCTTGTTCATGAGGTAGACGGCTTGAGCGCCGACATACAAACCCTCATTCACAGCCATTATGTTTTGTACCACCCTGCCTCACCAAAGTAAATCCCGATATAAACATATCTTCCATGCCGTGTTCAATCTCCAGATCGGCGAGATACCTGAGGGGGATGGATTGATGAGTTCCCAAAACAATGGCTACTCCCTTTCCAAAGGGTATTTCACCATTTGATGTAGAGTAGATGAGACGCCTTCACCGATGCAACTGTGGTCGCCCAAAAGCATGTTGAAAGATGCAGGACCTCCAAGACATGAAAATCTATTTCGTGTTGTCCGTGCCCAATCTTGGTTTGGATTTTCTCGTCCCCAGACATCCTCGCTTGTATTATCATACGCCTGACATTTGAGTAGTCGGTGAAGTCCGCAGCTTTAACCCAATTGCAAAGGCCGCTCGGCCGACAAACATTGATAGCGGACCCGGTGTCAACAAGCACCACCGAATCCATTTGTCCCCGTGATTCTACTGAGATGTAGAGAGGTCTTATGGTCCACGCCTCAGCGGCAATTCCTTGTCCGAAAAGGTCAATGCCGGGAACCTCCCGGAAGACCAAACCAACTAGTTGTTCCGGCGTAGTTTCGATGGAAAGTTTCGCCTCATCCATGGCAGATAAGACAACACGGCAGCACCTCGGCCATAAGCTTCCCCAAATGGAGATGTCTCTTGTATTTTCTTTAGTCTTCAAGATGCCTCTTCTTCCGCTTGCTTCTTCGCTTTCTCGCCTCCTTATCTTTCCCTCGATGCCTCGGGTTGATCAAGGTGTGGAGGCTTGAAATACCGCCCACTCCTAGTCATGTGGTCTACCTCCTCGAGGTACTGTGCATCGTCCGGCCACACCGCCAGCCTTCGCCTCAGGTGGGCAAGATACAAGTCGCCATCTTCCCACCACATTCCATTAGCGCCTAGCAAGCATCCGTCTGTTCTCGCTTGTTTGTGCTTTCAGTAGCTTCATTCCTCATGCTCACAAAGATGTTCACCTTCGTGCTGCAGACTCTCGGCTCCCTCATGGTTCTTTGCTTTTCTGCCTCTCAGAGGCCCATCTCCTTTCTTGTTCCTCCAAAGAACAACTGCGGCGGTTCTCAAAATGTTTCGTTCTTGAGCGAAATTCTTCGCATCGCGCCTCCCGCAATGTATTCGATCCTCGGCCCTTCCGCCACAAATGGTACAATATCAGCCGATCATCCAACCACCCGACGACTTGGCCGACCTCATCTTCGAACCAATTAATCCGCATCTCCGATTCTGCCAGAGGATTGAAGGTTGGCGAAGTCCTTGTCCACCGCAGCCAAATCATCCCCTCACGATTCAAGCTTGTCCCCTGAGCATACACAACTCACTCTTCCCAAGAACCCCATACTCGCTTAGACTGCTCATCGACAAGATATATCCACTGGATCATAAGCTCCGCCACCGATTCTCGATAGCTCCACCCCAGATTCAACAGCTCGCTTCCTCGAAGCTCGCCCATTCCATTCTCGGTGGTCACCACCTTTGGCTCAGGTTGGGTTGGGGAAGTGTCCAACACGCACAAGTCAGTGCTGTCGGGAAGGACCACCTCTGGCTTGGGTAAGTGGGAGGGAGTTATGTAAATACTGGGATCGTAAGATGCGTCCCCAGTGCGGATAAGGTTGACTCTTTTTGGTGGATCTTGGTTGTGTTTGGGGAGTGGGTTGTTTGTGACGTTGGGTCCTTGAGGAGGTAGAATGATGTTCTTGTCAATGAGGTCCTGAATCTCATGACGCAGCCTGTAACATTGGTCGGTGTCATGACCATGCTGCTGGTGGTATTGACAATATTTGGCTGGATTATGGGAAGGGGGGAGTGGATTCGGTAGAGGCCTCGGTTCCAAGGATTTCAGGTGCCCCTTTCTGACTAGAACCCCGAGGACCTTAGACAAAGGCATATAGAGTGGGGAGAAGGTTCGTTGGCCCCTGGGTTGATATCTTGGGGCTTGATTATCGCCTCCCGAGGCATCGAAAAAGGTGTGGCCGCCATGACCTTGGTTGGGAAGGGGATTGGTGGTGACCATTCCGACCTCTGAAGTTCTTGTATTGGCAGAGCCACTCGGCCTGCATTGGTATTCCGATTAAATGTTCTTCTGGTGATCCCGATCTTGGTCAAACAGACTCGTTTCATTGCATCCTCTATCCGCATCCCCATATCATGCAAATCTGCGAAGGTGGGGAAAGGGATCAAAATCATCTTCTTCATTAATGCCGGCCGAGATTGCGCACAATCATCCGAATTTGATCTCTATCGCTTGGCCTCAAGGTCATCATCGATGCCTTGGCTCTCCACCGGTGACGAAATCGTAAAAGACTCTTTAGGCTCCTCGCAGTCGCCTCGAGATCACGAGTCGTGACCTGGATTTGCGTGTTGTATGAATATTGTGCAAGGAAGGCCTCAGCCATCTCATCCCAGTTTGATTTCACATCATCATCAAGTTTTGAGTACCAAGTGGGTGCCACACCCGACAGGGTTCGACCGAACAAAGAAAGCTTTTGCGGTCGGGTTAGGCCCATTGGTCTTAAGACGTCCGAGAATAGCCGAGGTGTACCATAGGATCCTCGCACCCATCAAAGCGATCGATCTGGGCATTTTAAATTGTCGGGCAGAGTCACGGCCACATCAAGATAGCCGCCTTCAATATTTGGGATGGCCTTCGCCTTGAGACTTCTTAAAGAGCTTCTCCAACTTGCTCAATTTCGTGAGTCTGGTCTACCTCGAACTCAAATGGAGAGTCCGGTGCTTAGGGGTAATGTTTTTGGACAACAGTGGTAGAAGCGGGCGAGCCAGATTGGATGACCTGTGTCCTCTTGAACGCTTTGGGGGGTGGCGAATGTTCTGCTGATTCGAGGGTATTCTGGCGCCGGGCGTTTGAGGGTTTGAGGGCATTCGCCAGCAGGTATTTGTTCGTAATGGGGCCCCGTGGAGGAGGAGTCGATTCAAGCAGACGCCGCTCGCTATTGTAATCTGTGATCAACTCGCATCATTGGGCCATGACAATGCTCGTTGTCCGAAAATTCACCTGGCGGATAGCGCTATCTTGCATTTGCTTCATGCTTTCACCATCTGGCGATCATCGCCTCTATTGTTGGGTTCTCGTTGTTCCATCTCAAAAATTGGCAAGGTTGTCTCTATAGCGTAAATGGGAATCTCAACCCGACTATCTGCCTCTAAAGTAGACCGCTGCACTAATAATCTCGCTCTGATGGATCGCATTTCTCGGCCTCCTTCTAAAAACTGGGGTAGTGAATGGAACATCGATGTCCGCCAACTAGATCCTCGGATCGTTGAGTCGGCGACCTCGTGTCCGTATTGCTTGGGGGTATCGACGGTTCTAAGCAATTGTGCTACAAACCGTCCCTAGCAAAAGGATAAATAAAAGCGAAAAGAAATAAATAACTGTAAATAAAGCATAACAAATTTTAAATTGAATACACCACACACAATGGTATAAAACGGCAAAGATAACGGCTTAAATTGAATACACCACACACAGGGTATAAAAACGGGCAAGATAACGGCTTGAATTGAATACACCACACACACGGGTATACAACAACACACAGCTTGGTAAGTCGCTATACATCGCCTCAAATCTTGGTCAATATTCTCAGACATCGTTTCGATAAATCAATCGATATCCGCAGACAACCGATTCTCAACATCTTTGATAATGCCCGCAGTTCGATTCCCAAAAAAATCGATGCCCGCAGTTCGATGCCCAAACTCATACCGATACATGCATTCCCAGAGGCACACTCTAACAAGCACATAGCGTATAAGTGAGAGCCAAAACACCCCTATGTTGGGGTAGGGTTTCGCCCTATTTTGTCGTGAACTAGGGTTTCACTACGCACACAAATGACTTCGCATAACCTATAAACGGGTAAGCAACCCGTCCTAGTTTGGAATGGTCACTATGGATCCGAGTATGCACTAGGTCGAATGGTCAAAGGGTGCCCAGAAACCGGGTTTGTGTTCCCATATCGGCAGAGTTCGTGAATCGCAAGCCTTATGGACATGCCTTGACTAGACAAGCCTCGTGCAAACCGCCAGAATAGCAGATGGCAAACACGGTGTCCTAGGCGCACCAATGCAAATGCAATGCAAAGAAACACACAAATGTAGTCAAAACCAGATATCAAGAGTTCGAGTCAAGTTCTCTAAATCCCCAGCGGAGTCGCCAGAAACTGTAACAACGCCCGCGGGGGACCTCGCCACAGCTCGGACTCGATTTTTGTTGTGGTTCTTAATCTCGAACCAAAGAGTCCAAATCCGGCAAATCGTTTTGAAGGAAAACAGATTTTTTGAAAGAAGTGCCAAACATGGACTGCCTTGCCAGATAACAGAGTCGCCACCTAAATATTTTAAAATGGGAAATTTAGGAAACCCTGACTCGGTGCCAAAAGGCCACGTGTCCGTCATCACCAAAGTTGGCTCGGGAACTTGGGTACGATTAGGGAAGGTCACATCGTGAGCATTCTCTCGCCTGGCCAAAGACCGCCTCTACTAATCATGATATCTCGATTTTGAAAAACATTGTATGCTCTTATTCCGATTATTAGCCTAGGATTACTATGTGATGCTCGCAAAGAAACAAGTATAGATCGGGCCGCTAATTGGAACAAAACATTTCATGTTTGTTTGTGAAAGGTGGTTTGCTACCCGCAGGCAGGCTTAAAATACAGATTTTGCCACAATCTAGTGGGCTTAACAAACAATTGATGAATTGCTCCAATTCAGATAACTCAACCTCCACCCACAGGCATTCAAGGCAGTTATATCACATAAGCATTTAGCCTCATGGTAAGCATGCTATCATGGCAACACTCACACGCATGCAAGGATGCTAAAGCATAAAACTCACCGAGTACTCCAAGCCAAAACAGAAAGCTTATTAGAAATCATGCATGATCCTAAAATATACAGAATGCCTAATGCAACACATGCAAAAATGCAACTATAGCAGGCTCGGCTATTCTAGAGATGGCATATGAAAAGCAACGGCTAACATGTATTCAACTTAGAATTGAAATACAAATGCAGTTTGTATGATGCGCCGAGCCCGATGCATGCAATACAGATGAATGATGCAAACATGCTGTCGTGCTGTATGCTAATTGAAATATGCCCTATATCTAACCATTCAAAGCGGGTAAATAAAAGGGAGAAAGAAATGGGGGTTGGAAGACATACATCACACTCACACACCCTTATTACATTTATGCCCTTGCGCAGAGGGTCCGAATAAATAATAATACAGACCCGAATAAAAGAATATACAGTCCGACATAATACAGATTCTAATTAATTAACAAATTAATTACAAAAGAATTGAGATCGGGCGCAAGCCGTGGACCGCCGCTTCGTAGATAGTATATCCGGGTCGCCGCGCAGAAATCCTTTCGATGCCGATTAGCCTCTGCTTGCGCTTTTCTCGAATTGCGCGATTCCTAAAGTCGATAATTCTTCATTTTTGCCGCAACGGAGAGCGAGAAAGGGCATAGCGCAGTATTTCACAAATATATGCATGTCTCGATCCTCGCGCCACCAATCACGCATATCGATGCATTATTGTCGAGGAGCAGATTTGCACAACTCAATATTTGGATGAATACACATGAATGCTACGAATGGGATGCCTCGAAATGCGTGCCCACGGCACGCAAAACCGAGGCGATGCCGAAGATAAAAATCGGATAAACCGAAGTGCCTCGCGCGTGCCCACAGCGCCGCAAAACCGAGACGAAACCAAAATGGAGATCGAAAATCGAGTGTGCCTCGAAATGCGTGCACACGGACACGCAAACTGAGGCGATGATGTACGATGCAAAATCGGATAAAACCGAAGTGCCTTGAAATGCGTGCACACGGGCACGCAAACCGAGGCGATGATGTACGATGCAAAATCGGATAAAACCGAAGTGCCTCGAAGTGCGTGCCCACAGGCGCGCAAATCGAGGCGATGATGAAAGGAGAAAATCGGATAAAACCGGCAGTGCGTGCCTCACGCGCGCAAATCGAGGCGATGATGAAAGAATGAAAATCGGATAAGACCGGCGCCAAATGCGTGCCCACAGCGCCGCAAACCGAGGCGATGATGTGAAATGCAAATCGGATAAGATCGAAGTGCCTCGAAACGCGTGCCCACAGGCGCGCAAATCGAGGCGATGATAAAAGATGAAAATCGGATAAAACCGAAGTGCCTCGAAGTGCGTGCCCACAGGCGCGCAAACCGAGGCGATGATGAAATGCAATGAAATGGCATACGGAATGCCGGGATGGACTTACACCAACATGGGAGAGCCTCAGCTCACTCACATAGGAGGCCGTCGGGTAAAAATAAAGTTGTCTCGAAACGCGCGCCCGCGGACACGCAAACCGAGGCAAAGGCATACAAGCATGAAAATGAAAATTGGGCTTACGCCAACATGAGAGGGCCTCAACCACACTCACATAGGCTGCCGGAATGATAAAAATGAGGTGCCTCGAAGTGCGTGCCCATTGGCACGCAAACCGAGGCAATGCAAAAATGATACGAATTGCCCGGGAAATGATATGCAAGCATGGTAATGGAATTTCAGCACCTAAATAAAGGGGAAAACAGCCCCGAAACAAATCGAAACGACACCCGAAGCATGCATTCATCCCGAAAGTACGAAATTAAGCCCCGAAATGGCCTATAGCCATGCTATACATGCAAAATATGATCATGGAAGCAAGAACAGTAGCAAGGCAGTCCCAAATATGGCATTTTTTCAGTAAAAACATGGCCAAAATGCAAGCATAGATATGGCAACAAAAGCTCGCAAGAATACGGTAAAAGAGAGGATTTTCAAAGCAAGTAGTATATAGAAAATTCAAATAGAAAAATTTTCTTCTACAACATTAAAGAGGACCCAAAAATAAGCATATATGCAGAAGATGGAAGCCTCTAAATCATAAGACAAACATGCTAGAAATGGAGGGCAAAATGGAGCCACAAAAGGGTATAACATAAGACATGCAATCTATACATCCAATGACCAAACCTTCTTCATGAAAAATGTAAAGGGGGTCAAAATAAGACTAAAACCAGTAGGGGTCGAAGTCCCAAAAACAAACACAAATAGGTCAAAAATTGCATACAAAATATGGCCTACTTGATGAAATTGAAGGAAGTGATAGATACAAAGGCCAAATGAAGTTGAGCCTATATACAATGTTGTAGAGGCTCATTTTAAGCACTAAAATCAGTAGGGGTCGACCCCAAAACCAACACAAATAGGTCAATTTTAGCATGCAAAAATGTTACCAACTTGAGGAATATTGAAGGAACTAGTGTATACAAACACCAATGAGGTTGGGCCCTTCTACAAAGTTGTAGAGGGGCTCATTTTAAGCAATAAAAGAAGTAGGGTCGGAGCCCCAATTCTCAACCAATTAAAGGATAGAAAAGGGTCAAGAAAATGCCCTAAAAGTTGGTTTTGAATACTTACCCTTGAAGACTTGTCTTTCTTTGCTTCTTGGCTTGATTTGTGGCTTATCAACCTCTGAAATCCACTTCCTTGCTGCTGGAATCGAAGTTGGAATGGTGAGGCTTAGGGTTGATGAAGGAATCAAGCAAGAACTTGAAGCTTTTTTGGAGTTTTTAGCTATGAAGATGGAGGTTTTGCCTTGGTGTTCTTGAAGAGATTTTTTCCAACCTTGAAGAAGGAGGGAGGGCCTTCAAATAGGCAAGAAAATGGGGTGTAAAAGGAGGAAAGCATCCAATCTTTCCTCCGAAATGTCCCCTGATGAGGGAGACACTTTGAAAAGCAAATTGATAGCGAACAGCCGAAAGCGTGGTCCGCCGGCCAGAAGTTTGCTCAAGGTGGCCGGCCACCACCCACCATGGCCGGCCACCACCTCCTATGGCCGGCCACCACCTCAAAAATCAACTTCAAAATTTCTCGCCGACCACCATACAAGAGTGTCCTCCCATGTGTGTAGAATAAGGCCCTGTGGTCGAATTTGGCAACACCGAACCAGAGTCACAACATAGAGCTTGAAGGAGAGGCCCAAAATGAAAGGCACAATTTCTCGCCGACCACCATACCAAAGTGTCCTCCTAGATGTGTGCAACAAGGTTCCAAGGCCTAAATTGGCAACACCAAGGAGTCACAACATAGAGCTTGAAGGAGAGGCCCAAAATGAAACTCACAGCTTCGCCGACCAAGAGTTGGTAGGGTCCTCCTGTGTCCCTCATCACAGATATGTAACTTTGGTTGGAAGAAAATACCCCAAGGTGTTCAACATTGGCCCTATGAGCAAAACGGGCTCCGGAGGCGCGAAACTGGTTATCTGGTATAATTGCTGGCCTCCCACCCCCCAGTGATCTTCCTGATGTTGAAACAGAGGTACCAGACAAGTTTGAACAAAAAGTAACGAGAAATGAACGTTCGGCCAAAACCGAGCAAATCGGGATCCCGAAAATGGGTCATGTGCGGAAGTGGTGTTCGGCAATAAGTGGGTATCCGCGACCCAGTGTCCTCTGGAATGACAAAACAGAGGTACCAAAAACCGGAGAAGATGGATGCGAAATGAATGCTCGGGACCAAACCGCTCGGTTTGGGGTCAAAAACCGGTCGAAGTGGCATCTGACCACGCAAGTGGGCATCGGGGCCCCAAGGTTTCTCGAAATGATAAAGCAGAGGTTCTGCGTAAACCGAAAAGCGGATGTGAAATGAATGCTCGGGGCCCAAATCACGCAGCCGGGTCCGAAATGGGTCGCCGCACCGGTGGTGTTCGTCGAAGTGGGCATCGGGGCCCCATTGTTCCTCGAACACTAAAAGCAGGTCTCCGCCAAAAATCGGAGAAGTCGGAGATGGTTAGGTCCCGGCCGAGGCACACAGCCTAACGGCCCCGAAAACCGGGAACCGGGCCCCGAAACGGGCAAAATGGCCTCTGACCACGAAAAAGTAGCCACCGGAGATAGTCTACAAGACCACTCCCTTCCCTCGAAAGAAAAGAGAAAACGAGTCCGTTCGCAAACCGAGACAAGGTAGAAAGAGAGGGTTCAAGTCCGGAGGCGGTAGCATGCCACGACTCTGAGACTTCGGAACGAGCACAGTATGCAACATCACCGAGTGCTCTATCAGCGACGTCTGAGTCTTAAGGTCGGTCAAAAATGGGGTGTCTACAGTATGCTGCGTGTTCACTTTCAATTTGGGCTATGTGTTTGTAGACGTCCCCGAACGCATCCCGGGGAAAGGGAGTGCGAGTCCCCCCCGTTCTGGTTCGATATTGGGTCACGACAGTTCGATGGACTCAAATGTCACGGTTCTCAATCTTGAGCCAAAGAGTCCAAATCCGGCAAATCGGTTTGAAAACAGATTTTTTGAAAGAAGTGCCAAACATGGACTACTTCGCCAGATACAGAGTCGCCACCTAAATGTTTTTTAAATGGGAAATTTAAGAAACCCTGACTCGGTGCCAAAGGCCACGTGTCCGTCATCACCAAAGTTGCCTCGGCTCGGGAACTTGGGTACCATTAGGGAAGGCCACTTCGTGAGCACCCCCGCTCGCCCGGTCAAAAACTGGCCTCTACTAACCATGATATCTGTTTTTGAAAACGTTGTATGTTCTTATTCCGGTTATTAGCCTAGGTTACTATGTGATACGCACAGCATACAAGTATAGACTGGGTCGCTTGAATTGGAACAAAATATTTCATGTTTGTTTGTTTGAAAAATGGTTTGATGGTGCTACCCGCAGGTAGGCCAAGACGTGGATTTGCCACCCTCGGGTGGGCTTAGAAAACGTGATTTTGCCACTATCTAGTGGGCTTAAAACAAACATTTGATGAATTATTCCAATCCAAGTAACTCAACCTCCACCCACAGGCATTCAAGGCAGTTATATCACATAAGCACATAGCCTCATAGTAAGCATGCTATTCATGACAGTCACTCACACATATGCAAGGATGCTAAAGCATAAAACTCACCGAGTGCTCCAAGCCAAAACAGAAGCTTATTAGAAATCCATGCATGATCCTAGATACACAGAATTGCCTGATGCAACACATGCAAAGATGCGAATTATAGCAGGCTCGGCTATTCTAAACATGGCATATGGGATGCTACAACTAACACGTATTCAATTTGGAATTGAAATACAAATGCAGTTTGTATGATGCGCCGAGCCCAGTGCGTGCAAAACAGATGAATGATGCAAACATGCTGTCATATTGTATGCTAATTGAAATATGCTCTATATCTAACCATCATAAGCAAGTAAATAAAAGGGAAGACAGACGTGGGGTTGGAAGACATACATCACACTCACCCACACTTATTACAATTATGCCCTCGCACAGAGGGTCCGAATAAATAATACAAATCCCAAATGAAAGAATAATACAGTCCAAAATATTACAGTCCGAATAATATACAAATTCCTAATTAATTAACAAATTAAGTAAGAAAAACTGTAAACTGGCATGCAAGCCAGGGGCTGCCTTGATTTTGATGAATGCTGCATGTTTGGGCTGCCTTGCACGGAAATCCACTGGGATGTCCCAATTAGCCTCTGTTTACACCTTTTCTTGAAATGCATGCCAGACTCCGAAAAGTTGCTGATTCTTCATTTTGCTGCAACAGAGAGCAGGAAAGGGGGCATAGCAATGTATTTCACAAATATATGCATGCCTCGATCCTCATGCCACCAATCACGCATATCGATGCACGATGGCCGAGGAGCAGAATTGCACAACTCAATATAGGGTGAATGCATATGAATGCTACAACAAAACCTAACTCCATCATGGATAATCCGGAGTGTCGGTGACTAGGGAATTGAAACCCGTTCCATCACTCGGTGTACGGAACGCGCCTCGTTTCCCGTGCCCGGGCTAACTTCTATCCCGAACACGATGCAATATGCATGATATGCATGAAATGCAGCTAATATGCAATCCTAACATACACAATGTCATAGAATGGCATACACGCTGTACGAGGTAATACACAACCGGGCATACACAATGCTATGGATGAAATGGCATACACAATGCAATAATGGGCTTACACCAACATGAGAGAGCCTCAGCCACACTCACATTTGAGGCCATCAGATGAAAACAAGATACCTCGAAGTGCGTGCCCGAGAACGGACCCTCAGGCACCAAAATGCCACTCTAATGAGACATGGCAAAGACATGGAATATGATATGCAAACATGCAAAAATCAGTGGCAAATGAGGGGAAAAACAGCCCCGAAATGAGGCGAAATAATACCCGATGCATGAAATCATCTCGAAACATGGATTTCAATACATAAAATGGCCTACAGCTATACAATACATGCATAATTGATACATGACATGAAAAGGAAGAAGCAAGGCAGCCCCAAAACTCACATTTTTACAGTACAAAACATGGTCAAACAGCAATCACAAGTAGGGCCAAGATGGCATACAAAAATGGCTCCGTAAGGGAGGCTATGAAGCAAGTGGTAGATGCAAAGTCCAAAAAGAAAAATACCCTTCTACAACACTGAAGAGGGACTAAAAATATGAATATTTACAGTAGATGACAAGCCTCAAATTAGTACGCAAACATGCTCAAAATGCAATGCAAGATTAAGGTCACAAGAGGGTATAACATGAAGTAGGCCAAATATACATCAAACAGCCAAAGACCCTTCATGAAACATGACAAGAGGGTCAAAATATGGCCACTTTTAGTTCTGAGCATGGCCGAAAACAGGAGCAAGATAAGCCTAAAAAAGCATGCAAAAAAATGGGGGCCAAAGAGGGGTATAATGGTAAGTACAGCATGGAGGCCTCCAACAGTATTGAGCCCTTCTACAATGTTGTAGAGGGACTCAAAATAATCCAACTCAAAGTTTATATCATCCTCAAAAACAGATCACACATAGGCTAGAAATACCATGCAAAATAATGGCATACAAGGGGGTATTGAAGCAAGTACCAAATGGGGGGCTCAAACAGGGTTGAGCCCTTAAACAAACATGAATAATGGCTCAAAAAAATGACCCTATCAGTTAGGGTCGGAGCCCAAAACAGCAAGCAAATAGGCCTAAGCAATGGTGCAAAAAAGTGCTACAAAAGAGGGAGATTGGCACTTACCCTTGAAGACCACTTCTTTGCTACCTCTTGGACCAAGGAATGTTGCTTCCTAGCTGCTGGAAAGCTCCCCAAGCGGCTAGAAATGGAGTGGTGGTGGTGGTGCTTAGTAGTGATGGAGAAATGGTGCAAAACTTAGAGATTTTGAGAGGAAATGAGAGAGATATGTATCTATATGCTCAAACCAAGTTTTTCAACCCTTGAGGGAGAGCTAGAGCTGCTGTATGTATGGAAGGATGAAGGAGAAAAAAAGAGAAAATGTGGAGAGAGATGGGATTAAGTTCCCCTCCTCTACAAAAGTCCCCCGAAATCAGATATTTTGGGGGGAAAAAGCTATACAGCTGCAAAGCACACATCCCAAGGAACATGGCCGGCCTGCTATTTTTGTTGCAGGTGGCCGGCCGGCTATCCCCTATGGCCGGCCGGCCAAGGGGCCAAATGGTCCAGAGGAATTTTTGGCCGACCACCACAAAAAGGTGTCCTCCCAAGTGTCCTCAACAAGACCCTCTGGTTGGAAATTGGCAACTGTAAAACAGGAGAGACAACAAGCCACTTTTAGGAGGGGTTCAAAAGGTTCAACAACAATTAATGGCCGGCCATAGACTTTTAGGGTCCTCCCATGTGTGTACAACACAAATATGTGGTTTGGGGTTGAAGAAAATGGCCCTTGGGTGGTCAACATTGGCTCGGAAGTGAGAAAAACGGGCGTCGGAGAGCGCCGGAGGAATATAACTGGTTGCTGAGACAATTGCTGGCCTCCCACCCTTCAGTGACCTTCCTGGTAATAAAAGCAGGTACCGCCAAAATGAACGAAAACCGATGCAAAACGAATGCTCGGGGCCAAAACACGCAGCCGGTCCCGAAAAAAGTCATTAATCGAAAGTGGCATTCGACCACGAAGTGGGTCTCTCAGACCTCAGTGTCCCTCAAAATGGAGTAAATAAGATGTATGCCAAAAACCAGAGGAATCGGAGATGGTTAGACGGTCCCGAACCAAGGCAGACGGCCTGACAGCTCTGAAAACCAAGAACCAGGCTCCGAAATGGGCAAAATGGCCTACGGCCATGAACTGTAGCCTACGGCCGCTGAGAGATGGTCTACAGGACCTCTCCCTCTCTTCAGGAAAAGAAACAGAGAAAAGCGAGTCTAGTTCGCAAATCGAGACAAGGTACAGAAGAGGGTTCGGAAGTCCGAAGGCAGGGCTCACGGCCGTGACTCTGAGACTTCTGAACGAGCACAATATGCAACATCACCGAGCGCTCAATCGGTGACGTCTGAGTCTTAAGGTCGGGCAAAAATGGGGTGTCTACAGTGTTCAGAAAGTCCGAGTTAGGGCTGCGTGTTCTACTCTCAATCAGTGTGTGCTGCGTGTTCACCTTCAATTTGGGCTGTGTGTTCAGAAAGTCCGAGTTAGGGCTGCGTGTTCTACTCTCAATCAGTGTGTGCTGCGTGTTCACCTTCAATTTGGGCTGTGTGTTCAGAAAGTCCGAGTTAGGGCTGCGTGTTCTATTCTCAATCAGTGTGTGCCGTGTGTTCACCTCAACGACGAGCTGTGTGTTCGACATCAAAATATGGGCTGCTTGTTCATCTCAAATGTTTGGGCTGCGTGTTCAACTCTCAATCAGTGTGTGCCGTGTGTTCACCTCAACGACGAGCTGTGTGTTCGACATCAAAATATGGGCTACGTGTTCATCTCAAATGTTTGGGCTGCGTGTTCAACTCTCAATTAGTGTGTGCCATGTGTTCACCTCAACAATGAACTGTGTGTTCGACATCAAAGAATGGGC
Organism: Camellia lanceoleosa; assembly: GCA_025200525.1. Taxonomy (NCBI): domain Eukaryota; kingdom Viridiplantae; phylum Streptophyta; class Magnoliopsida; order Ericales; family Theaceae; genus Camellia; species Camellia lanceoleosa. The sequence continues at coordinate 31,782,421 of CM045759.1, forward strand.
TATGTGTGTTCATCTCAGAATTCAAGTATTGGGCCGTGTGTTCAATTCCCTACCGGTGTGTGCCGTGCGTCCACAATCAATTTATGGGTCCAGTGTTCAGAAATTCAAGTGATTGAACTGTGTGTTCAGAATGCAAACAGGATGCTGTGTCATGAACTAAACATTCTAAATAAGCTGCTTACTCAAAATGAGCAGACAAACATGGCAAAGACACGAAGTGCATGAAAAAACACAGAATATGTTGCAGAAAAGGTAAAAAACGAAGTAAATACCTCTCGTGCCTCGTGGGAGAGGTGATACTCTAGCTCCCGCAGAAGCAGATCTCCGGGTGCTCGCCCATTAAAGTCAGTGAAGTGACGAAAAACGGCCTGCGGAAGAACGTGTGCCGGCGGGGCGTACCTCTTGGGAATAAAGGGTCGAACCCTCGGAGGCAGAGTCATGACATCAAAATCATCCCTGGCACCTGGAGGACCTCCGCCGTGAGGAAAATGACCGGCCATTTCAGAAAAGGAGCAAAAATGAGCCAAAATTGGAAAAAAGTCAACAAAAGTCAACTCTCGGGAAATGAAAAAGTCAACAAAAGTCAACCCCCGAGAAAATCTTCCAAATATTGAGACAAACTTACCTCAAGTGGCAAAAATGAGAAAAGAAGCCCCGAAATCAAAATTTAATCGGTTCAAAGTGTTTAAAACTGAAAGTTTTCGCGAAAACAACTTGCGTGGGGGGTTGGAAAACGCGTATAGAGCTCAGATCTGGAGACGAAAATGGTTTGGGAGGGAGGAGAAGATGATTTCGGACCTGAAGTTATGAGCTCAAAGTGTTTGGGTAAGTAGATTTAAAGAAAAGAAGGTGAAAAGACCAAAATGCCCGCAGATCTGGGTAAGTGGCCGGCCGGCCGGCCACCTTTTCTGGCTGGCCGGCCATTCTCTTTTCAAAAAGTGCCCGGTGGCCTCCTCTGGGGAAGAAAAGTGGCCGGTGGTGTTCCCCACATGCCCACCTAGCTCTCTGCAAATTTTGAGGAAGATTGGAGTCCCTGAGATCTGGAAAAGTACAAGAGAAGTGCACATCCTGTCGCGAAACCGCTCCGCCGGAACTTCAGCTTCAACTTCTGACATGTGACTCATCATTACTCATCAAAATCAAGGTGTATCCTTCATGAACATGTTGTAACTTCTCCGGGGGGGTGAACCGGAGGCCGCGATCGAGTCACCCTCGCCGAAACGCGCGTTTCTCTACTCGTGGTTTTGTGACAAAGATGCATTCTAGTTCGCGCTTATTCTACATTGTTGTGCACATAACTTGCATTCTCATGAACATACTTGCATTGTTATGCGCGTTTTCTTGATATTACCATGCCTCTGTGTTTAAGCTTGCGTTGTCACCCACGCTCCTTTCTCGCACTGCGATGCATTCACCCACCGACACCGCTTTTGTCGAACTTTCGATATCACATTGGATATATCTTGCTAAACATGTTGTGCTTGTTAAGTTTCTCTCTTTCGCAGGCACGATATTGTATGTATGGTTCATTTGAAGCTGGTGCGACCAGACGAATCGCACAGGTATCGTATCTTCTCCATGTGAGACGTAACGAGAGTTAAATAATTCTCCGCATTCTTAACTGCATGAAATGTAGTTGTTGCTTTGCATTCTTGCTTAAAACTGTTACATCTATTTGCGAATACTTACTTCATTACAGCTTGCTGCATTTGCATGATCATTGAGTTACATCTGGCCCTGTGCATATCCATTTGCATTTTGCCCCCCGCCTACGGGCACGCTTGCGGGCATATCTCTTTGTATCTCGTATGATTGTCTTAGTCTTCGGCCTTGTCAAAAATGGGTCGTCTTTGGGCTTTCACATTCACTCCCGTCACTTCTTGACTTCCGAGTTCTGTCAAAGAGGGGCAACTGTAGACACCCCATTTTTGACCGACCTTAAGACTCAGACGTCACCGATTGAGCGCTCGGTGATGTTGCATATTTGTGCTCGTTCAGAAGTTTCAGAGTCTCGGCCGTGAGCCTTGCCTCCGGACTTCCGAACCCTCTTCTGTGCCTTGTCTCGGTTTGCAAACTAGACTCGGTTTTCTCTGTTTCTCTTCCCAAAGGGAGGGAGAGGTCTCGTAGACCATCTCTCAGTGGCCGTGGGATACATTTCGTGGTCGTAGGCCATTCTTCCCATTTCAGAGCCCGGTTCCCGGTTTTCGGAGCCGTCAGGCCATGTGCCTCGGTTCGGGACCGCCTAACTACCTCCGTTTGCTCCATTTTTTGGCATGCATCTTATTTACTCCCTTGTGAGGGACACTGTGGTCTGAGAGATCCACTTCGTGGTCGAACACCACTCCCGGTGCCTAACAGTCAGTTTTCGGGGCCTCGGACTGCGCGTTTCGACCCCCGAACCTTCATTTTGCATCGGTTTTCGTTCATTTTTGGCAGGGACCTCTGTTTCATCACCAAGAAGGTCATAGAAAGGTGGGAGGCCAATAATTGTTTCAGCAACTAGTTATATTCCTTCATCGCCCTCCGACGCCCATTTTTCTCACTTCAAAGCCAATGTTGACCACCCTAAGGCCACTTTCTTCAGCTCCAAACCACATATTTGTGTTGTACACACTTGGGAGGACACAAATATCACATGGCCGACTAGTAATTCCATTTGAACCTTTTGAACCCCTTTGAAAAATGGCTTGTTCTCTCTCCTGTTTCACTTCCTTCAATTTTGGACCACAGGGCTGTGTTGAGCACATCTGGGAGGACACCAATTTGTGGTGGCCGGCCATTAATTCACCTTGGCCTTTTTGACCCCTGGCCAGCCGACCATGGGGGGTGGTCGGCCGGCCACCTGCAGCTCCAAAACCTGGCCGGCCTTGCTCCTCAGGGTGAGTACATTACAGCTGTATACTTTTTTCCCCCCAAAAATCTGTATCCGGGAGGGACAACTTTTGGGGGGAAACTTGGCTTGTTTTTCCCCCATTTTTTCCCTCCTTTTCTCCCCCTCTTTGGTCTATATAACTGGCCTCCAACATTGGTCCAAGGGTTGGAAAAATTGCTTTGAGCTTGCATATACATCCCTCCTCTCTCTCTCTCCTTTCAAGCTTCAAAACATCAAGTTCTACACCCCTTTCTTCATCACCACCTAGCACTACACCACCACTTCCATTTCCAGCAGCTTGGAGCTCTTCTCAAAGGCTAGGAGGCACCATTTTTCAGTCCAAGAGGTAGCCAAGGCTTGGCCTTCAACGGTAAGCACCATTTCCCCCTTTTCTAGCTCATTTTTGTACCATTTCTTAGCCCTCTTTACTTACTATTTTGAGCTCCGAATATAACTGGAAATGTCATTTTTTTGAACTCATTTTTCTGTTTCATTAAGGGTCTTACCCTGTTTGGGACCCCCATCTTGCACTTCCTTCATTACCCTTCTTTATGCCATAATTTTGCATAGTATTTTTGACCTATGTGTAATCTGTTTTGGAGCATGACATAAACTGTAGATAGGAATATTTTGAGTCCTTCTTCAACATTGAAGAAGGGCTCACCAGTTTTTGGGACCTCCATGTATCACTTGCCATTGTACCCCTCTTTGCTCCCCATTTTTGCATCATTTATTAGCTTATTGAGCTTATGTTTTTGGACCTTGATCCGAACTGAAAATAGGATTATTTTGACCCCCTATTCATTTTTCATTAAGGGTCTATGGATGTTTGAGACACTCTTAGTATACTTCATGTTATAGCCCTTTTGGTGGCCTCATTTTGCATGATATTTTGAGCCTATTTTTACACTATTTTGAGCTCGGACATCAACTGTAAAAAGCATTATTTTTGATCCCTCTTCAAAATTTTTGAAGGGCCCTCACTTGTTTGAGACCTCCATGCACCACTTGCTTCTTTGCCCCTTTGTTGGCCTATTTCTTGCATAGCACTTTGAGCATACTTGTATCTGTTTTTGGAGTTTGTCATAAACTGTAATACATCATATTTTTTTCCCCTCTTCAATATTGTAGAAGGTCCCTTCTCTGTTTGGCACCAGAATTTGTGGGTTGCTTCATACCTCTCTTCCGGGGCCATTTTTGCATGCTAATTTAGTCCCACTTGTGCCCACTGTTTGGCCATGATTTAAACTATAAAAATTCTTGTATCGGGGCTTCCTTGCTTCTGTCTTTTCATTTCATATTCAAATTATGTATTCATTGTATAGTTATAGGCCATTTCATGCGCCAAAATCCGTATTTCGGGACTCGTTTCATGCATCGGGTTTCATTTTACCGGGTTTCGGGGCTGTTTTGCATCTCATTATACCTCTGATTTTTGCATGATACTATGCCATTTTTTTTGTTTTTCCATGTCTTGTTAGAGTGGCATTCCGTGCCTTAGGGTCGGTCCTCGGTTTGCGTGCACATGTGCACGTATCCCGAGTTGTCTCATTTTCATCATTATCGCCTCCTGTGTGAGTGTGGCTGAGGTCCACTCATGTTGGTGTAAGCCCATATTGCATTGTGTATGCCATTTCATTCCATAGCGTTGCGTATGCTAGGCCGTATATTAGCACATTGTGTATGCCATGTTTCCTCGTGTATCGTGTATGCCATTTCATAGCCTTTCGCATGTTAGGTTGTATCTTAGTTGCATTTCATGCATATCATGCATATTGCATCGTGTTCGGGATAGGAGTTAGCGCACGAAACGAAATGCGTTCCGTACTCCGAGTGATGGAACGTGTCTCAATTCCCCAGTCACCGACACTCCAGATTATCCATGATGGAGTTAGGTTTTGTTGTATTTTCATATGCATTCATTACATATTGAGTTGTGCAATTCGACTCCTTGGCCATCATGCATCGATATGCGTGATTGGTGGCACGAGGATCGAGACATGCATACATTTGTGAAAATACATTGACATGCCCCTTTCCTGCTCTCTGTTGCAGCAAAATGAAGAATCAGTAACTTTTCGGAGCTTGGCACGCATTTCAAGAACAGGTGCAAATAGAGGCTAATTGGGGCATCGTCATGGATTTCCGCACAAAGGCAACCCGAACATGCATCATTCATCACCCGGAGCGGAATCAAGGCAGTCCCTGGCTTGCATGCCAGTTTTACAGCTTTCTTAGTTAATTTGTTAATTAATTAGGAATTTGTACATTATTTGGACTGTATTATTCGGACTGTACTATTCTTTTATTCAGGACTATATATTTATTCGGACCCTCTGCGCAAGGGCAAAATTGTAATAAGTGTGGGTGAGTGTGATGTATGTCTTCCAATCCCACGTCTTTCTTCCCTTTTATTTACCTGCTTATGATGGTTAGATTAGGGCATATTTCAATTAGCATACAGTATGATAGCATGTTTGCATTCATTCATCTGTTTTACATGCACCGGGCTCGGCGCATCATACTAACTGCATTTGTATTTCAATTCCAAGTTGAATACATGATAGTTGTAGCATTCCATATGCCATGTTTAGGATAGCCGAGCCTGCTATAGTTTGCATCTTTGCATGTGTTGCATTAAGCAATTCTGTATATCTAGGATCATGCATGAATTTCTAATGAGTTTCTGTTTTGGCTTGGAGTACTCGGTGAGTTTTATGCTTTAGCATCCCTCCATGTGTGTGAGTGACTGCCGTGAATAGCATGCTTACCATGAGGCTAACTGCTTATGTGATATAACTGCCTTGAATGCCTGTGGGTGGAGGTTGGGTTATTTGGATTGGAACAATTCATCAAGTGTTTTAAGCCCACCCGAGGGTGGCAAAATCTGCATTTTAAGCCTACCTGCGGGTAGCAAACCATCTTTCAAAAATAAACATGAAATGTTTTGTTCCAATTCAGGCGACCCGGTCTATACTTGTATGCTGTGCGCATCACATAGTAAATCTAGGCTAATAACCGGAATAAGAACGCATAATGTTTTCAAAACCAGATATCATGGTTAGTAGAGACCGGTCTTTGACCGGGCGAGCGGGGGTGCTCACGAGGTGACCTTCCCCACTCGTACCCAAGTTCCCGAGCCGAGGCAACTTTGGTGATGACGGACACGTGGCCTTTGGCACCGAGTTAGGGTTTTCTAAATTTCCCATTAAAAACATTTAGGTGGCGACTCTGTATCTGGCAAAGCAGTCCATGTTTGGCATTTCTTTTCAAAAAATCTGTTTTCAAAATCGATTTGCTGGATTTGGACTCTTTGGTTCAAGATTAAGAACCGTGACATTTGAGTCCTTGAACTGTAGTGGCCCCAATATGAACGGAACGGGACTTAACCCTCCCGGGGCGTTCGGGGACGTCTACAACCAACTTAACAAGACAAGCATAGCATAGCATGCAATGATGTCCAAGACTTAAGGCAAGCCAAGGGGCTTAAACCATGGCCATGCCAACCAAGCCTCACAAGGCTAAGAGGACTTAGAATAGTCCCAAGGCAGACCTAAACAAAGCTAAGGACACACCTAGATAGCATCTAAGTGGCCTACACATGGAAGCATACAAAAGAGGCCAAACATGGAGCACAAGACAACAACCTTTTAACACATTAAAGGAGCATCAAATGCAAGCATACAAGCATACAATGGGGACTGAAATGATGCTATAAGTGGTGTCAAACCACTGAAACAAGGCAAGGGTGGCATGCTAGGAGGGTCAATGCTCAAGACATACAAGAGAGGTTGCATGGTAGCTATACAAGGCAAGCCATGGATGGCCCAAATAACCAAAAACAGACCTTTAGCATGCTAAAACAAGAATAAAAGCTTCACAAAACTAGGCCAAAAACATGCTAGACACAAGGCTCAAAGCACAAAGCATGTTAAGGCAATTCATGGCATTACATGACAAGTATGCAAGGCAAGCATGGTGTGTCTAAACCAACTTAAAACAGAGGTAAAACATGGCAAAATACTAGCAAATACCTACCGAAACATGGCCAACATGAACTCAAAAATGGTGCTCACACATGAGGCTTAAAATGGCAAGTTTGAAGACAATAAGGAGAGGGGATGGCCCTCTCATTCTTAGGACCTTAGGACACCATTAGTGGTGAGGAGGCCCAAACAAGGTGGTCCCAAAGCTCACCAAAAATGCACAAAATGGGGTCCAAACAAAGCCTAAGAGGGGTCAAACAACCCCAAATAACAAAACACCCTTAAACAACTATTTTAAGCAATGAAAAACAAGACTTTTATTAGTTATATACAAAGCTTAAAACAGCTAGCAAGGTAGATAAAAAGACTATGCAAAAATGGGGTAAAAAGGGCAAGAATCTTACCCTTGAAGACCTTCTTCACAAGGATCACTCCAGCAGCTCTCTTAGCTCCAAACCAGCTCAAGAACTTCAAGGAGAACCCCCTAATGCCTCAGCAACCAAGGTAAGGTGTGATGGTAGGTGTCCTAGTGCAAAACTAAGGACAAACACACACTTAGAGCAAAAGAGAGAGACAAATAGAGATAGAATAGATACACTATGTGTAGACACCCCATTTTTGACCGACCTTAAGACTCAGACGTCACCGATTGAGCGCTCGGTGATGTTGCATATTGTGCTCATTCAGAAGTCTCAGAGTTGCGGCCGTGCGCTCTGCCTCCGGACTTCCGAACCCTCTTCTGTGCCTTGCCTCGGTTTGCAAACCAGACTCGGTTTTCTCTGTTTTCTTTCCCAAGGGGAGAGAGAGGTCCCGTAGATCATCTCTCAGTGGCCGTGGGCTACATTTCGTGCCCGTAGGCCATTTTGCCCATTTCGGAGCTCCCGATTTTTGAATCGCTGTCCGCCAGGTGCCTCGGTTCGGGACCACCCAACCATCTCCGATTCCTCCGGTTTTTGGCGTGCATCTCATTTACTCCCTTTCGAGGGACACTGGGGTCTTAGATACCCACTTCGCAGCCAAACACCACTTTCGGTGCTTAACGGCCGGTTTTCGAGACCCCGAACTGCGTGTTTTGGCCCCCGAGCATTCGTTTTGCATCGGTTTTTGTTCATTTTTGGCAGGTACCTCTGTTTTATCATAAGGAAGGTCACTGGAGGGTGGGAGGCCAGCAATTGTCTCAGCAACCAGTTATGCTCCTCCGGCGCCTTTCGACGCCCATTTTTCTCACTTCTGGGCTAATGTTGAACACCCTAGGGCCATTTTCTCCGAGCCAAAACCACATATTTGTGTTGTACACACATGGGAGGACCCTAAAAACACATGGCCAGCCAGTAACTCTCATTGACCCTTTTGAACCCCTTCTAAGAGTGGCATGTTGCCTCTCCTGTTTCAGAGTTGCCAAATTCCATCAACTTGAACTGTGTGTTCAGAAAATCAAAGTTTGGGCTGCGTGTTCTACTCTTAGTCAGTGTGTGCTGTGTGCTCACCTTCAAATTCGGGCTGTGTGTTCAACAAATCAGTGTTTAAGCCGTGTTCAATTCTTAACTAATGTGTACCGTGCGTTCACAATCAATCAGTCAATGAGCCGTGTGTTCAGCAATTCAAGTATTTAAATTACATGTTCAGGATGCAGGCAAAGTACTATGTCATAAGCTAAAACTGTGTGTTCAAGCATGGCAAAGCTACAGAATGCACGAAAAATGCAGAAAATAGAGTAAAATACCTCTCGTGCATCATGAGAGAGGTGCTGCTCCGGCTCTCGCAGAAGTAAATCCCCGGGTGCCCGGTCGTTGAACCCAGTGAAACGGCGAAAAACGGCCCGCGGAAGCATATGTGCCGGTGGGGCGTATCTCCCGGGAATGAAAGGGCGGACTCTCGGGGGCAGTGTCATAATATCAAAATCATCCCCGGCGCCTGGAGGACCTCCGCCATGAGGGTAATCACCCGCCATTTCAAGAAATCTGCAAAAAGGAGCAAAAATGAGCAAAATGAGCCAAAATTGGAAAAAGTCAACAAAAGTCAACTCCCGGGAAATGGAAAAGTCAACAAAAGTCAACTCCCGAGAAAATCTTCCAAATATTGAGACAAACTTACCTCAAGTGGTGAAAATGAGAAAAGAAGCCTCGAAATCAAAATTTAATCGGTTCAAAGTGCTTAAAACTGAAAGATTTCGCAAAAACAACTTGTGTGGAAGGCCGAAAAGCGCGTAGAAAGTGCAGATCTGAAGAGGAAAATGGTTTGGGGAGCAAGGGAAGGAGTTTTCACAGCTTTGGGAGTGATTTTGGAATGAATGGAGGGGGATATATATAGAAATGAGCAAAATGACAAAATCGCCCCTGCTTTTGGACAGGTGGCCGGCCAGCCACCTTTTCTAGCTGGCCGGCCATCTGCTTTTTTGTCCCTGGCCGGTGGCCTTCCCTAGGGCAACCACCTGGCCGGTGGTGTTCCCCACTTGCCCCCCTAGCTCCCTGCAAATTTTGAGGAAGATCGGAGTTCCCGGGACCTGAAAAAGTTCAAGAAAAGTGCACTTTCTGGCGCGAAATTGCTCCGCTGGAACTTCAGCTGTAATTTCTGACATGTGTCTCATCATCACTCATCAAAATCAAGGTGTATCCTTTTCAAGCATGTTGTAACCTCTCCGGGAGGTGAATCAGAGGCCGCAATCAAGTTGCCTTCGCCGAAATGCGCGTTTCCCAGCTCATTGTTTCGCAACAAACGGGCGCCCTGATTTATGCTCGTTTTGCGTTGTTTTACATATAACTTGCATTCTTATGAGCATTTTGCATTATCATGCACATTTTCCTGGTATACCATACCTCTGTGCTTGAGCATGCGTTGTCACGCACGTTCCTTTCTCGCATTGCGATGCATTCACTCACCGACGCTGTGTGTGTCAAACTTCCGGAACCACAGGAATCACATTGAATATATGTTGTTAGCATATTGTTCTTGTTGAATTTCTCTCTTTTGCAGGCACGATATTGTATGTACGGTTCATTCGAGGTCAAAGTGCGACGCATCGAATCGCGCAGGTATCGTATCTTCTCCGTGTGAGACGCGACGAGAATTGAATGATTCTCCGCATTCCTAACTGCATGAAATGTAGTTGTTGCTTTGCATTCTTGCTTAAAACTATTGCATCTATTTGCGAATACTTGCCTCATTCTGACTTTTGCATTTGCATGATCATTTGGCTCTGTGCATGTCGCTTTGCATTTTGCCCCTCGTCATGGGCACATATCTCTGTTCATCTTGTGTGATTGTCTAAGTCTTGACCTTGTCAAAATGGGGCGTCTAGGCTTTGACATTTACTCCGTCACTTCTTGACTTCCGAAGTTCACAAAGAGGGCAATCAGAGACACCCCATTTTTGACCGACCTTAAGACTCAGACGTCACCGATTGAGCGCTCGGTGATGTTGCATATTGTGCTCGTTCAGAAGTCTCAGAGTCGCGACCGTGCGCCCTGCCTCCGGACTTTCGAACCCTCTTCTGTGCCTTGCCTCGGTTTGCGAACCAGACTCGATTTTCTCTATTTTCTTTCCCAAGGGGAGAGAGAGGTCCCGTAGACCATCTCTCAGTGGCCGTGGGCTACATTTCGTGCCCGTAGGCCATTTTGCCCATTTCGGAGCCCGGTTCCCGGTTTTCGGAACCGTCAGGCCGTGTGCCTCGGTTTGGGACCACCCAACCATCTCCGATTCCTCCGGTTTTTGGCGTGCATCTCATTTACTCCCTTTCGAGGGACACTGGGGTCTTAGATACCCACTTCGCAGCCAAACACCACTTTCGGTGCTTAACGGCCGGTTTTTGGGACCCCGAACTGCGTGTTTTGGCCCCCGAGCATTCGTTTTGCATTGGTTTTTGTTTATTTTTGGCAGGTACCTCTGTTTTATCATAAGGAAGGTCACTAGAGGGTGGGAGGCCAGCAATTGTCTCAGCAACCAGTTATGCTCCTCCGGCGCCTCCCGGCGCCCATTTTTCTCACTTCTGGGCTAATGTTGAACACCCTAGGGCCATTTTCTCCGAGCCAAAACCACATATTTGTGTTGTACACACATAGGAGGACCCTAAAAACACATGGCCGGCCAGTAACTCTCATTGACCCTTTTGAACCCCTTCTAAGAGTGGCATGTTGTCTCTCCTGTTTCAGAGTTGCCAAATTCCAACTACAGGGCCTTGTTGTACACACTTGGGAGGACACCAACCTTTGGTGGCCGGCCAGAAATTCTCACTTTCCATTTTTGCCCTTGGCCGGCTGGCCATGGGGGGTAGCCGGCCGGCCACCTCCAATAAAGATGGCTAGCTGGCCTGCTTCCTTGGGATGTGTGCATTCCAGCTGTGCTTTGATTTTCCCCCAAAAATATCTCATCCGGGGGACCCCTGTGGAGGGAAATAAGAGCTCATTTCCCTCCACTTTTGCAAGGATTCCTTTCTCCCTCTCTTGCACACATTGGTGTCCTCCCAACTCAAGAGAAGAGAACACAAGCTTTGGTTGGAGCATACATATACATACAACTCCATTTTCTTCAAATTTGAGTGCCATTTCTTCATCATCTCCAAGTTCTACCACCACAACTCCATTCCAGCAGCTAGTAGAGCTTTCCAGCAGCTAGGAGGCATCCATTCTTCAAGCAAAAGGGAGCCAAGACTTGTCTACAAGGGTAAGTGTCCATTTCCCTCTTTTGTAGCACTTTCTTGCCTCTTTTCTTAAGCCTATTTTCTTATTGTTTTGAGCTCCGACCTTAACTGAAACTAGGTCTATTTTGAGCTATTCTTCATGTTTGTTCAAGGGCTCAACCCTGTTTGAGCCCTCCATCTTGCACTTGTTTCAATATCCTCTTATATGCCATTATTTTGCATTGAATATTTGGCCTATGTGTGATCTATTTTCGAGAATAATGTAAACTGTGAGTGGGCCTATTTTGAGCCCCTCTTCAACATGGAAGAAGGGCTCAACCATGTTTGGCCTCTCTATCATGCACTTGCTTCATAATCTCTCATATTTACCGTAAACTTGCATGATTTGTTTGACCTACATGTAGTCTGTTTTGGAGCATTTCATGAACATTGAGTAGGCTTATTTTGTGTCCCTCTACAACATTGTAGAAGGGATCAACCTTGTTGGGGGCCTCCATGTTGTGCTTGTCTTTATATCTCTCTTTGGCCCCCATTTTTGCATGCTTTTTAGGCCTATCTAGCTTCTGTTTTCGGCCATAATCAGTACTGAAAATATCCATATTTTGGCCTTCTTGTCATGTTTTTTTAAGGGTCCAAGGCTGTTTGATGAATGTAAGGCATACCTCATGTTCTAGCCTTTGTTGGCTTCATTCTTGCATGACATTTTTAGCAAGTTTGCATACTGATTTGAGGGTTGTCATAAACTTTAAATGTGCATATTTTTGGTCCCTCATCAGTTTTGTAGAAGGTAATTTTTCAGTTTGAGCATCGCATACATCATTTGCTTCAATACCCCTCTCTTGGCCCCCATTTTTGTATGCCATTGTTGTCCTATCTATGCTCACTATTTCGCCATGTCTTGTATTGTAAAAAATGCTATTTTGGGGCTGCCTTGCTACTGTTTTTCATGTCATGTACCAATTATGCATGTTTAGTATGGTTGTAGGCCATTTTGGGTGCTTAATATCGCATTTCGGGACCGTTCCGTACATTTGGTGTCATTTCCCCACCTTTCGGGACTGTTTTGCGTCATTTGTGAGTGCTGAAATTCCATTTGCATGTTTGCATATCATTTTCCATGTCGTTTCATGCCTTTATGCTATCGCCTCGGTTTGCGTGCCAGTGTGCACGCATTTCGAGGCACTTCATTTTTTTACCCGACGGCCTCTTATGTGAGTGTGGCTGAGGCTCTCTCATGTTAGTGTAAGTCCATTTTGCATTCTGTATGTCATTTTTAGCATCATTGCATTCTGTATGCCATTACCTCGGTTTGCGTGCCCGTGTGCACGCATTTCGAGGCACTCTTTTTTTTATCCGACGGCCTCTTATGTGAGTGTGGCTGAGGCTCACTCATGTTAGTATAAGTCCATTTTGCATCCTGTATGCCATTGCCTCGGTTTGCGTGCCCGTGCGCACGCATTTCGAGGTATCTCAGTTTCATCCGATGGCCTCCTGTGTGAGTGTGGCTGAGGCCCTCTCATGCTGGTGTAAGCCCATATTGCATCGCATATCTCATTTTAGTCCCATTACATCTGTATGCCATTTTCTCGGTTTACGTGCCCGTGGGCACGCATTTCGAGACATCTCATTTTAGGCTCATTGTATATCATATTTCAGGCCGTTTCGTGCCTTTATGTCATTGTCTCGGTTTGCGTGCCCGTGTGCACGCATTTCGAGGCATCTCATTTTTATAACATTGTGCATGCTAGGAATGTATTTTAGTTGCATTCATGCATATCATGCATATTGCATCGTGTTCGGGATAAGAGTTAGCCCGGGCACGGGAAACGAGGCACGTTTCATACTCCGAGTGACGGAACGGGTCTCAATTCCCAAGTCACCGACACTCCGGATTACCCATGATGGAGTTAGGTTTTGTTGTAGCATTCATCTGCATTCATCCTATATTGAGTTGTGCAATCCGACTCCTCGGCCATCATGCATCGAGATGCGTGATTGGTGGCACGAGGATCGAGGCATACATATATTTGTGAAATACATTGCTATGCCCTTTTCCTGCTCTCTGTTGCAGCAAAATGAAGAATCAGCAACTTTTCGGAGTCTGGCACGCATTTTGAGAAACATTGCAAACAGAGGCTAATTTGGGCATCCCAGTGGATTTTCGTGCAAAGCAGCACAACATGCATCATTTAATTATCCGGAGCGGAGTCAAGGCAGCCCCCTGGCTCGCATGCCAGTTTACAGTTTTTCTTCTTTAACCTATTAATTAATTAGGAATTTGTATATTTATTCGGACTGTATTATTCTTTTATTTCGGACTGTATTATTCTTTTATTTTAGACTGTATTATTATTTATTCGGACCCTCCGAGCGAGGGCATAATTGTAATAAGTGTGGGTGAGTGTGATGTATGTCTTCCAACCCCACGTCTTTCTTCCCTTTTATTTACCCGCTTATGATGGTTAGATATAGGGCATGTTTCAATTAGCATACAGTATGACAGCATGTTTGCATCATTCATCTGTTTTGCACGCACCGGGCTCGGCGCATCATATGAACTGCATTTGTATTTCAATTCCAAATTGATTACATGATAGTTGTAGCATTTCATATGCCATGTTTAGAATAGCCGAGCCTGCTATAGTTTGCATCTTTGCATGTGTTGCATTAGACATTTCAGTATGCTTAGGTCCATGCATGGATTTCTAACAAGCTTCTGTTTTGGCTTGGAGTACTCGGTGAGTTTTATGCTTTAGCATCCTTGCATGCATGTGAGTGACTGCCATGAAAAGCATGCTTACCATGAGGCTAAATGCTTACGTGATATAACTGCCTTGAATGCCTGTGGGTGGAGGTTGAGTTATCTGAATTGGGATAATACATCAAATGTTTGTTTTAAGCCCACTAGATAGTGGCAAAATCTTTTTTTCTAAGCCCACCTGAGGGTGGCAAATCCGCGTCTTAGCCTACCTGCGGGTAGCACCATCAAACCATTTTCAAACAAACAAACATGAAGTGTTTTGTTCCAATTCAGGCGATTCAGTCTATACTTGTATGATGTGCGCATCACATAGTAACCTAGGCTAATAACTGGAATAAGAACTCACAATGTTTTCAAAATAAGATATCATGGTTAGTAGAGGCCGGTCTTTGACCGGGCGAGCGGGGGTGCTCACGAAGTGACCTTCCCCAATCGTACCCAAGTTCCCGAGCCGAGGCAACTTTGGTGATGACGGACGCGTGGCCTTTGGCACCGAGTCAGGGTTTCCTAAATTTCCCATTTAAAAAACATTTAGGTGGCGACTCTGTATCTGGCGAAGCAGTCCATGTTTGGCACTTCTTTCAAAAAATCTGTTTTCAAAAACGATTTGCCGGATTTGGACTCTTCGGTTCAAGATTAAGAACCGTGACATTTGAGTCCTTCGAACTGTAGTGACCCAATATCAAACCAGAACGGGGGGGGACTCGCACTCCCCTTCCCCCGGGATGCGTTCGGGGACGTCTACACTATGCTAACCCTAGGACCAGAGCTCCCCTCAGCTTTTTTTGTAACCCTTGAGGATGGAGGAGAAGCCCTCCTCTTATAGGGGATCACTCTTGCAAAGCTTACAAAACAAGCTAAGCAAGAGTGAAATCCCTCCATACACGTGTATGGAGGGGGTGCAAAGTGTATGCTAGCTAGCACAGTTGGCATAAAAATATCTGCAAAAGCAGATGCATAGTGGTGGGCCAGCAAAAAATGCCAAATTGACCAAAACAATGGTCAGCTGGCCACAAAGAATGCTGGCCGGCCAAACATATGGCCGATGGCAACAAAATACTAGCCGGTGGCCTCAAGACATGGCCGGTGAGGTGTGGGGATAGCCAACAAGCCATTCCCTGCAGCTTAAAAGCAAAACACAAGTATTTGGTGCAAAACCAAACACAAAACAGTCGAGTCGAGAGATCCTGAGGCAAGGCGCGTGGCCGAGGCCTCCAGGAACTCAAGACGAACACAAACAAGGATGATCACCGAGTGTTCGAACAGTGATGTCCAAGTCTCAAGGACGGTCAAAAATGGGGTGTCTACACTGTGGCATAGCAATCTAAATTACAAAAATATGTTGCTCTCTCAACTACCGAAGCTGAATTTATTGCCATTACGAAAGCTTGCAAGGAAAAGTTATGGTTGAAGAAATTTTTGCAAGAATTGGGTTTGAAGCGAAAATGGTACGTGCTTTATTGTGATAGACAAAGTGCTATTCATTTGAGTAAAAATTCTACTTTTCATTCGAGATCAAAACACATTGATGTGAGATACCATTGGATTTGTGATGTGTTAGATTTGAAATTGTTACAACTTGAAAAGGTTCACACGAATGATAATATTTCGGATATGTTGACTAAGACTTTGTCGAGGGACAAACATTTAAAGTGTCGAACTTTGACGGATATGGTTGATGTTTCCACCTAAGTCGGTAAGGGAAGAATTATTGGATATACCTGCTTATTGGAGTATGGGACCCAATTTGTTTATTAAAAAGTTTAATTTGGTTTGGTGTTGGTTATAATATATTTTTAATATATTATATCTAACTTTTGGAGGCCCAATTCAGTTTGGTAACAACTAGGGTTTTGATAATAAAACCCAAGAATCAATAATATCTATATATATTTTTTCGATAGAGTGTGTCTGCTATAGAAACAATATTCAATTCAATTCAGTGGGGTTTGCTGTGAAACAGCAGTTTGTTTGATATAAATTCAATTCGGTGCTTTGTGTTTTTTGGTTTCGACTCTACTTTGAAGTTAATTTGGTTCGTTATTTTGGATCTTCTTCAACTCTGATTTCGAAGACTTTTGTTCATTTATTTGGTGAGGTCTTTTCTCTTATTTATTTGTAATTATTTGGAATTCACCCAAGGGTGGTTTGTGAGACTATTCGTGTCTCATTTGTAATCGTTTGAAAACCTATTGGTTGATAGTGGAATCGGATTTCGATCCCGTGGACGTACCTCACATTAAGGGAACCACGTAAAAATTCTTGTGTTGCTATTGATTTAATTTTTCTGCATTAGTTTTTATTCCCGTTGATTGATTTACTTGTGGGAAATCATATATTTTCCTTAACAATTTTTGCCTAAGGTTGGTCTTTTTCCCATAATTTTAGTGGGTTGTCACCAAAATTATTTTCTAACATTTACTTAATACTATCTAAACTGGGAATATCTTTTCTTTGTTTTCCTTGTTTACCTTGATAGTGATTTGCGATATCAGTGATCCATTGTTCATCTTCTTTTTCACTATCAATTATAGTTTTATTTTCACTACTAGTTTCATCTTCAAATAGTTGTTTCCAATCTTTTTTTTTTTTTCTTTTTCTTTGTCTTTTTTGTATCTTCATCAATTGTTTTAAGATCACCACACTGGGCTTTGTAGAGAAGTTCAATTTGTGTTCATAAATTTGGTTTTGTAATTTTAACAAGGTTAAAATCAAATTTACATTTGAAATGCAAATTTTAGCAATGAAATTTCATACATTTTAAGTGAAGTATATAATTCATCTTGAAGAAAAGGTCTATTTTCTTTTTATTTTAAAAATGTATTGTCAACTAAAAAATCTCCATCTAAAAATGAAAATTGAATTATTCTGTCCATTATAAATTCTTTTTGATTAAGAATAATAGGAACATAATGACTTTCATATTCCATAGTTATCGATTGACCGTTTGCCAATTTTAATACAATTGGATTTTCAGCTAAAACTTATTTCTCTTGAGGTAATACTCCAAGTTTTGCCAAACTATATAAAGCACCAATGTCAACTAATGCATCAGTAGTGTATGAAAGATAGCCTGGAAAGTTAAATAACATATGAATTTGTATGGGTAACTTCAATAGTTTTTTCAAAAAATTCATGAGATTTTTTACTCATATCTTCATTTAGTTTTTGGATTATTTCTTCTACTTTTTGGAGTTCCTCTCCAAATAATCCTCGTTCCTTTAATTTCACATTTAAAGTGATGGAGAAATTATTGAGAGAAACCATGTTTAGCTTTTGGTGTTCTTCGATCGATAAATTTGATGAAAATTTATTAGTAATAGGGATACTTATTGTTTTGTATCCTATAATTTCTTCATCTGAACTTTCTTGTACACAATATTCTTGTGCACTAAATTCTTCAATGATAGCATTATCTTTGTTTTTGTTCTTTCTAAGTCACTTATAGAATTAGATCTAGTAAAAAGAATTGATTTTCGTCTAAGTTCATCTCGATAAACAACACCTTTGTCTTCTCAAATTGTTAAATTTTCGAGATTTTTTTGATCTGAAGTTTCTCTAAGAACCCATTTCTTAGACCATGATAATTGTTTTACATTAACCTTTTTGGATTGAAATTTTCAAGTGTGAGCACTCATTTTTTCAAATAACTCTACTTTAGGTACAAGAATAGTAAGAGGATTAACTGTATTAACCACTTTATACATAAGCATATAAATAATAGCAATATTTTTGTTTCTTGTATCAAAGCCTTGCATACCTTGAGTTTTTATTTTCAATCCTAATACTCGATTAAGATTAAGATCTTCCAATGCCAACAAATAATTTAGTTTGACAATGAACCAAATTAGTCCATTATACAAATTACTTTGAATTCTTCCAATTAAGGTGTTAAGTTTTTATTCTTGGCAATTCCGTTTGACAAAACTCCTTTCAATTGTACTTGTTTTCGCACTTTTATTTCAGTGAGGTTGTGAGTTTATTATATGCGAATCCAACCCGAATCGTGCCTTGCAAAGAATTTTGTGGTGTTTAATTCTTTCAAGATTTCCACTTCGCTGATTATGACGGGGATCGAGCTGCCCGGTCAACTCGCGGAGGTCCAGGGGCGCCCTTGGTCCGGCAATCAGAGGCCAAAGGGTCGAGGTCAAGCAAAATGCAAAATTGCATTCAAAGTTGCCTGTCCGTCCTTGCTAGCTCGAGCGAAGGAGTTCTCGCTCGAGCGAAGGCTGCGTCTGTGTAAAAACCTGAAAGAGATGAATGTTCGCTCGAGCGAAGGGTGCATGGCTCGAGCGAAACCACTTATGGAAAACACGCGTTTTTGGTTCCTCACTCAAGCGAGAGAGTCTTCACTCGAGCGAGCTTCATAGTCCCAGATTTCTATAAGTATTTGTTTTAGTCCAAAACTAGGATTACTCCTTCAGATCTTCTTCTTGGATATTAAGATTTATATCTGGGGATATTTTGCTAGTTTTCTTTGATGTTTAATTAAGTATTCAACTCATGGGTTAAGAAGAATACATCAAAGGTTTGTTTGTTCATTCTATACAAAAGAGACAGTTGTTCTTCAGTGGATTCTGAAGAATTTGAACCTGAAGCTTTGGTGGATTCTGGAGTGGCTCATTGTCAAGACAATTTCGAGGTGAAGACGGGGTTAGAAGAGACACATAGGGGTTGGTTCAATTCGGACGTGGATTCGCTAAGTAATTGAGAGTATGCCTGTGTAATTCCTTTATATCTTCTTAGTAGATTGTTTTGTGGCTGTTGCCCGTGATTTTTTATCACAATTGAAGGTGCTCCAATTGTAGTTTTTTCACGTTAAAATCGTTGTGTCGATTTGTCTTGATTGTTTGATTGGGATTGTTTTATTGCTTTATATTGATACATAATCACAAATCAATATCTAGCGAATTTTTAGATTTTTCAAATTTTCAAAGTTATGCCATCTATTATCCATGACACATGTTAACACAGGAATGTCTTTTCCACTTGCAAATAAAGGGCATATACTAACTTGTATAAGTGCTAAATGAATATAATTATATTTTTGTATTACAATATTGTTTGATTTTATTCATATCAAATAATGGCATATGTACAAATGTTTCTTCTGTATTAGCAATTGAAGTTCTTTCTTCAAAAATTTCTGCATTCAGTTTATTTTGAGATTTGAAGATTGAATGTTTTTTAATTGCAATTTTCGGCATTTTTCAATCGTTTACAGAAAATTTTGGTTCTTCAATTTCAAATGATTAACATTCTCCTTTCTTGGGAATGATCCTTTTATTCTCATTATCTGAATCCATTTTCATCATAAAAATAATTTCAATTAAAGCATCCTCTAAGCTTTGTTCATTGTTTTCATCAGAACTAGATTTTGATTTTGATTCATATTTTGACATGAATTCTTCTACTTAATTGTCAGATTCTATTTCGTATCCCTATACTGGTTTATACTTTTCTTCAGAGAAATAATATTTATTTAACTTGTTTCATTTGTTTGTTAGGATTTTTTTTTTTTTTTTTTTTTTTTTTGCGAAATGTCTTTTTTCTCCCCAAAGCCAACATTTCTATTCTTCAAGAGATTTTCCTTTTAAATATGGAGGCTTTTTATCTTTTGTGAATTTATTAGATTTTTTTTTTTTTAAATATATCTACCCCAAGGTATTGGTTTTTCTTTATAAGAATTAAATTTTCTTTTCTGATTTTTTTTTTTTTTCGCAAATTTCTTCTTCTTAACCTTTTTTTTTTTTTTTTGTCATAACCATAGGTTCCTACCATACCTTCTGGTTTTTAATAGAAGCTATAGTCCATATATATTTTTCATATCTTTTATAGCTTGTCATTCTGCACAATATTTCTTTACAACTTTTCGTACAAAAATGTGGTAGCCGAATAATTGGCGAAGATAAAGGAGGTACGTTTCAGAGGCTTAACGCTAGCCGGCCGACATCCAGCAAAGAATAAAAGGGGCCGAATAGAATATGCCGAATAGGGGGGGATCCCTGTAGCCGAGTAGTGGAAAGTATAATGATTAAAAAAAAAAGTAGGCCCTGACCCCAAGGATCAGCAGAAACGAGTATAAATATAGTGGCAATGAACTAGAAAAGGTACGCAAGAACTACTACTAAAAAAGAACTTAGCAAATGAGCTTCCAAAAGTAGAAGAACTGATTTGTCCGTCGGAGTGCTAATTCCGGCACCCCCGACCGGAGTATTTGTATCTTTTCAGGTGACTAGCTGAGAATCATTGGCGTCTTCCAGGATCTGAAGAGTATTTCCAATCCACTCCCCTGGCGGGCGCCGTCTGTGGGAATACTCAAATACATCCATGGAAGGCGTGACCGAAGATCCTCCGATAGCCACCGACGAGATTGCGCAGGAAGACAACCTCACCCCAGCTAATATGCTCGGAAAAGAAACCATTGCGGCACGACGCGTTTTGAACTTTGATTCGCCAACAACTTCAGCACAAGAAACAATGCAAGCTATCATGGAACAAGCAAAGCAGAATGAACAAAGGCTCGAGAACATGATCGCTGAGAACGAACGACTCCGCCAAGATTTGGCCCTGGAGGTAGCAAAATCTAGAGAGGCCATGCGCCAGGAACCAGAGCAACCTCCGAGGGCAGACGGGCGCAGACCCCGGGTTCGACCAAAGGATACCGATAGCAACTCCAACTCATTATCCACGGAGCTTGACGCAAGGGGACGATCCGAAACCTCCAGCTCCTCCGAAAAGGTTCCGCGAACAAGGAGCAAGCGCAGGAGGAGCAGCTCAAACGAGGAAGACCGGCACGATCCTTTCGTTCGACGGATCGCGAGAGCGTCCCTGCCCAAGAAATTCAAAGCTCCGTCGTTCACTCTTTACGACGGAAAATCGGACCCCACTGATCATATCCGTCATTATAAATAGGCCATGACGCTGCATGCAGACAATGAAGCCCTCATGTGCCGAATATTCCCTAGCAGTCTAGGTCCACTAGCCGTGAGGTGGTATTACAAATTGGAGCCAGCTTCGATTAAAAGCTTCCACCAACTGCAGAAATCCTTCAGGGCCAGGTTCATCACCAACGAGGTACAACCGAAGCAGGCCGACTCCCTCTGGGCCATGCAAATCCAGTCGGGAGAGACGCTCAGAGCGTATTCGGCGCGATATTGGGAGTGCTTCAACCTTGTTGACGACGCCTGCAACGACTCCATGGCCATCATCGCCTTCAAAATGGGCCTACATCCTGACATTGCTCTGCGTAGTTCCCTGACCCGAAGGCCCCCCAAAACGGTCTGGGCATTGATGAAGAAAGTTGAAGAATACTGTAAAGTCGAAGACGATGCCCTGAGGACAAAAGCCGGACAAGTATCCAGCAAAACGGCCCTCCCCGAAATTGCTCGACCAATAAGCTCCGTGCCGCCACAAAGTCCTGAGCCGCGGCAACGAACAAAGCGAGACAAGAGGCGGGACACCCGCCGATCAAACGATCAGTGCTCCCACCGAACGAACGAACAACTACAAGTCGACAGCAGACGCTCAAGGCGAACCGACAAGAAGTATACGGAGTTGACAGAGCCGATCGTGGCAATAATGACCAAAGTCCAGCACCTTCCGTTTTTTAAGTGGTCGTCGAAGATGGTGGTCCTCCCGACACACGGAGGAGGGACAGACGATGCGAATATCACAAAGATCATGGCCACGAAACCGAGAGCCGCATTACCGGCAAGGATCATCTGGAGGAATCGGTGCAAGATGGCCGATCGCACCAATACGTAAGGGCGCGGCACCAACCAAAGCACTAGCCTTGAGGCAGGATTCACCTCCGCTCGGAGTGATCCACATATTCTACGGTCTGCCAACGCCCCCGACCGTGCACACGATCCAATCGCACCCAACTCCCCAACAAAATGACACGTCAACCGGCAGGACCAGAGAGGCTCCGACAATTAAGTTCGATGACTCCGACCTCATCGGAACAGTGGTCAGCCACGTCGATCCCCTGGTCGTCAAATTACGCATACGACAGTTCAACGTTGAACGCATTCTTATAGACACAGGAAGCGCATCGGAGATCTTGTACTACAAAACTTTTGTTGAACTCGGCCTCAACGAGTCAGATCTGTCACCGTCATCTCAGACACTGTTCGGCTTCAACGCGAATCCAGAGTACCCGTTGGGGAGGGTCGTGCTACCGGTTCGAGCGGGCTCAAAAACGGTCGACGTGGAGTTCTTGGTTGTGAAGCTTCCATCGCCGTACAATGCCATCATGGGGCGCCCCTGGTTGCATGTCATGAAAGCTGTCCCAAGCACCTACCATCAGCTTATGCGCTTCCCAACAGACCGTGGCATTGAGGAGATCCATGGCTCACCGCAATCCGCCAGAACGTAGGTTTTATGTTGTTCCATTTACGGACCCGACTTGTGGGATCTGATGCTTGTACTGGTACCGCATTTTAATGAAGATCAATTTTCTCTCTCCTTCGAGCCTCGTAAGTCCATTAAAGTCTCCGGATTCGGAGCGCCCTTTGGTGCATCACCTTAGGGCCGAATAAGCCTCCGGATTCGGAGCGCCCTTCGTGGATATCACGATTGGCCAAATAAGCCTCCGGATTCGGAGCGCCCTTCGTGGATATCACGATTGGCCGAATAAGCCTCCGGATTCGGAGCGCCCTTCGTGGATATCACGATTGGCAAAATTAAAGTCTCCGGATTCGGAGCGCCCTTTGGTGCATCACCTTAGGGCCGAATAAGCCTCCGGATTCGGAGCGCCCTTTAGTGCATCACTTTAGGGCCGAATAAGCCTCCGGATTCGGAGCGCCCTTCGTGGATATCACGATTGGCCGAATAAGCCTCCAGATTCGGAGCGCCCTTCGTAGATATCACGATTGGCAAAATTAAAGTCTCCGGATTCTGAGCGCCCTTTGGTGCATCACCTTAGGGCCGAATAAGCCTCCGGATTCGGAGCGCCCTTCGTGGATATCACGATTGGCAAAATTAAAGTCTCCGGATTCGGAGCGCCCTTTGGTGCATCACCTTAGGGCCGAATAAGCCTCCGGATTCGGAGCGCCCTTCGTGGATATCACGATTGGCAAAATTAAAGTCTCCGGATTCGGAGCGCCCTTTGGTGCATCACCTTAGGGCCGAATAAGCCTCCGGATTCGGAGCGCCCTTTGGTGCATCACCTTAGGGCCGAATAAGCCTCCGGATCCGGAGCGCCCTTCGTGGATATCACGATTGGCCGAATAAGCCTCCGGATTCGGAGCGCCCTTCGTGGATATCACGATTGGCAAAATTAAAGCCTCTGGATTCGGAGCGCCCTTTGGTGCTTCACCTTAGGGCCGAATAAGCCTCCGGATTCGGAGCGCCCTTTGGTGCATCACCTTCGGGCCAAATAAGGAACTAAGCCGTGCCTTAGCCGGCCCACGAGAACGACCCATCCCGGTTAAACTCGTACCCCGCCTAAGGCAAGGGCTGATCCCTGAATACAGGAAACAGGAAAAATACTTAAGCTACTCAAAAGTTCCTAAGAAGAACTAGCCAATGGTAAACGATTAAACCATACGAAATGAGATGCTTAACCATTAAAAGTTGGGATTAGGAACATTCATTTGGCATAGCTAAACAAAAGACCTTCGTGAGCAAGACTCAACTATATGAAATAACACTTTTATTTGATTTAAAAGTTGTTACACGATGCAATCCGCGTTCAACATTACAATATCTATCTCTAAATTTCTAAAACAAAGCAACTAATCGCTCTAATCAACGAACCCAAGATGTCGCCTCTCGACACCATCGACAATGTCAAGGCCAAGATCCAAGACAAGGAAGGTTAGTGGCAACGGTCGCTATGCCTCCTTTCGGCGATCTGCTTCAACAACTTCGAGGCCGATATGCTCCCGCCTCCTTTCGGCGTCCACCTCCCACACCGGAGAATTCTCCGCCGCAAACCATCTCCGCGCCAAGATTGGCCGGAACTTGAGCTCCTGCAACTATCACCACCATCTGATAGTGAGAACTCTTGATCATCCCACACAACAGATGCTGGTGAGCCAAATACGTTTGATTGCACAAAGCACCTGCCCCTCTTATTCTCACCAATGGCCGCGATCTCGAGGCCCAGATCCCGAAGTGATTTCATTAACATCAAACCCCTCGAGGCAGGCGTCAGTCAACATTCTCCATGACCTAGTCAACCCAACGGCTGGCTAAAACGCGCAGACTGCGCAACGGTTGGCTCACGGCTTCTTTAAATTTCAACAATACACGCCGTAGGCCGCAGGCCGATCACGCCAACGAATCGGCGCATTGATGTAACATGAGGCCGATTGGTATATTCACATCTATCCAAACATTTATGCAAATAAAATTAAACACGCGCACGCCGAATGCAGAAGACAATTCGTTATTTTCAATAAAGCGTCTTTTATTCAAAAAATCGAGAAATTACATAATTGCGAACGTGATCAGCGTTCGAATCTTACAATTAAAGTCATACGGCATCTCCCTCATCCTCACTCTTCTCAACCTCAAAAGCAGAAAACGGAAAGTCCTTACTGTGGTAGAGAGGTGACGCCGATTCGATGCCTGACAAGCGAAGAGATTCGGCGACTTGACATGCCTTGATCCAACCATGCCTGAACCCACGATTTTCGCATCGGCAAACCTCTTCGGCAAGCGTTTCCTTAGTCTTTTGGATCCCAACCAAGCGCCCTTCGTGAAAACCTTTTTCATAAGACCTCCCCTTGGCAGACTCCAATGTGAACATGTTTGCCGTCTCACGATCGGCAAGGGCAGCGCTTATAAGCCGACTGGTAACCCTCTCTTCCACGATTGGATTCGCCTGGCCTGCTGGTTGTACTTTAGCCGCTTTGATACTTTTTAACTCTAACTCAGCCATCTCCACGCGAGCCTCCAAACTGCGGATACGCTCATCCTTTTTCTCCATTTCTCGGCGAGCGGCGCGCAATCGCATGCCGACTTCATAAGCCGTATAGAGCCCTTTCACCGCCCCATGAATGCCCTCGCGAAACACTTCGTAGTCCTGACGACCAACCATTGACTGCTGAACTTCTGGAGGAAATATTTGTCGAGCAAACTCGACCGCCACATCTGGATCTCGAACGATCGAGTCCGCTTCCGTCATGGGCTTATTCTTCACAAATACTGCAAAACTTAACGGGCGCGGATTCGCGTCTGATCTCCTTTCGACTTGGGCGCGTGGCGATCTCCCCTGGGACTGCCTGTCCCGTCTGGGTGACCTACTACGACGTCGAGGAGATTGACGCCTCTCTCGACCCATAGAACTCTTGCTCGCAGCACGCAAAGGCGCACCACGGTGCTCACTTCGATGCATATCACCCCCGAGCTCAGCCAGCGTCTTGGCCTCCCCTTTGCTGTTAAAGAAGAGTTTGTTTGACATTCGCACAACAGATTCTCTCAACAAGTCCGAAACAGATACCTACCAGACTCTTAAAAGCTGTACCTTTGATCATTTAACGCTCGCAGAGGCAGCACGATCGAGGCAAGTTCATTAATCGCGAAACCCAAGCGCCCGACGCCGACCAAGCTGACGGCAGGACAAGCTTTCGGCTCAAGATCTTCAGCCTACGTAGTACCCAACCGGCTCACAAGTCGATTCAAGCAGGAGCAGATACATCAATCTGTTCGGCTAGACTACCCCAGCCGGCTCATGAAGCCAGAACTATCATGAACCCCCTGGGGCAAGAGCAGATTCATTCATCTAAGGGTCCAAGACCAGTAGGCAGTGAAATTGCAAATGGTGATTTTGGTGGGACATATAATGAATCTGCATAAACCCATACCCCAGCCGGCTCATGAAGCCAGAACTATCATGAACCCCCTGGGGTAAGAGCAGATTCATTAATCTAAGGGTCCAAGACCAGTAGGTAGTGAAATTGCAAATGGTGATTTTGGTGGGACATATAATGAATCTGCATAAACCCATACCCCAGCCGGCTCATGAAGCCAAAACTATCATGAACCCCCTGGGGCAAGAGCAGATTCTTAATCTAAAGGTCCAAGACCAGTAGGCAGTGAAATTGCAAATGGTGATTTTGGTGGGACATATAATGAATCTGCATAAACCCATACCCCAGCCGGCTCATGAAGCCAGAACTATCATGAACCCCCTAGGGCAAGAGCAGATTCATTAATCTAAGGGTCCAAGACCAGTAGGCAGTGAAATTGCAAATGGTGATTTTGATGGGACATGTATCGAATCTATAGCAACCCAGATAACGACTTCCGACTTCCGACTTGTTTAGAAGAATTCTAGATAAAATCATTCGTGCCACATTAAAATTATCCGGCCAACGCGTTGACTGGTAAGAGCAGAGTTATCAATCTATTCGGACCAAGTACCCCAGCCGGCTCACAAATGGATTCAGAACTAGAATTCCTATTATGAACCCCCTGGGGCAAGGGCAGATTCATTATATCAGGATTTTCCCACATTATATGCAATTTCATTTTACCAAATGTATTGAACACAGAACTCTTTCGCACAAAGTAGTAACAAAAATTACAAGACTAATTACAAGATTAAAATTAAACCACAGAACTCTTTCATACAAAGTGTAGTGGTAGCAAAAATTACAAAATCACAAGGAAATTTTCATTAATAAATTGCGCGCAGATACCCACCAATTTATACATGAAAATTACCTTGAACCAACAAAGCAATATCCAAAAGAAAAACAAAAACAACAAAAGTCGCCGATCAAGAACGGCTCCCAGATCATTCATCCGTATCGGACTCAAGTGGCTCAACATCCACCTGCTCATAAGGAATTGGCTGATCCAACGTAACCTCAGCCGCAGCAAGGGCTTTGAGCCACCCATGTTTGAACCCGCGATTCTCAAATTTTGACACCTCTTCAACATATTCCGTCAGAGCGGCGCCTCTCCCTGCCTCAAAGGCCTCCGATTCAGCTTTCCCTCGGGCCGCCTTAAGCTCCTCTAACTGAGCTTCCGCTTCAGCAAGTGCTTTCTGGGAAAGATTGAGCAATTCCTCACTCGCATTCGCCCTAACCTCAGCATCAGCACGCAGCTGTTCGGCGACTCGAGCCCTCTCTTTCTCCGCTTCGGCTCGCGCGCTCTCCATTTCGGCTCTGATAATTTCGAACTCGGCCCTACTTTTTTGACCCTGCAGCTCCGTTTGCAAATGGTCAATCCTCCCGAGAGCATCATACAGGCGGCGACCCAAGTCGGCGATCCTTCCGACCGTCTGCGAAGCAAGTTGGTATGAGTAGATGCCTTTAACAAACTAGAGCGAAATGAAGGCAACTTACCAGGAATGCCGATTGAGCAGTTAGGGCAACGGCCAAAATATCAGGCACGGCACCGAAGGCTTTGTTGTCAGCCAGTAGAGAAATTGAAGCCGCCAAGCTCAGCGCCACGGCTGGATCCTCGATGGCCGAGGCGTCAGATAGAATCGGTATATCCCTGACCTTTGGCTGAATAACGAACGGAGCGACCACTTCCGGTTCTTCAAGACGAGGCCGTTTGCTAGCAGGCTCAGCTTCCGAACTCGCTTCTCCCTCGGCACCACGTCTTTGGCCTTGGTTCGGAATCAGCTGTTCACCACCGGCCTGTTCTCCACCCTTTTCCATATCAGACACAGCAACCTCAACCGTCCCCTCAGAGACAGGCACGAAGGGTTTGATCAAGCTGGGATCTGATGCGGCGCATTCGGCCTTCTTTCGGGCGGCCATCCGTTCGGCATTTCTTCTACGAGCCATCTGCGTTAGGCTTTCCTTCGCCATACCCTCAAAGAAATCGCCGGATAGATCCTCCAAGTTCGCAAAAATATCCCCGGAAGAAAAATCTGTTCGTCCTGACCCGGACGGCTCGGTGACCTCAAATGCCGAGCGTACGGCCACGTCGCCCTCTACTACCTCAGTAAACTCCCCAGCCGGATCGGCAATCACCTCTGCAACCGGCTCGGCGTCTCCCCCCGAATCAGAAGCTACGAGACCGATCTGCCTAAGGTTCTTAAAGCCGGGGAAGATAAGGGCCGAGAGCTGTTGATCGCCAGCTGGAATCGGAATGTTGTCTGCAGCCGAAAAAGTAGTGTAAGTGGGTTCGTACCGGAGGAGAATATGGGCGGCCCTCCCTTGCTTTTGTAAGTTTGGGCGGCCGAAATATGCAAGTGCAGTCTTGATTTCCCCAAGCACCACCTCGTCAACCGAAGTTAGAACTTTCTTCAATCTATTACCTGCAAAGGATGAAAAGCGATTTAGAGAAAAGAGCCGAATAAGAGATAGGCCAACAAACATAAGGTATCATGTGGCAACCTGGGTCACCCTTATGTCTGGGAATAGGGTCCAGGCGATCCTCCCCTTCGGCGAACTCCCAGTTACCTCGGACGTTGACCATCACATCGTCAACCCGCTTACCAAAACTGGCAAGCATGGTCACCAAGTGATGGTCAGTATCTTTGGCCCTGAGAAAATATCGCCCCAGCCGACTGGAGGATTTGGCTAAGGCGTAACAATGCCGAATGGCCGGAACCCCAAGGTTAAGCCTAAGGCGTTGATTCAGCTCTACAACCCCCATGATAATTCGAAAGAAATTTACGTTGGGTTGAGAAGGAATCAAATCCCAGTAGCGGAGAACGGCCCTAAGGACCGGGTGTAGGGGAAAACGAACCCCGCCCTCTGTAATGGATAAAAGAGGGAATACGATCGTGTTTTGATCTTCCCTCTCCATGTCAAGGGCGTTGTCCGTTACAAGGGATAAATGAACGTCGGCAGGAATAGAAAAATGTTGCCGAAAACCAGAGATACGATCCTCAGAAAGGAGGTCCTTCAAATGTTTGGCCATCGTAGCAAACTAAATGTTCGCCGAAGCCAAAGTAGCAAACAGAAAATAGGATCGCAAAGAGAGGATAAGGAAACTTACGAAGAGCAGATGAGACAAGGGAAGACGGGAAGAAGTTGCAGAAAACGCGAGTCACGGAGGGATATGCAATGGCGATCCAAAAGTCTCAGAGAATCGACAAAATGCGAATTCGAAAGAACCAAAGTTTCAAATCGCAATAAATGCTGAGATATACATGAATAGAGC
Source organism: Camellia lanceoleosa (assembly GCA_025200525.1). Classification (NCBI taxonomy): domain Eukaryota; kingdom Viridiplantae; phylum Streptophyta; class Magnoliopsida; order Ericales; family Theaceae; genus Camellia; species Camellia lanceoleosa. The sequence goes on from CM045759.1 coordinate 31,811,757, forward strand.
GGGAAAGCATAATGATGAGAAAAAATGGGGGCGCGCCCCCTAATATATATTGGGGGACGCGAAGCCGTCTGATGATAAACACCTCGAATTCTGAACCAAACACGCCGATTAACTACTGTCAATAGGGAGTTCGGAGGGCAATTGTGGTAGCCGAATAATTGGCGAAGATAAAGGAGGTACGTTTCAGAGGCTTAACGCTAGCCGGCCGACATCCAGCGAAGAATAAAAAGGGCCGAATAGAATATGCCGAATAGGGGGGATCCCTGTAGCCGAGTAGTGGAAAGTATAATGATTAAAAAAAAAAGTAGGCCCTGACCCCGAGAATCAGCAGAAACGAGTATAAATATAGTGGCAATGAACTAGAAAAGGTACGCAAGAACTACTACTAAAAAAGAACTTAGCAAATGAGCTTCCAAAAGTAGAAGAACTGATTTGTCCGTCGGAGTGCTAATTCCGGCACCCCCGACCGGAGTATTTGTATCTTTTCAGGTGACTAGCTGAGAATCATTGGCGTCTTCCAGGATCTGAAGAGTATTTCCAATCCACTCCCCCACAAAAAACTATTCATCCACCTAAAGAATCACAGATTTGATTATTTTCCAATAGCCTTTCTGAAGAAAGATTGAAGTCAATTCTCATTAAAAGAATATCAAAGATACAGAGGATATTTATACAAATGATATCTAACTGTTTAACTGAATTCTAACTACTGCTAACTAATCTCCATGAGTCACGGAAGTAGTTGAAACTGTCAATGAGCCTTGAGCTTGTAATCTGTGAGTGACATTGAAACCCGAAGGTCATGAGTCATGAACCGGATTGCACCTGATGCACTAGAATGTTCTGCAGCTGGGATTACACCTGATGCACTAGAATGTTCTTTACTCTTGATATCTTTAACAACCCCCTGCAAGCTGATGGGAGAAGAACAGACCAGAAGCTTGGACTAAAGAAATTGAAACCGAGAGGCTGATAGAGGCTTAGTAAAGATGTCGGCAATCTGAGCCTCAGAGGGAATGTATTTGAGAACAAGATGTTTTCCAGCAACTTTGTCACGAACGAAGTGACAGTCCACCTCAATGTGTTTTGAACGTGTATGAAAAACGAGATTAGAAGCAAGGGCAATTGCTGATAAGTTGTCACACCAAAGAATAGGAGGAGAGGAAGGAGAAATGAAAAGATCATGAAGAAGCATCTGTAACCAACATAATTCAGCAGTAGCTTGAGCAAGGGATCGATATTCTGCCTCGGTACTTGATCGAGAAACAGTGGGCTGTTTCTTGGCAGACCAAGAGATGATATTGAAACCAAGATAGACACAATAACCGAAAGTAGATTTGCGATCGAGGAGATCTTCAGCCCAGTTTGCATCAGAGAAGGCTTGTAAAGAAAAAGAGCTAGGACGAAAAATCAACCCATGAGAAAGAGAGCCCTGAACAAATCGAAGAATGCGTTTGACCAAAGCAAAGTGACCATTGGTAGGAGTAGGAGCATGCATGTATTGACATGCTTGATTAACAGCTAAGGAAAGATCAGGACGGGTAATTGTAAGATATTGCAGTGCGCCAACTAAACTGCGATATAACTGAGGTTGATCAAATGGAAGAGAAGTAACAGCATTTTGAGAAGGTTTCATAGAGCTAGGTGTAGGACAAGATTTGCAAGAAGTCATGCCTGCTTTGAGAAGTATATCAGTGGCATACTTCTATTGAGATAAGAAATAAGAGTCCCCAAGAGCTTGAATTGAAATACCCAAAAAAATAAGAAATATCACCTAACTCTTTCATGGCAAAAGCATAATGCATATGGTGAATAAGAGCTTGAATATGAGAGGGATTACTACCAGTCAGAAGAATGTCATCAACATAGACTAGAAGAATAGTGATAGAATCAGAAGTTTTATGAATGAACAATGAATTATCACAATGGCTATTAACAAATCCTTGAGAAATGAGAAATTTGGAAAAAGTAAAATACCAAGCTCGGGGAGCCTATTTCAATCCATAGATAGCCTTCTGTAATTTGCAACAAGGTGAGGAGAAAAAGGATTGACAAAGCCTGGTGGTTCGGTCATATAAACTTCTTCATCCAAGTGACAATGTAAGAAGGCATTGCTAATGTCTAGCTGCTTTAAGGGCCAGTGATGATACAAAGCAAGACAGAGCAAAATACGAATTGTGGGATGTTTAGCAATAGGACTAAAGGTTTCATTATAATCGATACCTTCTTGTTGCAAGAAACCTTTAGCTACCAATCGTGCCTTGTATCGAGCAATGGAACCATTACTGTTGCGCTTAATGCGAAATACCTATTTACAACCAATATCCTTTTTAGAAGCTGGAAGAGAGACCAAAGACCAGATGCCTTGAGCCATTAAAGCTTTGTACTCAACAAGCATAGCAGCATACCAATGTGGAGAGGCAAGGGCTTGTTGATAAGTAGAAGGTTCGACATCAATAAATGAGGAAGATGTTTGTGTCAAAAGACCATGAACCTTTGAACGAGTGATCATGGGATGAATATTTGGAGTAGAGGAAATAGGAGGTAATTCAACAAAAATAGATTGGACAGAAATAGGCTGAGATAATGCAGTAGGAGGTTGAACTGAGATAGCTAGAGAATGACCTTGTGCAGCAGAAAACTGTGGGAGAACAGAGGTAGCAGTGCACTGTGCTGTGGCAGCAGAGGACTGAGCCAAAACAGAGGCAAAAGGCTGAGCTGGAGCAACAGTGGGCTGAAATGGCTAAAGTGGTGCAGTAGCAATGAGTTGCTGAGGCAAAACAGTCTGAAGTGGTGCAGTAGCAGTAAGTTGCTGAGGCAAAACAAGTGCAGAAACAGTTGCAGAAGTTGATGAATCAAACTGAATGTGTGCTGGGGCAGAAGATGGCTGAGGTGGTGCAACACTAGAAATCTGCTGAGGCAAACCAGATGCAGAAGCTGGGACAGATAGAGATACTGGGACTGCAGGCATAGAGGTTAAAGGAGAAGGAGACCAGAAGAAAGACTGAAGAGTGGACAAAGAGGAAGCTGCAGAAATAGAAGAGATAGCAGAAAATGAAAAAATATCTTCATGAAAACTCACATGTCTGGAGATATGAACTTTACCTGTGGCCATGTCCAAACACCTGTAACCTTTATAGGAGCAATGATAACTAAGAAAAACATAGAGAGTGGACCTAGGCTACAACTTATAGGTGGTATAAGGTTTCAACCAAGGGAAACATTGGCACCCAAATACTCTAAGAAAAGAGTAATCAGGTAACTTATGAAAAAGAAGTTCATAAGGGGATTTATGCAAAAAAGTGTCACTAGGGAGTCTATTAATGAGATGAGTAGCAGTAGAGATAGCATCAAACCAAAATTTGAGGGGAACACAAGAGTGATGAAGCAAAGCAGTAGTGGTTTCAATGATATGTCTATGTTCTGAGGAGGAGTGTAGGGACAAGATAATTGATGAACAATGCCTTGTGCTTTCAGAAATTGAGTCATAGAAGAATTAACAAATTCAGTACCGCCATCAGTTCTAAGCACTTGCAATTTAGTGGAAAATTGAGTCTCAACATAAGCTTTAAATTCCAAAAATTTGGAAAACACTTCGCTTTTATAACAAAAAGGATAAAGCCAAGTAAACTTACTAAATTCATCAATGAAAAGTACATAGAATTTGTAACAAAAGGAAGAAGAATGAAAGGGCCCCCATACATCACTATGCATAAGAGATAAGGGCCTATTGACTGTAGAATTAGAAAGCTTGAAAGGAAGTCTATGACTTTTAGCTATGCTACAATGATTACAAGAAAAACTAGTGGACTTAGAGTGATCATAAGCAACAGATAAATGGTGTTTTAAAACTGCAAATTTTGATTGGGAGGGATGACCCAATCTTTTATGCCAAGTAACCTCAGATGCAGGACTAGTAGTAGCAGAAAAGACAGCATGAGATGAAGATGCAGGCAGAACATGCACAGCAGTAGGATGAGGTGAGGACAAATGTGGAAAGTGGTATAAGCCATGAGCATTATGGCCCTTGTGCAGAATGGCCTTCGAATGTTTGTCCTGGATCACAAAGGAAGATTCATCAACGGTAACAGTGCAATTATTATCCTTGGTGAGCTGATGCACAGAAAGAAGATTAGAGGAAATAGGAGCATGCAAAAGGCTGTTAAGTTTAAAGGAAAAATGAGGAGTAGGGAGTAAGCCTTTACCTGTATGCTGAATAGGAAGAGACTTACCACTACCTATAGTAATCTAATCAGTTCCTTGATAATCTTGATACATGTGAAGATTAGAGAGATCATTAGTAATATGGTCGGAAGCAGGGGAATCAAGATACCAGAGAAAAGATTCAGCAGAAACAGTGGATGGCGTAGAAGTCACAAAAGCTCAAAGAGAAGGATAGCCAGATGAAGGAGATGCTGAAAAACTAAAAGAAGAGGATAGATGAAAGGTAGTATCAAGTCTATGCCAACAGTCGACAGCAGTGTGACCACTTTTCCAACATATTTGACAAGATAAGTTGTAGGAGGAATATCGACCTCGGCCACGAGAAGCAGATCTGCCACTGCCACCATGGAAACCACCTCGAAAACTACCTCTGGAACCTTGAAAAGAAGAGCGTCCTCCTCTAGAAGCAGAACTAGATGAACCACGTTGTGCAGTATATAGGCAACTGAAGGTTCATGAGAAAACAATTTTCTCTATTTAGCTTCAATGTGAATGGATTCAGATTTCAACAGTGATGTTAATTCTGCCATAGAAATAGGCTCAATACGTGCTCTAATTGTGGTTTTGAGAGCATCGAACTCATCTGGTAATTCATTAAGAGTGAGAAGAACCAGGTCTTCTTCATCAACAGGTGAGGAGGCCAGTGTTAACTGATCAGAAATCTCTTTTATCTGAGTCAGATACTCATTCATTGACAATGAATCTTTTGTCAGATGATTCAAACGATTCTTCATTTCATGAATGTAAGATCTAGATAACACGGTGAATTGTTTACAGAGAGTATTCCAAACCTCAAAACTATGATTCAAATGAAGAACAGAGGAAAAAATTGGAGGTGTAAGTGTAGCTGTGATACAGCTTAGCAGATAAGCATCTATTTTGTTCCACTGTGCTTGATCTGGATTGAGCACTTCAACACTTGTTGAATCTGTGATCTGCAATGGTGGACAAGGAACTGATCCAGTGGCAAAATCGAACAACTCAGTTGCTCGCAAAACATTCTAAAACTGACTGCGCCAGATTAGAAAATTTGTAGAATCAAGTTTAACTGTGATTAATGAACTGAGATTAGAGATCAACAGATTGAGGTTGGAAGATAAAGAAGAAGATGAGGATGAAGCAGAAGAAGCCATGGATGGCCCAGAGTTATGCTCGTAAGAGTTACAGAGATACTCTGATACCATGAAGAAAGATTGAAGTCAATTCTCATTAAAAGAATATCAAAGATACAGAGGATATTTATACAAATGATATCTAACTGTTTAACTGAATTCTAACTACTACTAACTAATCTCTATGAGTCACGGAAGTAGTTGAAACTGTCAATGAGCCTTGAGCTTGTAATCTGTGAGTGACATTGAAGCTAAAGCTGACTGGTCATGAGCTGCAGCTGGGATTGCACCTAATGCACTAGAATGTTCTGCAGCTGGGATTACACCTGATGCACTAGAATGTTCTTTACTCTTGATATCTTTAACAAACTCTTTGAGATAGTTCATTCTATGGTTTGGAAAGTTTGGCTATAAATTGTTTTTACCAATGAATAGTATCATTTAGGTCTAGTTTATATAACTATTTTTTATATTCACAAGCATAATTTTCAAAATAACGCATATCATGTATTTGTATCTTAATTAGATTTGTAAATGCTATTTTTTCTTGAATTCCCAATTGGCTAAGGGTTGTTCCACAAAATTCTCATTTATCTACTATAAATATGATACTCTCTTCAGCAGTAGTTAAACCTAACCACTGAACACTTATGTTATCATTATTTGATAGAGTATCCCAAATTTTTGTAGCTTGACCTCTCAGAACAGCTTTTACAAAAGCATTTAGACCACTGGCGCCTATAGCTTGTCCAGCTACACCAATTATTATTACTGGAGCCCAATTATCTATAACCTCTTCTATGTTAGTTACACAATCGAGCTCAAAATATATTCCATATCTATTAACAGGCGCATTTTTTGCATCTTTAGGAATAAAGTCATATTTTATATGAGTTTTTAATGGTCCTCTCTTTCCTAATTTTATCTCTTTCTTAGAAGATTTTTCTTCTTTATCTCCGAAGGTATTCATAAAATCAGGATTTCCCAAAAACCCAAAACTTCCAAGTGCTTTGTTTATTTCAAATATTTCAGCTTTTATTTCTGATGATAGTGCTATTCTTTTAACTCCGTTGGATCAATAGAATCGCTTATAAGTTTTTTAAGCAATTTTTCTTTTTCATAATTATCCATATATAGATTCAAATATTTTTTAATATCTTCTAAGAATATTCCGTCTATAGGATTTTTTGGTGCACATGTACTACTACCATCCTGATCTTTTTCATCTTTTGCAGTTTTTGCAGTTTATTCAATAACCTAAATCTTTTCATAAAATTTTCTTTTTTATTTTTAAGAGAAGTTTCTTTTATTTCTTTTAACTCTTTAGATATTTCAATAACCATGATATTTTGATTTCTGCAAATATTTAGAGTTTCTCTACTCGCATCCATTAAACTATTTGATAGTCATGTGGTTTCAATTATACTGTTTTCGTGATCAAGACGTATAAAGTTTTTTACATTTATTATATCTTACATTAAACATTGAATTTCCATATTTAATTTTTTTTTTTTCCCCTACATTTGATTTCTAGACTCTAATATCAAGATTAAGGCTCTCACAATGTCTTACAAGTGAAAATTAAATTTTAAAAAATTGTACTTACTTAAAAACTTAACTCTAAATTTATACTAACGTTTAGGGCCACTTTGTGATTTATGAAACTTGAAGTGAGTGGAAAGATGAATTGAATTGTTTGGTGAGTGGAAAGGTGAGGTGAATAATTAGGTGGAATTAGTGCTCTTTTTAGGGATGAAAAATTGGTGGTATCAATCTTTATTCATGCGAATTATAATTAACTTGGGTTTAAAACGTGAATTTACAACAAAAATTCTGCCAACTTAGTCAGCTACAATCTGTCTTTTGCATCACCTTTCTCGGCCATCAACCCTAAAAATTCTCTGTGAGAAGTAACAGCAAAAGATGAAAAATTTAACTAAGATTTTGACTCAGTAAAATCATCTTTAGATAACTACCTAAATTTTTTACACATGTAATCTCTTGCATGGGAATAGTTCTCATGAGTCCAAACTGAAGACAGTTTATATATATATATATATATTTCTACACTAAAGACAGTTTGAGAGTATTCCTTTGTTCCGTACAATCATGGCAAACCTTGCTGCTCATCATCCAGCAGAAGTAGTTGCAGTGACAGTGACAGAAGAGAAGAGCCACATCAAACAAGAAGACAATGGAACCAAACAGATGGGTAATCAAAAAGGGATTCAAATCAAATTAGTAATCCTTCCATTAACCATACTCTCTTTCCTTCTCTCTCTCCCAGTTCTGTTCTCATTCATATGGCTTCTTTACATTAAACAATATGACTGCGAAGATCTCTTGAAGCTTCCAAAGCTACAAATCGGTATTGTCATTGGATTGATCACCGTGTTCTTGGTTAGCAACATTGTTGTGTACATGAGAGCTAAGGTTCCAGTCCCGGGACTTCTGTTCGTTATGGTGCCACTGATCATGATGCTCACTGTGGGACTTGGCCTTGTTGGAGCTTACAATATGGAAAGTCGAACAGTACCCGGTTCATGGGTTTGGCTAAAATCAAAAGTTCATAATGAAATCAATTGGTATAATATCAAATCTTGCTTGTATCATTCAAAAACATGTGAGGATTTGGTGTCTAGATCACATAAGCTCAAGGCTGATGTCTACACTACTAGTAAATTGTCCTACATAGAGGTAACACTGGATTTTTTAACTGCTAATCTTTTTCTCTTGTACAAGTTTGTTACTTTATATTCATTTTATTTACTTGTGTTCTTGATTCATTTCACAAGATTAAGATCTTTGTGGCTGTTTTGGGTGGCTGTGTGCCTGTTTGTTTTGCAGTTTGTTTCTTTGTTTTGATTTGTTTGTATTTTGGCTGGTTCCTCACCAACTTTCAGTGTTATGCTAGCAGATAATTGAACTTGCTCTAAGGTGTCAATCTAATTGGCATTGTTTAGTTTTGCTGTGATACTTTGTGCACTTGTCTTTATTTATTGACATGTGTCGCAGTGATCTTTGTACAATTGAGTTTAATCAATAAAGTTTTTCTTTTTTGCTGATCAAAAGTGATATTAAAACCTTTTTAAGATTAAGATTGTTTGTGAAACGCTTTACTTCAAAAAAAATTTAAAATGTCATGCATCTGAAATTTTACGTAGAAAAGTCTCTAAATGTCAATGTATGTGAGTTACATCAACAATAAATTTGATCCATAAATTTGAAATTCTAAATAATTTTCTAGATAAAAATTCTAACTATGTAGCATTATTGTTATTTTTAATGAGTTTTCTCTAAGAAAAATAAAAATTACAAATTATATATAGTTAGTGGATATTGGAATTAGTTCCTCTTGTTTTGGCTTTAAATACTTGCATTAATTTTACCCAAGTAGTTAATATATATTTATATATATATATTGATATGAGCTGAATTTGAATGAAAATAATAAAATTTTATCTTATCATTTCATTCCCAAGTTGTAAGTTTTTACTGCTTTTTCTTTCATATGTGATCATTTTCTGTGGGAACTATTTTATCATATGCAATGTAAGTAACATATGATCATAATGTGTATCTTAACATGTTTATAAACTATATATGTTTATCTGTGGGAAAATTAATCAACTTTTATAAATTGCTAATTATTATTAATTTTTTGTTTTTTTTTTTTTTTTTGGCTTTGTGTTGGCAAATTGTTTTTAGGCCGGTTGTTGCAGACCACCAGTTAGTTGTAACATGGAATACATAAATGCCACCTATTGGAGGAAGGAAGAAGAAGAAGAATTGTTATTAGATAGCTCGATTCCATACAACAGAGATTGTGATTTGTGGACGAACAAAGAGAATGTACTATGTTACAATTGCAATGCTTGTAGAGAAGGATTTCTAAAAACATTGCAAGGAAAATGGTGGAAACTTGGGATGTTCCTCGTCGTGATGTCATTTTTACTCATTCTTTCACATCTCCTCCTGTTTGTCATCACAATGTGGGAGCAGCATGGATGATGGAAATTTAGAAATTTAAGATAGGTCTCATTTTGAATTTTTTAGCTATTTTTAACCTTTCTTTGATCTTCAAAGACTCAACGTGTTCTATAAATAATTTTTGTTCACCCTATGTTTTTTAATTAGGGTAGTTACTAAGCTAAAGCTCCATATTTTTGTAACAGCCATATGGCATACCTCTTCCTTTGAATTATCAATTGATAAGAGCTAAATCTATGAGAATTTTTCTCAAAGATTTGTAGACAAATTATTGGTTTATTGTGGTAGTGACTCTTCTAAAATTAGTTTAAGCTAATATAAACAACATTATTATGTCTTGAAATATATGAGGGAAAAAATATACACCTCAAGTCATCCAAAATGAGTAATAGTAATTTCCAATTTTTTGTTGTTTGGTTATGATTGGTCATTTTTTAATCAAAAATAAAAATAAAAAATAAAAAAAATAAAAAATAAAAAAAAACTAAACAAAACACTAATTCAGTAGAAAAGTTGGTTGTTCAGGTATCGTACCACAAGAACTTTGGACTGAATTGTATCAATTCGATCTGTAATTTCTAAATTAATTTGAAGAAGAGAGGATGATTAATTTTTACTAATGAGAATTTAAATTAAAACTAAATTAATTGCAAATAAAAAGAGTTGTTCCGAATTTGGAGAGAGAATTAGGATCTCGAATCTACTACTAATCGCATATCACGTAATTTAAATACTCAATTCTAGTAAATCAATGGACCAGATAATAATGATATATCTTAGCTACAAGCCTTGATAACATCACCACGAGGATGAGTATATTCAAAATGGAGGCATGAATCATCTTTGGTCAGCAAGAATCGTCCACACTAAATTAGGGTTGTTGCACGGCGTCTCCCCAAAGCATGACTCGTCTCACGGATTGTATATACAAGAAAGTAATACAGTTATATGACCATACATTCTCAATCACAGAAATCGAATACATAAATCGAACGAAAAGATTGTTTTGAATGAAATATCTAAAAACAATCATACAACGATTATCCAATCTCAAGAAAAAATTAGAATTAAAATATAAAATTGCATGATACTTGATTAGAATTTCATCTCAATTCTAAGAAAAAAGTTTAGCCATTCATGGAGAGACTGAATATTTCGAAGGTTGAAGAGAACACCATGAATTGATGATTGTTCTTCTTCTCTAACTTTTAACCGTCTTCTCTAAGGTTTTAGATCCCAAAACAATTGCCCAAAACCTCTTTTTATCACCTCCAGTCAATTCTGCATTAAAAATGTGCGCACGCAAAACGAGATAAATCCGCTTGTGTGGTTTAAATATCCCACTCGAGTAGATCAACTCAAAGGCGAACCTTGGTTCAGGGAAATCCGCTCGTGCAGATTGTAAATTTCGCTCGTGTGAATATACTCAGTCACAAATTTTCATTCTTTTTCACCTCTTTTTGCGATCTTTTCGTCTCCAAGGTGATATTAGCCTGAAGAGGAATAAAAACACTTTATTTTATCAAATATTATAAGCTCGAAAACTAAAAGCATAAATTAGGGAGGATAAAAGTGTAACATTTCAGCTTAGATCAGGTTCCGTTATAAATTAACTGCAAGAAGAATTTATTGATATTTTCAACTTTTGATAAGGAATTTTATTAGTTATTCACCTAAATTGTCATTGAAATGCTCTATAACCCTCTTTTCCCTTTTGTTGTATATATGTTGTTTGCAAAGACAAGAAATTAACCAGTTCAAAGATGCTCTCAAAGAAAATGACAAGCGAAATAAGCTGTAATAGGATATTCATAAGAAAATTTATGAAGAGCCTTAAAAATTGAATATTTTCATGTTGAATACTACACAATTTCAATAAAACATACTAGAGGAATTATTAGTTATTGTTGGAAATGAGAATTTTTTTATTATCGGAAAAAAGAGAAAATTTATTGATGATCATAGTATAAACAGTACAACAAAATCATTAATAAAAGGCTAAGACGTATAGCATGGAAGCTTGAAAAATGAGATTTAGCAGAAAATCCGCTTAATCGGTTTCTTTTATTTTAAGTGATCCGTGTACATACACACTAATGATATACTATTACTCGGTATCGTTGTGGAAGAAGATTAAAAAGAATCCTCTACTTTCATAATGATAGAAATTATGAGAAACGTTAATGCTTTCACAACATTTTTTAGGAGTTTTAACAAGTTTGTTTATATTATTCTAGAATTAGTTTTCTTTCTCGAATTAGTTTCTATATATTTTAATAGATGTCACATCCACGAAGTTGTTGCACAAATCCTAATTAAGGCCAAGTTTAGCATCTACTAAATAATACAAAAAGTCAAAAAGTCACTATTCTATTTAAGTCATATCATCTTATTTAAATCACATCACCTCTCTAACACATCACATCAAACACAACCCATATAAGCCAATAATTCAAAAAGTATACTTTTTTAAAACATCCCAAACTAACCCTAAGTTACTTGGTGAAGCACTTAATTGGGTTCGACCCATCATTCTGTGAGAATATGACAGCCAAGTTGGATCAGACTCAAAACTGAACTTGTAAAATTTTCTCACACAATATCCAAACTAATTCCCAACTAAACTCTCTTTTTTGATCCCCACGAATGGAAAATTTACTGCTGAAATTTCCACTGCTTCCTCCAATTTTATATCACTACAACGTGTAAGAGTTTTAGAAATTAAACATTTTGATCTTTGAAAGTGAAAATTTTGTTATAAAAAACATTTAAGGATCAATTTCCATCGTCATGAAAATAATCGCTAAAATGACGTTTTCAAAAGTCAAAAATAAGACATTTAGCGACAAAATTTTGAAAATGTCACTAATAAATAGACTTTTAGCGACGAAATAATTTGGTCTCAAAATGATTTATTTTTTAAGACAAAAAAATTGGTCCCAAAAAAATAATAATTCATCACTGATGTTTATCTTTTATTGATAAAAATATAATAACAACACTTTTAGCAATAAAATTATTTGGTCCCTAAAAAATAATTTTGTCTCTAAATTTTATTTTCTAAAATCTTAATTTTTTGTAGTGTATGGATGATGAAGTCATCAAAATGCATCTAATCAAAATATTATGAATAACTTACAAGGAGGAATTGCATGTATAGACACTTTTAAGAATATGTAGTTTTTTTTTTTTTTGTTAGATAAACGAAAGTTCTTTCTTAGTATTTTTCACTAAAATTTTATTTGGATCTTAGACTTGTTAAAAGAACGAAAATAAAAAGAGAAGTAGAATTACTTATACATATTCAAATAAAAATAATAATTTTTCATGACAAATATATACATATATTCATTTTCTTAACCTTACAAATAAAACAAAGTGGGAGAGAAATAATTAGTGTCTACTTCATTTTCTTTTCCTATCATTTTTGTTTGAGTAATGTTAGGAATCTTAAAAATTGTATTAAAAATTTTATCAAATGTCTCACATGGTTGTGGGATCCACATGAGTCTCACACCCATGTAAGACATTTAGTAAAATTTTTGATAAAATTTCCGAATTCTCTAACATTTTTATTTTTGTTTTTGTTTTTGTTTTAATCGAAAGTGGTCAAAGTCATAAAAAAAATTTTGAAACTTGCAAATTTTAAATTTATTTTAGCTATTTATTGATTTATTTTGGTTAAAGGTTGGATCAAATGTCAAATCTCCTAATAAAAACAAAAAAATAAAGAAACAAAAAAAAGCCGAAAAATGTAGTGTAGTGATACAATAAAATAGAGTCGTGACATTATCTTCATCTTTGTTTAAAAATATTGCACACATTTGTTGGCATCACATGATCAATGTACAAAAAAAATAAAAATAAAAATAAAAAATAAATAAATAAATAAATTATGCTAAAAAAAGGCTTGAGGCAAATAATCACTCTCAAAGGTTGATGGTGAAGGCCTGACAACTAGACCCCGCGTGAGATTTTCGAGCCCTAAAGTCGATAATTAATTAATAAAATTTTGGACCTTTAACATTTTTTATTTGAAAAAATTATCAAGAAATCTTCTTTGAAAAACGTATAATCTATTTAATCTCAAAACTTTTTGTTTGTACCTAAAAGTCCAATAACGTTATTCTTCTTCTCTGCCTTTCTTCTTCTCTTTGTGATTTCCAGTGATCGTTGACGGGTAATCATATGTTGCTTCTTCTCTTTCTCTTTCTCTTTTTCTTTCTCTTTCTGATAAATAGTCACCGACGACCAACGGCTACCATCGATTGGGATTCACCGGCAACCACCGACCGCCGACTCCTTACCTCACCGACGGTAAAGAAGATATGTTTCCGATGAAGAAGATGAGTAGATCTACTTAGATTTGGAGTAGATCTACTCAGATCTGATGTAGTATATCAGATATGAGTAGATCTACATCAAATCCAACTAGATCTAAACAAAAAATAGTTGCCGGAGTACAATCATCTCTCTATATTCGCCTCTCTCCTTCGATCTCTTATTTTTTTTACATTTTCTCTGCTATACACTTCTCTTTTTCTGTTCTAATGGAGAAAATTTTCAAATTCTGAACAAGTAGTTTTCGAGGTTTAGTTGCAGGCGGTGAAAACTGTAAAATTTTGCAGTTTCAATTTTTTTTTTTTTTTTTTTTTTTTTTTTTGTGCTGGAATGAATCATGGTTTAAAACTGTAAAATTTTGCAGTTTCAAATTTTTTGGTGCTGGAATGAATCATGATATAAAATTGTAAAATTTTGCAGTTTCATAACATGTTTTTCAATTTGATTAATAAGGATAAATGCTTAATAAATTTTTGTTTTGAAACTGTAACATTTTGCAGTTTCAAAACTTATTTTTCAGTTTGATTAATATTGGAGATTATTTGCTTAAACTTTACAAAAATTGAAAAATAGCATATGTTTTTTCCATTGTTGTTGTTTTTTGTCGTTTCATTTTTTTTCCTTTTAGTTTATCAATATTTAGCACATTTTACTATGTTTTTTTGCTCTAATTTCTCCATTTATTCTTTTTTTTCCGGCAAGATTCTAGACATTCCGGTGAGTCTCCAGTGATGTTCTTAACATCCAGTGAACGTTCTGAACATTCCGGCGACTTCCATTAACGTTCTTAACACTCCGATGAACTTCCGACGAAACTCCGACGACTTCCCGGTGATACTCCAGCGACTTCCTAGTGATGTTGAACATTCCGACGAGTCTCCAGCGACAATTTGACGGAAGTCCGACGATAGTAAGATGTAACAGTGTCTGTAAAAAAATTTTAAAAAAAAAATAGGATTTTTTGGTAACAATTAAAAATGTATAGGACTAATTGGTGCAAGTGTTTTGTTTGAGGATTAGCTGGGTCTTGAACTTTGTACATGGGACTTATCAGTAAGTTCCCCTTTTTATTTTTCATTGAATGAAAAAAAATAAAATAAAATAAAAATTGAAAGTAAAAGACCAAAAAAATTTGTGTCAAAATCACAAAAAATACTTAGCATTATATTACAACTAATAAGTGTTGCTTAATCATCGCTCTTCTTGCATTTTTAGAAGCAAATAAATTAATCATACTTGCATAATCTAATTTTTTTGCGAAATCATTTTCAATAGATAACAATACTAATTATTTTAAATGGGCCTTTCAATTTTTTAATGGATAAATTTATTTTAAGTTAATTTGGGCCTTTCTTAATTTTTTTTTGGATTTAAAACATACAACACTAAACTAAAATAGGAGGGGACCCCTTTTTGGAGTCTATTTTCAATGAATAACAATGCTAATTTTTTTGAATGGGCCTTTCAATTTTTTAATAAGTCAATTTATTTTAAGTTAGTTTGGGTCTTCTTTAATTTTTTTTAGATTTAAAACATACCTAATATATTACACTAAATTATAATAGGAGAAGAGCCCTTTTTTGGATCTATTTTGAGGGGCCCTAGGCCATAGCTTACTGGGCCTATGCCCAGGACTGGCCCAGTTAAAAACATATTATTTTAATAATTTTTTAACTTTTTATAAAAAGATATATAAATAAATAAATAAAGTGATGTGATAACTTATACTAATTTTTTAACTTTTTCATTAAAGAGAATATTGCCAAACGAGGCATCAGTCTGAAGTGATTTTTACTAGGGAGGATGTTCAATACTCCTCTAGAACTTGTGAAAGAATCATGGATTATTGATTTTGTACTCACTGATATGACTAATCCTAAAAAAGACGAGGGTACAACATGAGAGTGCTTGATCCATCAATCGATATCATATCACAGTAGGTCACAAATTCAACACTC
Source organism: Camellia lanceoleosa (assembly GCA_025200525.1). NCBI lineage: Eukaryota > Viridiplantae > Streptophyta > Magnoliopsida > Ericales > Theaceae > Camellia > Camellia lanceoleosa. The sequence goes on from CM045759.1 coordinate 31,827,382, forward strand.
TTAAAAAAGCATGGAGTGCTAGAGAGGTGTTTGACTCGCAAAAGATGAGAGAGAGGATTAACTTAAGTCACCATGATCTTGAATGCATTTAAACACTTTCTTTAAAGGGCAACTCCTCCATTGGTTTTGTTTGGAAAGAATCCCCACTTTCTTTTTACGGGCAGCCGATTCCTGAAAAATAAGGGGGGCTGTTGGCCTAGGTTTGGGTCAGCATTTGGCCATGGCGAAGGCCTGAGTTGATCCAAGTCACTCAACCATGGCGCTGGCTACTGTACCATTCCAGGAAATAAAACTGCACCACTGACAGTTATAACTTTTGATACAGCGGGAGAGCGTTTGATCCAACACCATCCATTGAATTGTCTCAAGGCCAACTCCAACAACTTACTCTAATAAAAGAGTAAGGTCAATGAACACATCAAACACTCACAATACGTAACAAGTTCATCATGATCCATGAAAGTTTTGTCACTCTGTTGACAATAATAGAAGATAACCTGACCCTCCAATATCATTCCCTTTTTTCCCCTAGACATCTACAATTGTCTGCAGACAAATACTGCAGAGCAATAGGTCACGAAACATCTTGAACAACGTACATATCCCAAATTCTGCAAAATATGAGAACCGTTGGAAGTCAAATAAAAAAGTTGATCATACTATTGCAAAACTCTCAGATGACTAAAACAGATGACTAAAACACTGAAATACAGATACAGATACAGATGACTAAAACGCTGAATCCAAATACAGATACAGATGACTAAAACACTGAATCCAATACAGATGACTAGAACACTGAATCCAACAATACAGATGACTAAAACACTGAATCCAACAATAATCCTTCTACATAAATTTAGAGCATTTCCTTTTTCAAACCATAAATTTTAAGCATTCCCTAGCTGATAACATTAAACCATATGTGATAGTATTGAAAATTCACAATGGAAAATCATTGTTATTGAAAAGGGTTCTAATTATAGATTTAATGAAGCATAACCGGGCTAAACTATGCCTATTACATAACCAGCAAAGCTCGGTGAATGGAAGTTTATGGACAACCTCTAATGGCAGCTTATCAACATTCACCTCCGAGGATGCGGGGCATCATACACACCTCCCCACGCAGAAGGGCCACCAGCAGTAGGAACAGGTGCACGGCCAGCATCACCAGGACCAGCTGCACTATTGCCACCTCCATAGGGAATCATTCCCTCTCCTGCCGCCCCAACACCCATATGACCATGAGGTCTTCCATAGCTATCAACATAGGCACCACCACCGTGCACAGGAGGTGGATATATAGGATCTGGATGCATGTAGGGACCACCATAAGGGTTTGGTGCTGCATATCCAGCACACTATTATTAGTAGAAGTGAAAGGAAAATTTGATGATCTCAAGAAATATGCAAGAATTTGCTGATCTCAAGAAATATGCAAGAAAACTTACCACGTGCTCTCTTCTCAGCATTCAACACCTCAGCACGCAACTTTTCCACTTCTCTCGCCATACCCATCATGTTTTTCTCCATAGCTTGCATTTGCTCCACTTTCTCCATATTCAAACCTTTCTCATACTCGAAAGTAGTGCTTTTGGCCCAAACAACAAATGATAAATAATTTCAGAGACTAACGTATTATTGTTTCTTGATTAACCATAAATTATAAGAATGGTGTCAAAATTGGAAACCAATGCTTTGCCATCTTGATGACTTAGGCCTCGTTTGGAATCCTCCCTTTTAGCCAAAAAGCCAAAAAGTTACTAAATTAGCCAAAAAACCAACAACCCATACCAAAAAGTCAAAGATTCTATTTTCTCTCTACTTTTTGCACATCTTTTCGTAAAAAGCCAAAAAGTCATCCCAAACGTACTAGTTTTTTTTAGCTCATATTTTAGCCAAATAGCTAAAAAGTTATTAAATTAGCCTGTTCCCAAACGAGAGCTTAGTTTCAGACTCACAAAAATCCTTAGTTGGTGTCACGTATTAGATCCTATTTGTATGCAGAAGCAAATTAAGTCAACCAACCAACTTTCCAACCCCTGTGGTTACAAATTACAGCATGCTATGTCATGGAAAAGTCAGGACACTAACAATATCTTTGAACATTGTTATGCAACTGAAAGATACATTGAACATACCACTGTCTACTGCCTGAATTATTACGGACAGTGCGCCCCACTAGACAGCCCACTGGTTCAACAATACGAGGTGTAAGTCCCATTTTTCTTTGGTGGGGTAATGGGGTGGGGGCAGAAGGGGATTGTTGACAAGTTATCTAGTTTTTATTATCCAATTTCAGTACAATGACAACAGAAATTTAAACATTGCTACAATTTCAACACTTCAACCATGTCTAAGGGTATAATGGAAAAAACACAGAAGAAGATGAACAGTTTAATTCACTCACCGTAACCTCTGATGTTCTTGTCTCAGACTATCAAGTTCTGCATGCATTTCTGGCAGTTTTTTAAGATCAGCATGAGCCTTGTCCAATTCCTTAGTGGCCTGTTGAATTTGGACAGTCAGATCTTGTCTAGCTGTCACCAAGCTTTGTGCCTCCATGTGTGCCAGGTGCAGGTCCTTCTTGACACTCTCCCCATCTCTAATATCAACTTCCATTTTGGCAATCTTATCCAGTAAAACCCGTATCTGAATGTCAGCCTCTGTTTGGATGCTTCTTATATGTGCTCTGACTCTTTGAATTTCCTGCTGAGCAACAGCAAGTTCTTGCCTCATGGCCACCTGAGTGGCAGCAAGTCTATGGTTCTCCCCGGCAAGTCGTTCCATTTCTGCCACCTGAACAGCCATTTTGTTCTCCAAATGCTCAGCAGGAGGAAGTGACTCCATGGGGTGATGACCAGCAGAGCCTAACCCAGGAAATGGACCGTGCCGCATCATCCCTGGGGCCTGGACCAACCGTCCTTCAAATGTTGATGGTATTTGTCTTCTTCCAGCCATTTGCCCAACAAGCCACTCAGACTAGAACGTTAACTAACTCGCAGAAACAGGCTGCCAAGGTGCAGATAAATAAATAAATAGGCAATTGCAGCTACGAAATATTTAATTATATATATAGTATATCACCATTACAACTACAAAAAGAAATATTTTTATGACCAACTACTATTGAACAGTTTCTTAAGAGTGACAATGGGTGCTTGTTTGTAATCCAAACACAACATTCAATTAAAAGCTTATAAAGTCCAACTTCTCTGAAAAAGAAATGAGAAAATCGAAAACAAAATAATCAGTTGAACTTGAATAGAAAGTCTTTTAGAGAATGTACACAAAGTACTATGAGACAATCCACCATAGCACTAGTGACTGTTTTCCTGTTTGAATCAGATGCATGAGTTAACTGCAGATATAAGCTCTTGACAGCCAAGATACTCATATTCTTTTCTAATTCTACAATTTCAAAGTTGAAGGATGTCTTGCCACTGTTGTCCATGATATTATGCCCTCATCACTCAATTGTCCATGATATATACTCGTCCCTAAAAACACATCATAACTCTTTAGGACGCCATCAGTTGGTTTCTCTAAGTCAATAAAAACATGTGTATATCATTTATCTCCTCTCTAAATCTTGCTAACCGTAGTAAAAACTTAATAACTATACAGCAACATATGCTAATCATAAGAGAGACAATGCACCAAACGCCATACATATTAATCAATCATACCTGCAAATATCACACAAAGTAAATTATTGAACTTCATAATAATAAAGTACCAAAACAATGATGATGGCGAGAAGCCACTAGAATTTTGGACTAAGGCCTCGTTTGGGAACTGTCTCTTTTAGCCTAAAAGCCAAAAAGTTACTAAAAAAATCAAAAAGCCAATAACTTATACCAAAAAGTCAAAGATTCTCTTTTCTCTCTACTTTTTGCACATCTTTTCATAAAAAGTCAAAAAATCATCCCAAACATACTATTTTCTTTAGCTCATATTTTAGCCAAATAGCCAAAAAGTTACTAAATTAGCATGTTCCCAAACGAGACCCAAATATGATAAAAAATGGTTTGGTGTACTAGATCCACGCTTGCATGTAAACACACACACACACACACACACACACACACACAAAAAAATTACTAAGCTGCCTTAGACAAGCTGGATTATCTAACCAAAATAACTGAGAGGAGAGAGAGAAAGAGAGGTTCCAGCTGCATGGGTCATCTGTGTTGCTGAATAGATTAATATCAAGCAGCTAAGACAATGTTTTGAAAAATTTACACGTGTCAACAAAGAATTAGAAACACCTTGACTTTTTCAGAACAGGTCCAAGTCAAATAGCAATGACTCGAAGCACTTCTTTTTACACTATTTCTCGTCTGACCTGGTAAGGATGCCACAGTATTGCAATTGTTTATTCCAAAACACCAGCTTAAACCATGACTTGACATCTGCCTGACGTTAAAATACCTTAATTCATCTCACAATTAACTAAAAAGACAATAAAGTGAAAATGGGAGATAATAATATAAATCGTTAACACTTTTTTTCAAAAGGATTCCATCAAGATGATAACTACAATTCTTTACTATGGCTTTATGTTTAGTAGCAACATTTTATTTAATAAAAAGGATCTATTATTGTGCTTCATATCGATATTGGAAACGCCATGTTAAATTGGTTCCACTCTCAGCTTCTCAATATGGCTGTGGAAACTGAAGATTAGAATTTAAAATGTTGTTTAATTAAGTTTTTAAACTCAAAGAAAGAAAAATAAGAAGGAAAGTTGAGAGAAAACTATTTGGACAGCCAAAAGTGGACAAAAAACACGAATCCCAAAATCATGTGAACAATATGAACCTTCAGCTAAGAATGTGGAGGCAAACAAAGCTAAATAATGTTATTTTCCTTTGCGTAGCACACTGTAATGCCACTTAAATAACTGCAGAAAACTAGGACATAGCACAACCTCCTACTTTTTCTCCTCTCCTGCATTTGCATACGACAAGAAATGTAGATGTGACCAGACAATTCCATCAAACGAAAATGTAACTACTAAAGATACACACATCCACATAATCACATAACACAAATTTGCAAAAGAAATAAAATAGATTAGTATTATTATTACAACATATTCATTCACAGTCACTTCTTTTTTAGTCAAATACTTATGGTGTCATGCTAGGAATATACTTCATGTTTTTTGAGTTGTCGTGTATTGCTTCTTGGTGGAGAGTTTGTTGCTTTTTGCACGTCTACATGTAACCTTTTGGATCGCGTTTTGTGCATCATTGTATATCCTTCTTTTTTGGTAATGAAATTGCTTACTTACCAATTAAAAATAACATATCAATCACTAGAGATCTACCTACAAGTGTGTCCATATTTCTTAGTCTTAAGTCAAGACAAGACTAAGAAGTATGGAAGAATCATAATAAATAGAATTTCCAAAGAAGCAAGCAGCAAATGTCACAACATATAAAGAATTGGGACACTGACATAACTTTAAATTCAATTAATCACAAAGTTTAGACATAATCAAAAAAAAAAAAAAAGGATGAAAAAGATTTCCAAGTTCTCCTCAGGGTACAACTTCTCATTTATTTAATTAATGATTCTATAATGAGATATCAATCAAACAATATCAAGCGTTAATGGCATGAAATTTGTAAGAATAATATTTTTAACTATATCTTTAGATAAATAAGAAAGCAGTTTCATGGGTAAAAGCATGAGTAGCAACAATGAGCTTCTATTCTAACACCCCAATAACGCAATTAAATCTTCTTTGTTAATCTCCTGGATGCATCTAAGGCATTATGCAACCATCGTCATCCCATTTCTTCTCACTAGAGAAAGTTTAACAATCCAAAGTGAGTAGATATTTGTTTCTTAAATACGTATTGTAATGTCACCTATTTTTCTTCCATAGTATTCATCACATCCTTTATATCCATTTAACATATTTTCCAGCATGCATTGAATGGAGTCTGAGCCCAATCTTTAATTTATTACAATGACCTCATTCGCCAAAAGCACAACAACTTATAACTCCTATTATTTAATATTCACCATTGTAAATTCTCATAAGCACTTTCTACACAATCACAAAGCTTCCAAAAGTATGTAGTTAGTACTTATTACAACTTATACACAAACAAAACACATAATGGAGTATTAGTTATGTTATGTCTATAGTTTCATACAAAGAACCACTGTCTCATGCTCTTGATCATTAGCATGTCATTCAGATGAGGATGACATCTACAAATTTCTTGTAAAGAACCACTATAATATCCACTCACAGAGCCACAGTCTCGTGCACTTTACCATGAACATGTCATCCAGATGATAATGAAGTACAAATATTTCTTGTAATTTGTGAAGGACTCAACTATGAACACTGACATTTTAAAAAGGGTGTCATGTTTCATGTCGGACACGCATGTAACACTGACAGACACATTGGGGACATGTGTGTCCACGTGTCAAATTTTTAATTTTTTATTTTTATTTTTTGGCAAAACACCTTGGAAACACTTTATGAACACACCTGTGTTAAGACATGCCTCAAGACACTTTTGTGTGGTTCTTTTTTGTAATTTTAAGAATCTAATTGTGAAACAAAGAGGGAGTAAAGTGAATTTTATTTTTTTTTATTTTTAAAATGCATCCACATATTCATTGGTGTATCTTACATCTATACCCCTAATTTTATATTTATATACATAGCAAATAGAAATATATAAAAACATATATTTTTTTTTCCCCTATTCCCGCCATGTTCGTGCCATAATTTTTTCAAAATTGTTGTGTCCTATGTCCATGTCCGTGCTTCTTAGGGACTCAACCTGCAAATAATTACTAAATCTAGTACTAACCAAACCAAGCCTTAATTGTAGCAAGCTTATCACATTTTCTATAATGGTGTATTAATCAATTTGATGAAGATTTTATGGGGAATATTCATCTACACGCTAGAGATTGGACATTATAATATTTTGAACAAATAAATTTGAAAAGTCACTCACTAGTTGGAAAAATTATTAAAAGTTAAAGGTATTTGTACTGTAAAGTAATAGTTTAAACAAATTTGATGAAGAGAAATAAACTAGTCAAAAAAATTATAAATACACCATAAATGGCAGCAAGTAGTTCAATTTGTACAACTTAGCATGGCCCCTCCAAGAAAAAAATTTTGGATCTGCTAATGCATGGATATGTACTTTCATGCACTACATAGAGTCCGACATAGCCCATACCATTTTAAATAACTTATTTTTAGGGTATAACCATTAACTGCTTTAAAACAATAACATAAATGAAAAATATCCAAAATCCATAAGTTTGTTAGATCTTTTCTAGGTTCATCTTCGCGTTGATAGCCTACTCAAGTTGAAACCACAACGTGAATAAGTTAGGAACGGGACCTAGCTCTAGGGAAACTTGGTGGTGGAGGGAAGAGGTTCAAGCGGTAGTTAAGGCAAAAAAAGAGTGCTTTAAAAAGTGGCAAAAGGATAGAACTGAGGAAAACCTTAAGAGCTATAGATTGGCTAATAAGGAGGTCAAGAAAGTAGTGAGAGAGACTAAGTTAAAAGCTTATGATGATCTATACACTAGACTAGATAGTAAGGAGGGAGAGAAGAGGGTATATAAACTTGCTAAGATACGGGAGAGGAAAACAAGAGATTTTAATCAAGTAAAGTGCATCAAGAGTGAGGATTCTAAGGTATTGGTGAAGAATGATGAGATTAAGGAAAGATGGAAGAATTATTTTGAGAAACTGTTAAATGAGGAACATGGAAGTACGACAATAGGGGAAGAAATAGCCAGTAATATGATAAACCAAGACTATAGGTTCTATCGCAGGATTATGAACTTTGAAGTGGAGATTGCACTTAAGAAGATGAAATCAAATAAGGCTTTAGGACCCGATGATATCCCTATTAAAGCTTGGAAGTGTTTGGGTAAAAAGGGAGTTGCTTGGTTGACTAGGTTGTTTAGCAAAATTTTGTTGACTAGGAACATACCAGATGAGTGGAGGAAAAGTATTTTAGTGTCAATCTATAAAAATAAAGGTGATGTCCAGAATTGTAACAACTATAGAGGAATCAAACTAATGTGTCATATAATGAAAGTGTGGGAGAAGGTGATGGAATGCCGATTGCGAGATATAACAGAGGTGTCAGAAAATCAATTTGGGTTTATGCCTGGCAGGTCAACAATAGAAGCGATCTATCTTTTGAGGAGAGTAATAGAAAAGTATAAAGAAAAGAAAAGAGACATTCATATGGTGTTTATCGACCTTGAGAAAGCATATGACAGAGTGCCCCAAAATATAATATGGTGGGTGTTAGAGAAGAAAGGGGTGACAAAAGGCTACATTGACGTGATTAGAGACATGTATGAAGGGGTGGTGACCACTATTAGATCGCCAGCGGGAGAGACAAATGAATTTCCTATCACTGTAGGGTTACACCAAGGATCTACCTTAAATCCTTATCTTTTTGTTTTAGTTATGGACAAGTTGACGATAAATATTCAGGATGACGTGCCATAGTGTATGCTTTTTGCAGACGATATTGTGTTAGTGGATGAGACTAGAGAAGGAGTTAACACAAAGTTAGAAATTTGGAGAAAAGCTCTTGAATCTAAAGGATTCCGGATAAGCAGAACTAAGACAGAATACATGGAGTGTAAATTTGGTAACAGTAATAATGAAAGCAAAGGAGAAGTGAAGATTGAGAACCAAGAACTACCTAAGAGTGAACATTTTCGTTATTTAGGGTCGATTATCACAACAGCGGGAGAAATTGATGTAGATGTGGCCCATAGGATTAAGGCGGGATAGTGTAAGTGGAGAAGTGCGTCTGGGGTATTGTGCGATAAACGAATACCCACTAGACTGAAAAGTAAGTTTTATAGAACGGCTATTAGACCAGTTATGTTGTATGGGACGGAGTGTTGGGCAACAAAGAAACAACATGTAGATAAGATGAGTGTAGCTGAGATGAGGATGTTAAGGTGGGTGTGTGGTAAGACTAGACAAGACAGGATTAGGAATGAGTGTATTCGGGAATGGATAGGAGTAGCACCGATAGAAGATAAATTGAGAGAGAATCGTTTGAGATGGTTTGGTCATATTCAATGGAGACCAACAGAGGCAGTAGTGAAAAGATACGATGCTGTAACGGTAGATGGAACTCTTAGGGGACGGGGTAGGCCTAGATTAACGTTGACTAGCATTATAAATAGAAATATGAATCTACTTAATTTGACTAATGAAATGGCCTTTGATAGGGCCGCGTGGAGAAGAATGATTTATGTAGCCGACCCCATTTGATGGGACTTAAGGCTTGGTTTGGTTTGGTTTGGTTTGGTTTGGTTAGTCTAATTGCTTGACACGTACAAGTACCACATGCAACAGATACGAAAGACACTCAACGTCTCCACCATAAATGTTCAAAAAACGTATCCTAATATAGATTTGTAGCCCAATGCTAATTAAGACAGTCCAATTGTGCAAGACCTAATTTCAGTTGTCATAAATTGGGGAATATTAGTTAAAAAGTGAGATCTTTCAGTCCCAACTTCTGAATACTCAAGTATCATCATCATCATCCCTCGACCATATTTCTCTTTTTGGTCTTCCATACAAATTTGCAACGAGCTTTGATATGCAAATTCATGCAAATCACCATACAATCTATATAGTGATCTACTGAAGGAAACACACACACACACACACACACAAATCAAAATCAAAATCAATTAATAAAAAACTAAAACTACATTTTATGTCACTGATCAGCATCAACCGAGTTCACAAATAAAACACAACTCACAACAACTTCAGTTAAAACCACATAAAATCCCTCATCGAAATAAAATCTACACAAATTCAATCGATCACGGTTCAATGTACAGAGAAATCTACTCAAACAAACGCCAAGAATCAAAATTCGAGGTCACTGATAAGAATCGGCTAAAATCACCACGAAATTAACATCAAAAACTAGCTCAGGTAAATTTTATCAAAAACCCTCATCAAAACCAAAATAAAATCCAAGCAAGAACTGTAATTTATATACACATATGGGTGTGAGCATATATATAACAATAATTTTTTTTTAAAATCCAATCCAATCCAGTCCATTGATTTCAATCCAATCCATTTCTATGAAATCAAGAACGATGAAGATAAGGAGTTGTGAATGTGTTGAAAGTACTCACAGATAAGCGTTTGGACGAATAGAAAGAATGAATTTCGATTCTTTGTTGTAAAACTTGGGATAGAGCCACCGGTGTGTTTGGCGGCGGCGGACGTCGGTGGAGGAAGGAATGACCACCAGAAACGGGGAGGTTTTGGGGAAGAAACTGAGCGAAAGCGATTACGCGAACCAAAACCTATACGGCATGTTTGATTGGTTGTACATGAGCTTGGGATTGGACTAATAGTTTGATAAAATTATTAATCTAATGTTTGATTAAATAATTGAAGTACGGACTAATTATTTTAAACTTAACTATTAGTTAAGATAAGATATATAATCCAATGGATTCGTAGTCTTAGAACTATTAGTCATGAGAATACTAATTCAGTCCGCTAAAACAAACATAACCATACTGTAATATATGTATATATATACACACTAGTTTAAGAAGGCCTGTGCAAGTCCCGGAGACTATTACAGTATATTTAAATTTTATATTTTGATAATTTTTTAAAAATTAAAATATTATTTTATAAAATTAAATAAAATAAATTATTATATATATAATAGAATTAGGTTCCGGCAAGAGTTTTTTTTGATTATTTTAACTATAAAAGACAAAATAGACTATTTTAGTCACAACAAACAAAACATCACATCTAATTCATAATCATTACACTCTTCTCTCATAAAAAAAATCAAAAAGTTAAAAAGCCAACCCACTTCCCAAACGGAATAGTATAGTATGTATTATTTTTTGATTTGTTATACAACTAATGACGTAGATTCTAATTTTATTACTATATCATTTTGAGTAAATTTATGAATGTTTGACATTTTTTTCACATTTATTAAAAAAAAAATTATGATAAGTAAGCTTTTCTTAACAGATAAATATAAAAACAAATATTAAGATAATTCTTTCATCTAAAAAACTATAAAGATAATTCACTGAACTAATAAAGAAAGCAACAAAAAATATATAAAAAAAAAAATTTAAAGTCCCTAATATTAAGATTTTATAGCATAAAGGATACCTAATATTTTCATAATATCTAAAGTTCCTCAATATCGATCAAGAGAAAATTCGATCAAGAGAATTTCTCTCAAGAGAAATTCTTCTCTAGACCTCCCAAAAAATTTCTTAGAGAAAATTTACACAGTAGCAAAATCCCATAGAATTTCTCTAGATAAAAATTCTCTTTAAAGAAAATGGGTTGGCCAAAAAGTGGCTTTGAGTCACAATCCTACAAAGAGGAAAAAAAAAAAAAAAAAAACCTCCTAGAAAAGCCTGTTCTTTCCCATCTCATTCATTAACTCCATATTTGAATCAACACTTGATTTCTTGTGTAATCCAACTTTGGCAATGCTGCTCAGCCCCACTCGATCATCATCATCATTATCAGTCCAATCTAGACTTCCCAGAGAAATTCTATACAGAGAAATTGACTTCCCAAATAATGGTTAATTTTGTTGAAAAAATCGCTAATGTAGAGAAAATCCAAAATCAAAACCATAAATGTAATAAGAACAATAAATTTGAAGTTGAAAGTAGAAATCAAACACAGAGGACATATTATAATACATATATCTAGACATTCATTCTTAGAATTTTGTACAATAGTGAGAGAGAGAGAGAGAGAGAGCGAGAGAGTTTTGAAGAGAGAAACAGTACTTGGGAGCAAAGTTGATATATATACGTTTATATATCAGCAACTGGAGAATCGAGAATGTTGACATGCGTAGCTAGTTAGAAGCAACCCGACGATAAATCCCTCATTCAACCTCAACAAATCAACTCCCATGCCACTCCAAATACCAAGCTTGCATCAAATCTCTCACTTCTCAAGTAATTAACTTCTCTTTCTCGCTCTCTATGTATATATACACACACACACACACATGCGTATCAAGTGAATTAGAGGAATGAATTTGGTTTTGCAGATTCCAGTAATCTCGAGCAGCCAAAGAATCTTGAGCGGCCATTGAAGGGAGTAAAGTGAGGTTTGGATTTAGAGAGAGAGAGAGAGAGAGAGAGAGAGAGAGAGAGACGAAATATGGAAGGCAGAGAAAGAGAGAAATGAGGTTTGATTTGAGAGAGCCAAATTTCTCTGTGATGGGTATAGGACTGAAGGACCTTAGATATCATAAAATAATATTGTGAATCTCTTCCATTACTAAACATGGGAGAGGAACCTTAGATTAATTTTCTCCAAAAAATACATATATATATACAAATAACTAATTTTATTAATACATAAATCATACTCGCATAATAAATGACCAATTTTATTAATAGGTACATCATTAAATAAATTAACGATGTAGTTAACCATTTTGTTAATAAATAAATCATTAAGTCAATTAATAGTTTTTAAATAATTTTGATAATTTATTATTGCATAGAAGAATTGGTATTTTTTTGTCTGAGTATTTTGTTAAATGAAAATTTAAAACAAACGGTAGTTGTAATTTGTAATATTATAGAACCAATTCTTATTTTAAACAAACCTTATGGTGTATTTGTAATTTGTTAAAAAATAGAAGATTTATGTTTCATAATTGACCAAAAATATTTGCGTAATTACAAAAAATCTATTTCATGATTGACTAAGAATATTCACGTAATTACGAAAAAACCTGTTGCATAATTGACTAAGAATGTTTACGTAATTATGAAAAAACATTCACTCAACATATAGGCTACTATTAGTAAATTATTCAAAATGAAAGGACAAAATCGAAAAGAAAAGACGAATCTCAAGCAGCTAAGCGATTTTTATATATAGATACTAGCTTAAGAAGGTTCGTACCAACTATTATTACAGTATATTTAAGTTTTGTATTTTGATAATTTTTTAAAACTTAAAATATTATTTTATGAAATTAAATAGAATAAACCATTAGATATATAATAGAATTATGTGGTATGATATGTATCATTTTTGATTTGTTATACAATCAATAATGTTGATTCTAATTTTATTACTATATCATTTTGGGTGATTTTATGAATCTTTAACATTTCTTTTAAATTTATAATAAAAAAATTATGGTGGGTAATTTTTCTCAACAAATATATATAAAACAAATATTAAGATAATTCTCTCGTCTAAAAAAATTACTACGATAATTCACTAAACTAATAAAGAAGCAAAATAATATATATATACATACAAATAACTAATTTTATTAATACATAAACCATACTCACATAACGAATGACTAATTTTATTACTAAGTAAATCATTAAATAAATTAACAATTTGTAATGATATGAAAAATATTTTTTCAGTTAACCATTTTGTTAATAAATAAATCATTAAGTCAATTAATACTTTTTAATGATATGATAAATAATTTTCAATAAACAATTTTGATAATTTATTATTGCATAGGAGAATTGTTTTTTTTTTTTTTTCCCTGAGTATGGTGTTAAATGAAAATTTATAACAAACGATAGTTGTGATTTCTAGTACTATTATATAACCAATTTTTATTTTAAACAAATCTTATAGGTGTATTTGTAATTTGCTAAAAATAAAAAATTTATGTTTCATAATTGACTAAGAATGTTTATGTAATTACAAAAAAAAAAAAAAAAAAAATGTTTCATAATTGATTAAGAATGTTTGCGTAATTATGAAAAAACTTCCAATCAAGATATAGGCCACCATTAGTAAATTATTCAAAATAAAAAGACAAAATCGAAAAGAAAAGACAAATCTCAAGCAGCTAAGTTGTTCATATATATATATATATATAATAATAATATAGATATAGGGACTAGGGCTCTCAGTGTACACGTGTCTATACCAGTAGTGTGTTTAGTATAAAAACAAAAATTAAAAAATGAAGGTAATTACAAAAATAAAAAAATAAGAGTTTGTGTCTTACAACAAAATAAAATAAAAGGTATATTATTAATATATCTCTTCAAATTTATTTAATGTGATTTTAAAAATTACATCCCGTCTCCTTAAATTGTCTTTTGGCAATAGATTTTTTTAATTGGCATTTTGGCTGTTGTAACTTGAGACTAAATTTTTCTTTTTTTTTTTTTTTTTTTTTTTGTTTGGATTTTTCGATTTTTGTGAAAGAAAATGTAAAATTATTATGGTTTAGATCTGACATTTTGTTTTATTTACTTATTTAGTCTATTTTGCCTTTTGTACTTTTTTACCCAAAAAGCCCATTGCCAAACGAAGCTTTTAAATTTCATAATAAATGACTCATTTTATTAACAAATTATAAAGCCAATTAATAATTTTTAATAATATCATAAATTTATTTCAAATAATTTTATTATTGCATAGGAGAGCAATTAGTAATTTTATTTTTTCAGTTAATTCTATTAAATAAAAAATTATGACAAGGGCATGAGATAATTCGTATTTTATGTAAATCTCAAAGGATGTATTTGTAATTTATTCCAAAATAAATATTTAGTTTTTAATTTTGTCAAATTAAAATCTAATTTTTTGAATTGTTTTCAGTCTAAATCATTTGTCTATTTTTATTAAGTAAAATCAATAGAAAAATGAGTATTTTAACAATTAAAATAACATTTTTCATTGAATTCAATGACTAAAATACACTATTTACTTTTTCGATTTTACTTGGAGAAAATACGTAAATGGTTTATATCGAAAACAAATACAAAGATTAGGATTTAAATTGATAAAATTAAAAATTTATAATTTATTTTGTTACAAAAGTCAAATCTTAGGATTTTTTTTCGTAATTATCCGTTTAAAAAATTAAAAAACAAGTTAGGTTTCTCAACAATCTGAATCGTTCATTTTATAAGTTTCTCTGTGTATATCATCTATGGAAAAAAAAAAATTAGTTCAATTTGATAATTGTAGCATTTTTATTTTATCGTATTTGTTTTTATATAAAAAAATGATTAATTTTTAAAAACATACTTATCATCTATTTTTTCGAAAACAAACACGATGAAATGAAAATTTTATCATTATTAGATCAATCTAATTTTTTTATTAATAATATACATGAAAAATTTTACAAAATAAACGATGCTCCTATTAATTATAGAAATAAGATTTATAATGAGTTTTACGAATCCCTCAAATTCTCTCAAAGGTATATTTGATTGAGAAAAGGCACAACTCCAAAAGGAAATATTGTACAAGAAATGTTATACTATCGCAATCCCATATCAATTAACAAAAGTTATGGTCACGTGTCCTTGTCACTCCCTTTTGCAAGTCGATTTTCAAAATTGATTTTATCTAAGAGTTTGTATCATTTCGTAGGGAAATTCTGTGGCAGTGGTTCAAAAATGAATATGCATTTTTGTGATATTATTATATATTTTGTTATTTAAAAATATTTATTATAAAAATATATAATATTATTCAAAATACGTAATTTCATCTTCAACTCAGAGATATATATATAATAGACAACCTCATAAAGTTGAGAAATGACACAACAGTGACTATTGTATTCTAATTTGAAGTGTATTATGAGCTTAGTTTTATGATTCGAACTGTTTATTTTGTAGGATTTGTTAAGTACTTCATGCTTACTGAAAATCATATTAATCGGATACCAATAACCAAAAACATAAATAATAAGTTTTTCTTTTGAGAAATAACATAAAAATATACAAATAGTTATTGATATCCAATTAATATGATTTTTTTTTAGGCATGAAGTACTCAACAAATTTTACAAAATGTACGATTCGAATCATCAAAATAAACTCATAATATACCTCAAATTAAGACACAACAGTCACTATTATACCCATTTCTATCAAAGATACCTTCTATATCGCATTAATTATTTTCAATAAAGGTGAGTCCCTGCTGTAGTGTCGTGCACTTTTCTTTTCTTTTCTTTTTTTTAATTATTATTATAATTTTTCACATTAATTTGTATATATAGATTTACTCATTGCAATTTGTAATTTGAGTTTTGAAAAAAATAATGATAAATCTTTGAGCATAATTTTATATCAGTTGAGGTCCTACTTAAATTTTTGGGATTTTTTTGTGAAAAGCCCCTCTTAGTAGGCTTTTTTTGTGTGAAGCCCACAGAATAAAACAATGACCCCAAAGCCCCTCAATTAAAAAAATATGATGAATAGACTGAAATACCCTTTCATATAACTAACTGGCTCTTGTTTGGGATAATACTCTTATATCTATATATATGTATATATATAAATGTATGTATGTATGTGTATGCAAGTAAATATAGGCATAATTTCTGAAGCTATATTTTGATGATAAGAAGCACCTTACATGACTTGGAGCCATGTTTGGGCAACCGGAGACCAGAAGAAGAATGAATCGGTGTCGTAGGCATTGAAAAGTCCGAGCCTCTCGTCGCCGTCGAAGAACCTCCCAACGAACTAAACTGACAGTGACGAGTCCTCTACTGTGCTCGGGATGTAGAGGCACATTAGAGCGAGCTTTGCTTTCCTCCATTTGCTTTCCATTAGAGCCTGATCTAATCTTTCTAGAGAGAGAAAGAGAGAAATAAATAAATAAAACTTACGTACTCTAGTTGAGATCTTCAAATGCTCCAACCAAAAGCCACATAATAATTACAAGAACAGATCTCCAAATGCTCAGATATTTTACCAACTCTCTCTTTCTCTCTCTCTCTCTCTCTCTCTCTCCCCGCTTTTTGAACACATAAACTAATAACTTGGACTAGGCAATAAGATATACATACACATATCAATATAGAAATATTATTATATATGTGTAGAGAGAGTGTGTGTGTTTTGACTACGAATGAATGTTGTTATGGATAGAATACAATGGTACAGATTATACTTGTGTATCTTTGATGATATATGTAGTTGTGTTGTTAGATTATTTTTGCACAAAGATTGTATGATGAACATCAGGGGAGTTTGTGTATTGTGGTAAATTTTGGTATAGGTTGGAAATGTTTTTCTAACTTCCGAAAGGGGACACGAAAAAGTCGAGCTACACATCCCAATACTCAAACTCAAATGGTGAAAGGAGAAAAAAGACATGAATGAAAATATTAAACCACAAGAACCGAATTCGGAATACAACGAAGGTCAAGTCAAAAATCTCCCCCCTTAAGGAATTTCGTCCCCGAAATTACAAATCATGTTTCAAAACCATATTTTAATCAATTTCCATAATGATTACAAATCAATTTTCAACACCATGACCCAACCATTGGCCATTTAATACCATCACATGATGAACAAGTTCTCAATATACATCTCAACACATATTTCCAATATACATTTCCGTAATTTTAACCAATTTCAATATATA
Organism: Camellia lanceoleosa; assembly: GCA_025200525.1. NCBI lineage: Eukaryota > Viridiplantae > Streptophyta > Magnoliopsida > Ericales > Theaceae > Camellia > Camellia lanceoleosa. The sequence continues at coordinate 31,844,861 of CM045759.1, forward strand.
CATTTCATATTTCCAAAACATGTTCAATGTTTATGATAAATTTGCATTTCCAAAATTTAAACAACATATACAATGTTCATATTAAGCTTGCTTTTCCAAAACATATTCAACATATACAATGTTCTCATACTTTGAAACATAGACAATGCTTTTACATTTCATTAACATAATCAAAATCTCAATATATGTTCAAACATCAACAAATAAGTCTGGATATTTCTCTCAGACTTCTAATTTAAGCTCCAAAGTTGCTTCCTCAACCTCGCGATGCTTCCACAAAACCTTGACCAAGGGAATCGTCTTGCCTCGCAAGACTTACTCCCGTGTTTCTCACCGGTCTCTCCTCATACGAGACATTCTCATTTACCTCTAAGTCGGTCCAATCTAACACGTGCGATGGATCCGGCTCATACTTTTGAAGCATACTAATATAAAACACATTATGAATCCCGGAAAGCTGTGGCAGTAATGCTAAACAGTAAGCAACCTCTCTGACCCGCTCAAGGATCTCAAAAGGTCCAATGAATCGATGGGACAACTTCCCACTCTTCTTAAATCTCATCAGACCCTGCCTAGGTGATATCTTCAAAAAAGACATGATCTCCCACCTCAAAAAACAAAGGTCTCCTCCTACGGTCGGCATAGCTTTTCTGACGATTCTAAGCTGTAACCAACCTTTTATGGATAAGTGCCACTTTTTCTATTGTTTCCCGAACCAACTCCAGGCCTAACAAAGGTGCATCACCCACTTCGGCCCAACACACAGAGGACCTACATGTTCGGCTATACAAGGCCTCAAATGTTGCATGCCAATACTCGATTGGAAATCGTTATTATGGGTGAACTCCACTAAGGGCAAATGTCTCTCCCACAAACCCATGAAGTCAAGGACACAACCTCGAAGCATATCCTCAAGGATTTGAATGGTACGCTCGGACTGCCCGTCAATCTAAGAATGGTACACAGTGCTGAAAGTTAATCTAGTGCCCAAAGCACTCTGTAAGCTCTGCCACAATCGAGCTGTGAACTGCAGATCTCTATCTGATACAATTGTTATAGGGATCCCGTGCAACCTCACTATGTCCCTGATATACAAGTCGACAAGATAGTCTACCGAATCACTCACGTGCATATGTATGAAGTGTGCAGACTTGGTTAATCGGTCAATTACTATCTAAATAGCATCACTACCCCCATTGAGTCCTCGAAAGGCCCACAGCAAAATCCATCGTGACATGCTCCCACTTCCATTCGGCTATAGGCAAGGGTTGCAACAAACTCGCTGGCTTTTGATGCTTGGCCTTCACTTGTTGACAAGTAAGCCACTTCGACACAAACACAGCCACATTTTTCTTCATACCTTTCTACCAAAACTGGCGACTCAGGTCATGATACATCTTTGTGCCTCCCGAATGCCTTGCAAGGCTCGAATGGTGAAACTCTTAGAGTACTTCCTCTCGGCAAGACTCCGGCACAAACAAACGGTCACGGTATCTCACACTTAGATCGGGATACAAGGTCAAGCCTCTTTTTACCTTCCCACTAGAGATCTTTTCCTGGAGGGTTTCTAGCTCTAGGTCACCCTTCTGTACTTCTAACACTTGGCTTATAAGTGAGGGCTGTGTAACCACCGAAAACAAGCGGCAGACTCAATAGACTCGCCAAAATGCAAGTCAAACTCCCCAATAGCACCCAACATCTCCCATTCCTAGATGGCAATACAAGCTACGCTGTCAATAAATTTCATACTCAATGCATCGGCCACAACATTGGCCTTTCCTGGATGACAATGCAGTTTGAAGTCATAATCATCTATGAACTCCATCCACCGTATCTGCCTCAAATTCAGATCCTTCTATGTAAACAAATATTTCAAACTCTTGTGATTATAAAACACCTCAAACCTCTCATCATACAAATAATGTCTCCAAATTTTCAAGGTGAATATCACTGTTGCTAACTCTAGATCATGAGTAAGATAGTTCCTTTCATGTGTTTTCAACTGTCTTAAGCCATAGGCTACCACTTTCCCCTCTTGCATCAAAACACAACCCAAACCTTCTCTTGAAGTATCATAATATACCGAATAGCCCAAACCCCTCTCTGGAATAATCAAAACTAGAGCAGTGGTAAGTCTAACTTTAAGCTCTTGAAATGACTTTTCACAAGTCTCACTCTATACAAATTTGACCCATTTCCTTATTAGTCTAGTCAATGGCGAGGCTAGTCTAGAGAAGTCTTTCACAAATCGATAGTAATACCCGACCAATCCCAAAAAACTACGGATCTCAAATGCATTCTTCGGTTGTACCCAATCTTGCAGCGCCTCTATCTTGGATGAATCTACCATCACTCCTTCTTCGGATACCACATGGCCTAAGAACTTAACTTTTCTCAGCCAGAATTCACACTTCCTAAACTTAGCATACAACTTGTGGGCTCTAAGTAACTCAAGTACTACCCGCAAATGTTTCTCGTGTTCTTCTTAAAAGGGTGAGTAGATTAGGATGTCGTCCACAAAGAAGACTACAAAACGGTCTAGGAACTCACAGAAAATCCAATTCATCAAATTCATAAATACGGTCAGTGCATTTGTTAGCCCAAAGGGCATCACTAAAAACTCATAATGGCCATACCGCGTACGGAATGCTGTTTTCTAGATATCCTCATTCCTTACTCTTAACTGATGATAACCCGATCTCAGGTCTATCTTAGAGAAACAACAAGACCCCTTTAACTGATCAAACAGATCATCTATACGAGGTATTGGGTACTTGTTCTTAACAGTTACCCGGTTCAACTTTCGGTAATCAATACAAAGTCGTAACGCTCTATCTTTCTTTTTAGCAAAGAGAGTCGGTGCTCCCCAAAGTGAAGTACTAGGGCGAATAAAACCTTTATCGAACAATTCCTGGAGTTGAATATTCAACTCACTCAACTCAATAGGTGCAAATCTATACGGTGCTATGGAAATCGGTGTCGTACCAGGCGCTAAGTCAATAGAGAACTCTATCTCTCGGTGGGGTGGTATATTGGTAAGATTCTCCAGAAAAACATTCGAGTATTCACAAACTACCCTAGGCAACTCAACCCAGACTTCATCACACTCAATGTCCAATAAGTTGGCAAGAAGGCAACTAAGTTCACTACGCCCATGCAGGTCATACACTAGTGATAAGACTCTACCAACCCGGTCCCCTAAGAAATGAAGACAATCACCGCTCAAGGTACATACAGTAACCCTTTGACAGTAGCAGTCTATAACAGCCCGATTTGACGATAACCGGTCTATACCCAAAATAATATCAAAGCTAGACATATCAATCAACACAAATGAAAAAGGAAGTCGGTGATCGGCAATCTCTATATCACAACCCTGACACCCCTGCTTCAAAATAACCTCACCACCAATGAGTGACTCTACAAAAATAGGAGATGCTAATTGCGCTAACTCTAATCCCAAAATCAATGCAAATATAGATGAAATAAATGAATGGGATGCGCCCATATTAATCAATACATTGGCAACTGAATTGCAAAATAAGAAGGTACTTTTCACTACCAAAGGTGCTGGTACAAGATCTAGCATTGTGATAGCATATACACCCAATAGGCCTCTAATCTACCTGCTCACTCTTAAGAGCATAGGACTGATGCGCTAATTGAGCTGAAGAGGCTCCTTAATTGGCCCTTGAGGCCTGTGTTGACTGTGTTGGCTGGTGGCTTTGTATCTGTCTCAAACTAGACGCACCAGGTGTGCCACCCAACTATGGGCAAAATCTCTTCATATGCCCCACCTGTTCACATTGATAACAAGTGAGTGGCTGGCCTCTCCCTTGACTTTAGGTTTGAGAACGAGCTGAAGACGATGCTGCTCGCTGCCCTTTTCTTCTCTTTGGGAAAGCTAGAGGCTTGTGGCCCAATTGACCACATTTGAAACAAGTGATGTCTCCTTGACCACCTCTCACAGACCCCGAACTCGGTACTGGAAAAGTGGACCTCGACTAAGCTCATTGGAACGACTGAGGGTTAGAACCCCTTTGCTTCTTACTTTCCCCCTGCACATCCTGACTCTTCCTAGAGCCCCTCATCCTTTCCTCCTCAAACTGCATTACGGTCTCCAGATGAGCCACTGCCTCCACAAGGCGTCCATATTCCCTAATCATCGACCCCGCCACTTTAAATATGAGTCCAGTCCTCAACCACTTCTCAAACTCTAGACAATGACGCTCCTCAGTCGTTACTAACTCTGGTGCAAATCTTGACAAATTGGTGAATGTGGCCTCAAACTCAGCCACCGGTGTGTTTAACTACACCAGTTTAAAGAACTGGTCTCTCAACTTCTCCTTAACAGTGGGAGGCAAAAACTTGTCTTGGAAGGTGTCAACGAAAGCCTCCCAAGTCCCTCAAATGCACCCTCACGCATACTTCTACCATTGACCCGCGTCTCTCTTCAGCTGGAAGGACGCCAAGGTTACTCTCAAACCCTCATCTTTGATGCCGAGCATCTCAAATGTCTTCACCATCTGCTCTAACCACTCATCCGCTTTTAGTGGCTCCTTGGAATCACCCAAAAACTCATCTGGATTTGACCGAAAAAACTCTCTCTTCAAAAAAGATGGCCCTGCTTCAGCTACATAGGCTTGGACTTGATTCTCAGCCTTGAGAATTTCTATGGATTCCCTCAATGCTCCGGCTATTTTGTGGGCTAAGGTACCCATGGCCTGCTGACCAACTGGTTCGACCACATTGGCTAAACCAACACCTTCCTCCTGTGCCGGAATATCATGCGGTATCGGCATCTCCTGCCATTTAGGTCTATCATGCCTACCACTGCGTCCACGTCCTGATATCCTAATAAAGGTAACAAAAGAAATTAGCACATTTACACATGTACCGAAATTAACTCGCTCGCGTCCTAATACGATGGACAACAGTAATTCACTCTACATAAGCACGTATCCACATAAACACATACAAATTTTATTTCCGGACAATGACCGTCTTGTGGCATTGCTAAAGTTCCGGTTAGAAACATCAGTGATCAAGTGCTCTTCTAATAGGACTTCTAGAAACCCGTGGACTCAATCAACATCCTAGAAATTTAATCTCATATCCATATAATCACTTAAGTATGTTATCATATAAGTATATATCGTTCACACTTAAGTCTCTAGCAAGCGAGACAAACCCTATTGTGGTACTAGCCACTTCTCACGTACCCAAAGTATTCAAACCCAGTACGCTCTGATACCAAGTTGTAACGCCCCCAAAATAATATAATAAATCCAACTCATAAGCGGAAGAATAATAGAAATAAAATACTTTCACTCATCAAGGTTCGTTTACAAGGGTTAACACATGCGATATACATTCAATAATATTCATCCTAAATCTACAGCATGTGTTACAACGATAAGAGAATTGAAATAAAACGAATAGTCATATGCCCTATAGGTTTACATCTTTCCACGTCATTGCTTGGTTACACAAAAGTGAGCCTAGCTCATTACAAATTAAAGCCCTTAGCTATACAAAAAAATAAAACAAAATAAAAAAGCTCTTACTCCCCAAAAGTCCCTCCAAGCTATTGTCTTGGTAGAGGCATGTCACTAGCACCTGAAAATAGTTTTTCCCAAATAAGGTGAGCCAAAACCCAGTAGAAACATACTAACATAGTATATGAGAATTAATAAGATATAAGTATGATACACATGTTCATTGTCCTACGAAAAAATCTTTATAACTCTTTCCAAAACCATGTTATGCTGAACTCGTATTTCAATTCATTCATTTTGGTTCAATAGATACATCCACTGTATTTAACCCATCAACAGAGGTTACACCTCACAAGTTTCCAACAGATAAAATCATTATACAAATGTATTCACTTCTATTTTCCATTTTATGAAAATTTCGTTTGCAGGAATCGACATCCATGTATACAAATGGTTTTTGGGACTTTCACCTTGGACACACAGGCCAACTTAGTTCAATGGAGTTCATCCCCTTTCTTCTCCTCAAATATGAGGAACATCCACTTTCTCCTCCCAAATATCATACATATACAATGTATATCATTCATAATTATGTTCAATGATAATGGTTAAGGGCGTAGTTTCAATTCTCCTAATTCACATGCAATGTCTACAACAATCATGACTATCCTTCAATGATAGCCCAAAGTAGATATTTCTAAACAGATATATAATCTCTATAACAGACATATCATCAAATTCTCATAGATGAGTGATTAAACAAATCCAACAACATCACTCACGTATACATCCTCCCAATTTCACATTTTCTATACGGATTTCATTATTTATACAAAATACTTATTCAAGACATTTTAGGGCAAAACTTTCCATTTTTCCAAATATTAACCCAAAGGCCAACATTAACTATTTTTAACACAAGATGACCTCATATCCAAACCCCATAATCATTTATATAACACCCACATAGAAACCCCTCTTTACAAACTTGAACCGCAACCCTAGGTTTGCTCAAAACACTTCCAAATCTCAACATCCTCACACAATAACCTATAACCTAGTTAAAACTCATATTAATGTATAAAGAGTCCCTACTTCAAGTGCAGAAGCCCAAAGGAGTGTTAGGGAAAAACGATGTGATTCCCCACAAGTAAATCAATCAATGGGAATAAAAACTAATGCGGAAAAATTAAATCAAAGGCAACACAAGAATTTTTACGTGGTTCCCTCAATGTGAAGTACGTCCACGGGATCGAAATCAGATTCCACTATCAACCAAATAAGTTCCAAACGATTACAAACGAGACACTAATGGTCTCACAAAACCACCCTTAGGTGAATTCCAAATAATCACAAATAAACAAGAGGAAAGACCTCACCAAATAGATGAACCAAAATCTTCAGAATCAAAGTTGAAGAAGACCCAAAATAACGAACCAAACTATCTTCAAAACAGAGACTGTAACAGCATCAAAATTACTCACAAAGAACCCACAAAATTTTGATCAAAACCTGCTGCTCTATCCACTAAAACCAAGCTCACCAAATAATTAAATATGTTGTAGCCGCCTGTAGACACCCCATTTTTGACCGACCTTAAGACTCAGACGTCACCGATTGAGCACTCGGTGATGTTGCATATTGTGCTCGTTTAGAAGTTTCAGAGTTGCGACCGTGCGCCCTGCCTCCGGACTTCCGAACCCTCTTCTGTGCCTTGTCTCGGTTTGCGAACCAGACTCGGTTTTCTCTGTTTTCTTTCCTGAGGGGAGAGAGTGGTCCCGTAGACTATTTCTCAGTGGCCGTGGGCTACATTTCGTGGCCGTAGGCCATTTTGCCCATTTCGAGCTCCCTTTTTCGGAGCCGTCAGGCCGTGTGCCTCGGTTCGGGACCGCCCAACCATCTCCGATTTCTCCGGTTTTTGGCATGCATCTCATTTACTCCTTTTCGAGGGACACTGGGGTCTTAGATACCCACTTCGTGGTCGAACACCACTCCCGGTGCCCAACAGCCTGTTTTCGGGACCCCGAACTGCGTGTTTTGGCCCCCGAGCCTTCATTTTGCATCGGTTTGGGCTCATTTTTGGTGGAGGCCTTATTTTCATGGTTAGGAAGCTTGTAGGAGGGTGGGAGGCCAGCAATTGTTCTGACAACCAACTTTTTGTTTGGTCAAAAGTGGTTCAGCGTGAATTCGGGAAGGAGAAAAGTCTGCGCGGCTTCACCGAAACAGGCATAACTCTTTGCACAAGAGGAATTAAAATATGAGGCTACCACCATTGGAAAGCTTACTTCCGGGGCTTCATTTTTCACTCAAGAATCTCCTAAGACCGGATCTGGGGGGAGGAGATATGGTTGGTTGAAGTCTGGTTAGACCGAATCTGGGCGGCTTTACGGAAACTGGTATAACTTTTTCTACAGGAGGAATTTTGATGCAAGGTTTGCGGCATTGGAATGCTAACTTCAAGGGCTACATGGCCGACCAGATCCATGTCTTGGACCTTTTTACCCTAGCCGGCCGGCCACCCTTTCCAGCTGGCCGGCCACTTAACAAAAAAATTGACTTTTGAGCTGGCCGGCCATTTTTCTCTCCCCCAGTGTATTCCAACTGTGCCAGCTGATTTCCAATTGGACCATCCTCCATACACGTGTATGGAGGATTAGAGGGGTCTTGGAGATATTTTGGATGCATTTCCTCTATAAAGGAGAGGTTTGGCTTCATGTTTAGAGGTTAGACATTTTGAGAGACATTTGGGAGAGATCCATAGCTTTCACCTTCCATTTCTCTCCATTTCAAAGCTCAAAAGTCATTTTTCTTGCATCATTTGTTCATCAACACCAAGCACCACCATCACCACTCCATTTCCAACACTTGGAGTTGATTTCCAGCAGCTAGGAGGTAACATTTTTCAAGCCAAGAGGTAGCAAAAGTTTGATCTTCAAGGGTAAGCCTCAAATTCCCTCTTTTGTAGCATTTTCTTGCCTCATTTCTTAGGCCTACTTTCTTATTGTTTTAGGCTCCGACCTTCACTGAAATTAGGTCTTTTTTGAGCCATTATTCATGTTTGATTAAGGGTCCAACCCTATTTGAGATCACTATCTTGCACTTGTTTCAATATCACTCTTTGTGCCAATATTTTGCATGCTTTGCTTGGATTATGAGTGATCCATTTTCGAGCCTGATATAAACTGTGAGTGGGATTATTTTGAGCCCCTCTTCAACATTTAAGAAGGGCTCAACCATGTTTGGTGGTTCTATCATGCACTTGTTTTGTAATTCTTCCAATTTACCGTAAAATTGCATGGTTTCTTTAGCCTATTTGAAGTCTGATTTTGAGCATGCCTTTAACTGAGATTGAGCTTATTTTAGGTCCCTCTACAACATTTTAGAAGGGATCAATCTTGTTTGGGGCCTCCATGCATGGCCTCTCTTTGTACCTCTCTTTGGCCCCATTTTGCATGCCTTTTTTAAGCTTATTTTGCTTCTGATTTCAGCCTTCATCATGCCTGAAAAGAGCCTTATTTTTGCCTTATTGTCATGTTTTGTTAAGGGTCTTATGCTATTTGGTGAATACTTTTGGTACTTCATGTTATACCCTCTTATACCCCCTTATTTTTGCATGCCTTGCTAGCTCATCATGCTTCTGTTTTTGAGCATTCATCAGGCTAGGAAAGAGTCTTATTTTAGCCTTCTTGTCATTTTTTGTTAAGGGTCCAAGGCTGTTTGGTCCATCCTTTTGATACCTCATGTTATAGCTCTCTTTTGGCTCATATTTTGCATGCTATGTTAAGCATATCTACATACTGTTTTGGGAGATGTCATCTACTGTAAATGTGTATATTTTTGGTCCCTCTTTAATGTTTTAGAACTGTATTTTTCAGTTTGAGCATTGTGTATACCACTTGCTTTATTATTCCCCTATTTTCCCCCATTTTTGCATGGTATTTTTGCCATACTTGTGGCTGTTGTTTGGCCCTGCTTTGTACTGGAAAAATGATATTTTAGGGACTTCCTAGCATCTGTCTTTACACTTCATATCCATATTGTGCATGTTAGGCATAGCTGCAAGTCATTTCGGGTGCTTAGCATAGCATTTCGGGCATCGGGTGTAATTTTGCTATAATTCGGGGGCTGTTTTTGCATCATTTTGGCTGCTGAAATTTGCATTTTCCATATGCCATATGCCACATCTCATTTGTATACCATTTTCATGATTTATGCCATCGTTTGCGTGCGTGTGCAGCACGATTTCGAGGCAAATTTCATTTTCATCTCTCTAAGATCTTATGTGAGTGTGGCCGAGGCCCTCTCATGTTAGTGTAAGCCCAATTTGTATTTTCATGCCTATATATCATTGCCTCGGGTATGCGTCTGCAGCACGCATTTCGAGGCACTTCATTTTCATCTCTCGGCATCTTATGTGAGTGTGGCTGAGGCCCTCTCATATTAGTGTAAGCCCAATTTTCATTGTGTATGCCATTTCATTCCGTATGTCATCGCCTCGGTTTGCGTGTCCGTGTGCACGCATTTCGAGGCATCCCATTTTTCGCCATCGGCTTCTTATGTGAGTGTGGCTGAGGCTCACTCATGTTAGTATAAGTCCATTTGTATCCTGTATACCATTTTAGTCTCATCGCATTCCGTATGCCACTTTCTCGGTTTGCGTGCCCGTGGGTACGCATTTCGAGACATCTCATTTTAGTCTTATTGTATATCATATTTCATGTCATTTCATGCCTTTATGTCATTGCCTCGGTTTGCGTGCCCGCGGGCTCGCATTTCGAGGCACTTCATTTTTATCCGACGGCCTCTTATGTGAGTGCGGCTGAGGCTCTCTCATGTTAGTGTAAGTCCAATTTGCATTCTGTATGCCATTTCATATCTATATGTCACCGCCTCGGTTCGCGTGCCCGTGGGCATGCATTTCGAGGCATCTCACTTTAGTCTCATCGTATATCATATTTCATGTCATTTCATGCTTTAGTATCATTGCCTCGGTTTGCGTACCCGTGTGTACGCATTTCGAGGCATCTCATTTTCATAGCATTGTGCATGCCAGATCATATTTTAGTTGCATTCATGCATATCATGCATATTGCATCGTGTTCGGGATAGGAGTTAGCCCGGGCACGGGAAACGAGGCACGTTTCGTACTCCGAGTGACGGAACGGGTCTCAATTCCCAAGTCACCGACACTCCGGATTACCCATGATGGAGTTAGGTTTTGTTGTAGCATTCATGTGCATTCATCTCATATTGAGTTGTGCAATTCAGCTCCTCGGCCATCATGCATCGATATGCGTGATTAGTGGCACGAGGATCGAGGCATGCATATATTTGTGAAATACATTGCTATGCCCTTTTCCTGCTCTCTGTTGCAGCAAAATCAAGAATCAGCAACTTTTCGGAGTCTGGCACGCATTTCGAGAAACATTGCAAACAGAGGCTAATTGGGGCATCCCAGTGGATTTCCGCGCAAGGCAGCCCAACATGCATCATTTCATTATCCGGAGCGGAGTCAAGGCAGCCCCTGGCTTGCACGCCAATTTTACAGCTTTCTTATTTAATTTGATAATTAATTAGGAATTTGTATATTTATTATTCGGACCGTAATATTCTTTTATTTCGGACTGTATTATTTATTCGGACCCTCTGCGCGAGGGCATAATTGTAATAAGGGTGTGTGAGTGTGATGTATGTCTTCCAATCCCACGTCTTTCTTCCCTTTTATTTACCCGCTTACGATGGTTAGATATAGGGCATATTTCAATTAGCATACAGTATGACAGCATGTTTGCATCATTCATCTGTTTTGCATGCACCGGGCTCGGTACATCATACAAACTGCATTTGTATTTCAATTCCAAATTGAATACATGTTAGTTGTTGCATTTCACATGCCATGTTTAGAATAGCCGAGCCTGCTATAGTTTGCATCTTTGCATGTGTTGCATTAGGCAATTCTGTATACTTAGGATCCATGCATGGATTTCTAAACGGCTTTTGTTTTGGCTTGGAGTACTCGGTGAGTTTTATGCTTTAGCATCCTTGGATGCGTGTGAGTGTTGCCATGAATAGCATGCTTACCATGAGGCTAAATGCTTATGTGATATAATTGCCTTGAATGCCTGTGGGTGGAGGTTGAGTTACTTGAATTGGGACAATTCATCAAATGTTTGTTTTAAGCCCACTAGATAGTGGCAAAATCATGTTGTTTTCTAAGCCCACCCGAGGGTGGCAAATCCACGTCTTAGCCTACTTGCGGGTAGCACCATCAAACCATTTTCAAACAAACAAACATGAAATATTTTGTTCCAATTCAGGCGATTCAGTATATACTTGTATGCTGTGCGCATCACATAGTAACCTAAGCTAATAACCGGAATAAGAACTCACAATGTTTTCAAAAACAGATATCATGGTTAGTAGAGGCCGGTCTTTGACCGGGCGAGCAGGGGTGCTCACGAAGTGACCTTCTCCAATCGTACCCAAGTTCCCGAGCCGAGGCAACTTTGGTGATGACGGACACGTGGCCTTTGGCACCGAGTCAGGGTTTCCTAAATTTCCAAAAAATAAAATATTTAGGTGGCGACTCTGTATCTGGCGAAGCAGTCCATGTTTGGCACTTCTTTCAAAAAATCTGTTTTCAAAACGATTTGCCAGATTTGGACTCTTCGGTTCAAGATTTAGAACCGTGACATTTGAGTCCTTCGAACCGTAGTGACCCAATATCGAACCAGAACGGGGGGGATTCGCACTCCCTTTCCCCGGGATGCGTTCGGGGACGTCTACACCGCCACCTCTTTTTGAAGAACCAAACAATATATATGTATATATTGTGAATCTATGGTTTTGTAATCAAATCCTAATTGTATCCAAATTGGATTGGGCCTCCACAAATATAATATATAAAAATATTATACTTAAACCAAGCCAAATTAAAACTCTTTTTCCAAAAATCAATTGGGTCCCACACTCCAATAAGGAGGTATACCCAACAACTCTCCCCCTACCGACTTAGGTGGAGACATCAACCATACCCGCTAAAGTTCGACACTTTAAATGTTTGTCCCTCGACAAAGTCTTAGTCAGCATATCTGAAATATTATCATCTGTGTGAACCTTTTCGAGTTGCAACAATTTCGAATCTAACACATCACGAATCCAATGGTATCTCACATCAATGTGTTTTGATCTCGAATGAAAGGTAGAATTTTTACTCAAGTGAATAGCACTTTGACTATCACAATAAAACACATTCCTTTCTTGCTTCAAACCCAACTCTTGCAAAAATTTCTTCAACCATAACTCTTCTTTGCAGGTTTCTGTAATGGCAATAAATTCAGCTTTGGTAGTTGAGAGAGCAACACATTTTGTAATTTAGATTGCCATGCCACAGCTCCCCCTGCAAAAGTCATCAAATACCCCGAAGTAGATTTCCTAGAATCAACATCACTGGCCATGTCAGAATCCGTAAACCCATCAAGCATCGGCTTACCATCTCTAAAACACAAACACACCTTCGAAGTCCCTCGAAGATATCTTAGAATCCATTTTACCGCTGCCCAATGTTCTTTACCCGGATTAGAGAGAAAACGACTCACCACACCAATTGCGTGAGCAATATCCGGCCTTGTACAAACCATGACGTACATCAAAGAACCAACTGCTGAAGCATAAGGAACTTTCAACATCTCTTCTTTGTCTTTCTCACTTGTAGGACATTGATTCGAACTAAGTTTGAAGTGACCCGCAAGTGGACAACCAAACGGCTTTGCTTTATTCATGTTGAACCTCTCAAGAACTTTCTCAATGTAGCTTTCTTGAGACAACCAAATCAGTCCCTCTTTGCGATCACGAACAATTTTCATACCAAGTATTTGCTTTGCCGGCCCAAAATCTTTCATAGCAAAGGACTTGCTCAACTCCAACTTCAACTTGTTAATCATGGTAGAATCTTGACCCACAATTAACATGTCATCAACATAAAGCAAAAGAATAATAAATTTACCATATGGAAAATTTTTCACAAACACACAATGGTCCGAAGTGGTTTTAGAAAAACCATTATTCATCATGAAAGAGTCAAATTTTTTGTACCATTGTCGTGGAGCTTGCTTGAGGCCATACAAACTTTTCTTCAATTTGCAAACAAATTTCTCTTTCCCTTTCTCCACAAAACCTTCTGGTTGCTCCATGTAAATTTCTTCTTCAAGATCACCATGAAGAAATGCGGTCTTTATATCAAGTTGCTCAACTTCAAGGTTCATACTTGCAACCATGCCAAGTACAACCCGAATAGAAGACATCTTCACAACTGGCGAGAAAATCTCGTCAAAGTCAATGCCTTTCTTTTGCCCAAAGCCTTTCACAACAAGACGCGCTTTGTACCTCAGATTCTTTCTATCATTCTTCAATTTGAAAACCCACTTATTTTTCAGAATTTTCCTCCCTTTAGGCAATTTCACTAAATCATAAGTGTGATTTTCAAGTAAGGAATTCATCTCCTCTTCCATAGCCTTTTTCCAATCATCTTTCTTTGCATGCTCAATTGCTTCTTGGTAGCTCTCCGGCTCCCCTTGATCAGAAATCAACACAAATTCATTGGGAGGATACTTTCTTGAAGGTTGTCGATCCCTTGTAGATTTTCTCAACTCAAGTTGTGGTGGCGGTTCTTGAGTTGGATGCTCTTCCTTAATTTCTGGCTCAACTTCATTAGGATTAGCATCATCCTCCACATCTTCAATAGGTGGCTGCACATCTCTCCCATTTTCATCATCAATTGGAGATGAAGGAGATGGATCCATGTCAATGAGATCACTAGTTTTTGGCTCTGGTTGATCACCTTTACCAAAGTCTTCAATTGTTTGGTCTTCAAAAAACACAACATCACGGCTTCGAATGACTTTCTTGTCGACCGGATCCCATAATCTATACCTGAACTCATCACGCCTATAGCCAAGAAAAATACATTGTCTTGACTTACTATCAAGCTTGGACCTTTCATCCTTTGGAATGTGAACAAAAGCTCGGCAACCAAACACTCTCAAGTGCTCATAAGACACATCTTTGCCAGTCCAAACTCTTTCAGGAACATCACCATTCAAAGGATAGCAAGGAGACAAATTGATCACGTCAACCGCTGTACTCAGTGCCTCACCCCAAAAGGATCTTGCCAATTTAGCTTGTGAAAGCAAACACCTTGTTCTTTCTACAATGGTGCGGTTCATCCTCTCGGCAACGCCATTTTGTTGAGGAGTCTTCTTAACTGTCTTTTGATGCCGAATACCTTGGCTGCGACAATACTCATCAAATGGCCCAATGTATTCACCACCATTGTCTGTTCAGATGCACTTCAATTTCTATCCTGTTTCTCTTTCAACCATGGCCTGAAAATGCTTAAATACTTCTAGAACTTGATCTTTAGTTTTTAGTAGATAAGCCCAGACTTTCCTTGAATAATCATCAATGAAAGTAACAAAATAAAGTGTACCACCATGTGTTCTAACTTTTAAAGGACCACAAACATCCGAATGAATTAACTCCAACACATTTTCTTTTCTAAAAGCAACATTTTTATGAAAAGAAACTCTATGTTGTTTACCTGCCAAACAATGAACACAAGTTTTGAGATGTGTACCTTTCAAACCGGGTAGAAGCTCTTTCTTGAACAAAACTTGCAGCCCCTTTTCACTCATGTGCCCAAGTCGCTTGTGCCACAATTCAGTAGAAGTATCATCTTCAAGTGCATTGACAACACCTTTACAAATTTTTCCTTGCATCGAATAAAGTGTATGAGTCTTCTTGCACCTAGCCACCACCAAAGAACCCTTTGTGAGCTTCCATATTCCATCACCAAATTTGTTGTTGAAGCCTTCATCATCTAGCTTCCCAGTAGAGATCAAATTGAGGCGAATGTCAGAAACATGCCTCACATCTTTAAGCAACAATTTGCAGCCCAAATTTGTTTCCAAGCAAACATCACCCATGCCGATAGTCTTGGACAAACCTTCATTACCCATTCGAACAGAACCATAATCTCCTGCAGTGTAGGTAGTGAAGAAATCAACTCGAGAAGTCACACGAAAAGAAGCACCAGAATCAATCACCCAACTGCTCTCTTGGCCCACAAAATTGATACAATCATCCTCACAAACGACCATGAGATCATCGGTAGTAACTGCCGTTGTGTCTTCTTGCTTCTTATCCACACTTTTGTCACGCCTTTTCTCATTGTTCTTGAGCTTTCGGCATTCCCGCTTCATGTGCCCTTTCTCATGGCAATAATAACACTCAATGTCTTTCTTTGAAAAATAACCATCTTTTGATTTGTTACTATCACCCTCAATGGGTCCATACAAATCTTTACAAAATAATATGTCCTCCATTTTAGTTTTCCAAGTTACCCAATTGCTTCTATTGAAGCTAGACATACGACCCACATTCCCCTCCATTGATTTACACAAATAAAGAAACCCAAATAAACCGTAAGCTCTGATACTAGTTGTTAGGGAAAAACGATGTGATTCCCCACAAGTAAATCAATCAATGGGAATAAAAACTAATGCGGAAAAATTAAATCAAAGGCAACACAAGAATTTTTACGTGGTTCCCTCAATGTGAGGTACGTCCACGGGATCGAAATCCGATTCTACTATCAACCAAATAAGTTCCAAACGATTACAAACGAGACACTAATGGTCTCACAAAACCACCCTTAGGTGAATTCCAAATAATCACAAATAAACAAGAGGAAAGACCTCACCAAATAGATGAACCAAAATCTTCAGAATCAAAATTGAAGAAGACCCAAAATAACGAACCAAACTATCTTCAAAACAGAGACTGTAACAGCATCAAAATTACTCACGAAGAACCCACAAAATTTTGATCAAAACCTACTGCTCTATCCACTAAAACCAAGCTCACCAAATAATTAAATATGTTGTAGCCGCCACCCCTTTTGAAAGAACCAAACAATATATATGTATATATTGTGAATCTAGGATTTTGTAATCAAACCCTAATTGTATCCAAATTGGATTGGGCCTCCACAAATATAATATATAAAAATATTATACCTAAACCAAGCCAAATTAAAACTCTTTTTCCAAAAATCAATTGGGTCCCACACTCCAATAAGGAAGTATACCCAACAAGGAGAGGTAGAGAAATCTCAAAGATGTCCAAACTCGACTTTATTTCATATCAAATGGAAGCCCCCAGAATGCTCTATCTTTTTATCAAAGAGAGTGGGATAGAGAGATCCTTAGATCTAGGTGTATTTGTAAAGAGAAGTCGGATTTTAGAGAGAGAGAGAGAGAGAGAGAGAGAGAGAGATGGTCTAGGGTTTTTGAGTGAAAAGAGATCAAAAAGTGATATAAAAAGATACTGTTGCGAATTGATATACGCAAGATTCGCTTGAGCGTAAGAAGAGTCGCTCGAGCGCAGAATACAAACTTCCAGAAGTTTTATAGACAAAAGACCGTCGCTCGAGCGCAAGAGTCCTTGCTTGAGCGAACAACAACACCCTCCCAGTATCTCAGCAGGCTTGCAAAAGTACTAGGAAATCACAAAGCTCGCTCGAGCGCAAGAAGCTTTGCTTGAGCGAAAGCCAAAATCTGGGCAACAACAATTTAAACCAGCAAGCAACCACTCTGTTCCAAACAAGCCGAAGACATCCCAATACTCAAACTCAAAGGGTAAAAGGAGGAAAAAGATATTAATGACAATATTAAACCACAAGACTCAAGTTCGGAATACAACAAAGGTCGGGTCAAAACCGGAATCGCTATAGGCCAACTTAATCAATACCAACTACACCTCCTATCCGGATTTATTTACCCCAAAACAAATTCAAATGATCTTGTTTTACAAAACAATTCCTTTCTCAAGCAATAACTTTTCAATGCATGATTCAAAAATCAATTGCAACAATGATTAAATGGAAATGACAATGCAAAAAATGAGACAATGCATTTATAAGTTCTATTTTCAATTCCACCACACAATATTCCATTGTGATCAAATTTCCACATCTCTTATCAATATATCATCATAATATATTTCCAGGAGATAATATAACAATATCAACATATATGTTTTCTCCATATGTTAAATATAATTTTCTAAACTTGGTTTTCCAAGACAAATCAACAATAAGTTTCAAAGTCAACAATTCTCATTTCCTCCATGAAATTCCTCATTTAATACAACTATAGAAATTTCTCCATCATTTCTTCACATAACAATTTATCAAGCATAAATTTTACAATATCTCAACGTATTTTAAAAATCCCCAAATTCTAGGGTTTCCACTAAAATTAGGTTTTTGTTCTATTTTTTTGAAAAGATTTTTCCAAAACAACACCCACACTTTAGAACATAACTCATATTCTCAAAAATTTTGGAAAAAATAGAGAAAATTTTCTTCTAACATCATCTAGGGTTTATCAACCCAAAACCATAGCTCAAACATGTAAGAAATACTTCAAACAAGCATAATTTTGCAAAAATATATGTATAACTATAAGATTATCCATACCTTAAGCTTTGGAGAGAAAGGAGATGAAAACCCTAAAGCTCAATGTTGATGAAAACTCGATTCAACCGGTGTAGATGTAGCCCTCGTCGCCTTCGTCGATTTGGTGTAAAAAGTCTTCTCAAATTCTTGAAGATTGGAGCTAAATCTTAGAGAGAAGTTTGGATTTGGGTGTGTTCGTAAAGAGAAGGGAGAGAAAAAATGAGTAGAGAGAGGGAGAGAGAGAGAGAGAGAGAGAGAGAGAGAGAGAGAGAGATGACAAAGTGGGTCAAATACGTTTTTGGCATTAGTTTTGAGGAAAAAGAGCACGAAATTCGAGACAGACCTGTCGAAATTCGCATGAGCAGTTTGAATTCTGCATGAGTGGAGTACCAATCAGGACGAGCGAATTCTGATGCCTCCATGGGTGGATTGCTCTCCAAAAGCCTAGAATTTTTTCACCAAAATCCGCTGCAGCGGTTTTTGCCCAGCAAACTCAGAAAACCCTTGTGTGATTTTGCTTGAGCAGTCACCAAATTTGCATGAGCGATTTTGCCTAAAAACACAGAGTTTGATTTTGCAATCCAAAACAAGTTCTACTGCTCAAAACTCAAAATTTTTAATCCGAAAAAGTTATGAGAGGTTAAGTAAGAGTAGAAAAGAAAGCTCAACGACCCATTACGATAAACAAAACACCGAAAGTAATGCACGTTATCATACTCCTCAATACTAGTCAAGTTTATGACTCGGGACATCACACCGTGCAGTCCAACTTAATATTTGAGAAAAATATTTAACCCATAGGGTCGAGTTAGATAAAATTTAAAAACCTATTTAATTTCCAGGTTAGGATAAAGAGTTTTAGCTCAGCATGACCATATAAAAAATATATATACTTCTTCGGGAAGTGTTTATTTTAGTAAAAAAGTCACTAAAAAGTTAAAAAGTCAACAAATTATACCAAAAAATTCAAAGATTATATTCTCTCTACTTTTTGCACATTTTTCGTAAAAAATTAAAAAAACTCCAAACATATTATTTTTTTATCTCATATTTTAGTCAAAAAGTCAAAAGTTACTAAAATAATCGGTTCCTAAATGAGGTAAAGCACATTTTAGGAGATTATATTTATTTTATAATTGAATTTTATTAATATTTTAAATTTAAATAATTATTAAAAAGATTTAAATAATTTAGGGGTTGTTTGAAATGATCTAAATAAGTGTATTTTTTCTCTTTTTACGAAAAGATGTGCAGAAAAGTAGAGAGGTGGTGTGATGAAAAAAAGATAAAAAGATAAAAAGATGGATTATTTTGAAGTAGCCAAACTTGGCCTCAATAGTCCTTCAAGAAGGAAAAAAAAAAAAAAAAAATCTTACCTATTAAGGGTTGGTTTGGGATGTTCTAAAAAAGTATATTTTTTGACTTAGTGGCTTATATAGGTTGGGTTTGATGTGATGTGTTAGAGAAGTGATGTAATTTAAAGGGGAACTGACCCAAAGGTCCAAGCCCAACATATCCTACACCGTTTAAGCCCAAAACAATTTTAATACTCCATTCAGTCCTCAAATTAACAATAAGACAAAAATACCCACAATACATCATCCAATTTACACGCGCGCAACCATCACCCACGTCCCAAAAATCTCAGACTGATCAGTACGTTGTCACGTCTCCGCCGTTCCAAATCAACTCCTCAGTCCTCCATCTCTCTTCCGTTCAACTCCATCGCCTCTGAAAACCCTAACCCTAACCAGAAAACATAACAGTTCATCTTCATCTCCGCCGCTCGAAATCGCATTCTCAATCCTCCATCTCCTCCGCTCGATTCCATTCCTCCAAACCCTACCCTAACCACAAAACCAAACCGTTCATCTTCAACACAACACCAAGCCGTTCATATTCTCCAATCGGCGACTCTCAACAACACGAAGAACCATCACCACTGTGAAGAGATTTCATAGTTCCTGACTTCAAATTCACAAAAATGGGGAAAAAAAGTAACATCTCTCTTCACCTATTCACTATTTTTCATTCACATTTGTACATATTTCTTATATACACATTTTACATACTTCAAAATGTATAAACCCTCTTTTATATATAATCCCCTGTTTTCAAACATTATACTCCCCTGTTTTTTCAACATTCTAAAACACTTTTTTTACACATAAATCCCTATTTTTACACATTCAACACCTTATTCTTATCCTTGTTGTTCAATATTGGCGTCTCTTATTCTTATTTTTGAATTTTTAATCTTCTCATTGTTATTGTTGCTTTTTACAAAATACAAAGGGCTGTTACTATTGTTCATACTATTTATAAACTGCAACATCATAGTGTTTCATTTCACCACTACACAAATAACATATCTCAATTGATTCAAACTGCAAATGAAACTGCAAAATTACACAGTTTAACCACTACTCAAAACAAGTAGATAACTTATTATAAAGTGCAAATCAAACTGTCAAATTATACAGTTTCGTAACTGTTACCAACAAAATACATATAACTTCATATGAAACTGTATATAAAACTTCAAAATTATACAGTTTTGTCACTATATTACTCATACCGTGCTGTCGCTTTCATTTTTTCAGAAACAGCTGTTGGAAGATATTGGAAGAAACAAACCCATATGCCCACAAATCCAATCAGGGATTTAACCATCTCCTTTTGAAAGTCCATCTCTCAGATCCATTGAAGAGCCGCCACGATCTCCCCATACTCAAAAAACCAAACCAGCGCACCCAAAAACAACCAGATCCAAAAGACCCCACCAAAAACCCACAAAACAATGCACACCACCAACAAGAAAAAGCCCAAGAACTGCACCACAGACCCCACCCACACAACAAACACCAACCACACCTCCAACCACAACAAGAACAAACAAAAGAAAGCCAACAACAAAACAAGAAGCTCCTCCGACCAAAAAAAGAAAGCTCCACGAAAGCCAATCAACTCCCAAAACAAAAACCAAGGCATCAAAAGAAAAAAAAGCAGCAGTCCCTGCAAAGAGAGTCCAACAATTTAATTATCGTTCCAACATCGGAACAGTAATCAAACTGTTGAAGGGGGTCAAATTCACAAAAGCCCAACAGACAGAGCTGCAAAAAACCCCTTTTTGGCACCTCATAAATGCTCTCTCCTCAACACAACTGAAGGCCTCTTGGTGCAGATGCTACAACTCCATTGTAGCAGAAATGACAACACTCTACAACAAAAGAAAAAGATCATTTCTACTTGGCAAAAAGCAAATGAAACTCAGAAGCAGTGATGTGAAGCTCATTTTTGGGATTGACTGTGGAGAAGACAGCATCACCACCAAATCCTATGCAACACCAAAGGATTTGAGCTTCCATTTTACAAACGAAGATGCAAATCACCAAGAGATTGGATGGCAAGTCTTTGGCCAAAATGTTTCAACAAACAAAAAAGGAAAATCAACCAATGATCGTCAAGATCTTGCAAGGGTAATCACCCTTTACTTGTGCTTGAAACTTCTCATCCCCACAACAGCCATACACTCGGTTGAGTTTCCTCAACTATGTCGACAATCTCGACAACATCAAGAAATACAATTGGGTTGAGGCAATAAAAGACACATCGATGAATTCAATGGCAAATGCAAACAACAACCCAAGGCATGTCCTTTGGATGCGTCATGTTACTCTTGGTAAACACATTGCTCAACTACTTCCCACAAAAATATCGACATCCACCTATTTCTAACTATCTAACATATTTCAATTTTTTTTTTTTAAAGATCTTGCATCAGTGAGCACAATAAACTCCTCCGACCATCCAACAAAGAAGGCTTCCCAAGGTTTATGAAATGGAACCTTGGCGAATGTACTCAAGTGGAAACACATCACCTTGCTCACTTTGAAAAGGTATTCAAACTCTTCTATACTATCATAGCACAAATCTATTCAACTCTCCTTTAACATTCATTCTACTACAAATCATATTATGAAACTGTCAAAATTTTCGTTTCAAAGAACACACTTATTTAACATCACTCATGTTATGAAAGCAGTAACATTTTTCGTTCCAAAAACATATTTTGTCACTTAACCCACATTACTCACAGTACAAGAAACTAACCAAATTTACAGTACTACTGATATATGCCACATTGTTCCAATGCAGGTTAACCAAAGTCCTTTAACCCCAACTGAACAAGAAATACAGTTATTGCATATCAATCAAAGCACATCAACAGACTTCTCAGCAAAGAAACATGACCACAAAAAGGACAATAAGCGAAAAAAGAAAACAAAAGAAACAAAAAAAAAAACACTTCTACAGAGTGATGAGGATGACTTTCTCGAAGAAGAACATCATTCAGAATCAGAATCAGAATCAGAACAAGAAGAACAACAAAAAAAAAAGAAAAGAAAGCAAAAACCACAAGAAGAACCAGAAAGTGATGAACAAGAAGAAAAGAGTGATGATGAAAAAAATCAAGTGACTGATGAAGAAGAAACTGATGAAGAAGAAACTGAAGAAGAAGAAGAAACTGAAACTGAAGAAGAAACTGAAGAAGAAGAAGAAGAAGAAGAAGAAGAAGAAGAAGAAGAAGAAGAAGAAGAAAAAGAACAAGAACCTGATGAACAACATGGCAATGATAAAGCAGAAGAAAGACAACAAACAAAAGGTGATCAACAAGAAGACCTTCATGAACAAGAAGACCAATAAGAAGAAGTCAATGAACAAGAACTGACAAACCAACAAGAAGAACTGCAAGAGAAATCTGACATATTTCATGCACAAGGTAAACTATTGTCTAATACTAAAGCATACTGCAAAATTTCATTAAACTAACCAAAACACAATCCAACATTTTATAGGTCATGACCAACCACAAACACCAACCAAAGAGGATGACAAGGACAAGCTCATATCAGACATGAGAGCACAAATGCAAGAAATGGAGCAAAAATTCATGGCCGAAGTCAGAAAAAGAAGATCAATCAAGGAAATGTCCACCAAAAACTCAAGGTCCCCAACAAAGATCCATGGTCAAGAGAATCAAACAAAAATCAAGAAAACAAGCACATCACCCAGATTTTGAATACCAACCAATGACCAAACCCAAAGAAGATGCAACCAACAAGACACAAACTGCTGCTGATGTACCCAAACCAACACAGGGTACCGATGAAGAAAAAGAGAAGGAGAATGACAACAACAAAGAAGGTGCTCATGAAGCAAAACAACAGCACAAAGAAAAGATGCAAGAGCATATCGGCAAAGAGAAAGCTTGTTCTGAAACAAACCCAAAAGAGCATGCCAATCAAGAAAAGACAAAACTTCAAATATTGGAAAGTGATGATGATTTCGGGAAGAATCAATCCCAAACAAGCCACTCACAATTTCTTGCCGAAAACAAACAAGGTTTGGCATAGCCTATCCAAAAAGACCAAGACCAAATTCAACTCATCAACAACACACAATCAAGTGCTTGTGTGCAGTCCGGCAATAAGATGAAAATCACAGATACTTTTCAGATATATGCAGATTGACCAACAGGAACCCTTATATGGGAATGTAGGTCTCCAATCGCACAATTTTACGGTTCAGACATATTCAATAACCTATTCCACAAAACTAACACATTCTCATATATAACATGTTTCAGGTCATTGATGCCTTCGCAGAAAAGCAATTGGCACTCCAACCAACCATTGAAGAATTTGAGAAAAACGATCTAGTCTTTGCAAGCAATCCATATGCAGGAAGATCTTACGTTTTCTCAACACTCATCAATGTAAGCAAAACTTAACATACCTTACAACTGCAAAATTTTCTACTTTCTCAACATATATTACTACATAGTTTTATAACACATTTCAAACATATATATAACTTACAGACTCCACTACAAAACCAAGATCAAGCACTCAGAGAAAAACTCATCGACAACCATTTTCCAGAAGCAATGAAAAACAGATATATCCATTTCCCAATCAACCACGACAACCATTGGACAATTGTGGTTTTTGACAATGCTGATGGAATATGGAGACACTATGACTCTTTGAGACCTGCAAAAGATTGCCACAACAAGCACTTTGAAATTGCAAAACAAATTGTAAGTTAAAATAAAATTTCATACTTAGTTCCTTTCCTTTACAAACATATCAACTCACCACTATAACTAACAAAAACACCCACTAACTATTTTGTAGCAACAACATCAACTGACATGGAATAAAGCATTACTCAGCAAACAGGGAAACATGTTTTCATCTCAAGAGTGCGAGACAGAAATTGCATCAATTGAGGAATGCCCACAACAAACCCCACACTCGTAAGATACAAAATCCATAAACTAATCTTCCAATATGCTAAATTTTGCAGTTTCACCTAACTAATTAACTTCATCTCAAACACTGCAGGAATGATTGTGCAATTGCCGTCTGCAATGTTATCAACCAATATCTCAACTGGCAACCTGTGCAGAAAAAACTTCGTCCAACTGAGTGGGTCAAATTTCGAGCACAAATCATCAATCAATTCCTCAATGACGACAACCGATCCTGGAAACTCGAGCACTACCAAATGTTGACAAAGCATACCAAACCATAGAAATAATGAACAAACTTCTTGACAATACAAATTTTCAAGGGAACATATCTTTGTACCTTTTTTTTTTTTTTTTTTTTTAAAAAAATTTTCTTTTTTAACATCTGACAAGTACTTTATATACTTTTGGGAATGATCATTTTCTGGTTATTATGGTTATGGTGAAAATCATAGATGTTCTTGTTGCTCTTCTTCTCCTTATTATCATTATTGTGGATGTTATTCTGATTGTTTGTCTACTTGTTTCTGGTTGCATATATTTTCATACAGTAAAGGTTGTTTCTAATAATTCTTCAAACTGCAAAATTTTGCAGTTTCATCAGCTTGTTTCTAATGATTTTTAAAACTGCAAAATTATGCGGTTCCATCAGGTTGTTTCTAATAATTCTTAAAACTGCAAAATTATACAGTTTTGTCGCTATGAAATATGAACTGCATTTCAATAAGAAATTTTCAACAACCTTCTCTACATTCCATAAAAATAAAAAACAAAACCAGTCTCATACCACACAACTTCAATAAGTAAAGAACACATGAACAAACAAAAAACAATTCAACCCACTTTATTCATTACTTCCATAATACCAAGTGTCACATTTTTATTCCCATAATTCCTCAAATTCAAATACAAATAGAAAAGAATAGATTGTGGCCTCAAATAGCACCTTTGCACGCCTTCTTATTGTGATTCCCATATTTCAAGCACCTCCCACACTTGATTTGCTTCACATTCTCACCCCTAGAAGGTATCCTCTTCTTCTTGTTCCGCCGCTTTTTTCGTTATAGGAGGTTTGATAACCGAACCATCGCCACCATCAAAACCAAATCTCTCACTTGAAGGCACCGGATAAACAGATTCCTTGTATGACTCTCTAAAACAATCTACATGAAAAAAAGGATCAATGAAATCATACACATCTCTACCACTACTATAAAGCATGCACAAGATGACAACAAGGAAAACCATTCAATTGCCATTCATGGCAAGAACAAGTCTGTCTACCAATATCAACATAAAAAGAAATAGAAGAATGAACCTCAAGCACAGATCACTAGCAACAATCACATCCCAAGACTTAGCTAGCTCCAAAGAGTCCAACAACTTCTTTTCCATAATCGACACAATTTCGTACTCCATCTTCTAGATTCAGCTCTTCTATCCGACAATTGAGTCATGATTTGAACCCTAATCATATCAACCATACAAGTAATAGGCAACTCACGAGCCCCACCAATCCAATTATTGTAAGACTCGGCAGCATTAGACGACATCTCACCATATCGTTTCCCTCTAAAAAATGCATTAGCCTACTTATCATTTTGCAAACCATCCAACATACTATCAACTCTACCATTCCCAGCAATACGCCTCAATTTCTGCATATAATGTTGGAAAGAAGCAACCGTTGGCGCATAAGCACATTTGACTAATATTTTCATCAAACACAGCTTATAAGTAGTACGAAGTCCCACCAATTTGTCAATCAAATTTCTCTTCAAATGATTCAAGCAATAAGCATGATGTGCATTGGGGAAAACCACCGAAAGAGCATCTAGCAATCCATGTTGACGATCCGACACAAAAGTCAATCTCCGGCCTGAACCAACAGCCTTTAACAACTGACTTAAGAACCACATCCAATTATCTTGATTTTCAGCATCAACAATAGCAAAAGCCAAAGGAAACAGGCCTGCAAACAAAATCACATGAAACTGCAAAAATTAGCACACTCACAATACAATAACACACTGACAAACAAAAACCTATACTAACTGCAAATAAATACACACCTTGATTACCATCCTTTGATGTTGCTGCAAGCAAATGCCCCTTGTAACGCCCCTTCAAAAATGTACCATCAATAAACAACAACGGACGACAAAATTGAAAGCCATACAAACATCCATGAAATGCCACAAACAACCTCCGAAAACACCCACTACTTTCATCCACATCTAATTCAAACACACTTCCCGGATTCGTTCTCATAGCCGTCTCAAGGTACCATCGGCCGGGTCAAAAGAAGTTGCAAAATCACCAAACAACCCACCTCTGCCTTATCAACTCCTAACCATGCAACCCGATAAGAAACATCTATACCATATTGCTTCTTCAACTTTTTTTTAACTTCAAAAGGACGAGACAACGGATTATCACTAATATAATTTAGCACAATATCAGACACAAGTCTAGAACCAACCAATTTGCTACAAGATCTACCAGCCACAACCCCTCAACTATGCCCAATATCCAACTTCATTATAAAAAAAACCCCGGAATCCATCACCACCCTTCCCTGCACAAACCATTTACCACCCCTAGTCCACTTCATGTCACACTCAGCAGTTACCCTTGTTGCATAGTTCTTCCAATAATTTACTGCAAAACCACACTCCACTGCATTCTTAGCCAATGCAATGCGGAATGCCTAAGACTCCACCTTCAAATTCTTGACCAACACTATGTATAATCCCTTCCAACTAGCGAGACAACAAAACTCTCTCGGTTCTCGATAAAAACTACGCAACAACCCACCAACATCATCACAATCATTCACAAAAGAACTCTGACAAGTTACAGAAGCAAACCTATAAGAATTACCATCATCAACCTCCAGAACTCTCTTATCCCCCACAATAACATCAACAACATGACAACCACTACCACCTACCATTGACAAAGATATTCCCCAAATCATCATCACATTCAACAATACAATTAGAATATTCAGAACGAGAAAAACAAACAAAAGTTACCAACACTCAACTCCTTGAACTTCGCATATTTTCTCAACAACTTCATCATAACTACATCCCTCACTAATCTTGATAGCAAAGACAACAATTCTCAGATTTGCACATTAACATGAAACACCCCTCCATACTACAAAATCACAAACCAACAAACAATTGTTCACCTATTCCAAACTGCAAAATTATACAGTTACAACATATCAATACCAACACTGCACAATTCACAATTCCAAAATACAACTTCAAAATACATTACACTATACGACAAACAAAATCAACAAAATCAAAATCAAACAAACAAACAAAATTTCCCAAACACAAACCACATACCACGCAAATTTGCTTATTTATATATACATACATATATCTATCAACAAATACAAACTACATACACACACAGACATATATATATATACATATATATGTATATCTATGTATCGACACATACATACATACACATACATATATCTATCACCAGATACAGAGAGAGAGAGAGAGAGAGAGAGAGAGAGACAACGTACGCAGATATAGCTCAGACACACGATTCAGATCGCACAACCAGATCAACCTCACAGCACAATCAGATCGACCACACAGCACAATGAGATCACCACAACGAACAGAAATCGCGATCGCAGAGACGAAGATTTGATTTCCTTTTTTTTCACGCACCAAAAATTTGATTTCCCACGTATATATAGATCTCAAAACAAAGGGTAATACAGTCATTTAAAAATACAAAAATAAAAAACGGGACCTCTAGGTATAAAACTTAAAAAACTGTGGACTTATTAATCTATTAAAAATAAATTGGGATTAGAAGGGAAATAGATCTCCTACATAAGACTACATGGTAATTTTCTCTAATTTAAATAAGATGATGTGATTTAAATAAAATAATAACTTTTTAACTTTTTGTATTATTTAGTGTAACCTAAATCAAGCCTCATTTAAGCGAACGGATAGAGGATT